>NC_069399.1:3668824-3728824 GCF_026875155.1 Cherax quadricarinatus
GTAGCTATGGGGTTGGGGTAGGTATTGATTTTCAAAGGGTTAAAAATTTGTGTTCTTTTTTTTTTATTTTGTACTTTGCCCTTTTAAAAAAAATAAAAAAAAAAAAAAAAAAAAATTCAATGTAGTTATTTGAACGGGGTGAAATACGGGGGGGGGGGGGGGGGGGGTTAAAATGTCAGCTGGTTGCCGGGCAATAATTTATTATAAAAGAGGGTTTATATTATGTATTGGTTGTGGGTTTTATATGGTTGAAAATTGCCTTGATCTAGGGTGTTTTTAAAATGTACCGGGATTGTTAAAAGGGGTTTTTTGAAATATCTATATGGTTTTTAATTTTATTATTATCTTTTTTATTTGCTTTTTTTAAAATAAAAAAAAAAAAAAAAAAAAAAAAAAATTTTTTTGGGGTTTGGGGTTTTAAACCCCTTTAATGTCCCAAAGGGTTTGTTAAAAAAATTGTTTTGGGTTATTTTATTATTGATTTTACATGATGTTTGTTCTGTTTTCTGTAGCAGAATTTTTGTATTAGGGGGTTTTTAACATTTTAATAATATTAAAAAGTTTCTCTTTTGTTATTGTGATAAAAAAATCATACGTTCCTTCGAATCCTATTTTTTAAGATATAATGTCATAATTTAACCAATACCTGTCCCCTTCATAGGGGTATGTTGAGTTTTGTCTTGTTTTTGTAGTATGGTAGCTTTGGTTGGGGTCTTTTTACCTTTTGCAGATATGTGTAGCATATATTTATGTTAAAAGGTGGGTTTGGGTTTTTTGTCGTTTGAAAAATTTTAACTTTAGTAATCTTGTGATGATGTACTTTGTATGTTGTTTTTTTTGTGATAGGGGAAAGTCAGGGATTATTTTAATTGTTAAACATGTAAAGTTTCATTTTTGGGTTTTTGTCGTTGGGTACAATGGGTTTGGGGCAACTTTAATGCGTTATACATTTTTTTTTTTTTTTTTTTATTTAGAACAATAAATACAAAAAATAGATAAAAACAAAAAAGGTCTTTCACAGAAAAAAGAAAAACCACACAAACATGAACTTTGGGTAACACAAAAATCCCCCTACCCAAAATGAAAACCCCCACACCTATGAAACCAAAACCGACTTATTCAATTTCATTGTTTATGATTAACAAAACACATCATTATATAAAAATTATCACTTGTAAATTATAAAGTAGACACCGTAACGTTAAATACAATTAAATACTGTATTGAGAATTTGGGAAAAACAATATGTTCATCAAACACGAATATATTAATAAACAAAGGGCCAAAACACGACACCCTACAAAATCTAAAAGGGGTTAAGAGTAAATAATAAAAAAATATTACGAAAAATCAAACCATATTTTGATATACGCATCAAAACCCATGAAACGCCATACGCCCAATTATACAAATTCACCTGTACATACCAGGAGGCGACCCTTTTCCACCCCTGACGGGCCCCATTAACATAATACATTTTCCATCCCTACCCTCCCCCACCACTACTTTAAAAATTTAATAAAACCTCAAATGTAATGCCCATATCCCTCAGAAAATCCCGCTCCCACCCCTCCCAAAAATTTCTCTTTTTACGCCAACGTTTTATAAAACGTAAACCCAATACCCCCCTTTCACCTCACTTCCCCCCTTTCCCCCATTCCCACATAATGAGACTAATCACCATAATTACCCACGCCCAATAATACTTTCACCCATACCCCCCCCTCAAGACTCAATGCCCCCAAAACAGAAAGTATTACCATTTCTTATGCAACACCCGCTCAACCCAACCCCCCGCCTCCCAAAACCCCACAAAAATACACTAATGGGAAAGCAGAAATCTCCCCCCCCACATATTCCACATTCCCCCCCCCCCCCCAACCACCTCTAGCTCGTAAAACCACCCCGTGGGAAAAAACCCATCAAAAACCCTACACCCTCACGTCACGGGGTGTAACCTAAACCCACAAACCTTTTTTCCATATACAACCCCCGTCATACATGGGGAAAAACCCCCCCACCGGGGCCCCAACCCTTTCCGCCCACATCCCAACAACCTACTTATTTTTACCTTACCCAATCCCCAAAATCACTGCTGCCCTAAAATAGTTTTACACTCCCCAATCCGTCCCCCAAAACATGCGTTTTAATTTATTTTTACCTTTAACCCAAAACCCCCCCCCCCCACACCCCCCCTCATCACCCCTTTTAAAAAGATACATTGGACCCTCCTTTAAATTCAAAACCCAACCCCCGACCCAGGAAACATTACTACATCCTTCTAAGCAATCACAACCAACCCCAAAAAATTTAAAAAAACCCCTCAAGTAGTTGCAATTCCGTCCCTTTAAAAGGGGAACAACGGCCCCCACATCCCAAAACCTTGTATAAAAATAAAACTTTAAAATTAAAGGGACGCTGACAAGGGTCAATGAAAGGCCCGCAATGCTCCAATCGACCCAGTATCCTTTTACCAACCTGCCCGAATATTAACCGTAAACCCTAAGATCATCTGCATGATTAGACCAAAAATTTTTTTTACAACCCCTTCTTTAAAACTGCAACCCCACTCGACCCGCCCCCCCCAATTCCTACCCCCAAACCCAGGGATTTCCCCGAATTTACCCTCATACATTGCCTGCAAACGTGTCGCCCATCCTCTAAGGTTTTTAGGACACCCCCTTCCAAACCCAATTTCAGTATATCATTCATCCCAGAGAACGGGCCCAAAAAGCCCCCAGCCCCCCCCCCAACCCCTTCACAAACCCCCAATGGCGCTCCACCATTCTATAAAAGGGGGCCCCTGTATGCAGCAAATAAAGCTGTGACTAAGAAATAAAACTTTAAAAAAGGGGAACACTGCGGGAGGCCTGCTGGCCCATTAGGCGGGTCCTTTACATTACCCCACAAACAAAACATTTACCCAACCCAATTTTCAAGCTCCCCAAAGAAATAAGCTTGATGTGAAAGTCCCACTCAAACCAACCCTTCCCCTCATGTACTTATCCAACTAATTGAAACTACCCAAAGCCCTAGCCTAAATAACCCAATAGGTAGACTGTTCCATCATCAACTACCCTTTTTCCCAAAAACCAATACTTTCCTATTCCTTTCTAAATCAAAAACTTATCAAATTTTTTAAATCCATTACGCGGGTTCTCTCTTGGAGGACATCCTAAAGACCTTTTTAATACCCCTTTATTAATCCCATTTTCCATTATACACTTCGATAGGCTCCCCTCATTCTTCGTCTAACAAGTGAATGAAACTTAAGGTTTTCAATCTTTCTTCAAAAGGAAAATTTTCTGAGCATGTTTTAATTTAGTCACCACCTGATGTTTTTTAACGAATTTTTTGTCCTTTTTAATACGGGGACCAAAAATGAGCTGCATAATCAAGGTGAGGCTTCTATGATGTTAAAGCTGCGTAGACCTTGGACTCTTTGCTTCACTTCTTGATATAAAAACCCGTAATCTATTTGCCTTATTAGTACGCTTTGGGATTTCTTTTTGGTTTAAGGGTTTTCTCACCATAACCCCCCAATCCTTTTCGCAATCTGTATGGCTAAATTCTACATCATTTTTAATTTATAAGTACTAGGGGTTTGGCACCCAATTCCAAAACCTTCACTTTTCACTTGAAAATGCATCTGCCCCTTTTCTGACCAAGGAATAGAGTTTGGTTTAAATCCCCTGAAGTTCCTAACATCTCTTTGAAACAAATTATCCTACCCCTTCTTGGGGCATCGGCGAATTTGTATTCATAAATTCCCCATCAAAATCATTGATTATATATAAACAACAAAGGGGCCAAAACTGACCCGGGAACGCCCCTTTACAGACCCCACTGGGTTTTTAAACCCCCTTTAGGCATCTCTGCTTCCGTCAGTGAGCCAACTCGATCCACGAGAGCACTTTTCCCCCCAAAGCCATGGGCTGCCCTTTCTTTTAAAAGTCTATGGGCGGAACTCTACAAAAGCCCTTTTAAAATTAAATAAAAAAAAATCAAATTCTTTTTTTGGGGGGGGGGGCAAAAGCCTCAAAAAACTTTACTGAGAAATTAATAAATTAGTTAAAAAGACCGGCCCCTTGTGAATCCATGCGGTATCATTAAACAACTTTTTGAGATGGGTTCTTTAATCTCAGCTAAATTGATTAGTAATTTTTTACAATTTAGGTCAGCTTTTTGGGCGGAATTTTCGGTAAAAACTTGTCCCGTTTTAAAAAAAAGGAGTTACTTAGCCACTTCCACATACAGACACTACCCTGTTTTGAAAAATAAATTAAAAATATAGTTAATGGTTCACAGAGTTTCCCTTTTGCATTTCCTTAAGAACCCTTGAAAAAACCTCTCGGCCCGGCGATTATTTTGCTTCAGTCTTCTATCTGCCTCAAACCTCTCAAGTGACTGTGATGTTACATAATTTATTTCTTCTAGCCCACTGTAAAAATTAATTACTGGGAAAATTGTTAGGTTTTCCCCCTGTAAAAACTGAGGAAAATAATTATTTTAAAAAAAACAAGCACATTTCATTCTATGTCGTAAGGGCCATATTATTTTTAAGGGGGCCTATCTTCTTAAAATTTTGTTCTATGACCGGAAAAAAATTTTTTGGGGTTTTTTTTTTGAAACCCCAGAACTTTAATTTCATAGCCCTTTTAGTTTTTCTTTCCCTTTTAATGTCCTCTTAATGTAAAATTACTGATTATAAGATGACCCTACCTCTTTTGATACCCTAAAAATTCCTTTCTTAGCCCTATAGATATTTGAGCCTTTTATTCATCCATTTTGGGTCTTTTCTATTTGCATGGGACACCCCGTCTAAGCCCTTGCCCATGACAATCCTCCCCCTAATTTCCTTAATTGTCTTCACCATTCCCCCCTCATACAACCCCTTCCCCATCCCATTTTTCCTCCCATACCCCTGTTTCCAAGGATAGCTCTAAACGCCTCCCGCCCCACCCATATAAGCTCCTTCCCAGTCTAGGCAAACAACCCCCCCCCCCTTCCCCCCTTTTCTCTTCCACAAAAATCCCTTAAAAACCATGTTCCCCCCCCCATGACCTACCGGGAAACCCCAAAAGGGGGTTTCCCCGATAAAACCCCCCTACAACACACTTAAAGCCTATTTCCAAAAATTTTTGAAAATAACTTTTATCCGCGCATAACAATGATATTGTTTTAGTCCCGACGAACGCTGTTCCTTCCCCTTTCGGTACCAAAACAACTACGCTGTTGCCTGCTTTCCCCCAACCCTTCCATTACCTTCATCAGTTCATAACCTCACCAAAAAACCTTTTTTTTAACTCCCCAATTCTGTTGATAAAACTCCCCCGGCACCATCGCCCCCGGTGCTTTCCCCTTTCGAGGGCAAAAAGCTTCCATATTTCCTCCTAGTTTTTCCCCCCCCAAAGCTTCCCTATCCCTGTGTCCTAACCTACATACACTTCCAAACCCCCTCTCCAAACCCCTAATCCTCCCCTTCCCCCGCCAATATTTTTCGTACCAGTATCCGCAAAAAACCCCCCTCCCACCGGTGGGATTACCTGACCCCCCCTATACCCACCCCGACCAAGAACCTCCAAACATGGAATAGCTGTTCCTGCTGACGTTTTTTTTTGTCTGCGCAACACACACGAGCCCTATCTCCCCATAACCCCTCCCCCACCCCCGCCATTACTCTCCCCCGCTTGGAACCGCTCGCCCTAAATTTTTCCCGAAACCGCTTTTTAAAGTTTCATAATGTTGTCCATCGGATAACACCCTTACGTCCCTTTTAAATAAAAAACCTCGTAACCTGTCCTCCAAATAATTAATCAACCCAAATTTTAAAGAATTAATCCTTTTCCCCTCCGCACATAATAATCCGAATCCGGTCCTTACCACCCCCATCCACCACGTCCCACGTTTCCCCCCTTTGTCTCCCATTTTAATCTCCCCCACAGCCCCCCCCCCCCCCCCCCACCCCCCACTTCCAACAGCCGTATTTAATTTCCAAACCCCCGGGAATACAAGCTAGAGAATCCCCCCTTACTTCCACGACAACCCCCCTTGATCTAAAAAGGGTGGTCAATAGAGGGAAACTTTGACACTACCTTAGAGATTATAAAAACCTGCTACCTAGCGCGAAACCTCGCCTACGAAGTATGCCCCACCCCCCCCGCCCCCCCACCACCACCCCCCTAAACTGAAGCCACCAATAGATTGCGAAATGCTGTCACAATGCCCCCCCCTCGAGGTTCCACATCCCTTTTCCCAACCAGTCCCCACCTACGAGGGGACCTCAGTAAACCACGAAAACAAAAACTAGACATCACACACAAAATCCCTCTTTACTTTCATTCATTTTCCCCGCTGGGCATACCAAATTCAAAGGTTACCCCCCCCCATCCACCACCCATCCCCACCAAAACCCCCCCCCCCACCCCCCTTTACTTTTTTGCAACACAAAAGGGCTCGCCTCCTTTATCAATTTAAACCCACACCACCTTTAAACGTGCCCATGGGAGAGTCAAACCGAACCCCCCACCTCGAGCACTTACCTCCCTGAAATTATGCTCCTTAGAAAACTCGTCCACTCTGTATCGAGTAAGAGAATCGAAAGCATTCCCTCTTTTTACCAGTCACATCCATTCACTTCCATCTGCATTTTAAAGGCCCTTTTTAAAGTTCCCAAACCTTTTCCCCTCACCCCCTTTCCCAGGGCCCCTTGCCCAGGGGGCAACATTGGTTTGTCCCCCCACCCCCCCCCCTTTTTGATGCCCCTTCCTGGCGTCACGAAAAAAAACATCCCTCTCCCCAAACCCCTGCGCGGGGGTCAGGAATCATTGGTCTGACGCAGCGCCCTTCCTCGTGACACTCTCTACCGCCCTACTGTCTTCCCAAGACCCCACATGAAATCACCCCCACTGTGACTGTGCAAGAGCTCGGGGACCCTCTCTTTCCCGCAGTTGTCCTCCGTCCTTCCGTGCCTGTCCGCCACATCTCCCTTTTAATAGGCACCCTTTCTCGGGGCCAAACCCTTACCCCGCCCCAAAAGGTAAATTTTTTTAAAACCTCGTCGAGCTCCCCCTCCAGCTTTGCACCTCTTGCTGAATTAGCACGTCCCCCCGCCCGGCAAAATGATTTTTGACTCCACACAATCGTGCAGCCCATCATGCACCACAAAACTCTTCCACAATGTCCTCCATGACCCATCTCCCGTTTCCTTTGGAAATTTCCCCACCATCCCCAAACCCGTAACTGGGGTCCAACCTGTTGCGCCGGGGCCCTCCGCCTCCCACACGCGTGCCCTATGGTCATACCCCCACACAAAACCGCTGCCCTCGGCCCAGATACGCCCAGAATTGGGTCCTAAACCCGGGTCCGCGTTACGGGAAAGGGGCCCCAGTGTTTTTTGGGAGAAACCTCCGGACGTCCCCGTACGCCCTGCCCCCCCTTTCTTGGTTGCCAGATGCACGTGCCCTAAGCAGCAAACACCCTTCCCTAAATCCCCCTTCGCCCCGAAGGGGACATTCCCCAACTTCACCCCGTATGTGCGAGGAAAGTCTTTGAGTCGCACTTTAGCTGGATTACATCAATATCACATGGCCAAATTTTTCACCAACATGTTCCCCGCCCTCGAAATTTTAAATTGACGAAAAAGACGTGGCCCCATTCGGGGCCCCACCATAACCTCATCACTGCCTCCTAGTTCCCGGAGTTGCCCGGGAAATAACACCTGCGCCGTTTGAGGGGAAATCGCCCCCGAAACAGCTCAACGCCGACAGTGTTTACCCACTCGGTAACCAGGCCCTATTGTTGCTATCTGGGTTTTACATTTGTGAGGTTTGCCCACATGTATTGTTTGGGATAAAAAGTGTTATTACTTTTTCCCGCCCGGAATAACCTGGTCTAGTAGCACAAAAAAAGTTTTTTATTCCGTACTTGATTAGACCTTTTTTATTTTGTAAGGTTTCTAAAAAAATAAAAAAAAAATTGCTTTAGTGATGAATATGGGGAATACATTTTTTTAATTTTACTGTAAAAACTCAAGATGCCCTTTTCCCAAAGGTGCCATTTTCCCGGTACCCCCCACAAAATCCCAAAATTCATGAGAATCTAAAGGATAATAAAAAAAAGACAAAAGAACAAGCACCCCTTCTTTACTGGGGGACTTCGTATCAACCTTGCCTACCCGATGATCAGACTGTAAAAATTTTTCACAACAAAATGAAAACACCTTTTCTACCAAAAATAACTAAACCCAAACCCGGCTTTACTGAACAAGTGCAAAACCCTAATAGACCCCATATGGACCAATTTCTGCCCCCTTAATCAGGTAAACCAGACACCACTGCCAACCCATCCCTTTCCCCTTTAAAAACATTGTAAGCCCCCATCGAAAACAACAAATTTCATTTTGATCCAGACGAAAGGGCCCCATAAGGAAGTTCACGCAGACCTAAAGACTGTTTACTGGGCCTACAGAATCTCCAAGGCCAATGGATTGACGATTGGCAGACTTTTTTCTTAACAATTTACTTATTACACAACATTGTCCTAAAAAAAAAAACGTCACGAATAAACACTCGGTTGCCTATGGCAAACCCAAGCTTCTGAAATCCATTAAAAAAACCCAATATGAAAAAGCAAAATAGACGGGCTTAAACACAAAGATATTTTTAAACAATATTATCAGTTCTCACCAAAGTAATAAAGAAAGCCAAAAACTGTACTACTCCGCAGATTCACTACACAGAGGGATATAAAAAGCCTGGAAACACTTTTCCCCGATTTTGGGGGGCCCCCAAAATGAAAAAACCCCAAGAATATTGTCTAACTAAACCCATAAAACCCACGCATCCAATGATACAAAAAAAAATAAACGATTTCTTTCAAAATAGGATTAAACTTTCCAGAAAACCCCAGTACCCCGCCCACCGGTGTCCTAGTGGGAATTTCCCAAAATTTCCTTTTATTTGTACCAAAATGAACCACGGAAATCCCTGCGATATAAAGTCACTTTAAAATAACCAGGAAATTTCTTAAAGTCCCCCATTTTTGTACAAGCTAGGGCCCATTTCCTTTTTGCATGCTAACATGCTTTTTTAAAAAGTCACTAAAACAGCACTTTTCCCCCATACCAAGCAGCAGGGCTACACCCAAACATAAAAGGGGGTGACCCCCAGATGTAAACAACTATAGGCCAATATCAAATTTTCCATTGCTATCAAAATCTTCGGAAAATGGTGCAGAGGAGCTATATTCATTTTTACCCTCACAAAACTACCAACCCTGCAATTTGGTTCGGGAAAAAAAAAAGCACTAAGATGCAATTAAAAAATGTAGCCCACTTTACACTATTGGAAAAAAAGGGATATCCGGGGAATTTTATTGACCTAAAAAAAAGCGTTTGGACACAGTTGCCCAGGCATCCTACTCCAAAACTTGCCCACTATGGATAAGAGGCCAGCCTTGTATATTTCCTTCCCTTTCTAATGGGTATAGTATGTCCCCATTAAAAACACACCCTTATAATACGGCCACTTTATATGGAGTTTGCAGGAAGTGCCCCTTGGACCCCTGCTCTTCCTCATTTACCAATGTGGGGGAAAAGTTCAACAGATAGGAGTAGCGAGAGAGTTATGGTAATGATGTTGATTGCCGGCGGTTTTTAAAGGTATGTCAGTCACTCCCCTTTCTCCCCCCATCTTTTCTCCCCACCCGAAAGTTGAAGTGTGCGGCTTGGCCAAAACTGTATCTCTCGACTCACAGCTCCAGGCAATCTGTAAGTAAAGCTCTGCTCCTATTTAGTGGGATATGGTTGAAAGTTTCACTTTTGACCATTAATGAACTTTGTCCTTTCAGTTTTAAGTCCACATGAGACGTTTAGATAATAACCACCTTTTTTAAGTATCTGCATTTTATGAGAGGGTATTTCTTAAGCAGTGGGTAAATGTATCTCTTTCCAGCTGGAATGACAGCTGGGGTCACTGCAACCAACGAGAAGTGTTGAGGAGACGGATTGAAACCGGTTTTTTCGGGAGTCATTTAATGATCTATACTGATTTAATTGTAAGGTACACTACTCATTTTGTGTGGTAAAGATGCGTTCTGTCATGGGACTACTATTCATAAACTCCAATACTAACTATACTTTTGTTTTCAAAAATGTTTTGAACATCATAAAATATAAAGAATTATAAAATAAAACAATAATCTTATACAAAATGTAATACCCAATTAAAAAAATACAACATTAAACATAAGAATTAATATTACAACAGAAAAATGTATTATCTTATCATACAAAAACCACTATAAAACAATATCCAAAATAATAAAACCAACAACAAAAATCTCTTTCCTATTACCAAATAATCTAGTAACCTTTTCTACTAAACCCAACACCCATTCCTCCATAACAACAAATACATCAACCAATAACCTCTTCTATACCCAAATCAATTATCCTCCCCCATACCATCCCCCCAAACAACTAAATATCTCTCCTTATAATCCAAAACTATCAACAATTCCCATCTTCCAAAAAAAAAACCCACCAAACACAACCCAAACCCTTAACAACAAACAAAAAAAACCCACAACAAAAACAAACAAACCACCCCCACAATTATATTTTTTGTTTCATAGAAAAATAATTTTATCCACCCATTTTTTTACCCCCCCTTACATTACCCCCCCCCCTTTTACAATCCCCCCTGCTTGTTACCTACCAGAACCGACACTATCCATCCCCACGAATGCCCTTCTCACACTATACATTTCACCTATATATCCATACCTCACTATGCTATCTGTGCTTGGGGTTCCCCTCAAGAAGGTTCCTTGATTTGGTGAGGGAGCCCCCCCCCCCCTATTTTTGAATTAGGGAAGTGGATCTGTGCTCAGTTCCCCGAATTAAGCACAGAATTGCCTTCACATCCCCCCCTACCAGGCGCTGTATATTCCTTCCGGGTTTAGCGCTTCCCCCTGGATTATAATAATAATAAGATAATTATGTGCTGGGGTTCAACTTGCAGCAACACGACCTAAAGCAATAATAAACCAACAAAGCCGCAGTTAAGAATAATCACTAAATCCATCCCTGGAAAACCCCCCCTCACTCTTCATAGATCTTAAACTTACAAAAAATTTATTTTTTAAAAAAACTATTATTTTATTTAAAATCCCTGTTCAGGAACTCCCAAAGTTACTACTGTGCAATCTATATCTACAGGACCTTAAATTCAATATTAACCTTGACGAAAAACGCTTCTGGATAGATGTGACAGGATCCACAGCATAATACCAGCACAACATCTCTATGGACTTTCCCCTTGTCCGACAAAACCTTTACAAAAATTCAATGTATTTCAATGGACTAGAATCTGGAATACCCTACTGAAAATCTAGAAACTGCCAGACACACTCCATCACTTTCAAAACTTCAGTAGAAAATATCTTATCTCCCTGATACACCCGACAACTAAACGGCATGATAGCCACTGGTGGTTCACAATTACACTCACTTACCCATGACTATAAAACAGAAATATAATTCCTAACTTTAAATAATGAATCCTAACTAGTCATAGTTGCCTATGACACTCCAATATAGACAGTATGTATATGCCAAAACAACAAGCATTCCATTGCTAAACTCACAAATTATAATGCAGTCACCTAGCCTTAATACCATAATCTGTAAGGATTTAATGTTAAGAATTAATCTAAGTCTGTCCGAAATGCCTAGCCATGCTAGGTGTACTAGTGGTCCCCTCTGTAATTAGTATTTTATAACATGTAAACCACACAATATCCAAATCCTGTAAATCCCACATTGTAACCCTTGTAGAGAATAAACTTATAGAGAATATGGCACGACGAAAGGTGGTTTGGGCACTTGGTACCTAGAGAACAATGTTAATACGGAAATTTTGGTGTGCACTTTTCCTCTAATTTCTTATCACTTTATTCCACAAAAAAATAAAGTTTGGTATTTCTTAGACTTTTGCAAAAAAATCTACCCTTTACTCCCACATAAATCCCAAAGTATTTGGAATGTTTCCAAAAGAGCATCACTAAAATAAGAACAATCATTATTTTCCAATTTCTCGTGAATTTATCCACTTAATTAGTAGTAAAGGAGTCGTAAGCGAAATAACTGAATAAGTTTATTTCCAAGATATTAACCCTGGAACGCTGCCGGCCGTCGTTCGAAACAAAAAAAATCGCGAAAATCGAGTTTGTTTCGGCGTTTTCACTAGTAAACTAGTGTTCTAATGCAGGTATCCGCTTCAAAATACCGTTTTCTCTTACTCAAGGCCAAAGAATACGACATGGGGAGGAGGGGTAATGATGTTATATCGAATATTGCTGGTGGACTCTCGCCATATTATGGCTTATTTTATTCAGTCTCAAATATATAACATGCGTGTATGTTCTTTATAGTGTTTATTTTATCACATTAGATCAATTCTGATAGATAAATAAGCCATTGAGTTGATATAAGCGAAATAATGAAGTGATTTCTCCTGCCTCTCTCTGGAGCGAGAATACTGGCGGTGTTCCCAGATGGTTCCTGATTGACTCACGAAATCGTAATGACACGATTGAAAACAAACCATACCACGGGTGGGGTTTGATCCCGCGATCAGAGTCTCAAAACTCCAGACCGTCGCGTTAGCCACTGGACCAGATTTCGTCACGGCCACGCTAGCTGGAGATTCGTCTGTAAAAACTTGCATTTGTGGTCACAGTGGTGCCTATGCTAACCTTCCTATGGTGTAGAAATATATCTAGTTGGACAAATCTTATTGTGGCTAGCTGGTCCAGTGGCTAACGCGACGGTCTGGAGTTTTGAGACTCTCTGACCGCGGGATCAAACCCCACCCGTGGTATGGTTTGGTTCCTGATTGTCTAGAAGTCTATGGATAAGCTCCGCCTACTGTTTTATGATGCCAAATCGTCAATTATTATATTAGAAAGAATAATGCAAGAAATGACGATAAAAAAAAAGGAAAAAATTCCAAAAATATATGGGTTGAGAGGAGACGCGCTACGCACATCGCCGTCACCACACCTGATATAAATGACTATAATTTCTTGTAGAAACGTCATAGAACATTGATTATTGTTATAGAGTATTGCTAAAGAGTTAAGCTATTTTTTCTATATGAATAACTCAATTTTCATAATTTAAAAAAAAAAAAATTCTCACGCACACCGCGCACCTCATACCGCCCCTGACGTCAGTACCTGACCAACCAGATTGTGGTTCGTACGTTGGGTTGCATGGTCACAGACATGGCCGCGGGGACGTTGACCCCCGAAACCCTTTCCAGGCAAGGATAGGAAAATGTTATTCCTGTGTATTACCTGGAGAGAGTTCCGGGGGTCAACGCTCCCGCGGGCCAGTCTGTGACCAGGCCTCCTGGCGGATCAGAGCCTGATCAACCAGGCTGTTACTGCTGGCTGCACGCAATCCAACGTACGAGCCACAGCCCGGCTGGTCAGGTGCCGACTTTAGGTGCTTGTCCAGTGCCAGCTTAAAGATTGCCAGGGGTCTATTGGTAATCCCCCTTATGTATGCTGGGAGGCAGTTGAACAGTCTCGGGCCTCTGACACTTATTGTATTGTCTCTTAACGTGCTAGTGACACCCCTGCTTTTCATTGGGGGGATGTTGCATCGTCTGCCAAATCTTTGCTTAAATCAATAGAAACATAATGCAGTGGCTGCAACAACTCATACATTACCCACAAATAGGAGATGTAACTTGTTGACCTGATAATTGTCCAGGATCGACCTGGAAGGTCGTCTAGATTCCTTAAAAACCTATTTGATGATGTAGGTGACTTAAAAGTAGGTACAAGTACCTACTTTTTCCGTGGTCTGGTTTGACTGTAAATTATGGATCCGCTAGTTTGGTGTGCCAGGTGAAGGCTGTTATAATCTGGCTACAGATGCAGGTCTTATCTGGAAGGACGTGCTGCGTCTTCTAGCTTGGCCTGACTGGAACTGCTGGCTCTGTTGGTTTGGTCTGGCAAGAGGTGATGTGTGCGCTGGTCTGGTACAGGAAGATGTGTAAGGTGCGCTGCTCTGGTCTGGCAAGAAGTGTTGCTCTCGCTGGTACGTTGCTTTGGTGTGGCTATATTTTCTTTGACTCCACGTGTAGGGGAATTTCTACTGCTTGGTGTATTGATCACTTGAATAACCAAATTAAAACAAATTATATGGTGCAGCACTTGCCTCAGCACTTCATGAGCCAGGGGAGTGAAGCACCATGCTGCCCCTGTCTCCCTCTAACTCCATTCGTCTCTTTAATAAGTGTTAATTTAATATTGGAAGAACCATAAAAACAGTAATAACTGTTGTTCGGAGCTATTTTCAGTTTACTGATGGCTGTCGTAAATTTGTTGGGTTTGTTTGTGCCTACAGCCTCTAATTTGAGTTTATGATGTAGAACAGGAGCACCTGCTACCCTTGGCGATGCGATTAACGTGAATGAATTTGTTGCTTGCATTTGAATTTCAATTTGGAGTCTACTTCTACAGTGTCATTAACTCACTGTCATGTTTACTGCTTTTGTTCTTGATGCAAATGAATTGTTTTTGATTCATGTAACTGGGAAATGTTGTGTGAATGCGTGGGGAATTTTGAACCAAGTGTGAGAGTACTTGTGGTTGGGGATTTTAATGCTAAAGTGGGTAAAAATGTTGTGGAGAGAATAGTAGGTAAATTTGGGGTGCCAGGGGTAAATGAAAATGGGGAGACTTTAATCGAGCTCTGTGTAGAAAGAGGTTTGGTAATAAGTAATACATACTTTACGAAAAAGAGGATAAATAAATATACAAGGTATGATATAGCACGTAATGAAAGTAGTTTGTTAGATTATGTATTGGTGGATAAATGGTTGATGGGTAGGCTCCAGGGTACATGTTTATAGAGGGGCAACTGATATATCGGACCATTATTTAGTTGTAGCTACAGTTAGAGTAAGAGGTAGATTGGATAAGAGGAAAATGACAACAAGTAAGAAGGTGAAAGTGTATAAACTAAGGGAGGAGGAAGTTCGGGTGAGATATAAGCAACTATTGGCAGAAAGGTGGGCTGGTGCAAGTAGGAGAAGTGGGGGGGGGGATTGAAGGGGGTTGGAATAGTTTTTAAAATGCAGTAGTATTAGAATGTGGGGCAGAAGTTTGTGGTTATAGGAGGGTGAGTGCAGGAGGAAAGAGGAGTGATTGGTGGAATGAAAATGTGATAAAAGAGAAAAAGGTAGCTTATGAGAGGTTTTTAAAAAACAGAAGTGTTATAAGAAGAGTAGAGTATATGGAGATTAAAGGAAAGGTGAAGAGAGTGGTGAGAGAGTGCAAAAGTAGAGCGGATGATAGAGTGGGAGAGGCACTGTCAAGAAATTTTAATGAAAATAAGAAAAGATTTTGGAGTGAGTTAAACAAGTTACGAAAGCCTAGGGAACGAATTGATTTGTCAGTTAAAAACAGAAAAGGGGAGTTAGTAGATGGGGAGATGGAGGTATTGGGTAGATGGCAAGAATATTTTGAGGAACTTTTAAATGTCAATGAGGAAAGGGAGGCGGTAATTTCATGCACTGGCCAGGGAGGTACACCATCTTTTAGGAGTGAAGAAGAGCAGGATGTGAGTGTGGGAGAGGTGCGTGAGGCATTACGTAGAATAAAAGTGGGTAAAGCAGCTGGAACTGATGGGAGCATGACAGAAATGTTAAAAACAGGGGAAGACATAGTGTTGGAGGGGTTGGTATTTTTGTTTAATAAATGCATGAAAGAGGGGAAGGTACCTAGGGATTGGCGGAGAGTGTGTATAGTCCTTTTATATAAAGGGAAGGGGGACAAAAGAGATAGTAAGAATTATAGAGGAATAAGTTTACTGAGTATACCAGGAAAAGTGTACGGTAGGGTTATTATTGAAAGAATTAGAGGTAAGACAGAATGTAGAATTGCGGATGAGTAAGGAGGATTCAGAGTGGGTAGGGGATGTGTAGATTAAGTGTTTACATTGAAGCATATATGTGAACAGTATTTAGATATACGAAGGAAAGTTTTTATTGCATTTATGGATTTAGAAAAGGCATATTACCTGGAGTGGATAGGGTAGCAATGTGGCAGATGTTGCAAGGATATGGAATAGGTGGTAAGTTACTAAATGCTGTAAAAAGTTTTTATGAGGATGGTGAGGCTCAGGTTAGAGTGTGTAGAAGAGAGGGAGACTACTTCCCAGTAAAAGTAGGTCTTAGACAGGGATGTGTAATGTCACCATTGTTGTTTAATATATTTATAGATGGAGTTGTAAAAGAAGTAAATGATAGGGTGTTCGGGAGAGGAGTGGGATTAAATTATGGGGAATTAAATACAAAATGGGAAGTGACAGTTAATTTTTGTTGATGATACTGTGCTTATGGGAGATTCTAAAGAAAAATTGCAAAGGTTAGTGGACGAATTTGGGAGTGTGTGTAACGGTAGAAAATTGAAAGTGAACATAGAAAAGAGTAAGGTGATGAGGGTATCAAATGATTTAGACAAAGAAAAATTAGATATCAAATTGGGGAGGAGTTGGAAGAAGTGAATGTTTTCAGATATTTGGGAGTTGACGTGTCAGCGGATGGATTTATGAAGGATGAGGTTAATCATAGAATTGATGAAGGAAAACAGGTGAGTGGTGCATTGAGGCATATGTGGAGGCAAAAAAATGTTATCTATGGAGGCAAAGAAGGGAATGTATGAAAGTATTGTAGTACCAACACTCTTATATGGGTGTGAAGCTTAGGTTGTAAATGCTGCTGCGCGGAGGGTGTTGGAGGCAGTGGAGATGTCCTGTCTAAGAGCAATGTGTGGTGTAAATATTATGCAGAAAATTCGGAGTGTGGAAATTAGGAGAAGGTGTGGAGTTAATAAAAGTATTAGTTAGAGGGCTGAAGAGGGTTTGTTGGGGTAGTTTGATCATTCAGAGAGACTGGATCAAAGTAGAATGGCATGGAGAGCGTATAAATCTGTAAGGGAAGGAAGGCCGGGTAGTGGTCATCCTCGAAAAGGTTCGAGGGAGGGGGTAAAGGAGGTGTTGTGGGCGAGGGGTTTGGACTTCCAGCAAGCGGGCATGAGCGTGTTAGATAGGAGTGAATGGGGACGAACGGTATTTGGGACCTGACGAGCTGTTGGAGTGTGAGCAGGGTAATATTTAGTGAAGGGATTCAGGGAAACCGGTTATTTTATATAACCGGACTTAGAGTCCTGGAAATGGGAAGTACAATGCCTGCACTCTAAAGGAGGGGTTTGGGATATTGGCAGTTTGAAGGGATATATTGTGTATTTTTATACGTATATACTTCTAAACTGTTGTATTCTGGGCACCTCTGCAAAAACAGTGGTTATGTGTGAGTGAGGTGAAAGTGTTGAATTTTGAAAGTATTTTCTTTTGGGGATTTTTTTTATTTTTGGGTCACCCTGCCTCGGTGGGAGACGGCCGACTTATTGAAATATATATATATATATATATATGTCGTGCCTGATATGTAAAACTGGTCAATTAGCAAGAACTCATTTGAAATTAAGTCCATTCTAAAATTTACTCTTATCCCATTTAAAGATATATTTTTTTCATTAATGATAATGTAAAAAATTAAAATTTGGGCCCCAAAAAGAATCTTAGAAAACTTACCAAAACCTTTTTATAACAAAAACAATTCATTTTAGTTTAACCCAACTAAATATATTTTAGATACGTTTACATAATTTAATACTAACAAACACAGTGAAATATATTTTTTTCATTAGGTTCAGAATGATTTTGGGGGACTTTATTGCATACCAAATTTTCACTCGTCTTATATGGCAAGATGAGCGTTTACTATTTAAGCCAAAATCGCAAGTTCTGC
The DNA here is from genome assembly GCF_026875155.1 of Cherax quadricarinatus. Taxonomy (NCBI): domain Eukaryota; kingdom Metazoa; phylum Arthropoda; class Malacostraca; order Decapoda; family Parastacidae; genus Cherax; species Cherax quadricarinatus. Next base: position 3,686,716 of record NC_069399.1, read on the forward strand.
CTAATCGGCACGACATTATATATATATATATATATATATATATATATATATATATATATATATAATATATAAAATATATATTATATATATATATATATATATTAAATATATATTATATATATATATATATATATAATACATATATATTATATAATATATATAATATATAATATTTTATATATATATATAATATATATATATATATATATATATATATATATATATATATATAATATATATATTTATATATATATATATATATGTCGTGAAGAATATGTAAAACGGGTCAATTAGCAAGAACTCGTTTAAAATTAAGTCCTATCTAAAAAAAAATCTTATACGTTTAAAGATATATTTTTGTAATTTAATGATAATGTAAAAAAATTTAATTTTGCGCCAAAAGAATCTTAGAAAACTTACCTAACCTTATTATAACAAGAGCAATTTATTTTAGCCTAACCCAAATTATATATTTTAGATTTGTTTACAATAATTTAATACTAAATGAACACAAATCCAAATTTTTTTCGTTAGGTTCAAAAAATGATTTTGGCGAAATTATTGCTTTCACAAATTTTCACTTGTCCTATATGGCAAGATGAGCGTTGCTATTTAAGCCAAGATCGCAAGTTCTGCCTATTTTGGCACGACATTTATATATATATATATAATTATATATATATATATATATATATATATATATATATATAAAACATATATATCTTCATTTACTACAAGTACATGTTATACAGGCCTAGCTGACATCAATGACCTACTACTATATGGAAAGCCGCTTGTTATGCTGATCATTTCGGGCAAATTAGGTCAGCGTCTCAGGATGCGACCCACACCAGTCGAAGAACACCCAGGTACCCATTTACTGATGGGTGAACTTAGTCAACAGGTATAAAGAAACACGCCCAATGTTTCTACCCTGCCTGGGAATCGAACTCTGACCCTCGCCGTTTGAAGCGAGAGCTTTAGCCAGCAGGCCACCACAGCCCAATCACCATATTATCCAAACACCTACATCATCATTAATCTCATGGTTAGGATGAAATGCGTGTTTGGACCTGAGTGTTGATCATTTTTGGTTTCAGGGCCTGGTGTTAATCATCTCAGCTGAGGAAAAAAAGGTACTTAAAAGGCAATATCCAGTTGCATGATGGGTCTCAGCTCGAATATGTGACCAGATACAGATACCTGAGATTTAAGATTCCTTCTACATAGAAATTGAAACTCGCGTTAATAATCCCAATCTGTCTTCAAGTGGGAAGTGGAAAGATACATAAAGTTAGTACCTGAGCAGCCGGGCTGTGGTTGGTACGTTAGATTTCTACCCTTCAAGTTGGCATTTTTATTATACTAATAGCACTTACGTGTGTCCATTCATCTATAAGGACTTAACTCCATGGTGCCCAGTGGCTTAGTGGCTAAAGCTCTCGCTTCACACGGCGAACTCTGAGTTCGATTCCCAACGAGGGTAGAAACATTTGGCGTGTTTTCTTACACCGGTTGTCAATATTCTTCCACTAGTAAAAGGGGGTACCTGGGTGTTGGTTATTGGTGTGGGCCGCATCCTGGGACACTGACCTAATTTGCCTGAAATGCTCTGCATAACAAAGGGTTTTTTATATAGTAGTATGTCATTAATATCAGCTAGGACTGTATACCTTGCACATGTACTTGTAGTAAATACACATTATTATTATTATTATTATTATTATTATTATTATTATTATTATTATTATTAAGTGTCGGATGTGATATCCTCGTATCAAATGCCAGACGTATATATGGTAGAATTATAGAAAGTAAATTCAGATTACACCTTAAGTGATTTTCTTCTGACACTGGTCTTCCACTGGAAGGAACTAATTATAAATTATGTGCTGTCTTGTAGTTTAGGGAGAAAAATAAAAGTACTTTGTTGACTTGGGACTGAAGAAGATTAATACCTTTCACTCCATTTACCGTCATTCTAACATGAGGAGCCGCATGTCAATGATGAATCCAACAAGATGAACAAACTTCAGGAGCCGCATGTCAATGATGTATCCAACAAGATGAACAAACTTCAGGAGCCGCATGTCAATGATGTATCCAACAAGATGAACAAACTTCAAGAGCCGCATGTCAATGATGTATCCAACTAGATGAACAAACTTCAAGAGCCGCATGTCAATGATGTATCCAACAAGATGAACAAACTTCAACGTGTTCCTTCAGTTCGACGTCGCCTGGACTATATGGAACTTTACAGCATCAGTTCTTTTTTAATATAATAATAATAGAGTATCAGTTGATGAAATTTAACTAAACGTTAACTTTCCCAAGAAAATATTGTTGTATTCTGTCATTTTCTTCTGGAATGGAAAAAAAAACTCATGAATTGAGACAATTCACACTAGCATGTTACCACATCCTGCCTTTGTCTATTGTAAATAACTCAAAGCCACTTAAATTTTTCAAAGTTTAACAATACCTTGCTGAAATATTAGTTATTATAAATAACTAATAACATATGAAATACATTGTAATTTCCATTACATACTTCATCTTGAAAAACAATTTAGTACAATTTTACCAGACCATTAGCCTTTATGCATTTCATTATGGCAGTAATTTGCTTAGCTGTGTTATTATGTATTCTTTTGTCTAATGCATTCACTTAAGGAATGAGGTACTTAATGAGGCGATTAAACTGAAGTATAAGATTAATACCGACTACTACTGCAGATGGCTTCCGGTGTCAACGCCGTCGCGGCTCGGTCTGAGACCAGGTCTCTTGGTGGATCAGGATCTGATCAACCAGGCTGTTACTGCTGACCGCACGCAAACTTACTTACCAACCACAGCCCTGTTGGTCAGGTACTGACTTTAGATGCCTGTCCAGTGTCTACTTGAAGACAGCCAGGGGTCTATTGGTAATGACCCTTATGTACGCGGGGAGGCAGTTGAACAGTCTTGGGCTCCGGACACTTATTGTGTTGTCTCTCAGGGCACTCGTGGCGCCCATGCTTCTCATCGGGGGGATGTTGCATCTCCTGCCGAGTCTTTTGTTTTCACAGAAAGTGATTTTTTCGTGTGAAGGTTTGGTACTAATCCCTCTAGAAATGTAAGAATGAGGGAGAAGTATGTGAGAATTATACACAAAAACGTAAGAATGATACAAAAGAATGTGAGAATGATACAGAGGAGTGGAAAACATACAGACGAATGTGAGAACGATACAGAAAAGTGTGAGAATGATACAGAGTGAGATTGATACAGAAGAATGTGAGAACGATACAGAAGAGTGAGAGAATGATACAGAAGAGTAAGAATGATACAGAAGATTGTAATAATGATACAGAAGAATGTGAGAATGATATAGAAGTGTGAGAATGATACAGAAGAGTGTGAAAATGATACAGAAAAGTGTGTTAATCATACAGAATTGTGAGAATAATACAGAAGAGTGTGAAAATGATACAGAAGAGTGAGAATGATACAGAACAATGTGAGAATGATACAGAAGAGTGTATTAATGATACAGAAGAGTGTGAGAATGATACAGAAGAGAGTGTTAATGACACAGAAGAATGTCAGAATGATACAGATGAAGGTGAGAATGTTACAGAAGAATGAGAGTGATACAGAAGATTGTGAGAATGATACAGAGGAGTGTGAGAATGATACAGAAGAGTGTGTTAATGATACAAAAGAATGTGAAAATGATACAGAAGAATGTGAGAATGATACAAAAGAGAGTCAATGACATAGAAAAGTGTGATCATGATACAGAAGAGTGTGAGAATGATACAGAAGAGTGTGAGAATTGTACAGAAGAGTGAGAATTATATAGAAGAATGATACAGAAGATACAAAAGAGTTTGAGAATGATGCAGAAGAGTGTGAGAATGAGAGAGAAGTGTGTGAATGATTTTGAAGAGTGAAAAAATGATCCAGAAGAGTGAGAGAATGATACAGAAATGTGTGAGAATGACGAAGAATAATGTGAGAATTATACAGAAGAGTGTGAGAAAGATGCAGAGTGTGATAATGATACGGAAGAATGTGAGAATGATATAGAAGTGTGAGAATGATACAGAAGAGTGTGCTAAATACAGAAGAGTGTGAGAATAATACAGAAGAGAGTGTTAATGACACAGAAGAATGTGAGAATGATACAGAAGAGTGTGCTAAATACAGAAGAGTGTGAGAATTATACAGAAGAGAGTGTTAATGACACAGAAGAATGTGAGAATGATACAGAAGGAGAGTGATACAGAAGATTGTGAGAATGATACAGAAGAGCGTGAGAATGATACATAAGAGTGTGTTATTGATACAGAAGAGTGTGAGAATGATACAGAAAAATGTGAGAATGATACAGAAGAGTGTGAGAATGATACAGAAGAGTGTGTTAATTATACAAAAGAATGTGAAAATGATACAGAAGAATGTGAGAATGATACAAAAGAGTGAGAATGATATAGAAGAGAGTGAGAATGATACAGAAGAGTGTGTTAATGATACAGAAGAGAGTGAGAATTATACAGAAGAGTGTGAGAATTATGCAGAAGAATGAGAATCATATAGAAGAATGATACAGAAGATACAGGAGAGTGTGATAATGATACAGAATAGTGTGAGAATGATAGAGAAGAGTGAGAGAATGATACAGAAGAGTGTGAGAATGAGAGAGAAGTGTGAGAATGATTTTGAAGAGTGTAAGAATGACACAGAAGATTGTGAGAATGATAAAGAATAGAGTGAGAATTATACAGAAGAGTGTGAGAAAGATACAGAAGAGTGTGATAATTGTACAGAAGAATGTGAGAATGATACAGAAGAGTGAGAATGATACAGAAAAGTGTGTTAATGATACAGAGGTGTGAGAATAATTCAGAAGAGTGCAATAATAATACAGAGAGTGAGAATGATACAGAAGGGTGAGAATGATACAGAACAATGTGAGAATGATACAGAAGAGTGTGTTAATGACACAGAAGAGTGTGTTAATGATACAGAAGAATGTGAGAATGATGCAGAAGAGTGTGTTATTGGTACAGAAGAATGTGAAAATGATACAGAAGAATGTTAGAATGATACAAAAGAATGAGAATGATATAAAAGAGTGTGAGAATGATAGAGAAGATTGTGTTAATGATACAGAAGAGTGTGAGAATGATACAGAAAGGTGTGAGAGTTATACAGATGAGTGAGAATTATATAGAAGAATGATACAGAAGATACAGAAGAGTGTGCTATCGATTCAGAAGAGTTTGAGAATGATACAGGGGAGTGTGAGAATGATACGGAAGAGTGAGAATGATAAAGGAGAGTGTGTTAACGATGCAAAAGTGTGAGAATGATACAGAAGATTTTAAAATTACACGGAAGAGTGTGAGAATTATACAAAAGAGTGAGAATGATGCAGAAGACTGTTAGAATGATACAGAAGGGTGTGAGAATGATACAGAAGAGAGTGAAAATGATGCAGAGAAATGTGAGAATGATGCAGCAGAGTGTGAGAATGATACAGAAGAGAGTGAAAATGATGCAGAGAAATGTGAGAATGATACAGAAGAATGAGAATGATATGGAAGAGTGTGAGAAAGTACAGGAGAGTGCGTTAATGATACATAAGAGTTTGATAATGATACAGAAGAGTGAGAGAATTACACAGAAGAGTGTGAGAAATATACAGAAGAGTAAGAATGATACAGGCGAGTGTTAGAATGATACAAAAGGGTGTGAGAATGATACGGAATAGTGTGAGAATTATACAGAACAGCGTGAGAAAGATACAGAGGAGTGTGAGAATGACACAGAAGAGTGTGAGAATGATACAGAAGAGTGTGAGAATGATACAGAAGAATGTGAGAATGATACAGAAGAGTGTGAGAATGATACAGAAGAGTGTGATAATGATACAGAAGAGTGTGAGAATGATACAGAAGAATGTGAGATTTATACAGAAGAGTGTGATAATGATACAGAAGAGTGTGTTGATGATACAGAAGAGTGTGAGAATGATACAGAAGAGTGTGAGAATGATACAGAAGAGTGTGAGATTTATACAGAAGAATGTGAGAATGATACAGAAGAGTGTGTTAATGATTCAGAAGAGTGAGAATGATATAGAAGAGTGTGAGAATGATACAGAAGAGTGTGTGAATGATACAGAAGAGTGTGGGAATGATACAGAAGAGTGTGTTAATGATACAGAAGAGTGTGAGAATGATACAGAAGAGTGTGAGAATGATACAGAAGAGTGTAAGAATGATACAGAAGAGTGTGAGAATGATACAGAAGAGTGTGAGAATGATACAGAAGAGTGTGAGAATGATACAGAAGAGGAGTGTGAGAATGATATAGAAGAGTGTGAGGATGATACAGAAGAGTGTGAGAATGATACGGAAGAGTGAGAGAATGATGCACAAGAGTGTGAGAATGATACACAAGAGTGTGAGAATGATACAGAAGAGTGTGAGAATAATACATAATAGTGTGAGAATTATACAGACGTGTGTGAGAAAGATACAGAAGAGTGAGAATGATACAGAAGATTGTAAGAATGATGCAGAAGGTTCAGAATGATTTTGAAGAGTGTGAGAATGATACAGAAGAATGTTAGAATGATGCAGAGTCTGAGAATGATACAGAAGAGTGTGATAATGATACAGAAAAATGTTAGAATGATACAGAAAAGTTAGAATGATACAGAACAATGTGAGAATGATACAGAAGAGTGTGTTAATGATACAGAAGAATGTGAGAATTATACAAAAGAGTGTGAGAATGACATAGAAGAGTGTGAGAATGATACAGAGGAATGTGAAAATGAAACAGAAGAATGACAATGATACAGAAGAGTGTGGGAATGATACAGAAGAGTGTGAGAATAATACAGAGTAAGAAAGATATAGAAGAGTGTGAGAATAAAACAGAAGAGAGTGAAAATGATGCAGAGAAATGTGAGAATGATACAGAAGAGTGAGAATGATATAGAAGAGTGTGAGAATGATACAGGAGAGTGTGTTAATGATACAGAAGAGTGTGAGAATGATACAGAAGAGTGTGTTAATTACACAGAAGAGTGTGAGAATTATACAGAAGATTAAGAATGATACAGACGAATGCTAGAATGATACAGAAAGGTGAGAATGATACGGAATAGTGTGAGAATTACACAGAACAGGGTGAGAAAGATTTTTGAGAATGATACAGTGCTATAACTTAAATTGCCAGGCACACCATCTAAAAAAATGGGGACAAAAAGATACGAAACATCCAGGTCATGGGAAAACCTGGGTAGCCACAACCACTCAAGAGGGAGAGGTTTTTTAGTGCCAGGAAGAAAAACTGGCAGGAAATGGCAGAAATCGTACACCAAATCCAGTCATTCGTGGAGTGGAACCACAGTCGATGGCCTCCACTTCAAACCAACAGATACAGATATTAATGCCGGAAACCCCCTCCCCCAGTACCAACAATACCACCAGTCTGATGACATTCTTCTTTGCAAATATACAGGGTCTAAAGCCAGCAACAAACAACAAAATACCTTTCATCCGTGGACTGCTTGCAGGGGCAAAGGCAATGTTCGCGGCTTTCACTGAGACCCACATAAAGGATCACTTGGACAACGAAATATGAATCCCAGGTTACAATTATACAGATGCGACTGAGTGAACAGGCAAAAAGGGGGGGAGTTGGCCTGTACATTGCAGAGTCACTTGTGTGCACAGAATTGCTGAATGCCTCAAATGATGTAGTGGAAGTTTTAGCAGTAAAGGTCGAGAACCAAAAAACCCAGTCATTGTGGTAGTCTACAAGCCTCCGGGTGCAAAAATCCAGCAATTCCAGGAACAGCTGTTAAAAATTGACCACTGTCTGGAAAATCTGCCAGCTCCTGCACCCAACATCTTGCTCCTGGGGGATTTCAACTTAAGGCACCTAAAATGGAGGAATATAGCAAATAATATTGTTGCAGTAATAACACCAGGAGGTAGCTCTGATGAAAACTCACACTCACACGAGCTTTAAATCTCTGCACAAAATTCAATTTAAACCAGCAATAATAGAAAACCTACTAGACTGGAGAAAACACTAGAACTCATCTTCACTAATAATGATGATCTGATACGAAATGTCACCATATCAAAACCCAAAAATTCTCAGATCACAAAATAATTGAGGTTCAGAACATGTATGCGCGGAGCCCCAGACCGACATTTAAAGAGATTAGTCACGAGGGAGCATTCACCAAATTCAACTTCAATAACAAAAACATAAAGTGGGACCCAAGTAAACCAAATCCTAACTGATATAAGCTGGGAAGATATACTAAGCAACACAGACCCCAACTTATGCCTAGAACAGATTAACTCGGTGGCGCTCGATGTATGCACAAGGCTTATTCCTCTAAGAAAAAGGAGGAGTAGATGTAAAATAGAAAGGGACAGGCGCTCCCTTTACAGGCGACGGAAAAGAATAACAGAGCGGCTAAAAGAGGTCAATATATCTGAAAGGCGTAGGGAGACACTGGTCAGAGAAATAGCAAGCATCGAACATAAGCTAAAGGAATCTTATAGGAGTCAGGAATCGCGGGAAGAACTAAAAGCCATAAATGAAATCGAAAGAAACCCAAAGTATTTCTTCTCCTATGCCAAATCAAAGTCGAGAATAACGTCCAGTATTGGGCCCCTACATAAACAAGATAGGTCCTACACAGATGACAGCAAGGAAATGTGTAAGCTACTCAAGTCCCAATATGACTCAGTTTTTAGCAAGCCGCTAACAAGACTGAGAGTCGAAGATCAAAATTAATTTTTTATGAGAGAGCCACAGAATTTGGTTAACACAAGCCTATCTGACGTTATCCTGACGCCAAATGACTTCGAACAGGTGATAAATGACATGCCCATGCACTCTGCCCCAGGGCCAGACTCATGGAACTCCGTGTTCATCAAGAACTGCAAAAAGCCCCTATCACGAGCTTTTACCATCCTATGGAGACGGAGCATTGACACGGGGGTCGTCCCACAGTTACTAAAAACAACAGACATAGCCCCACTCCACAAAGGGGGCAGTAAAGCAAAACAAAGAACTACAGACCGATAGCACTAACATCCCAAAACATAAAAATTTTTGAAAGGGTCCTAAGAAGCAAGATCACCCCCCCATCTAGAAACCCATCAATTACACAACCCATGGAAAACAGGGGGTTTAGAACAGGCCTCCTGTCTGTCTCAACTATTGGATCACTACGACAAGGTCCTAGAGCACTAAAGACAAAAAAAAATGCAGATGAATATATACAGATTTTGCAAAAGCCTTGAAAAAGTGGGCCAGGCTAAACCCCCAAAAAAATGCGTGCAAAGGGGAAAAAACGGGAAAAGCGGCGATGGATCTATAATTTCCTCCTAACGAACACAGAGATAGCGTAAACGAGTAAAGCCCGGGGCAGCTACGTGAAAAGCTCTGTTCCCCAAGCACAGTACTTGCTCCCATCTTTTCCTCATCCCTATCTGAAAAAGAAAAGGGATGTCGCCACGCCCGTGTTTTCCTTTGCGATGACACCCGAATCTGCATGACAGTGTTTTCCCATTGCACACGCAAGCTCCCAAGCGGACACAAACCAAAATTTTTAGTGTGCTGCAGAAAACAATATGAAGTTTAACGATAAAATTTCAATTTCTCAGATATGGCAAACACGAGGAAATTAAATCGTCCCCGAGTACAAACAAATTCTGGCCCAAAAAATCGAAACACCAACGTCAAAGCCCGGGAGTGATCATTCGGGGATCTACCTTTAAAAGGGCCAAACATTTTATCAATCGCATCTGCTAAAAAATGACAGGGTGGATAATGGAACCTTCAAAAATAGGGATGCCAAGCCATGATGGCACTATTCAGGGACTTTTTCTATCTAGGCTGGGAAAATTTTTTGCACAATAACAGCACCTTTTAAGGGAGGTGAAAATTTTGACCTAGAAAAAGACAGAAACCTTTACGGCGCGATAAAGGAGAAAAACACCGCAATTACTGGAGCGCTTGAGGTTTCCCAACCCCGTATTCCCGGAAAAGCAGGCGGGAGAGATACATGATTATATACACCCGGAAAATCCTAGAGGGGTAGTACCGAATTGCACACGAAAATCACTCACTACGAAACAAAAGACTTGGCAGCGATGCAACATCCCCCCCAAAGAAAAGCAGGGGGGGTCACAGCACGTTTAAAAGACCATACAATAAGTGTCAGGGGCCCCAGACTGTTCAACGCCTCCCGGCTACATAAGGGGGTTCCAAAACCCACGGCAGCCTTCAAGCTGGACTGGGCAAGCATAAATAGGTTTCCTGACCACCGGGCTGTGGATCGTACTTTTGGTTTGCTGCAGCCAAACAGAAACAGCCTGGAATCAGGCTCTGATCCACCAGGAGGCCGGGTCAAGACCGGGCCGCGGGGGCTTTGACCCCCGAACTCCTCCAGGAAAACCCCGGTAAAGTGGGGAAATGATACAGAAGGGGTTTTGGGAATGATACGAAGAGTGAACGATGCTGAAGATTGTGAGAATGATACAGAAGGGTGTGACGTGATTAGAAGAGTGTAGAATATACAGAAGAGTGTGCGATGAACAGAAGAGTAAAATGACATAAAGTGTACGATGATATAGAAAGTGTGAGAATGATATAGAGGGGTGTGAAATGATCAGAAGGGGGGAAAAGATTTGAAGAGTGTGAAAAAGATGCAGAAGAATGTGTTTATTATCAAAAGAATGTGAGAAGTACAGAAGCGTGTGAAAATGATAAGAAGAGTGTGAAAGATGCAAAAGGAAATAATATTAGAAGAGTGTCAGAATGTACAGAAGAGTGTGATAATTATACAGAAGAGTGTGGAAAGACACGAAATGGAAGATACAAAAAAGGGGGGAATGATAGAGTATAGGTGAAAATGACACAGAAGAATAGAATGAAAAGAGGATTGTGAGAAACTTTCAGAAAGCGAGAATGATACAAAAGGGAGAGAATTTTTTGAGGTGTGAAATGATACAAGAAATGTGGAATATACAAAGAGGAGAATATACAGGAATTTATTTAATGTACAAAAGAGTGTGAGATGAACAGAAAAGGGGTAGAATGATACAGAAAATTGGAAAAATGATACAGGAAGAAAATGATACAGAAAAAACCCCGAAATGAACAGAAGAGTGTAGAATGAAAACAGAAAGTGTGAAATTACAGAAAGAGTGAAAATGATGCGGGAAAAAGTGGAAGTACAGAAAGTGAGAATGATGTAAAAGGTGTGGAATGTACAGGAAGTTTGAAATATACAAAAGAGCGGGGAGAATGAACAGAAGAGGTGAGAATTATAAAGAAGATAAGAATGATACAGACGTGTTTTAGAATGATTCAGAAGGGTATGAGAATAAACGGAATAGTGTGAGAATTATACAAAACAGGGGAAAAAGATCAGAGGATGAAAATAAAAAAAAAAATGTGTGAGTATACAGAAGAGTGAACGATCAAAATGATAAGAAGGATGTGCCATGATTCAAAAGGTGTGGAATGAGAAAAAGAGTTTGAAAAAAATACAAAAGGGTGATTTAAATTTATACAGAAATGTGCAAATGTACCAAAGCGAGAATGCAAAAGGTGTGAAAAGTAAAGAAGAATTGAGAATGATAGAAGGTAAAATATATAAAGAGGAGAGAATGTTACAAATATTTTGTTGATCAACAAAAGAGTTGAGAATGAAACAGAAAATTGTGGGATAACTAAAGTGTGTGAAAATGATAAAAAAGGAAAAAATGATATGAAGAGTGTGAGAATGATACAAAAGATTGTGTTGATGATACAAAAAGAGTTTGAGAATGTACAAAGAGTTGAGAATGAATAGAACATGTGAGAAGATACAAAAAGGTGGGGAAATGATGAGAAGAGGGGTGAAATGAACAGAAGATGTGAAATGTACAAAAAGAGTGTGGAAGATTAAGAACAGTGTGAAAGAACAGAAAGTGTGAGAATGATCAAAGAGTGGGAGATAACAGAAGAGTGTGAGAATATACAAAGAGGTTTTTTAATGATACAGAAAAGTGTGAAATGATACAGAAGATGTGGAATGATACGAAAAGTGTGAAAATGATACTGAATGTGAGAATATAAAAAGAGGTGAGAATGATACAGAAGAGTGTGAGAATGATACAGAAGATGTTTAATGATACAAAAAGGTGAAATGAACAGAAGAGTGGAGAAGATACGAAAAGTGTGAGAATGATAAGAATGTGAAAATGATACAAAAAGAGTGTAGAATGATACAGAAGATGTGAAAGATACAGAAGGTGTTTAATGAAAAAGAAAGTGTGAAAGATATAGAAGAGTGTGAAATGATACAAAAGTATAAAATAATACAAAGGGTGAGAATGATACAAAGCCCAGGCAACAGGGTTTAAACGGGTCGCTCCGTTGTTAAACTATTGGATCACTACGACAAGGCCCTAGTACTGAAGACAAAAAAATCAGATGAATATATACAGACTTTGCAAAGCTTTCGACAATGTGACCATGGGTAACAGGCCCCAAAATGCGTGCTAAAGGGAAAAACAAAAAGTCGGTGGGATCTTAAATTTCCCACTAACAGAACACAGAGAGTAGCATCAAAATATAGTCCCAGGGAGCACGGTGAAAAAAATCTTTCCACAAGGCCGTACTCGCTCCCATTTTTTCCTCATCCTCTATTCAAGCAAGGAGTCAGCCACAGCACCGTGTCTTCCTTTGTAATGAACCCCCAAAATTGCATACGTGTTTTCCCTTGCAGGGCACTGCAAGGGTCCAGGCGGACATCAACCAAATCTTTTGTGGGCTGCAAAAACAATATGAATTCAAGATGAGAAATTCCCATTACTCAATATGGGAAAACGAGGAAAATTTAAAACTTTATCAGGTACAAAAAAATTCTGGGCCCCAAAATAGAGCGAAACACAAACGTCAAAGACGGGAGGGGTCATGCGGAGGGTCTCACCTTCAAGTACCATAACATTGTATCAAAGCATCTGCTAGAAAAAGACAGGTGATAAGAAACCTTGAAAACTAGGGACCCCCAAACCCCTAGACCCTCTCAGGTCACTTGTTTTATCTAGGCTGGAATATTTCTGCACACTAACAGCACCCCTTAAGGGGGTGAAATGTGACCCAAAAATGCAGAGAACCTTCACGCGCGCATAACGGGGGATAAAACCCTCAATTACTGGGGGCGCTTTAGGTTTCCCAAACCTGTATTTCCTGAACCGGGGGGAGAGATACTGATTATATCACATGGAAAAACCCAGAGGGAATAGTACCGACTTGCACACAAAAAACACTCACTACGAAACAAAAAACTTGGAGACGAGCAAAAATCCCCCCCAAAGAAAACGGGTGTCACTAGCCGTTAAGAGACCATAAAAATGTCAGGGAGCCGAGACTGTTTTAACTGCCTCCCGGCAACATAAGGGGGAAAAACCAAAAAGACCCCCGGGGGGTCTTTAAGCTGGGGACTGGGAAAAAACCTAAATAGGTTCCGACCACCGGGCGTGCTCGTACGTTGGTTTGCGTGCAGCCACAGTAAAACCTGGTTTACGGGTCTGACCACCCGGGGGCCCGCACAGACCGGGGGCGCGGGGGGACCCCCGGAACTCTCCCAGGTAAAACCCCGGTAAGAGTGTGAAATGATCAGAAAGTTGAGAATGATCAGAAGAGTGTGGGGAAAATACAGAAAGTGTGAGAATGATACAGAAAGTGTGAGAAATACAAAGGTTTTAAATGAACAGAAAAGGGTGAGGTGAAACAGAAGAGTGTAAGAACGAAAGTGTGGAATGATCAAAAGTGTGAGAAATACAGAAGAGTGTGAGAAGATAAAAAAGGTAGAATGATACAGCAGTGTGAAATGATACAGAAGATGTGAAATGATACAGAAGAGTGTGAGAATGATACACAAGAGTGTTGAGAATGATACAGAAAATGTGGAATAATACAAATAGGGTGAGAAATTATACAAGATATAGAAAAAATCAGAAAGGGGAGAATAAACAGAAGATTTAAGAATGAGGGAGAAGGTTTAGAATGGGTTTTTAAGGTTGAAATGATACAGAGAAATTTGGAATGATTCAGAAAAGTTAAATGATACAGAACAAAGGAGAAAAATACAAAAGGTGTGTTAATGATACAGAAGAAAGTGAGAAAAGATAAGGGGAAATTGTTAAACGATACAGAATTGTGTGATGAGAACAAGGGTTGTAAGAATCATACAGAAGAGTGTGTGAGGAAGAGAAGAGTGTGAAATGAACAGTTCGTGTCGGGAATTCCGACATTTGTTAGGTCAATTGACGGGGAAATTATGCATGCTTTGGAGTGGTAAAGGAGTGGAAAAGGGGAGTAATGGTTGGGGGAGTGTAGGAGTTAGTATAGAATGTTTATATTTGGTTTTTCGTAAAATAGGTAACAGGTGTGAGAATAGGTATCTCATTATTTACAGTTTAAAAGGCGACAGTAGTAGAATAAAAGTTGGTAATAATGTGTTGGAGTAAAAGAGGTCGGTAGGGGGTTTTGGGAGGAAGAAAAAATTTTGTAAAAGTCTTTTGGTTGGAAAAAAAATATCGTAAACTGAGTGTGAGTTTGATTTAAATGAGTTAATGTGACAGCGATTTAAATGATGAATTTAGGGAAAGTAAGAGTGCATAAAATTTTAACAGTGAGTTAAAAAAAGGGGAGGGAAGGAGTTCTGTGTAAGAGGTGAGAATAAAAAACACCAGCCCCTTTTTGAGAAATCTAAAACCCCCGGTTTTAAATTTTGCCCTAAAACAAAAAGTAAAATAAAAATTCCCAAGGTTTAACGGTTATGGGATCTTTAAAAATTAGATTTAAGTTGTGGACCCATAATTCGGGGTTTCTGCACTTGTGGGGCCCTTTTTGCGGTCAGGGCTAGTGGGTTCTATTGGAATAAAATTAACTGGCTAATTGGGTCAGGGAAACCCCTTTCAGGCGGGGTGGGGTAAATCGGTTTTTGTAAGGCAGTTGGGGTAAACCTGGTGGGGTCAGATAGGTGGGGTCGGGCCCGGGGGACATTTTGGAAGACAGGGGGGGAAACCCAAGTCGGAACCCGGTTTAAGGGGGGATCAAGCGGGGGGGGGACGAGGCGGGTTTGGTGGGGAAAGGATCGAGGGTTTTAAAAGGATATTCAATCTTTCGGAGCTTGTTCCGGAAAGAAAGGTTAGGGGGGTTTAACCTGGTGAAATTCAGGCTGGCAAGAGGGCTAGGGGGGGCCCGGGCGGAGGTAAAGCTAGTGGTTTTTAAAACAAAGGGAGCCCGGTTTTGGGACAAGGCAAACTAGTGCATTGAAGCTAAAAAACCCTTTTTTTGGGTTCATTTTTAATGGGAAATGTAAAAAGGGTTTTATTTTGAAAGCCCAGGCGGGTTTTTTTTAAAGCTTTAAAAAGAAAGAAATTGATGAGGGGGAGCTGAGGTCGGGCTGCTGGGTCAGGGGGGATTTTTCCGGGCTGATGTGGTTAGTATTGCATGGCAAGCTAGTGAAATGACTTTTTTGGGGTGAGGCTGTAGTGTTTGAAATGTGTGGTATTTTTGCATTTTTTCGGGCGTATGACTCACCTAAATTTTGGCTTTTTTCCATGCAGAAAAGGGGGGGTGCAAAATCTTTTAACAAATTTTTAAGGGGCCCCCAAAGGGCAAAAAATTTTCTGGGCCCCCTTTATTTATGAACCTTTACATTCTTTTTTAACACAAAAACCCCCGCCAAAAAAGGAAAACTTACGAGGGACGTTTCGGTCCGATTTGGGCCCGTGCCAAAGTCCCCTTTTGTTATTTAGGAAAATTCATTTTAGGGGTTGTACTATTAGAAGCTTTTTTTTAAAAGACCCTTTGCTGAAGTTTCTCAAACTCGGCCAAAAGGAAATGAAATATGAAAAAATTTTTTACAAAAAATTTTTACATTTGGCAGATCCAATTACTCTTGGGTATTTTGGAAAAGTGTTTTTGACATTGCTTTTAAAATTTTGGGGTTGTGGCTGCCTCCAATGAGCCCCCAACCCTGGCAAACTCTTTTGAAAAACCGAGTTTTTTCTGAGGGGGGGAAAACCTCGGGCCCTCACAAGTGGCTTTAATAGAACAGATTTTCACAAATGATTGGTATTGAAAGGGAAACTTTGCCGCTTGCCGAATAAAGGATTTAATTTACTTGGTGTTGCAAAAATATATTGTTTCTTAAATTTCCCTAACCCTTTGCTTTGCTTTTGGTTTCCCCCTTTGGGGAAACCACAGAAACCGGGAGCATTAATTCCTCCCAATTTTAAATTTCTTTTATTAGTGCCCCTGCCGCCCCTTCAAAATTTTCCTATATCCAAGAGGGTATGAACCCCCTAAAAAATATGCAAAACACAGACATTTTGCTTCAGACGGCCTGAGACCCCTGGTCCCTTAAATGGGAAAGCTTCTTTTCTTTTAGCTCCCCCGAGCCCCCCAAAAACCCCCCCCCCCCCAATCTCCAAAGACACT
This sequence comes from Cherax quadricarinatus, assembly GCF_026875155.1. Classification (NCBI taxonomy): domain Eukaryota; kingdom Metazoa; phylum Arthropoda; class Malacostraca; order Decapoda; family Parastacidae; genus Cherax; species Cherax quadricarinatus. The sequence goes on from NC_069399.1 coordinate 3,703,252, forward strand.
GGCCAATCTAGGGGAAAAGGGTTTGAATATCTCGTTTTAAACTGAAGGGGCTGATGGGGGGAGATCACTTCGGTACATCGAGGCCCCCTCTCCCATTTTTCCCCCAGGTCTCAGATTAAAAGCACTGGGGGCGCCCCCTGCTTTTTCACGGCACGTTTGTCCATCGGTGTCAAATTGTAAAAGGACCCCTATTCTGCTTTGGGGGCCCTTTGCCCCTGCCATTCAAGCTGGGGTTTCCAGCCCCTCCCTAGCAAATTTAAAACCCTAGTTTTTGCCTCATTTCGGCCTTTTACCCCCCAAATTTAAAGGGTCTTAGGTTTTTACTCAAATCATTATCTACGGGGATGCCTTAGTAAACCTAATATTTGTTTTACTACCAGAAAATTTCCCAAATTTTCCCCGGGAAAAAAAATCTAAAAAATTAAATAAGCTTCCCAAACCGCCAACCAGAAAATTTGCCGTGTTTGGGGGGGTTTTTAAGGGCCGTTTCGGCTCAGACGACCGGGATGCCCATGCTGGATCTGGGGCTGGGGAAACTTTTGGGGGACCAAAAAAAATTTTCCCCAAAAACCCCCCAACCCCCGAAAGGTTGGGCCCGGCCTAAGTCTAGATAAATTTTTTCGGCCCCCGCGGGCCCCCCCCAGGGGCCCCTGGACTTGAGGGGCCTTTTTCGACGGGTTGGGCCCGTAGCTCGCTAAACCCCTCTGGTCTGTTTCTCATGCCCCGGGTCCCACCGTGTGGCCCTCGAGAGGCAAAAGCCTTTTGGGATGGGTCTTATATCTCGACCCCGTTCATTCTCATTTCACTATTTAAAAAGCCCGGGTTTTGTCTGGGGGGGGTTGGGACACTACCGGGGCCAAAAGGGGGCCAGTTTTCCCTCGGGGGGCCCCCGGATTCTACCACACCAGGCCCCCTTCACTTGCATAACTTATTGGGCCTGGGGGTGGGCCCCCATAAAAAATTTTCCCCCGAAAGGGTTTGGTCAAGAAATTCCCTTTTGCCCCCCTGGTTCCCTTTTTTTTCCGGGATGTTCACCATTTCTGTTGTGACTCCTGGCAGTTTTTTCTTTTGAGGGGGGGGACCATCGGGCCCCATAATAATCCAGCTCCTTGGAAACTGATTTAAAAAATTGCGGGAATGGTTCATCCCTTCTTCCAAACGCATGTGAGGGGGGTTGAGACCCTTCTTGTCGTAAAACCCATTTTTTTCGTAGGTCAGGGGGCCTGTTTTAAACCCTCTTGCCTCTATTTTCAACTAACACTGTCCCCCAGTTCATCACGGTTTCCACCCTCCCTGCCTTTGAAAAGGCCCCTTCCGAATGCCCCTTTTTGACTGTGCCCCCCATGGTTCATAAATCCCCTTTGGGGGTTGCCCTGGGAGTATGAACCTCCACTGCACTTTTCTCTTAAAGGTGTTCTCGTACTTCTCCGTTGTCCCAAAGATTCCTGAAAAAAAAATTCGGCCGCCCTAAAGCTTGTGCCTTTGTCCAATAATCAATCGCGGGCACGAGAAATCGGGGCAAAAACCCTCCTGAAAAAAACTTCACAAAAAGTCTCTGTTGTAAAATTCTTTTTCCCAACTCCAAAGCACCCCCTCGAGTAGTGGCAAAGGTAAAAGGCAGACATATCTTTTTTGACCCCCCCCCTTCGTCTCAGGGGTTTTTTAAATTGATACCCCCAGTATGATTTTTTCCTACAGTCTAAAAGGGCCTGTCACAAGTTCCCCGTTTCCTGAGGTAGGGGTTGGTGGACCGGGGTTTGGTGGGTCCCCCCAATGTACCCCCCGGCAGACCGTGCAACTTTTTTGCCCCCTTTTGACCAGCCCCAAACCCTTTCCGAAACCCAGTAATTCGGGACTTTGGTGTTGGGGTTTTTCCCCAAAAACCCCCCTTTGTAAGGTCCTCTGAGGGGGCATCTTGTATAATACTCTGTCCCCCATCCCCCCTTTTCCCCGCACACGGGATTTTTTGGGCCCCCATAGCTAAAGCTCGATTTTTGGGTATTCTTCCCCGCATTTTAAATTGGGCCCGAAAGACTAGGAACAATCCCAATGATAAACCAAATTTTGGGCTTTTCCCCTGAGTCGTAAATCGTTTGGACACGCTTTCCTGACGCCATAAAACCTGCTTCCGGGTCGCAAGTTTTTTCCGCACCCCCGGGAAAAAACCTCCCCCTTTGGTCGGGCCTTTTTCCAATATTCTCGGGGGACCCACTAGAGACAACTGTCGCCCTTGGCTTACCTTTTTCATGCCCTTCCCCCCACAACCCAAAAATACCATTTCCGTAAATCCTATAATTTTTTCTCCCCGAGGAGTAGCCCCGGGGGTCAAAAAAATTCGTGTCGTGTTCCCCCCAAAATTACAATGCTGCTAAATTGTCTCCACGAATTTTGCTCGGCCAGCAACCCCTTTGCCGGAAACCAGCCCTTGGGCCTTTGAACCAAAGCTCGTTTTTTACTCAATTTTTCTGTGTGTCCCCCCTCGGTTTAAACAGGTCGGCTGGTTTTGTCTGTGGGCATATACGGAATTTTGGGAGTTGACTTGTATTTCCCGTTCCCCTTTTAACCCGATTCCTAAATTTAGGGGGTTTAGACCTGCCCATTCGGACCCACTGAAAGGGCCCCCAAACCGATTTCCAACATGGGTGTTTTATCACCCTCAATTTTTAAAACACCCCCCTTATGTACTTAACGGGTCTTGCTCCCAGCAACATCCCCTTGAGATCTAGTTTGGGATCGAGAAATCCTTCGGGGTTAAAACCCGGCAAAATGGTTTCCCAGTTTGGGTTTTTGGGCCCCCGGCCCCCCAAATGCTACTCCCCCCATGGGCCCTTGGAGGAGGCACACAGAAAAAACGTCCCAAGTCTAATCCCCCCCCGGTGAAACCTGAGGGGCCCTGGGGAATGTAAACCCTCTTTGCAATTCCGCGGGGTCTTTTTAACCAATCCCACCCCGGGCCCAGACTGTTTCTGGGCAGGGGGCCCTTTCCCAACCTGGGTTTTCCAGCTCCCAGGTCTGTTGCCCCAGATCCCCCCTCGAATGGTGATGGGTGCCAACAAACCAAAGGATCAAAGGGCCGGGTTTTCCCTTTTTGTCAGAAAAGACCCCCCGGGTCAGTTTCCCTTCCCCATCAGGTTTTCCTTTTTAGCTAATCGTTTTCCCTTGATTTCCCACTCCAGTCCCAACACCGATTTTCCTCGGGTAAGGGTACCAGTTATAGTCACGTTCCCCATCCCCCGCAACTTTGGGGATTGTTTGTCACCCATTCTCTAAAGGGGGTTTGCCCAGGCATTCCTGATTAGACTCTCGGTAAATGTCCCCAACACCCCCTTTTATTTTTGGGGGGTTTCCCTGCATGTTGTCTACATAAAAAAAGGGTCTTCGTAATTTCTTTAAGCGGGTGGGGGCAGTTCACAAGGTGGTAGGCAAAGGTTTGCCTGTAATTTGGAATGGTAATAGTGGCCCCCAAACAACACTGGGCCCCGGAAAAAATAGGTATATCCCTTGCCCTTGGGCATCTCCTGGTTTGCCAACCACAAGAATCTTGTTTTAGTCCCCGCCCGTGGGTGCAAAACCAAAACGTAGGAAGGTTTGCTAATGTCTGCCGCATAGGGGGTATGTTCGGGTTTCCCGAATTTTCAAAAACACATATGCTAATTTTTGGGGCCCCGGGCGGCCCTGGGGAGCAGACGCGTTCAACGATGGCTCTCGGGGACTCGCCTGCGAGGCCCGGGAGTTTAAGAAACCTTTATGGGAGTGGTTACCCAACCTTGGTGACTGCCATGTGTGGGAAAATAAAGGGTGTTTTCCCCCGGGCTTGGAAATTGGGGATTTCTCGTTTAAAACCCCCGGGCCAGCGGTTTTTTAATAATACAAACAAATTTCCCCCACCAGACCCTTCCCTTTGGCAGGGGTGTTCACCCAAAGAAATTTAAAAATGACCCGTCCCTTTTTTAAATTAGTGGGCAGCCCTTGGGTTTGGCCCGGTTTCCATGGGGGTTTGCACCCAATACTTTTTCCCCTCCCTGAAAAAAACATGGGTTAAAAATCTCAAAATTTTTCTTCGGGGTTTGGGGGGGGGGCTGGTTTACCTTTAAATTTTCCTACTACATCCCGGTCCCCGTTTTTTGGGCCGGCTCACTGTCCCGGGATGCCAACTTGCGGGCCCCTTTACAGGCCTTGTGCACCAAAAATCCCATCACCAGTACAGCCTTTATCGCGTAATTTCCAGAGCCCTTTCCTTTTTCCCGGGGGCCCCAGGGAAGTGAAACTGGAATTTTGCCCCTTCTCGATGTACCCCGGGCTGGGTCCCCGTATAGGCCCCCACCTTCCCTTTATAACCCTTCCCCCGAAAACAAAGAACTTTGTTAGGTAATCCCCCCCTACCAAATGCCCACTTTACTAACATTGTTGTAGCAATGGGCTGGTTCTGCCCAGCTTCACACCCAACCCCCCCCAAAAAGGTTTTACTGCTGCAGCCCGTCCCCTTAGTGGTAATGATATTGGGCAGCCCCTTCACCATCAAGGCTGAAAATTTTTTGTCGATGCCCGGCTAACCCGCCTCACATTGAAATATGGATAAGACCGCGTGGGGCTTCCCCCCAAACCCCTTTCCCCCTTTGTCAAAATTTCCATTTTCCCCCAGCTTCAAACCCAGTTGCAAAACTTCCCCCCTATGAAGGATCTTGTGCCCCACTGTCCCAAGGAAAAAAAGGGTTGTTTCAGAAATTTTCCCGTTTTGGACCCCGCCCCTTATGGGGGCCCGGCCCCCCGAGCCTTGAAACCCGGGTACCCAGAACAAATTTCCCCGGGTGCCCCTACTCACCACACTCATCGCTACTTCTGAAATTTTTCTTGCTCTCCCCCTTTTTTTCGGTTTTCTTCCCCCAAATTGTTCAAAACCCGGGATCCCTTAAAGGCACAGTGCACTGTGGTGCTTTCCCTTCCGGGAGCCCGACCTCCCCCAGCAAGGGTTACGTCCCTGGCAAAAAGTTTTTCCCCCAACACTTGGGAAAAAAGGGCTCCAAATCTCTTAAACCGTTTGAAACCCCTTTTGGGTTTTAGGTGGTGAAAACTTGAACACCCCGAACTAGGTGTTCTTTTATCACAAAAAACGCACCGTCCCATATGGGCCCCTTTTTGTGGCTTTCCCTTGGCCCCTTTTTTGGGGGACTCGCCCTTTGGGGAATTAAAAGTGCCTATTTTTGGGGAGGTGGTTTTGGTTATCTCTCGAATGTTGGGAAGTCGACCGATTTCCTTTAGGTAATTTTTTCCCCCTGGGCCCATGCTCAGGGAGATATGAGATCCCCTAACCCTTCAATAAATGGTTTTATGTGAAACCCATTTGTCCCCCTATTTTTAAGTGTAACTCCCTGCACTGTCCCTGCTAGCCAAATTTTTCCCCTGAATACCCGGCTAAGGACCCATTTTTAATCTTTTTTCACCCTAAATCTCCCGAAACTATTTGGGCAAGTCATAAACCAATGCGGAATTTTTCTAGACTTTGACGGTCAGTTTGGCAAAACCTCTAGATCCAACAACCCATAAAGTTAGGGTACCTTTATTCCCCCATTTTTTTGGGCCCAAAAATGTCTTCTAAAATTTGGGTTTTTGGGATGTTGGTAATTTTGTTCGTAATTTGGGTAGTGGGCCCGGGCCCGATCTAAAAGGCCCTTTTTACCCTTTTAGCTGCGAAACCGCAAATCTGCAACTTGACGGCATCTGACAAATCATTTTGTCCCCTATCTGGGCCTAAAATGATCCCCCGAAAAGCAAAGTACTCTGTTTTTGGGTTTCCCCCCAAAAAGGGGGGGGGGAAATTTAATGGGGCAAACTGGGCAACCCCATTAAAACTCTGTTGTTCGTTTTTCCCCTGAAACCTTTGCCCGCCCCTGCTGTAAACCCGGGCCCTTTAAAGCTTTAAATTTAAATGCCGGGAGGTCTCATCTCTGCTTTAAAAAACTCTGCCCTTTTGTTTTGTCAAAAGTCGGGCCGTGCTACTTCCGGGCTATATTCAGACTCCCCCTGTTGTATAGGCCTTGTTTCATAAAGGATAAAAGATCTCCAAAGGCCTCCATCTTTTTTCCCAAAGGTTTTAGGGAAAATCTCTATTTCCCTCCCATCCCACGCCTGAACTTGCCTGACCAAAACACCCCTGCAAATGCTTTGCTCAGGCGCCCCTTATAGGCCCCATTGAAAAGCTTTTAAAATTTACTTAGACTGGGACAGCTGGTACTCCATCTTTACCTAACCCTAGTTTCAGTTTAGTTAAGGGTAAAGGTGCTAATTTTTTTAAAAAAAAATTTTAATTTTGCCCACCCCACAACAAAAGGTATTAGGTGGAATGAACGAGTCTTTAAGGGTTCTCAAAAAAGCCCTTTAACCCAAACCCCTTTTTCAAATTTACAAATATGAACAAAAATTAAAATGTTTTTGCACCAAAACCCCAAACAAAAATTGTATCGATTTGAAAGCTTAATCTTGCACTCAACTGTAACAATGCCCCGCAAATATTTCAGGACTTAACCTAGTCTCATATAATTCACAAATCCCACAATTTAAAATGAATCAAAAATGATGAAAAACACAATAAAATGCAGTATACAAATTAAAATCACTTGGTTTAAAACAAGTAAATTCAACAATTCAAATTGTGAAAAAAGTAAATAAATTTAAAAAATGTAAAAGGCCCAAGGCCCCCAATTTTTTGCCCCGCTTAAATCTGTTAGCGTGGGGGTTTGGTTAGGTAAATTCCCCCAAACCAGCTAGTGTGCATAACCTTTAAACCGGGCTTTTTTAAATCCCGTAAAAAAAAACTAGGTTAAAATCGTCCTAGCTACTAATTATTTTGTAAATATTTCCCAAAACCTAACCTTTAAATTGGGTCCTTGCAAATCCACTGTAATAAATTTAAAACAAAAAGGGCTCCCATTGGATTACTTGTAATCATGTAAATAAAAAAAATTACAAGCTTCTTTTTGCCTACCCGGCCTGCCCCGTAAATTAATGCAAATAACAAAATTTTTGGGGTATAGTCGCTTGGCCCAGCCTCTGAGTAAATTTTACCAGGGGTGCTAACTTAAAACCCAACTTTTTTTTTAAAATGGGTTTTAAAATGTGGCCAGGGTAGGGTAGCTTAAATAACTCTGTAAAACTGGTTTTTAACTGTGACCTAGCCCATGATAGCTTAACCTAGGGTATTCCACATCCGGTTTTCGAAGGACCACTTTTTTGAAAATTTTTGTGGACTGCCTTTAAAATGATTTTGCCTACCCCGGAAAAATCTTTTTTGACACCGAACTCTGAGGTGGGTTCCTTTGCCTCACAAGTGGCTTAAAAGAACAGTTTTCCCCAAATGATTGGAAATTTCAAAGAAAAAAATTCCCGCATTTCACTATAAAGGACTAGTTACTTGGGGGGTTCAGCATATATCCTGATCTTCAACTTTCCCAAGCCTAGCTTTAGCCCCCTTTGGGCTTCCCCCTTTGGGAAAACCCCGTGCCCAAACCCGGGGGCATTAATTCCCTTTAATATTCAAAAACGTTTTTTAAATGACCGCCCTTTCACCTCAAAAAATTTCCAAAAATCCAAAGGATAAAGTATCCCCTTTTGGTAACTAGCAACACAACACTTTCTTCGGGCGGCTTGAGACGTGGTACTTTCTTTTGGGGTTGCTCTCTCTCTTTTTTAGCTCGCCGAGCCCACAGTAAAATCAACCCCAATCTCCTAAGACACTGGCCCAAACCTTTGGGGAAAAAGGGGAATAACCGTTTTTACTGAAGGGTGAGGGGGAGATCACTACGGGACAACGAGGGGGGTTTCCCCAAAAGAAATTTCCCCCCCGGGCCCAGATTGAAGACACTTTGGGGGCCCCCGCCTGTGTTTTACGGCACGTTTTTGTCCAGTCGGGGTCTATCGTAAGGAAACGCTATTTTTGGTTTGTGGGCCGCGCCCCTCCATTAAGCTTGGTGCCATTCTCCCAAACTAAAAATTTTTCCTAGTGGGTTTTCCTCATTATCGCCCTTTTTTCCCACCTATTTTAAAGGTCCTAGGGCTACTCTATCATTATTTTACAGATCCTTAGTAAACCCAATATTTGTGTACACCAGAAAAAAAAAACCCACTCTTCCCGGGAAAAGTAAATTTAAAATTAAATAAGCTTTCCAACCCCCAAAAAAGAGAAGCCAGTTTGGGGGGGGTTTAAAGGGCCCCCCTCGGGGCCCGACACCGACGCCCTTGGGTGGAAACTTTAGCTGTGGAATATTTGGACCAAAATAAATTCCACACTTGCTGCTGATAGAACACTCTAATTCCCCATTTTTTAGGCCCCAATTAGTAATAAATCTTATCTTCCCGCTAAAAAAAAATAAAATTTTATAACTTTTTTGAAATTTTGGAAGATCTCGGCTTGTTGCCCACAAAAAAATCCCGAAAAAATTTTTTGGGGGTAGCTCCGAAAGGGGAACCCTATCAAAATTTTTAAGCAACATTTTTCTTTTGTTTTTTGTGGAAAAAACAAATTCAATTCATTTATAAATAAGGAAGGGCCCGGGCAAAAAAAGGGAAAAAACTTTCTTTTTGAGATATTTGGCCGAAGCCGCCCGCACCCCAGGTGGGCCCGGGAAAATTTTTTTCTCCGAAAAAAATTTGCTTTATTTTACACTTTTTCCGGAAACCCAAAAGATGGGTTTTTTTACAGTTTTAAACCCTTTTAAATCCGTTTTTCCCCTCATCCAAAGGAGAGAATTGGGCCCTTTCTTCACCCCTTTAGGGGGAAAATTTTCGAAAGAAATTTTTTTCCTCCCGGGGCACTTTTAAAGCCCATTATTTTTTTTTAAGGGTTTTTACTTTTTAAATTTTTTTATGCTTTATTATAAATTTCATTATTTTCATAAAATTTAATTGAGAAGATTTAAAAAAACCTTATCCCTTGATATTAGGTGGGTATGGAATATTTTTTGGCTGGAGGGGGTCGGCCATTTTAAGCAATATTTCCCAAGGGGGACCCCGACTGGTTATTTTATCATATTATCTCCGCCCCACTCTGGCATGATCTAAAGGGTGAATTTGTATTATATTAGACAAAAAAGATATAAAAAAGGATAAAAAAAACACGGGGGAAAAACATAAAAAATCAGCTCAGGTTGTTTCCAAGTGAGGGAAAGGGGCTGTCCCCAAAGCCTGTTAAAATGGCTGTAATTCCTTTTTGAAACATGACGAGGGTAATAATTTTTACCAAGTTAGAGAAAGTTTAGCTATTTTTTGGTAACAAAAACTCTTTTTATATTTTTTTGAGTTTTTTTTCTTCCACCTCCGGGGCCCTGAATGACCCCTTGGGTTTATTTTCCCAAACAAGGGGAGCCCCCCAAATCTGAGGCACGTGGTTCACTCGCTCAGATTTTGCCGACTTGCCTCTAAATGGTTGGTAAAGGGTATTTTCCCCGGTTTCTGTTTTTTTTTTTTTTTTTTTTTTTTTCCCGTCTTTTTCGTTGTATGGTTTTCAATTTTTCAACTCCTCACCATGTAATAATGTACATAATTGTATATTATCTGCTGAGTTTGTTTTGGCCCCCAACCCATTTGCCGGTTACAGGCCATTCTTTTTGTGTTCGTTAAAACCCCCTTCCCGGGGGGCATAGTGATACATCTGTGATGACGCGTTGATCTCCTATATTTATCTTCCCCGCTGATGTATCCCCCCAATCTGATACCAGCTTTCGTTTCCCTTTTTTTTTTTTTAACCTCTACCTTTTCACTTTTCCCCTGTTCACTTTCAATTTAATTCTTTACATCCCCCAGATTCATCCCCTTATCGTATCAACTTTTTTCGAATCTCCCAAAAGCAAGTCGAGTACAGAAAAACAGAAAGACAACAAAAAGGGTTTTGACAACTTAAACGCAAAATACAAACATACCATTCACTATCACCATTAAACTTTATACACGTCATACCCAAAAAAAATGGGGGGCCCCTCCCCCCCGCAACATACCTATCTAATTTTTTTTTTTTTATTAAAAAAAGCACTACGATACATACATGGATAGGGTTTACATAGGGGAAAAATGTAAAAATTTACAAAATATGTCTAAACCAGAGCTCTTCCTCAAGAGGGGCACCAAAGTGCATACAATAGAAATTGCTTACACTTAAATTCCATGTGACAAAACATTTGTCCAAGTCACACATAATGATTAAGCTATCTCAATACTTAAGATTACAGTGAACTGCATAAAACATTAATCTGAATCAAAAAGAATTATTACTAGGAACATAATGGACAATTCCCTTATACAAAAAATTTTTATATACACACACACACACACACACACTCGTATAGGAGTCACGCGGTTTGAGCTCGTGTTTTGGTGGTAATTTCTGACTGTGCCATAAGGAATAGAGTGTGGGATATAGGCGTGTGCACGCATAAGAGTGCATATAATCACTTAAGCCCCGAAAAAAGGAAATATAAGTGATCGCAGAAAAGAAAACAAAGGAAATAGTGGCCGAGTGTTTAGTGGGGGCCGTTGGAAGGGTGAACGGTTGTGTCAGGCCTAAATAGTGTTGCCATAATAACGCAGTGGGGTATTTGAAGAATAAGTACGACTCAAGACCAGGGAGATAAGGGATATGTATAGATGTATCAGTAAATACAGTGAGTGAGTGAAAAAATTAGAAGAGCTAGAGACTATAGTGCATACAGGAAGTTAGTAAAAAAATTACCGAGAAGCATCAAACTTCTTCAACTTCTGGGACAGGACAGACCCGCAACGTTACTCCACTGCCAGCCGCAAGTAATATTCACCTAGTTTGAGTTGCATGGGGTCAATAGTACCTGTCTCTAGCTGGAATTGGGGGTCACTCTCCTCGAGCTATCAGAATTAGAATAAGCAGCATTTACTGGCATTTAATAGGATTTAGAGGTAGCGGCATATAGGCGAAGCCTAGTGTATTTATTTTTGAACATAATTTTAAATGCATAAGACAGTACAGTGGGAACCAAGAGATCGGGTACATATACAATACATATGTAGTACATACGTGGGAAATAAGGACTGTTTACGTAAACATATGCACACACACTAGGTGAGAACAGCTCTGCTGTTAGGCACTTGAATAGCTGTAGCACACACAACACACACACACACACACACACATATGCACACACACACACACACACACACACACACACACACACACACACACACACACACACACATACACACACACACACATATACAGGATTTCACACCATCCTGTGAAGTGACCCTGTTACCCTTCCTTTCCCCCCATCTCTCTCCCCCTCCTCTCCTCCTCCTCTCTTCCTCTCTCTCTCTCTCCTCTCTCTCTCTCTCTCTCTCTCTCTCTCTCTCTCTCTCTCCTCTCTCTCTCTCTCTCTCTCTCTCTCCTCTCTCTCTCCTCTCTCTCTCCCTTTCTCTCATCCTCTTCTCTTCCTCTCACTCTTCCTCATCTCTCTTCCTCTCACTCTTTCTCTCTCTCTTTCCTCTCTCTCTCCTTCACCCTTTCTCTCTTCCTCTCTTACTCTCTCTCTTCCTCTTCTTTTCTCTCTCTCTCTCTTCCCTTGTCACTCCTCCCCCTCTCTCTTACCTTTTCCCTTTCTCTCACTTTCTCCCCCTTTTTCCCTTCTATTCCCCTCCTTCTAGGCTCCCCTTCTCTCTCTTTCTCCCTCTCTCTCACTCTCTCCCCTTTTCTTTTTCTCTTTCTCTCTCTCTTTCACTAAAAAAAAAAATGGTTGGGACTCGCAGGAATCAGGGATCAGATGACAATGGTACTGGTAGGGAGGAATGGATAGAGGAACAGTGGAAAAGGATAGAGCAAGAATGGGAGAGAAAATTAGGAGAGCTTTCTGAAAAAAATGGAGAAAGAGCTCTCTGTGAAATGGGAAAAGAGGTTGGAGAAGGAGAAGAAGAATTGAGAGGCACAAGTCGAAACTGCAGTAGCCAGGGTAAAGGTCCTAGAATTTGAGGTAAACAGGCTGAAGCAAGTCTCAGGGGTAGTGACCAGAGAAGACACACCATACGAAGCTGAGAGGCTGAACAGGAATTAAGGAGATATGAATTATGCTAAGGTCATATCAGCCTGCAAAGAAGGGCCAGGGAGTGGAAGGGAAGAGCAGATGGGTGCAGATGGAAAGGGAGATAGGTCGAATGCTGAGGCACAACCATGCTACCAAGAGCCACTGGAAAAATCAAGGGAGAAAATGACCACATACAGACAGGAACCAGAGTCACAGAGGGAGAGGCAATGGGAGAAGGAAAGGGCAAAATCAGTGATTATCCATGGGCTTCGGGAGAGAGAGGAAAGGACACACACTGAAAGACAGCAGGAAGAAAGAAAGGAGATTGAGAAAATCATCATGGAAATAGGGGGAGAAGACATGGATGAGATTGTAAATTTTCAGAGAATAGGGGGGTACTTGAAGGGGAGAAACCGACCGATCAAGCGATTCACAGGACAGAAACAGTGCGGAACAGGATACTCCAAGAGAAACCACGGTTGAAAAGCTCGGAAGAGTACAAGAAGGTGTTCCTAGACAGAGACAGAACACAAACAGAGAGACAGCAGCTGAGGGAGAGGACAAAAAAGCGAAAGGAGCTAGGAAAGGAGACAAGGATGGAACCAGCAGAGGTCAGTCAGAGCAGAACAGAGCAGCAAGGGCAAGCACACACACAACTATCCTCAGAACCCCACAACCTATCACACCATCCCAACACAATACAATCCATACACACAGCTTCCATCCAACCCCCAACCATAGAATCGCACAGTATGCTACCAGGTCTCCCACCCCCACAGGCCCCCCAAACCACAGTGTTGGAAAGAAACTAAAGGTATGGTACACAAACGCTGATGGAATACAAACAAGTGAGAGGAGTGGCACGAAAGAGTCAAAGAGGCATCACCAGTTATTAAAGCGATCACAGAAACCAAGCTTACAGGTATGATAACAGATGCCATCTTTCCAGCGGGATACCAGATCCTGAGAAAAGACAGAAGGAACAGGGGGGTGGAGGAGTGGCATTGCTGATCAAACACCGATGGAATTTTGATGAGCTGGAGAGAGGAGACAGTGGAAAAGAAAGTGATTACATAACGGGAATGCTTCACTCTGGTGGTCCCAAGGTGATAATTGCAGTGATGTATAACCCACCACAGAACAGCAGGAGGCCAAGGCAAGAGTATGATGAGAGCAATAGAGCGATGGTTGACACACTGGCTGCAGTGGCCAGAAGAGCTCATGCATGCAGGGCAAAGCTCCTGATCATGGGTGACTTTAACCACAAGGAGATCGAATGGGAGAACTTGGAGCCACATGGGGGCCAAGATACATGGAGGGCTAAGATGATGGAGGTGGTACTGGAAAACTTCATGTACCAACACGTAAAGGACACTACAAGAGAGAGAGGAGAGGATGAACCAGCAAGACTGGACTTAGTATTCACCTTGAGTAGTGCAGATATTGAGGACATCACATATGAAAGACTCCTTGGGGCCACGATCAGTGGTTTGAGCTTCGAATACACATTAGAGCTACAAGTGGAGGGGGAAGCATGAAGGCCAGGACAAATGAAACCAAACTACAGGAAAGGCGACTACACAGAAATGAGGAACTTCCTGAATGAGGTTCAGTGGGACAGAGAACTGGCAGGGAAGCCAGTTAATGAGATGATGGAATATGTAGCAACAATGTGCAAGGAGCTGAGGAGAGGTTTGTACCCAAGGGTAACAGGAATAATGAAAAAGCCAGGATGAGCCCATGGTTCACCCAAAGATGCAAGAAGGCAAAAACCAAGTGTGGTAGGGAATGGAAGAAATATAGAAGGCAAAGGACCCAGGAGAATAAGGAGAGCAGTCGTAGAGCCAGAAACGAATATGCACAGATAAGAAGGGAGGCCCAACGTCAATATGAAAACGACATAGCAGCAAAAGCCAAATCTGACCCGAAGCTGTTATACAGCCACATCAGGAAGAAAACAACCGTCAAGGACCAGGTAATCAGGCTAAGGAAGGAAGGAGGAGAGACAACAAGAAATGACCGTGAAGTATGTGAGTAACTCAACAAGAGATTCAAAGAAGTGTCCACAGAGGAGACAGAAGGGGCTCCAGAAAGACGGAGAGATGGGGTACACCACCATGTGCTGGACACAGTACACACAACCGAGGAAGAAGTGAAGAGGCTTCTGAGTGAGCTAGATACCTCAAAGGCAATGGGGCCAGATAACATCTCTCCATGGGTCCTGAGAGAGGGAGCAGAGGCGCTATGTGTACCCCTAACAACAATATTCAATACATTTATCGAAACAGGGAGATTGCCTGAGGCATGGAAGACAGCAAATGTGGTCCCAATCTTTAAAAAAGGAGACAGACATGAAGCACTAAACTACAGACCAGTGACACTGACATGTATAGCATGCAAAATCATGGAAAAGATTGTCAGGAGAAGAATGGTGGAACATCTAGAAACGAATGATCTCATCACCAGCAGCAAACATGTCATATGGGTTTTCGATACGTGGATAGGGTAAGAATACTCACGTAGGCTGGTAGTACATATAATATATAACGGAAAGTGTGGGAAAGCGCCAACAGCCGTCCTGCCTCTCTCTGCTCCCTAGCCTGACTGACCCATGAGTGCCTACGGGTGAGGATGTTTGAAATCCTGCTATGGTCAGCAGCAATATGAATACAGTCAATGATTCACACAGACGGTTGGTAGTGAGTCATCTACTGGTACACTGGTTACTAGTAACTGGTTACTAGGAACTGGTACTACTACTGAGAAACATGGTTTCAGAGACGGTGAATTCTGTGTCACAAACCTACTGGAGTTCTATGACATGGTGACAGCAGTAAGACAAGAGAGAGAGGGGTGGGTGGATTGCATTTTCTTGGACTGCAAGAAGGCGATTGACACAGTACCACACAAGAGATTAGTGCAAAAACTGGAGGACCAAGCAGGGATTACAGGGAAGGCACTGCAATGGATCAGGGAATACTTGTCAGGAAGACAGCAGCGAGTCATGGTACGTGGCAAGGTGTCAGAGTGGGCACCTGTGACCAGCGGGGTCCCACAGGCGTCAGTCCTAGGACCAGTGCTATTTCTGGTATTTGTGAACGACATGACGGAAGGAATAAACTCTGATGTGTCCCTGTTTGCATATGACGTGAAGTTGATGAGAAGAGTTCATTCGATCGAAGACCAGGCAGAAATACAAAGGGATCTGGACAGGCTGCGACCTGGTCCAGCACTGGCTCCTGGATTTTCAACCCCACCAAGTGCAAAGTCTGAGGATTGGGGAAGGGCAAAGAAGACCGCAGACGGAGAAATATTCTAGGGGGCCAGAGACTACAAACATCACTCAAGGAAAAGATCTTGGGGTGAGTATAACACCGGGCCCACTTTTTCCTGAAGCGCACATAACCAAATAACTGCTGCAGCATATGAGCGCCGGGCAAACCTCAGAACAGCATTCCGACATCTTAATAAGGAATTGTACAGGACCCTGTACAAACCCTGTACGTTAGGCCCATATTGGAGTATGCGGCACCAGTTTTTGGACCCACACCTACCACATGTAAAGAAACTAAGAAAAGTGCAAAGGTTTGCAACAAAAACTAGTCCCAGAGTTTTAAAAGGTATGTCCTATGAGGAGAGGTTTAAAGGGGAAAACAACCTGACGACACTGGAGACAGAGAGATAGGGGGACATGATAACGACTTACAAAATACTGAGAGGAATTGACAAGGTGGACAAAGACAGGATGTTCCAGAGACTGGACACAAACAACACGGGGACACAGTGGAAGCTGAAAACACAGATGAATCAAAGGGATGTTAGGAAGTATTTCTTCAGCCACAGAGTAGTCAGGAAGTGGAATAGTTTGGGAAGCGATGTAGTGGAGGCAGGATCCATACATAGCTTTAAGCAGAGGTACGATAAAGCTCATGGTTCAGGGAGAGTGACCTAATAGCGACCAGTGAAGAGGCGGGGCCAGGAGCTTGGACTCGACCCCTGCAACCTCAACTAGGTGAGAACTAGGTGAGTACACACACACACACACACACCAACCATACCAATACCTCAACAATATCTCGTGGGCATCCATCCATCTTCGAACATACAATGAACACAAATCAATTATACAAAATAGCAATGCACAAATATATAACATTTGGAACAGTGTTTGAAACCCCAAATTTCACACATGAAACTACACAACAGTGAACACCTGCTTGACAGAACAAGCATACAATATAAACGTTAATAAGTCACTCTGCACTCGCACACTGTTTCATGTCACACTGTGCATTCCATACACAGTGTCCTTAAAGTCAACAATACGAGTTCAGGTTTACAGCTACTACCCCAAGGTGTATCAACCCAGTATCTAAGCACATTATATTGGAACCCCATTTTCCTTACTCCACTCAACCCTTCTATATGCTGGATCTTAAATAAGACATATCGTAACACCATTACCGATGAGAAAAGCATCTCACTAAAATACTATTATCCCCATACACACTTCCAGAACCCCAATAACACGCATACCACCACTCATGCATCCCCATCCCCCTGGAGACTAGCCCGTTGGCCACCTTTGACATTACAGATTCCCTAAATCCCTCAACCCAAAATTTCGATACCCCTCCGAAAATTTTCCTGTCTTCTCCCGTAAACCTCCCTATTACGGCACTTTGGCCTGTAAAAAGTTGCTGCTAACGCATTTATCTGCTCACCCGCGCCCGCATCCCTCATTCCCGAAGATATAAACATGAAATCCGTTACCAGATATGCCCCTGCATTCCTAACCTGCACCCCACCCCTCCCATATCTAAGCTTAACACCTGGAACCCCTGGAGCCCTCCCCCTTCCACCAAGCGAATCACTCGACCAAACCATTCCCTCACAACCCCAAGACGTTCACAAAAATAAAACCTCATTGAATGCCATATCTCTCCCTCCACACACCCAACACTCCCTACCATCCCTGAGCCTCCGATTAAATAAAGCAACCCCAGACGGCAAAGTCCCGTGTAAAAACCGAAACAACACCTCCGTATATGTGAATTCTTTAAGCGCACCCTTCCACCGAAGCCACTTCTCGTCATCCCTCGAAAACCCCCAACTTAATATGAGCTGGGTCCCTCGTAATCATCAAAGCCCGCAACATGGCCTCGCAGACCTGTAAGTCCCTGCTTCCTGAGCCACCGTTGCATATCCTCATGTACTCTCCCAATCACACCGCCCCCCTCCCCTTCCTCCTGCAGAAAACTCCTTTTAACATACACACTCATCAACCTTCTTTCCAATGATATAAGCACCATCCCGCCCTGGCCAAGAGGTAGTGTAACCACCCCTCTACTTAACCATTCACATCCCGAACCCCATATAGGCCGAAAAAACCCACGCAACAATCTCTTGACCTCACATTGCATCAAAGGGTACATGACTGCCACATGCCATACCTTAGTATACAATAGTACGTTGTAAAGTAAAAGGACACAAGTGCAACTAAGAAATTTTTATTGTGGCAACGTTTCGCCCTCCAGGAGCTTTGTCAAGCCGTTACAAACAGTACATGGACACAGAGGGTATATGTAGGCTCAGAGTGAGGTGCAATACTAGTGGTAGTAGTAGTAGTAGTAGTAGTAGCACAATATGGTAGAACAATTAACTTGCACAAGAGTAAAAGGATATAAAAGCTATTACTTGGGTAACATAAAAATAAGTTAGACTAATATTTCTATTAGAGGGAGGATAGAGAAGGCCTGTTAGAATGTTCATTCTCTGTAATGTGCTTGTGTAGTATTAGCAGGAGAGACTAGGTGATGGTAGGGTTTACTGTTTTCAGGAGGATTCTTGCTAAGACTTCGGAGATGGTGAAGCTGCGTTTATTTTGTTTAATTGCATTAGAAACACGCTTCTATTCCAGTCAAAATACTAAGACAAAAAGAGGCATCAACATCGGATTTTTCTAAGAGCTACAGAATTTGTAGTCCTGATTTCTTGACGAGGAATGTACATACATTCACCAAACCTTCACTGGTTTACATTTTCCTTCCTTTTCATCAAAGATTGCAAGAAAAGAGCTCTTCAGATCATTAATTCTCCACGCACCAGCACCACTCCTAACAAAATTATAATTCTCCCCAACAGCCATGTTGCACTGAACGTTTCTAAAGTACTTTCACAAGCTAATACCAGAGTCGCCATTGCTTCCAGCACTTCAATAAACGATCTAACCAGGACAAAATCAAGGCACCACGAACCAGTCAACGCAGGGGTTTACACTATACCCTGTGGAGGCTGCGACAAGATTTATGTAGGTGAAACAGCGAGAAACCTCGACACTTGCCTCATTTATGCATGTAGGAACGATAACTTGAACAACGCCTTCGCACAACACCGAAATCCCACCAATTATCTGGAGATGCAAGTGCCTTGAATCAGCACTAATCGCCGTTTCTAATATAATTAAACAAAAATGCAGCTTCACCATCTCCGAAGTCTTAGCAAGAATCCTCCTGAAAACAGTAAACCCTGCCATCACATAGTCTCTCCTGCTAATACTACACAAGCACATTACAGAGAATAAACATTGAAACAGACTTTCTCTATCCACCCTCTAATAGAAATATTTGTCTAACTTATTTTTAGTTACATAAGTAATAGTTTTTTATACGATAAATTAGACATATGTGCAACTCTTGGGTACCTTTATTGAGGAAACGTTTCGCCACACAGTGGCTTCATCAGTCCATACATAAGAACATAAGAAGAAGGAACACTGCAAAGGCCTACTGGCCCTGGGGAGGCAGGTCCAAGTCTCCTACCGGCTTAAGCCAATACCCCAAAGTAGTCAGGCAGGCCATTGACTTAAGGGAGGAACACGGCAACCGACCGGTAGCACAGCTATCAGGTCTAATCACACCCCCCCACATCACTCTGTATTTATCCAACTATTTTTAAAGCTACACAAACTTCTGGCCTCTATAACGGTACTTGGAGTTTGGGTTTCCCCTATCCACAACTCATTACCAAACAGTCTTTCCTATTCTTCGAATCTGATTTTTCCACTTAAACCCTTGCTGCGAGTCCTGTCTAGGCTAGATATTTTTAGCACACTTTTACATCCCTTTTTTATTCCTGCTTCCATTTATACACCAATCATTCCCCCCAATTCACGTTTTCTAGAGAGTGCATTTCAGGGCCTTCAGTCTATCCTCATGGGAAGGTTTCTGATACATGGGATCAAATTTGTCATCCTCCTTGTACATTTTCCAAGAATTTTAATCCATTCTGTAATAAAGGTGACCAAACTGTGCAGCATAACTAAATTGAGGCCTAACCAAGTCCATACAAGGAATCTTTAAGAACAGGGGGAGAATGAGGTAATCAGTTCTCAACCTTGAGTCGATGTGTCAGCCCATCAATCGAATAGAAAACGGATATTTGCGGAGAAGGAGCTTATAACCGTAGCAGGAGAGGTGCAGCAGTCGGGGTGGTGTCACATTTGTTCAATGTGGAAATAGGTCGTGCCCAAGGGAGTTAGGCAAACGAAGATTCCCAAGTATTAAAATCCCAAGAAGTTGCAGTGTCTGACAGGATGTAGATGAATGGTTTCAGAGAACCGACACATTGAAAATTAGCACATTGCAACCTTGGGTATCTTTATTGAGGAAACGTTTTCGCAACAGTGGCTTCACATTTGTTCTAATTATCAACGTGTCGGTTCTCTGAACCATTAAACTACAATCCTGTCAGACACTGCATTTTCTTGGGATCCTAATACTTGGGAATTCTTCGCTTGGGCACGACCTACTTCCACATTGAACAAATGTGACACCACCTACTACTGCTGCACCTCTCCTGCCTACGGTTTATAAGCTCCTTCTCCGCACATATGCCGTATTCTATTCAAGATTGATGGACTGACCACATCGACTCAAGGTTGAGGGTCTGATTACCTCATTCTCCTCCTGTTCTTCAAGATTCTCCTTTGTATGGACTGATGAAGCCACTGTGTGGCGAAACGTTTCATCAGTAAAGATCCCCAAGAGTTGCACATGTGTCTAATTTTTCAACGTGTCGGTTCTCTGAACCATTCATCTACAAGCTTATATATCCTTTTACTCATGTACAAGTTAATTGTTCTACTATATTGTAATACTATTACTACTACTACAACTTATATCACTACTAGAACTACTACCATTAGTACTGCACCTCACTTTGAGCCTATAAGAACATAAGAAACAAGGAACACTGCAACAGGCCTACTGACCCATACGGAGCAGGTCCATGACCCCCCTGATAAGCCCAATGACCCACCCAGTCTGGTCACCTCCACTCAAGGAAGGAGCACGGCACCAGTCCCAGCAGCACAAGTTAGTCAGGTCCAACTCTCACCCACCCACACCCACTCATGTATTTATCTAACCTTTTTTTTATAACTACACAACGTGTTAGCCTCAGTAACTGTACTCAAGAGTTTGTTCCACTCATCCGCAACTCTATTACCAAACCTGTGCTTTCCTATATCCTTCTTGAATCTGAACTTTTCCAACTTGAAACCATTGCTGCGAGTCCTGTCTTGGCTGGAAATTTTCAGCATGCTATTTACATCCCCTTTATTTATTCCTGTTTTCCATTTATACACCTCGATCATATCCCCCTAAT
This sequence comes from Cherax quadricarinatus, assembly GCF_026875155.1. Classification (NCBI taxonomy): domain Eukaryota; kingdom Metazoa; phylum Arthropoda; class Malacostraca; order Decapoda; family Parastacidae; genus Cherax; species Cherax quadricarinatus. Next base: position 3,723,951 of record NC_069399.1, read on the forward strand.
TCTACGCCTTTCGAGAGAGTGCAGATTCAGGGCCCTCAGTCTATCCTCATAGGGAAGATTTCTGATATATCGGATCATCTCTGTCATCCTCCTCTGCAAGCATTTCCTCTCTGGATGGCTACACTAAGGCACTGGAACATGAAAGTGGCTGCCCTTGGGTCCCTGGTGGTGTCGATGAGTCTGGAACCCAATTCTTTAAGGAAACGTGTGGCATTTTTTCCCCATGATCCCAAGGTTTCTGATCCCACTGGGACAAATTGATATTGTTGGCTTATGTCCCTGTACTTGCTGATCTTGTACTCCTCCCTGTGGTCAGCAGCTCCTCCCTGTCGTCCGACACTGTGACGGATATAGGTGTCAGCCAGGGTGGACACACAGGTATAGTCCCATGCTAAGAACTTGCCATTCTTCCAAGGATAGATGGTGATCACGTTGGGGCGGTTTGCTGGGTTGTGGGTATTGTTGGCTGCTAGTGATCAGGGCTCCCTCTCGGCTGGGCATCCAGCTGTAGCAAGGGTTCTCTTAATGATGTCGTTGACCTCATTGTGTCTTGCATGCCAGCCCTTGGTTTTGGAACAGTTAAGACCAAGTAGACCATATTGGTCTGCTTGTGCTTCGCCGCAAATACACGTATATTCTGTGTGAACTGGGGCAGCAAGGCGCAGAGCCACTGCAATACGGAGGATCTTAGGATCGAGTCGCGTTCCTATTTGCCGATTAGGAACTGTTGGAGGAAGTCCCGGAGTGAGGGGCGCTCACAGCCTGGAGATGGGCAATCTCCCTATCTGATGTTGCAGCCCTGAGAAATGTTAGCAAGCACCTTTTCAGCGATCGGGCCATCCCAGCTTGACTGTTTGTGAGCCAGTGCTGCACTAGGGTTTGGTTCTGGAACAGCAAGAGTCTCCCATTCAGTGATGGCACTGGCATAGCTAGGGTCTTCTATTCCTGCTGAGTCACTGAGGGTATCAGGAAGAATTTGTCTTACCCAACTCGTTTGATGCTATGGAAGGGGATAGGAAAGCTGTTAGAGCAATCTTGGAGGATCTGCGTACTCCTTCCCCTCCAAGCCTGACCGGAAGTGAGGCTTGCAACCACTGTCCATCTTCAAGGGGAAAAATACAATACACTCTCTAGCATGGTCTTAAGGAGAGAGTCAAAATTCCTTGAGTTTTGGACTACTGAAGGTTGGGAGCACTCAGAAAGTAGGTAAGTTTTGGGATTGACAGGCACCTGGTGAGTTGTAGAAGGAATCGTGTGTCAATGTCTTTCATCCCGCTTTCCATTGTCCGGAGGTCTGAACTTTTTTTCTAGGATCAGATCGATGGGACTGGACCCAAGAGGAGCACCAGAGAGTGCTATTGCTGGATCAGTGGCTCGTGCTCCTGGGAAAACGGCGCTAATATTTTGGATCATATATATATAAAATATAAAATATATATATATATATATATATAATATATATATATATATATATATATAATATATATATATAAATTTTACATATATATATAGTAAAAAAGGACCAGAGAATAAGTGTGTGTGTATGTGTACTCACCTATTTGTACTCACCTATTTGTGGTTGCAGGGTCGAGTCATAGCTCCTGGCCCCCCTCTTCACTGGTTGCTACTAGTCCTCTCTCTCACTGCTCCATGAGCTTTATCATACATCGCCTTAAAACTATGTATGGTTACCGCCTCCACTTCTTCACTTTTCTAGGCTATTCCACAGCTTGACTACTCTATGACTGAAAAATACTTCCTAACATCCCTTTGATTCATCTGGGTCTTGAACTTCCAATTGTGACCTCTTGTTTCTGGGTCCATCCGGGAAACACCCCGTCTTTGTCCACCTTGTCTATTCTGCACAGTATTTTATATGTCGTTATCATGTCCTCCCCTGACCCTCCTGTCCCTCCAGTGTCGTCAGGCCGATTTTCCTCAACCTTTCGTCATGGGGACAATCCCCATAGCTCTGGACTAGTCTTTTTGCAAACCTTTGCACTTTCCTAATTTCTTGACGCGCTTGACCAGGTGTGGATTCCAAACTGGTGCTGCATACTCCAGTATGGGCCTGACGTAAAGGGGTATACAGAGTCTTGAACGATTCCTTACTGAGGTATGGGAACGCTATCCGTAGGTCTGCCAGACCCCTTTATGCTGCAGCCGTTATCTGATTGATGTGCTCCTCAGGAGATATGCCGGTGTTATACTCACCCCCAGATCTTTTTCCTTGAGTGAGGTTTGGGCAGTCTTTTCCATATAGACTATATTTTTTCTGTGGTCTTCCTTGCTCTTCCCCAATCTTCATGACTTTGCATTTTTGGGAGGGTTAACTCAAAGGAGCCAGTTGCTGGACCAGGCTTGTAGCCTATCCAGGTCTCTTTGTAGTCCTGGCCTGATCCTCGTCCGATTTGATTTTTCTCATTAACTTCACATCATCTGCAAACAAGGACACTTCGATCTATCCCTTCCGTTATGTCATTCACATATACCAGAAACAGCACAGGTCCTAGGACCGACCCCTGTGGAACCCCGCTTGTCATAGGCGCCCACTCTGACACCTCGTCACGTACCATGACTCGTTGTTGCCTCCCTGCCAGTTATCCTCTGATCCATTGTAGTGCCCTTTCCTCATATGTGTGCCTGATCCTCTAGTTTTTGCAGTAACCTCATGTGAGGAACTGTGTCGAAGGCCTTCTTGCAGTCCAAAAAATGCAGTCAATCCACCCGTCTCCTCCCTTTTCTTACTTCTGTACCTTGTCATAAACTCCAGTAGGTCTGTGACACAGGATTTTTCCCTTCCCTGAAACCGGCTGGTTGTCAATTAAACACTTGTTTTTTCCAGGTGCTCCACTACTCTCCTCCTGATGATCTTCTCCATGACTTTGCATATTATACACGTTAGTGATACAGGTCTGTAGTTTTGTGCCTCATGTCTGTCTCCCTTTTTAAAAATTGGGACTACATTTGCCATCTTCCATACCTCAGGGAGTTGCCCAGTTTCAAATGATGTGTTGAAGATCTTTGTTAATGGCACACACAATATCTCTGCTCCCACTTTAAGGACCCACGGAGAGATGTTGTCTGGTCCCATCGCCTTTGAGGTGTCAAGTTCACATAGCAGCTTCTTCACCTTCTCCTTGGTTATGTGTACCTCATCCAGCACTTGTTGGTGTACCCTCCAGTTCTGATTTCCTGGAGTCCTACTGGTTTCCACTGCAAATACTTCTTTAAATCTCGTGTTGAGCTCCTCACATACCTCTCGGTCGTTTCTTGTGAACTCCCCATCACCCTTCCTCAGTCTGATTACCTGGTCCTTGACTGTTGTTTTCCTCCTGATGTGGCTATACAACAGCTTCGGGTCAGACTTGACTTTCGATGCTATGTCATTTTCATATTATCACTGAGCCTCCCTTCTTATCTGTGCATATTTGTTTCTGGCTCTTCTGCTAATCTCTTTATTTTCCTGAGTTCTCTGTCTTCTGTACTTTCCATTCTCTAGTGCACCTAGTTTGTGCCACCATACACCTTTGGGTGAACCAAGACTCGTTCTGTTCTTCCCATTATTTCTGTTTCCCTTGGGAACAAACCTCTCCTCTGCCTCCTTGCATTTTGTTGCCACATAGTCCATCATTTCTTGTACTGGTTTCCTGTCAGTTCCCACTCCCACTGAATGTCTTGCAGGAAGTTCCTCATGCCTGAGTAGTTCCCCCTTTTGTAGTTTGGTTTTGCCCATCCTATTCCTGCTACTCTCTCCACTTGAAGCTCAACTATGTATCAAAGCACAGAACCACATGATCACTAGCTCCTAAGGCCTTTCATACATGGTATCCTCGATGTCAGAGCTTCAAGGCCAGTCTTGCTTGATCATCCTCACCTCTCTCCTCTGGTAGTGTCCTCTAACATGTTGATGCATGAGTTTTCCAGTACCACATCCATCATTTGGCTCTCCGTTTTCGGGACCCCCATGGGGCTCCAGGTTTTCCCAGTCAATCTTCTTGTGATTGAAATCACCCATATCTAGTAACTTTGCTCCCCCATGTGTGCTCTTCTGCCACCTCGGCTAGTGTGTCGACCATTGCTCTGTTGCTCTCATCATATTCTTCTCTTGGCCTCCTGCAGTTCTGTGGTGGGTTGTACATTACTGCAATTATCACCTTATGTCCCTCAGACTGATTGTTCATACTAAGTTTGTCCCTGAGTAGTTCTGAGGATTTGATGTCCGGTTGGAAGATTGCATCTGTTATTATGCTGGTGAGTTTTGTTTCTGTGAGTGCTATTATGTCTGGGGATATCTCCCTGATTCTTTCATGCCACTCCTCACACTTATTTGTTATTCCATCTGCATTTGTATACCACACCTTCAACTCTTTTCTAAGACTGTGGTCTGGGAGGTATATTGGGGTTGAGGAAGTGGGAGACCTGATAAGGAACTATGGGTGTTGCTGTGGGGGTGGAGTTTGTAATGCAGTGGTGGAGGCATTGATATGGCATGGGTGCTTTGGTTTAGAATATTTGGTTGGCACTGGGGTTGACCTGGTTGGGGGGCTTCTATAGGAGGTTGTGAGGGAGGCTGTATTTGATCTCCTTCCTGGGTCTGGGATCTCCTGTCTGTCTCCTCCATCCCCTCTCTTTCCTTCTTTCGCCTTTGTACCATCTCTCTCAGTTTCTGCCTTTCTTCTCGTGTTCTGTCGCGGTCGAGATACACCTTCCTATATGCCAGCATGTCCCTTAATCTTGCTTTCTCCTGCAGGATCCTGCTCCAAGTCGATTCTGCCTTGAAAGTCACTTTCATTGGCAGGGTTCTTCTTCTTGCAAACCCCCCTATTCTCTGAAAATTTTCCAGCTGGGTCATGTCATCTTCTCCTGTTGCT
>NC_069399.1:3731324-3752777 GCF_026875155.1 Cherax quadricarinatus
TGTGTCTGTACTTGTGTGCTTGTGTGTTTACTTATGGACGTTTCAGTGACTTGCATATATATAAGAAGACGAACTGCAACAAAGAAAGGCAACTGATAACTTTTTTTGCAGCAGATTTCTTGGTGGAAAGACAGAGTCACATACGGACACAAATATAAACAATAAGTGAAAACGAAACAAAAATAACGAAAAGCCTTTGTCCCTGACTTTGTTTCTGGTACAGTTCACAACTGCTGGACACAACGTTAGATAAAGTTGCAAAATATTGTTTAATTTAAATAAAATATTAATGTTTGTCCATTGCCTGTTGATTATACCAAACAATGAATATGTCAGAATTGTGACCGACCGAGTGATGGGAAAAAACAAAATAAAGTAATAAATAACTGGCTAGGTTTAGAAAGAGGTAGGATATTTGTGCATCAACATAATTTTGCAAACGTTGAATAAACAGAAAAAAACGTATTGTTACAAAAGACATTGTTGCCACAGTTGCTAAAGTACAAGTAAATAAAAACAGCAGTATCGAGGAAACTGTTGCTCTTATTCACTTGTACCTTAGCCCACGTCACTTGTACATTAGCCCACGTCACTTGTACATTAGCCCACGTCACTTGTACCTTAGTCTACGTCACTGTTTTATTCACAGCGGTATCGAACACACTGCTGAAATTTTTTTTTTTACTACCGTGAAGGTCGATTTTATCAATAAGGACATTTTTTAGTGTGGACGAGAGAGTGATGGTTCCTGCGAAATGTTAAGTGAAACTTTGGGGAATTTTGAGTCAACATAATTGTTTTGGGAAACATGAATACCATTGTGGGAGACACTGTTGTGGAAGATGTTGTAGGAAACTACAGGAGTCAATTAAAATTGACGCTAAACAATTTCTTTATTTCGGGTTTATTCCCTGTGCAAATTAATTTAATTTAAATAAAAGTGAGAGAAAATGCAGATATGCGTGTTTGACAGAGTTTGGATTGTAAGATAGTATACGTGTGCGAGAGAATTAGATGTTAGAGAGGGACGAGAGAAATACATGTGTTGTGGTTATTGTGTGCATGTGATGCGCTGTATGACCCTTGTGGTTTAGCTCTTCTTTTTTATTATAATAATAATATGTGCATGTGTGTCTGTGTGAATGTACTTGTGAACTTTCATATTTACTTGTGGACGTTTCAGTTCCTTGAAAATGACGAACTGCAACAAAAAAGAAGCTGATAATTTTTTTGTAACAGATTTGCTAGTGGGAAGACAGTCACACACGGACTCACATATATACAGAGTAATTTTTTTTAGAAATACACATACACAGCTGCGTGAGTGAAAACAAAACAAAAATTAACTTGAACACATAATGAAACATAAATAGAACTCCGAGATTTTCACTAAGTAACCTCACCTTGGTGGCCGAGTTGGGAGGCAGCTTGGTCTCGTCTAGCTGACTACTGTTCCAGGCTGTCTTGGTGGGTGTAATTACAGGACGCAGTTTTCTGTGTGTCCCCTCCTGTAATTCCACCCTCATTCGCGACCTAGCTGCCAGGGAGTGTGGACATGCCTTGTACCTCTCCATATAAATATTGAGTCTAGCAAGCTATCCGGTGACGTCATGGTATTCAGCGTGAGGAGGCGGGTGAATACCGTTGGTATACAGCTTGTTCGGGGGGCGATTACGTCTGAGAATGAACAAGTTTTGCTACCTAAGATTATCCGTGACACTTATGGTATTGCGGACAAGGATTTGTACGGTGTGGCATTAAATGGCGCCTACCGGATATTTGTGAAACTACTCTACGAGCCAGTGTACGAGCAGCTGGTTGAGCAGTTCCAAGATCTCTGCGTAGATGTGTCCCCTGACGTGCATGTGCGTATGGTGGATGTCTCTCGACAATATACGTGGGTGAAACTGCGCAATGTGCCCTTCGAGGTCGATGCAACAGATCTCCGCAGTGTTTTCAGAAGATACGAAGTGATACACATGGCTAAACAAGGCATGCGGGTGGCTGGGGCGTATGTTGGTCTCCCAGACGGTTCGTTTACCCTCAAGATGTCTCTACGCCAGGCCATACCATCGTATGTGTACCTTGATGACTTCCGCACACAGGTCATGGTGTCTTATGCTGGTCAACGACGGACGTGTCGCCTCTGCGGTGAATATGATCATATGGCAGCAGAGTGTGGGCAGCGCGGGCAGGCCAGAAGGCCAGCCGGTGGATCAACGAATGACGATGGGCAGGAGGCTCCATACGTGGACGAAAAGGAGATGGTGGCCACGGTCGGCTTTGGAGTGAGGAGATTGAGGAGCCAGTGGTGGTGTCGAATCTGGAGCTGTCGTCTCTCGAGTTACCTGCATCGCCGGTGGTACAGCAGGCTTCGGGGAAGACCAGGTGACGGTGGAAGTGGAGGACTTGGATGCGACAATAGCGTCTGTTTTGCATACCATGTTCTCATCTACGGATGTGGTCTCCCCGGCTGTGACGACGGCCAGTCCGGAGATCGTGTCTGTGGCGGTCGAGCAGCAGCAGAAGGAGATTGTTGGTGCTGGTGGGGCTGGCGGGGACGTGGTGACCCCTCGTCAGAAGGCAGAGACGAAGGTGGTGGTGGAGGTACATCGTGTGGACGATCCGGTCACAAACATGGAGGAGGATGCTGGGACGAGGAAGAGGGCTGCAGCATTGTCGGACTCTGGCGACGTCCTGACGCCGGCTCAACGAACAGGGAAGAAAGCATCGGTAGATGGGGGGGGCGGTGTGCTAGTGGAGGTGAGCAGCGACAGCTGGTGGTGCCAGGTGGCACGGGTGTCGTGCGTGGAGAGCATGGCAAACGTGGCCCCCAGGGCCCAAGTGGGCATGCAAAAGTACAAGTGGGGCAGCGAGGGAGGAAACCTTAGCCAGGTGTGAGGGGGGGTTTAGACAGGGGCGGGAATAGTCGTGGAAGGTGTGATGAGGTCTGCTGCTTGATGGCAGCGACGGTTAATGGCGTGTGTGTCTGGGGGCACCAGATAGCGTGCTCCTTGAGAGGGGCATGTGCCCAGTGTTAGGATGAAAGTGGCTTGATATGTGCTGTTCAGATGTGTCTGCAAATTGTGGAATTGTGAGTATGTGTTAGGTTCTGGTTAGAGGTGTTGCTGCCTGCGCCTGTGTGCGCCTAAGGTACGCTGGTGCGGTTGAGGTGGCATGTGCTGCTGCTGTGTGTATGAATCTTGGACTATATGTTGTATGATAGTGGGTGGGGTCTGTATGGTGGAGGTTTGAGGAGCATCCTTATGTTCTATGTCAAGTATTAGGTATGTATTTTATACCTATGCATACACAATGTATAAAAACACTGGTAGTGTTACTTGTGCAGGACCTGCTGTTATGAGGCCTCTTGTATGCACAAGGACAGACCCTTTGTAATTACTTGAGGATATTTGTGAAATGGGTTGTGTATATACATGTACTGTATCAATGTGTTACGATGTTGTATTCTTTTTCTTTACTGTATAATTTGTATGTTTGGTTGTGAATAGGTTTGGGTGGGACATGCAAGGGGGGGGGTGTGAGGCTTCAAACACGTTTGTGTTGGTGATAATTTTTAGGATAGGTGTCTTTCCTGTAGTGAAATACTTATGTGTGCTACATGCCTTTTATGTTGTAGCAATGTAATGTTTGTTGTGATATATATATCATGTAATTCTGTTAAGTAGCTTCAACAGGTTTGGGTTAAGTGATAGGATGAGGGAGCAGGGAGGGGGTGGGTGTACCCACACGGAGTTGTAAGTGTGGTGTGTAATATTAGCTGTAGGGAGGATTGTGTTAATTTATAGACTTAAATGAGTTTTACATATTATATTTTTGTAATGTCATGTTTTAAATAAAATATAAAAAAAAAAAAAAAAAAATTCCACCCACCTGGACAGTCTCGGCAGTAGACCAGCTAGACAAGACCAAGTTACCATCCAACAAGGTCACTGGGAGGGGCCAACACATACACAACACACACCCACACACACGCCCACCCAAAACCACCCGCCCACCCAAAACCACCCACCCGCCCAAACACCCACCCGCCCAAACACCCACCCACCCATCCACCCACTCAACCCACCCAACCACCCTCCCACCTGGGAAAGTGAGGAAGGGAGTTCATCTGAGGGGACACAGATGGACTTCTGGACACACGGAACTAGGGAAAGCACCAAAACAGCCGGGAGTGGGAAATGTGGAAGGGTTGACATCCGGGGGCCCACGGATGGAGACCTGAACATAAACTACACCTGACGTGACCACACCTCACTATGACCACCTCATGTTACTATGACCACAGCTCACCTCATTATGACCTGACTATGACCACATCTCACCATCACCTCACTATGGCCACACCTTACCATGATGCACACCTGGGAGTTCATCTGCGGAGACACAGATGGATTTCTGGACACACGGAACAAGGAAGGGTTGATATCCGGGGGCCCACGGATGGAGACCTGGAAACATGAACCACACCTGACTATTACCACACCTGTCAATGACCACACCTTTTCTATGAGAACACCTCACTATAGGTGAGGTGATGACCTCGCCTATGTTAATTACACTGGTCAACAATTTTTGAAAAGTTGTATGCTTCTTAAATGAGATTAGCCAATTCTTAGGTATTTTTATGTCATGAATCCTAATGTTACCTTGATTATTTTATTATAACGTACAATATGTGTCAGTATGTTCTAAACTCTAATCCGTACCTACTCTCTGCCTTTTTGCTTGACTCTTATAGTGGGCTGAAGAATCATCTCTTGCCCTGGTACCATTTTCCACAGTTCGTTGGAAAAAAGTCTAAGTGTGAGTTCAAAAAGAGGATTTTAAGTGACATGTTACATCCCATGTTCTTGTAAACCATGATGAGGTTTTCCGCCAATTCTTCACAGTTGCCTTCCAGTTTTATGTGTAGTTGTGGTAACAAAATTTTTTTTGGGTTTTTCAGTGAGAGGGGGGAGGTTGAACATTTTTCACCCCAGACTCCAAGGTTTGGGGGGGGGTGACCAGTGGGAACCTCTTGAACAGCTGTCCCACTCAATAACAAAAAAGTTATAAAAATCACCCAAAATAAAAACCACCTTCAGACTGCGGAACAATCATTGCCCTATTCGTTTCCCCGGGCCGAGGGGACTGTGCGAAAGGACGTCCTTTTTGATTTGGGTTTCTGTGCTTTTAAAAAAACCCGGGCGGGCGCAGTAGCCCCGGGATTTTGTTGATTGTGTGCATTTTTTTCCTCGGGTGCACTAACAATGGCGGAATGTGCAGGGTGGGCAGTCAAAAAACCCGTACCCTTCCCATTATTTGGACAGGCTCGAAAAAACAATCAAAATTACAACATTACTGTTTAAATGCGTTTTCAGTTTACAAAAGGTTTAAATAAATAATGAAGTCTTTATGGTGTCTTTTGGGAAGGGCCCCAAATTCGAGGTTTTTGTAAAATTCAGACAAAATAGACTTCCCAAAAAAAAAAATTTTTGGGCCACATATCAGGATGAAAAAAAACCGTTAACCCTGGTGTCACTGTTGCCTTCAGGGACGTCTCCCTTTTTTTAAACCCCCCTGGATAAAGGTACAACTTTTCCTTTTGAGGGGGAAGAGGTGTTTTAGGAATGTTTTGCACGCTAGGGGCACGGTTCTTTTTGGAAACTAGGGGAGGGTGGCTGGAGGGGTCTTTCCCCCTAAAATGTCCCTAAAGCCCCCTTTCCCGTCGTTGGGGGTTATGGGGGAAATTTCGTACGCAAGTGTACTTCGAAACTCAGGAAAAAAGGGTACGTGCGGGTTTTTGGGGGATGTTTGCCCATTATCCCCCGCAAATCCCCTACAAGACGTGATAAAACGAGGGAAGAAAACCGGTTTGATGTTTCAACGGCCGCCCTTATGCTGTGTTTACACAACCTTTTTAATTGCCTCGAAAATTCGTGGGTAGGGGGGTTAGAGGGTGAGGGGGAAGAATCGCCGAAAATTTTAACCCCCCCGGGTGCAGTGGGGGAGGGGTGGGGGGTATCGGCGAGACGGGAAGACCTCGTTATCTCAGGGAGGGACGTGGGCAATCTATTCAAAAGTTCTAAAATTTTTTAAAAGGTTTTTCCCCTCTGAGGGGCTTCACGGGGGTTTTGGGGAGTAAGGGGTAAAGGAGAATGAGGGGGAAATCCGCCGGGAAAAGGGCTAAAACATCTTTTTGGGGGTCGGGGAAGTTCTAGAAAAACATTTTCCAAGATGAGATGGATTTTGGCCGCATTCTCGTAAGAGAGGGGCCGGTTTGATATCGGGACTCTCAAATTTTGACCCAGGCAAGGGTTTTGGGGAAAAACAAACATGGTGCAAAGGGGCCCCGAAAGGGGAAAAGGGCAAATCAAACAGGGGTTTTTAAGAAAGTAAAGGAAACGACCGGGGGGGGGGGAAGAAGGGGGAAAATTTAAGCAAGGAAAACCAAGATTGTAAAGGGTTTCCCAAGGGGTAAAAACCTCCCATAAAAACGTTAAAGTGTTTCCTTTAAATATAAAAGGGGGTTACGGTTTTTAAAAAAAACCGTAAAAATTTGGGGGTTTTTGTTAAAAAATTTTTTTACCCGATGTTTATTCTTTACAAAAACACAATTAAATTTTTGGGGTAAATTGCTGTTTCCCTGAATATTTTTTTGTAAAAAAGGGCTGTTCAATAGACAAAAGGTGGTGAAGCAGTTTTATTAAAGGGTTCCCTTTTTTTTGCAAACTATGAGGGGGGGAGAAGGGGGGGTTTTTTTGTTGGGGTTTGATGGGGGGGGGGTTGGGGTTAGGGTGGCCTTTGGGGGTGAACGGCCCGGGGGAAAGGGGACATGCGTGTAAAAAAGTTTTTTTTGGGGACGTTTTTGGTGTCCCTTTTTAAGATCACTGCCATTTTAAACGATTTTTGGGGGGTTAAATTGGAATTGCTTTGGATCGCGAAAGGGAAAGTCAAACCCGAGAGGGAGGGGATTTTTTTTCAGGAGTTTTAAATTGTTACGGATGGGGGGGGGGGGTTGGGGGTGGGGGGGGGTTCATGCAAAATTTCGTTAGAAGGGAGTATGCGGTAAGCTGGATCCCCTTACTTTTTTTTGGGTTTGTCAGCGTCAGGGGGGGTTTTAGGGTTTTGCAAAATTGAGCTTCTCCGATCACAGGGGTGTTACGGGAATTTTGACGGGGTTGGGATTACCGGGGCGTTACAGAGGTTTTCTGGAAGTTGAATGGGGGTTTTAATGCCCCAAAAGGGGTTTGTGGGGGGAAGTTTTTGTGAGTGCTTGGAGAGGAGGGTGGGCTGAAGGGCAGCAGGGAATTGATATGGGTCGAACGGTGGGATGGGGGTGGGTAAGGTAAAAAGGTGGGGAAATTTTTAAAATCGGCAGCAAGGAATGGGAAGAAAAGGGAAAAGGCTTTATGGGCTTTTGGGAAACTTCTTGAAAATAAACCCTGAAAAGATTTTTATCCCAAAGGGGGGGGGAAAGGTATCCGGTGGCTGGAATTTAAAAAATTTTTAAAACGCTTAATTAGAGACATTCAAAAATTCGCATTTTTGATGCGGCGGGGATAGCAAGGGGAATTGTTTGAGGTTTTAGGGGGTGACCTCCTTGGGCGTTTGTTTTGCGGGGAGCAGGGCAGACGTCGTAAGGCGACAGAATTAATGGGATTAAAAGGGGTTTAGGAGTCAATTTGGGGGAACCCTTTTGTAGGGGGAAGGCCCTTTGGTAAAGGAGGCTTTGGGTTTCCTTTTTAGACGCATGGTATGAAAATTTTCAATACAAAAAACTGGGTTTTTTAAGGGGGGCTGGGGGAAATGGGTTTTTTAAAGTACGTTTTTAACTAGAGTACATGGACGGTTGGCTTTTAATGGGTATAAGTGAAGAAAAGGGGTTTTTTTTGGCTGTGGGGGGAAGTGTTGGGGAAATCGGCCCCCGGGAAAACGGAATCCCTTGGGATTTTTTACAAGGGGGAAATTTGGGGTTGTATTCCCCGATTTTTTGGTGTATTATTTAATGCCAAAGAAAAAAAGTGGCATTATTTGGGGCAGCAACAAAGAAAGGGGGGGTTGTTCTAGCCCGAAAAAAAAATTGGGGGAATTTTATACATTTAATTTTAAAAACAATTTCAATTTTAAAGTGGGCCGGGCTAAAAATATTTTCGAAATTGTTAGGAATGGGAAAAAAAACGGGTTTTTGGGGAGAGTTTGGGGCGAGGGACAAAAATGGTGTGCCGGACGATCTATGTGTGTGGGGCAAGGAATTTTTTTCGCAGGTTCACTGAGGGGAAACTGGAGGGGTAATAAAGGGGGGGGAAAATTTGCTTTAATTGGCACGGGGCATCCATTTTTTTGGGGGAAGATGCATTTTGGAAGTTTTTTTGCCCCGTGGCAAAGGGTTTCCCGGGAAAAGGAAAAATTGTTAGTTGGGGCAATTTTTTTTTCGAGCAGGGTAATTTTTGGGTGCCCGGTTTTAAAGGGGAAATTTGGGGAAAAGTTTTTTAGGATGCATAGGGGGTTGGGCAGGGGTTTTTCCTATATCAAATTCTTTTGCGTTGATTAAAGGGCCCGTTTTTTTTTTGAAACCCCCGAGGGGGATTGTAAAGACAGGGTGGAAAAAGCAAGGGGTTTGGGGGGGGGGGTACAAACAGGAAATTTAGGGTTTCGTGGACGACACTAGGTTTTAAATTTTGTGGGCCAAAGGGGATTTAGGAAAAATTAGCGAAAATTGGGGGAATGTTTCGGGAAAGCAACCGGAAAGATGGTTAATTAAAGGGAAAAAACAAAAGCTTATGGGGGGGGGGGGGATTTTTCGGGTGTGTTTTTTAGGGCCCGAGGGAAAGGGTGACCTTTAGAAAACAAATTTTGGTTTTGGGGATTGTGCAAAGGGTAACAAAACAGGATCGAGGAAGGTGGGAAATTTAAGTTTAGGCTGTAGAGGGGTTTTAGGTCGTTTTAAAAAGGTTTGGGAAGGGGGCTTGTCTATACCCAAACGCCAATTTTTTGGATTTGGTTTTGTTTTAGTAATTGTGGGATGTTTGGGGATGTATTTTTCCCTTCCCCATAGGGTGAAAAGGCGGTTTTTAACGGGGGTATAAAAGATTTTAAATTTTGGGGTTCAGGTTTTGATTGGTTAACGGGGGATGTGGTTTTCGCTTTCCCGGTTTTGGGGGGGGTGGGGCCGGGGCTAATTTAAATTTTCATAATAGAATGTTTGGGGATGTATGTCAAGCTAGGCCCACTTGAGAGAGGGGTTTTGAATTGGGGGCACGGGTTTTTTCCTGGGAAAAACGGGGGGTTACGTTTTGGTTTACCGGCACGGGGTGTAAAGATGTTTAACATTTTGAGGATGGTTTTTTTATGTAAAAGATCCACGCAAGATCGATCCCGGGAAAATTGGCCTGGGAGAGGGAGGGAGGGTTTGGTAAGGTGGAGGGAAAATAACCCAAAGTTGCATGGGAAGGGCATATGGGGTCGTTTAAAAACATTTCGGTTACGGCCCAAAGGGCAGGGGGATAATTTTTAAATTTTTACATAATTACTTTCCGTCCGGGGGGAAATTTTAGGAAAAAAGGGGCGTGCAAGGGGAAGCTTTTGTTGTGTGTGTAGGGTCCGATACGGTCTTTCATTGGGTTTTTTTCTGTAAAAGATTGGGAAAACGTAAGGTTGTGGGTTTTTTTGGGTTTAAGAATGGTGGGTGGGGGGGGGTTTTTGTGTCTTAAAGGGTTTAAAAATTTGGGGGGGGGTTTAAAACACCGGTACAGGGAAGGGAATCGGATATTTTGTTTACGGATTTTGCTATTTTCGCAAGGGTATAAAAGGGATTTATTTTGTGAGGGGGGGAAAAAATCAACGACAATGGACGATATTTTTTGGTACACAGCAGAGAAATAAAGACAAATTTCGGGAAAAAGAAAAGGTTTTTTTTTTATTTTCAAAGGGATATTGCAAAATTTAAATCAGGGGGGTTATGGGGGTTAAATTCCCCTTTAAAAGGGGACCGAGGGTGGGGTTTCTTATGTGTGAGTGAAGGTGGCATTCTTTTGGGATGGGGGGTGGTTTTAAAGTTTAAAAGAAGGGATATCGTTATTTTTGGTTTATGTTTTTTTAAACAAATAATATCATTTCTTTGGGAAAATTTTTTGTTCTTAAATTTACGTGGTTAAAAGAGTGGGGTTTTTTGTTGGAAAAATAACTCATTAATTCATGACAGGTGTTATGTAAAAGCACCTTGTGCAACTTATTATAAGTTTTTTTATTTTTTTACTTTCCCTTTATCACCATGTGGTTTTTACCCGGTAAATTCTGCTTGGGGGCCCCCTGGGGGTATATGTTTTGGAATTTTGACCATGTATAGGGTAAAAATTTTGTATTATTTGTACAAATCCTTTATAAAGTGTGTGGGGTATAAGTGGGTAAGAAATTTGGGGTGTGTATGTTGCAAAATTTTTAAATTGTTTGGGGAATTCAGAAATTTTCCCCCAAAATTTTTTTGGAAAACCCCTTTTTGGGGGAAATTTCTGAATATTTTTGTATCTTTTCAGTTTAAACAAGTAAATTGAGTACCATTTCATTATATATCGTTCGGTTTTTTGGGGAATTTTTTTTTATATGCCCCTTTTTTTATGTATAATGTCTTTTAAAAAAAAGGTTTTTTTGACAAAAATTTAAAACTAAAAGGGATATTATTTTATGAATAGTTTTTTTCTTTGTTTAAAAATGTATATAAAGGGGTTTTAATTAAGGTAACGAAGATTTTGTGTATTCTTGTGTTACCTTGGGATAGGTACATAATGAATAGGGGACGGACGAATATTTATAACCGTTCTAGCGTAGATATTGACAATTGTAATTATACTTACTATGAATGTAATGACAGGTAATCCTATGATTATTTAATGTATTGTATTGTTATAAATAATTATAAAAAAAAAATGAAAGGCAGTGAGACTGTGAGTGTGGTAAGAAACACACTGCCGCAAGCCTGTTGGAACCTGTTGTGACACGTAGTGTATACTGAAACCAATTTTAAACATGATATTCATAATCAGTAGTAAATTGCTACTCTAGTCTCGGAAGCATTTTGGTTGTTGACCAGTGTTATATGAATGACTATGTCAAAATTGTGATTGAACAAGTGATGGAAAAGAAGTGGCTAGAAAAGTGCCTCATAATAATTACAGTACAGTTCAGAAACACAAAAGAAAAATACTGTAACACACAAGAAAAGTACAATAATATACATCACAGCAGTACAGCAGTAAACAAGTACCACACAAGAACAAAACAATAAAATAAGGGAAAAGATAATAATACAAGATAATAATACATAAAACAGCAGTATGGAAGACATTAAGACAAAGTTCTACTGGCCAGGTTGTAACATCAACACCAACACTCCATTTTGTCCAGAGGTTGACTCCTATTTTCTTTCCATAGATTTTTTTTGTTGTGTTTGCGAATATTTTTGTCAATATAGTGAATGTGAAGACATGAGAGAGACTAATTATTTAATAATTCAAAAGAATGTTTTTTTTTTTTTTTGGCTATATCCAGTACAAGATTCTCTCAGTTGCTACGTCCTTATATCATCACATTAAGGATATCTACAAAATACTACGTAACAGCATTCTACATCTCGATTATTCAGAATTCTAAGACGACGAAATGCAACAAAAAACAGGAAGCTGTTAACTTTTTTGCAGCAGATTTCTTGGTTGAAAGACAGACACAAATATAAACAATAAGTGAAAACAAAACAAAAATAACGAACAGCCTTTGTCTCTGACTTTGTTTCTGGTACAGTTCACAACTGCTGGACGAAGTCTTAGATAAAACTGAAAAATATTGTTTAAATTAAATAAGATATTAGTGTTTGTCCATTGCAATGAATATGTCAAAATTGTGACTGACAGGGTGATGGAAAAGACAAAATATAAGTAATAAATAACTGGCTGGGTTTAGAAAGAGGAAGGTTATGTGAACATAAACGTAATTTTGCAAACGTTGAATAAACAGAAAAAGCGAATTGTTACAAAAGACATTGTGTTTGTTGCCAAAGTTGCTAACGTACATTAGCCCACGTCACGTGTACCTTAGCCCACGTCACTGTTTTATTCACAACAGTATCGAAGATACTGCTGTCTCCATCCGTGGGCCCCCGGATGTCAACCTTTCCACAGTTGTTTTGGTGCTTTCTCTTGTTCCGTGTCTCCAGAAGTCTATCTGTGTCCCCTAGGATGAACTCCCAGGTGTGGCTCATGGTGAGGAGTGGTTAATGTGAGGTGAGGTCATAGTGAGATGTGGTTATAGATGCTGTCATAGGTGAGGGGTGGTCATATTGAGGTGTGGTCGTAGATGTGGTCATAGGTGAGGTGAGGTCATAGTGAAGTGTGGTCGTAGATGTGGTCATAGGTGAGGGGTGGTCATAGTGAGGTGTGGTCGTAGATGTGATCATAGTCGATAAAGTCCAAAAAAAGATTTCAGCAGACCGTTCCGCTCATACTCAAGTACAATATTTCGAAACCAACACTATTTCCACTCATCAAGTACCCTATTTCCAAACAAACACTATTTCCTCTCATCAAGTACCCTATTTCCAAACCAACACTATTTCCACTCATCAAGTACCCTATTTCCAAACAAACACTATTTCCTCTCATCAAGTACCCTATTTCCAAACCAACACTATTTCCACTCATCAAGTACCCTATTTCCAAACAAACACTATTTCCTCTCATCAAATACCCTATTTCCAAACCAACACTATTTCCACTCATCAAGTACCCTATTTCCAAACCATGTCTTCCCTCAATCTTTCTTCATACGGAAGTTTTCTAATGCTATGTATTAATTTTATTATTCGTCTCTGAATGTTTTCTAACAAATTTATATCCATGGAGACCAGAGGTGAGCTGCGTAATCTTGATATAAATCCCAGTAATCTACTTGTCTTATTGCCACCACTTAGTCACTGTTGTCAGGGTTCAAGGTTGCTGCTCTCCACAACCCACAAATCCTTTACGCATTATGTACGGCTAAGTTCTACATTATTTTTTTTTATATTTTATTTAAAACATTGCACAACACAAAAAGGTATAAAGTATAATAAAATGGCCATGTAGCGGCTATAGGCAAAAAAATCTACAATACATCCCTAACACAGATAACAATACATCAAATTTTTGTGGCAATAACACCCTAAACACAACTCTCAATATATGACTTGAGACTGCATATGTACATAAATAAGACTGTTGTGATGCAACACAGTTGACACATCAGCCCCCCGCCAACCCCCCGCCCACCCCCCCCCCCCCCCCCCGCCCCCCCCCCGCCCCGCCCCCCGCCCCCCTCGCCCCCCAACTCTCACACACACATATGAACTATAACCACATTTCCTTAACTGAAAATTATAACATTAATTTAGAAGATCCCTGACGCTACACGTCCCCTGAGGAAAGAATATTTTCATCATCGATGTTACATGGTCACTAAATACACAACACCTGAAAATAACTAAACACAATATAATGCTTCCGTTCCGTAAACACCTGTGCACAACTACCAATGAATTGGTGTGATCGTGTATAACTTATACAGTGCACACTTCATTGTTCCCCCCCCCCAAATTATTTGCCGCACCAACATGGCGGAATGAAACCTAACTTAATTTAAGCTTAAATGACTAAGCCAAAATAGTCATACATACATATTGGTGGAACAATCTCACCAAGACACAGTATATTAATTAACAATATGACCATAAGGTAACTTGACCTAGTAATACACAGCATCTCCTCAGCCAGGTGTATATACAATCACTGGATTAATGTTTCCTTGAACATCTCAGCTTGAAGTTTCACTAATCCCGAAAAAACTTTCGTACATAATGAATTACCTTTGAACTCTATCTTAACATGATAATAAATCTAATTTAAAATAAGTCATCAAAGCAGATAGAATCCGCCTTAACTTAATCAGACGTAAGAGAGTACTTCCCGTTAGAACAGTTCCGTGACCCACTTGTATGCGGTCGCATCTTTCTACATACAATAACATGCCTATTATCTGCACGTGTGAGACAGTACAACTACACTTGACAATCAACTGTCCATCTCGTTCATCATAATATACTGCACCTACGCATCACTCTGCACAGTGATAGAGGCGAAGATCCCCCCCCCCACTTATACCTTAACCATCATTCACTCCTACCTTCAAGTTACATGAGGACTGTATGAATGGTGTACAGTCCGTGACATATAAGAAACTGGACATGCTGATTTCTGGTTCCAAAAGAAATGGGGGAAGGGGGAGGAAGGCAATGCTATTGAGGAGGTGTGGGGGGGGAGAGTGGGTTAGGGTCGCGTGGAGAGGAGGGCATGGGGATGGGAAGTGAGATTAGCATGGGGGAAGTTGAGGAGGCTATGTTCAATATGAGTACCGGCAAGGCACCGGGCATAGATGGGATTTCAAATTATTTTTATAGAATTCAATGGGAGCACATTAAGTACTGTCTGGTGAGGGTCATGAATTGTATGCGATGGGAGGGAAAGTTAGGACAGACACAGCGGATGGGAGTGGTTGTATTTGTATTGAGTGTGTACAGGGCTATTTCGCTAATGTGTGCCGACTAAAAGATTTTTGCAAAGATACTGGGCAATAGAATGAAGAAGGTGATAGGTGGGGTTATACATATGAGGCAGATGGGTATTCCAGGAAGAAGTATGAGAGATAGGCATGGCTACGGATTTTTTGAAGGGTTGCAACGGGGAAGGGCTTTTGGGTATTGATTGGGAAAATGCATACGACTGTGTGGATAGAAACTTTCTGAGGGCTAGTTTGATGCATCTAGGTTTTGGCATGGGAGTGGTGAGGTGGGTTGATACAATGTATTCATCTGCAATGGTGCGGGCTCAAATTAATGGCAGGTTGGGTAGGCCTGTCAAAATGGAGAGGGGATTGAGACAGGGGTGTCCCTTGTCTCAAATATTGTTTACGTGTATGCAGCATCCCTTTATGGGCTCGCTGAGGGTGGAGGACTTTAAATGGGGAGAAGGATGGGTGTATAGATGTGGTGGGGTATGTGGATGATACCAATGTTCTGATACCTGGGGTGGAGGGCTTGCGTACGGTGGAAAGAGTGTTGGAGCTTTTTGGGAGGGAGTCTGGAATGCGGGTGAACAGAGCAAAATCAAGTTTGCTGGAGGTGGGTTTCTGGGTGTGGGGGCTTGGGGTTCGAGTTTTGGTGGAAGTTGTGGTTCGGCTAAAATTTGTGGAGTTATATACATGCAGATGCGCAGGAGACCAGACAGGTGAACTCAGAGGTGGTGGTGGAGAATGCACTAAAAAGGTTACGGAGTTTACGGGCGGGGGACGTCACCTTACAACAGCGGGCAATAATAGTAAATTCATTAGTTTATAGTAAAGTGTGGAGTATGGCTGTGGTGCATCCATTGGGGACTCAGGACGTACAGGAGATTCAGAGGAGGGCATTTCGTTATGTTTGGGGTTTCAGGACGGCATGGTTAAGCAAGGAGGTGGTGATGTCAAATGTACGCAGTGGAGGAGTAGGCCTTTTAGCTTTGAGGCCGAGGGTGAAGGCCCTATATGTGAAACAGAGGTTCGTTAGGGCGGGGGGGGGAAGAGGGGTTAGAGTGGGGAAAGTGATGGAGGATGTGCAGAGATGGTGGAGCGGAAAAGAATTACTGAATGCGAGGATATGCTGAGGTTATTGTATTGATTAGGGAGGTGACAAAACTTAGGGTGGGGTGTTTGGTGGCGATGAGCAGGAGGCCGGAATCATACAGGGGGTATCAGTCTATCTCTTGTATGACTGGGGGATGATATGGAATGACTTTCGAAAGCTTAAGTTAATGCCGAGAGTACGGGAGTTTGTATATAGATTTATGATGGGGATATTAGCATCGAAAGCTGTTTTGTGTTCAATGGGATTGGTGAGGGAACCGACCTGCGACCACTGAGGTGAACCGGAAACAGGTTTTCATGCGGTTCATTTTTGTGAAAGTTTGAGGGAGGTGAGGTCATGATTGGCGAGGGTTTTTAGGTTGATGGGTGGGGGTAATGTAGAGACCTTGAGAGCTTTAACGTTAGAGGTGAAAGGAGTCTCACAGTAAAGTAGTTGCTGACAAAAAGTCAAAAAGTGATTGTAAGTCAAAGGCAGGGCCGTCTGCAAGAAGGGAAGATAAGGTAAGAGTGTAAGGGCTGCGACGTCATTGGAGGTAAATCCTGGGAGCTCACTTGTAAACCAGGCAATCTACAAGAAAGTGAAGAACCGAAATAGGGACCCGACAAACCTCACAGAGAGGAATAGGGTGTCATTCCATGAGACACCCATGGGTATGGCGAGTATGGCCAGAGCGTAGTTTCTCTAGTACGGCAACGGTGGCAAGAAGATGGTCACAAACCTAAAAGTGGTTTAATAGAGTACAATTTGTTACAGTGCATGTTCGACTACTTGTTGCCAACGGCTGCGAAGCCACACGACGCAACCATAGTTGAATACAAAGGACTAATAGATGAAAGAAATCTAATTATTTAATGGCTTGTAAAGCACTGAGGGAATGTGAGATGGTCACAAACGTCGAAGGTGACATAAATTTAATGCGATGAAGCTCTATAAGTATGGCATTGAACTTGACAGTAAAAACACTAGCGAGTCTAACAAATGACCTCGGACAACATCGTCAGGGAACCCTGCTGCAAACCCAACACCGTCAGTAGATTTAGAACCATTTGTATAAACAGCAACGGCATGAGCATGTGATCGGAAGTGATCGAGAAAAAAAGCGAGAAGCAGTCATAGGCAAGAGAGCTTTGGCGCACGGCAGAAGGGGAGAACGGACACAAACCGATGGAACTTCCCAAGGGGAAAGGGAAAAGGCAGACACTAAATGAACATACAAGGGAGGCAACTGGAGAGATGACCAGAGTGAGTGAAGACGAAGAGAAAACTGTCGGAGTAGGAAGGGGCTCCAAACAAACAATGGGCTTCTACTTACGTCTGAGACCAACCTATACATAGAAGAAACATGAAGATCATGAGCGCGGACAAAATAACGAAGACCATGAGCATCACAACGATGAGCTAAGGAAGGAACATTCGCCTCTACATAGAGGCTTTCAATAGGGATGAACGAAAGGCACTTCATGATGATGAAGGGGATCTAACTTAGGAAGAGTTGTAGGAGAAGCCACAGCATAGACTTGGTGGCCATAATCCTACTTGGACAAGACTAGGATTGAATGTAAATGGAGGAGAGTTCGGCAATCTGCTCCCCTTGAATGATGCGTCGATTCAGCCGACCATGGGAAGCTGCCATCAGAGAAGAAAAAAATGAGGTTTCCATGTCAAACCGGCGATCGAAGTGAAGACCAAGAAACTTGACCGTATCACATTCTGGAATACCTGAACCGTGTAAATACAATGGAACATCTGGGATAAAAAGACGTCTAGTGAAGGTAATGAAATGGGTTTTCATACTAGAAAATTTTAAGAGCTGAAAAGTGGCCCAATGGGAAACTCGGTCAATCGTATCCTGAAAGGAGGCTGCTACCAGGCGACAGCCAGCGCCTGTGTAAGCTATAGCGAAGTCATCCACATAAGTGACGACCAAATATGCGATGGAAGAATGGAAGGTAGGTCATTTATAGATAAGAGAAAAAGGGTAGTGCTAAGGACACAATCATGTGGTACTCCCTCGGCTTGAAAAAAGTTTAAGGAAAGCGAGGTGCCAACACGGTAATGAAAATGTCTGTCAGATAAGAAAGCAGCAAAGAAGGTTTGTAGATTACCGCAGAGGCCTAAGGAGTGGGCCTTGTCCAAAATGTTTTACCTCCAAGTGATGCTATATGCCATATCAAGATCAAAAAACACTGTTAAGATGGGGTGTTAGCAAAGGCATTTTGCACATTAGTATCTACACGGAACAAGGAGTCCAAAGTAAAGCAACCCTTGCAAAAACCATATTGGTGAGAAGTAAGACTATTGTGCATCTCCAAATACCATATCAAACGTCTATTCACCAATCGTTCCATCACCTTACAGACTACACTGGTCAGAACAATGGGACGATAGTGAGAGGTATCAAGCCCCGAGGTGCCTGGTTTGCGAAACGGTAGGAAAACAGCAGATTTCCATTGTTGAGGGAGAACCCCTCGCGTCCAAATAAGATTGAGAAGATGCAAAAGGACTACAAAGACTGTAGAATGCAGACTTTGTAGCTTACTGAGATGGAATATTCATCAGGCCCAGCTGCGATGACTGACAAGCGTGAAAAGTGTGGACTCTAGCTCTGGAGACTGAAAGGTACATTATGACGGCTCCATTCCTTAGCAGAGGACATCAAGAGCAATTGTTCCATTGTAGTCTAGATGCGATAAAATGAGAGGCAGAGGTGAAAGCCCTGGGAGACACGAAACAAGATAGTTCCCAATTTCCTTGGCAATTTCAAGAGGTTCCGGAACATTACACAGCAACCCTCAGAACCAGGAGCTGGGTCCCATAGTTGTATTATACACGACTTTCCCGTACGTCCTCCAAACCGCACACATAGGGGAAATCAAGGTAATGGTAAACACATAGGTCTTGCCAACAAGAGCATTTAGCACTGGTATGATACTGGCGAGCGATACCCTTGCCCGGCTTAAAATCAAAGAGGACCAATATGAGGATCGATTATGCCGATAACGGCCCCACGTAACGCACTTCAAAATGCACCGCATGGGCACATTGCAGGCGACCCAAATTATGCATGTCTGAGAATGTCTGCCTGAGGTTTGAGGATATAAAACATGATGCTGCAGTCAAAACTAAAGTCGAAAACTGGTGCACCAGTTCTATCAATAGAATGTGAAGAGGGATCTCACAAAAAGCGGTAAGATGAGAGTATAAGTCCTAATACGTTCGTCCAAAATTGCCAACGAATGCTTCGAGTAGGAAATAAGATAGGTAAGTGATCACTGTCCTGTAAATCCAGGGAGAAAAGACCAAGTGTAATCAAGTGCGATTGACGAGGAGCAGATGGGAAAAGATCATGCAAGAGAGAGACTGATTACGAGAGTCAAAACATGGGGTGGGAGCATCATATTTAAATCATTAAGAGGATTGATGAAGTGAGAAGCGTCTTAAACTGATCACACGAGAGTCACAGTGGGGAACCTCCCAAAGATGATATTGAGCGTTAAACCCACCTATCATGATGGGCAGCGGCTGAGAAGTGGTCAATAACACATATCAGAAGCACAGGAAGGGGGAGAGATCTAGTGAGCCAACTGTATTACCATTGTGCAAATAACTACAGGACTGCAGTATGAATGCAGCAGAGAACGAACAAAGACCTGGTGAACAGTATACTAACGCACACAAGAAGCGCGCTCTCATTAAATAAGTTCATGAGGAAAGGGATCAGAAGAATGCAACTGCGCATTAGCCGAAACAGGATGAATACTAGATGAAGAATTTTGGATTCTTGTACCAACACATACTGGGGAAAACTAAGCTCTCCCCCGATTACCCCTGAGGCCAAGAATATATCCATTGTAAAAAAGGCCTTATTTACAAATGGAAGTATGCAACTATAAGAGAGATAAAATCTATGGGGTATTAGGGTCAGTGAAGTAGTAGGCAAAGATAAATTGTAGGGCAAGGAAGAATCAGGAATGCTGTGAAGAAAAAGATTGTTGGGAGGGTCGTGCAATTATTTTATTTAAAACATATGAACCAATACAAGGAATGTATAAGAGTATAATAAAATTTAAAAACTATACTGGATTATTTAACAATAACCTCTATTTCACAATCCCAGAGGTTTTTTACAGAAAAATAAACAAATTTACAACAGATTATCACAACCCAAACATATCTACAAACCCCTCCCCCCCCCCCAATAACCCACTAATTACTATTGCCAGTGTAGCCACAGCTGTACTTCTCCCCCCAACTTAAATATTTACATTCACCGTTCTAAGAAAATTACCATTAATTAACCTATTTAAAGGTTATACCCTGACCTCATCAAAAAAACATAATGGTATATTACCAATAGGTTTGGTGATGCCAGTACATGAACATCAGTACACAAAAATATAAAAATTACAGACTAAAGCAGATATAAACATTACATGCCTTTCACCATACACTTATAAGTATAAGAATATACACCTACAATATATATTTCAAAATTCAATGTAACAACCATGAATTCAAGCTCGTATAACAACATTGCAAACTTGAAGTTCACGCTTTTTAAAATGCAAGAAAATCACCACATGCTACATTATCGGGTAAAATACTAGGATACGTAAAATATTTTAAAAGGAATCAAGGCTATGACATGATAAGATTATCCAAAAGTTCTTTTGATTTTAGTAAGATAACAACACCATAACAACTCCTTACCAACATCTAACACACCCATACAAACATACAAAACTAACACACGTTCCACCCAGAATTAGACTTTCTCTGTCTGCCTTCTAGCACGTGCCTAACTAGGTATTACATACAAATAAAATCTACATGAATATAATTTAGGGTTACTAATCCTTATTCACTCAAATTACATAATAGGTAATTATTCAAAAAAAGATGCAGGGACAGGTACAAAAAATTTCAAATAAACTCAATGTTTCAGGAACATTAGTGAAAGGAAAAACCCTCTCAGTTAAAAATTTCACTTGGCAAAGATTCAGTTACAACTGGGACATTTAATTCGCTACCAAAGAAAAATTCATGTTAATAATTTATTGTTATATATTTATAAATGTTATATATTTAAACATTTCATTTATACCTTCCCCAACAAAGGAACTAAACAAAAATAGATCTTTCACACCATCACCATCCAGTTCCACACGTGTACTCCAGTCACACCCATCCACCCATCCTTCACACCCGGAGAGGTCAGGGCCCGTTGATACCCTGGACTCCCCCCTTTACAGATCAAAATACTCATCCCGGGCAGTTAAAACCCCGTTATAATGCCCTTAAATTCCCTATTGTTAGTCCTCTATAACCTTCGGAAAAAACCTCACCCCACCTTTTCCCATATTTGTCTCTATTACGGACCAAAGTTCGATTTAAAACGTCGCCGCCAAAAATCCTTTCAGCACTTCCCATCCTCCCTTCCCCCTCATACCCCACAAAAAATATGTAGTCCAGGACTGTATATGCTAAACCCCTTGCCACACCTTCATCCACCCCACTCATAACAAGACTCATGCTCTCAATACCGACACACCATGACCCCCCCACCCTAGCCATACACAACTCATCCATACCCTGATGCACTCCAAACCTTCACAAAATAGACATGATATACGTCTCTTCCCCACTGCATCTGCCTACACCCCCACCCTCGATGACCCTCCTATCTCGGAGCATCGCTCCCGTCCCCTGTTGGCAATAACCATGTAGGAAACGATAAATAAACCTCT
>NC_069399.1:3753277-3771786 GCF_026875155.1 Cherax quadricarinatus
GTGACCTACCTGATGGGTTGGGGCATTGGCTTAAGCCGGTAGGAGACTTGGACCTGCCTCGCATGGGCCAGTAGGCCTTCTGCAGTGTTCCTTCGTTCTTATGTTCTTCTTAAACACCTGTGCACAACTACCAATGAATTGGTATGATCGTCTATAACTTATACAGTGCACACTTCATTGTTCCCCCCCCCCCAAATTATTTGCCGCACCAACATGGCGGAATGAAACCTAACTTAATTTAAGCTTAAATGACTAAGCCAAAATAGTCATTACATACATATTGGTGGAACAATCTCACCAAGACACAGTATATTAATTAACAATATGACCATAAGGTAAACTTGACCTAGTAATACACAGCATCTCCTCAGCCAGGTGTATATACAATCACTGGATTAATGTTTCCTTGAACATCTCAGCTTGAAGTTTCACTAATCCCGAAAAAAACTTTCGTACATAATGAATTACCTTTGAAATCTATCTTAACATGATAATAAATCTAATTTAAAATAAGTCATCAAAGCAGATAGAATCCGCCTTAACTTAATCAGACGTAAGAGAGTACTTCCCGTTAGAACAGTTCCGTGTCCCACTTGTATGCGGTCGCATCTTTCTACATACAATAACATGCCTATTATCTGCACGTGTGAGACAGTACAACTACACTTGACAATCAACTGTCCATCGCGTTCATCATAATATACTGCACCTACGCCTCACTCTGCACAGTGATAGAGGCGAAGACCCCCCCCCCACCCACTTATACCTTATCCATCATTCACTCCTACCTTCAAGTTACATGAGGACTGTATGAATGGTGTACAGTCCGTGACATATAAGAAACTGGACATGCTGATTTCTGGTTCCAAAAGAAATGGGGGAAGGGGGAGGAAGACGATGCTATTGAGGAGGTGTGGGGGGGGAGAGTAGGTTAGGGTCGCGTGGAGAGGAGGGCATGGGGATGGGAAGTGAGATTAGCATGGGGGAAGTTGAGGAGGCTATGTTCAATATGAGTACCGGCAAGGCACCGGGCATAGATGGGATTTCAAATTATTTTTATAGAATTCAATGGGAGCACATTAAGTACTGTCTGGTGAGGGTCATGAATTGTATGCGATGGGAGGGAAAGTTAGGACAGACACAGCGGATGGGAGTGGTTGTATTTGTATTGAGTGTGTACAGGGCTATTTCGCTAATGTGTGCCGACTAAAAGATTTTTGCAAAGATACTGGGCAATAGAATGAAGAAGGTGATAGGTGGGGTTATACATATGAGGCAGATGGGTATTCCAGGAAGAAGTATGAGAGATAGGCATGGCTGCGGATTTTTTGAAGGGTTGCAACGGGGAAGGGCTTTTGGGTATTGATTGGGAAAATGCATACGACTGTGTGGATAGAAACTTTCTGAGGGCTAGTTTGATGCATCTAGGTTTTGGCATTGGAGTGGTGAGGTGGGTTGATACAATGTATTCATCTGCAATGGTGCGGGCTCAAATTAATGGCAAGTTGGGTAGTCCTGTCAAAATGGAGAGGGGATTGAGACAGGGGTGTCCCTTGTCTCAAATATTGTTTACGTGTATGCAGCATCCCTTTTATGGGCTCGCTGAGGGTGGAGGACTTTAAATGGGGAGAAGGATGGGTGTATAGATGTGGTGGGGTATGTGGATGATACCAATGTTCTGATACCTGGGGTGGAGGGCTTGCGTACGGTGGAAAGAGTGTTGGAGCTTTTCGGGAGGGAGTCTGGAATGCGGGTGAACAGAGCAAAATCAAGTTTGCTGGAGGTGGGTTTCTGGGTGTGGGGGCTTGGGGTTGGAGTTTTGGTGGGAAGTTGTGGTTCGGCTAAAAATTTGTGGAGTTATATACATGGCAGATGCGCAGGAGACCAGACAGGTGAACTCAGAGGTGGTGGTGGAGAAGGCACTATAAAGGTTACGGAGTTTACGGGCGGGGGACGTCACCTTACAACAGCGGGCAATAATAGTAAATTCATTAGTTTATAGTAAAGTGTGGAGTATGGCTGTGGTGCATCCATTGGGGACTCAGGACGTACAGGAGATTCAGAGGAGGGCATTTCGTTATGTTTGGGGTTTCAGGACGGCATGGTTAAGCAAGGAGGTGGTGATGTCAAATGTACGCAGTGGAGGAGTAGGCCTTTTAGCTTTGAGGCCGAGGGTGAAGGCCCTATATGTGAAACAGAGGTTCGTTAGGGCGGGGGGGGGGGAAAGAGGGGTTAGAGTGGGGAAAGTGATGGAGGATGTGCAGAGATGGTGGAGCGGAAAAGAATTAACTGAATGCGAGGATATGCTGAGGTTATTGTTATTGATTAGGGAGGTGACAAAACTTAGGGTGGGGTGTTTGGTGGCGATGAGCAGGAGGCCGGAAATCATACAGGGGGTATCAGTCTATCTCTTGTATGACTGGGGGATGATATGGAATGACTTTCGAAAGCTTAAGTTAATGCCGAGAGTACGGGAGTTTGTATATAGATTTATGATGGGGATATTAGCATCGAAAGCTGTTTTGTGTTCAATGGGATTGGTGAGGGAACCGACCTGTGACCACTGAGGTGAACCGGAAGAGGTATTCATGCGGTCATTTTTGTGAAAGTTTGAGGGAGGTGAGGTCATGATTGGCGAGGGTTTTTAGGTTGATGGGTGGGGGTAATGTAGAGACCTTGAGAGCTTTAACGTTAGAGGTGAAAGGAGTCTCACAGTAAAGTAGTTGCTGACAAAAAGTCAAAAAGTGATTGTAAGTCAAAGGCAGGGCCGTCTGCAAGAAGGGAAGATAAGGTAAGAGTGTAAGGGCTGCGACGTCATTGGAGGTAAATCCTGGGAGCTCACTTGTAAACCAGGCAATCTACAAGAAAGTGAAGAACCGAAATAGGGACCCGACAAACCTCACAGAGAGGAATAGGGTGTCATTCCATGAGAAACCCATGGGTATGGCGAGTATGGCCAGAGCGTAGTTTCTCTAGTACGGCAACGGTGGCAAGAAGATGGTCACAAACCTAAAAGTGGTTTAATAGAGTACAATTTGTTACAGTGCATGTTCGACTACTTGTTGCCAACGGCTGCGAAGCCACACGACGCAACCATAGTTGAATACAAAGGACTAATAGATGAAAGAAATCTAATTATTTAATGGCTTGTAAAGCACTGAGGGAATGTGAGATGGTCACAAACGTCGAAGGTGACATAAATTTAATGCGATGAAGCTCTATAAGTATGGCATTGAACTTGACAGTTAAAAACACTAGCGAGTCTAACAAATGACCTCGGACAACATCGTCAGGGAACCCTGCTGCAAACCCAACACCGTCAGTAGATTTAGAACCATTTGTATAAACAGCAACGGCATGAGCATGTGATCGGAAGTGATCGAGAAAAAAAGCGAGAAGCAGTCATAGGCAAGAGAGCTTTGGCGCACGGCAGAAGGGGAGAACGGACACAAACCGATGGAACTTCCCAAGGGGAAAGGGAAAAGGCAGACACTAAATGAACATACAAGGGAGGCAACTGGAGAGATGACCAGAGTGAGTGAAGACGAAGAGAAAACTGTCGGAGTAGGAAGGGGCTCCAAACAAACAATGGGCTTCTACTTACGTCTGAGACCAACCTATACATAGAAGAAACATGAAGATCATGAGCGCGGACAAAATAACGAAGACCATGAGCATCACAACGATGAGCTAAGGAAGGAACATTCGCCTCTACATAGAGGCTTTCAATAGGGGATGAACGAAAGGCACTTCATGATGATGAAGGGGATCTAACTTAGGAAGAGTTGTAGGAGAAGCCACAGCATAGACTTGGTGGCCATAATCCTACTTGGACAAGACTAGGATTGAATGTAAATGGAGGAGAGTTCGGCAATCTGCTCCCCTTGAATGATGCGCCGATTCAGCCGACCATGGGAAGCTGCCATCAGAGAAGAAAAAATGAGGTTTCCATGTCAACCGGCGATCGAAGTGAAGGCCAAGAAACTTGACCGTATCACATTCTGGAATACCTGAACCGTGTAAATACAATGGAACATCTGGGATAAAAAGACGTCTAGTGAAGGTAATGAAATGGGTTTTCATACTAGAAAATTTTAAGAGCTGAAAAGTGGCCCAATGGGAAACTCGGTCAATCGTATCCTGAAAGGAGGCTGCTACCAGGCGACAGCCAGCGCCTGTGTAAGCTATAGCGAAGTCATCCACATAAGTGACGACCAAATATGCGATGGAAGAATGGAAGGTAGGTCATTTATAGATAAGAGAAAAAGGGTAGTGCTAAGGACACAATCATGTGGTACTCCCTGGGCTTGAAAAAATTTTTTAAGGAAAGCGAGGTCCCAACACGGTAATAAAAATTTTGTCAATAAGAAAGCAGAAAAAGAAGGTTGTAGATTACCGCAGGGGCCCAAAGGGTGGCCTTGCCCAAAAAAGTTTTCCCTAATGATTATATGCCATATCAGATAAAAAAACATTTAAGATGGGGTGTTAGCAAAGGCATTTTGACATTAGTATCTACAGGAAAAGGAGCCCAAAGTAAAGCGACCCGCAAAAACCATTTTGGGTGAAAGAAAGGGGACTTTGTGCTCTCCAAACCCCATATCAAACGTTATTCCCCAAATGTTCCTTGGATTCGCCGCTTGACCTGAGCGGTGCGGGGTGATACTGCCTTGCGGGCCCATTGGGGGAGACTTATTTTTTAAAAACATGGCGCAGTCTTGAGAAGGGGGTTTGCCAGGGTGGCATTGAATTTTTGGTGGTGCGAAAACCCCTCGTTGACAAGTATTTTTACCGCAAATTATCCGGAACCTATGGTGTTGCGGTCAAAAACTGTATGTGTGGCAAAATGTGCCTACGATTTTCGTCAAGCTGAGATCAGCGGGAGTGATAAAGGTGGTTGACAAGCCAGGACGGAGGGGGGATGTTATTCAGCGATACGTGTTCGCCAAATCGCGTGTCTAAGCTTTTAACATGGGTGAAAGTCCAAAATGTGCCATTTGGGGGGCGAGACTGATCTGCGGTATTATTTAAAAACATTTTGGACCTGAAACCCTGGTTTGGGTGGTAAATGGACGGGGGGGTTTTTTATCCCGGCTTGCCGGAGGGTTACGTTCACGTCAAGATGGGTTGAGGCTGCCATCCCGTTTACTCAATGGACGCTTTAGGACACAGGTAATGGTGTCTCCGGGCAGCAGAAGACGTGTAGGTTATGTGGTGCTATGCCCTAGGGCGGCCCAGTGTGGGAGATGGCGGGGGAGAAAGGCCCTAGGTATGAGATGGTGAAAGAGCCGACCAAGGTGGGTCTGCTGATGAGTCCCCCTGTACATAAAGGGGCCCTTTCCTGGAGTGAGAAAGTGGAGCGTGAGCTGCCATGGGGGTACACCCATCACTGTCACAGTTAGGGGGAAAGTGAGGCATCTGTTGGAGAAGGGGGAAATGTGCGTTGGTGACGTCGGGTAAGGGGGGCCTATGGTGAACGGCAGGAAAACCCTTGAGAAGCGTTTTGGGATATTTGAGTTTGGTGAGGAGTACTGTTCAGATTGAAGATGAAACTTGGGGAATGGCGAACAGGGCAGATGACTCGCGGAGGGGTGGAAGTGATTGGGGTGATGCTGAGTTTACAGGGAGGCATCCAGTGAGTTAGAAATGATGCAGAGTGTGTAACCGAAAGAGGGCGGCGCATTTTCCCGACTCGGATGATGTTTTGCCCCCGGCACGAGCCCGGGGGAAAAACCCGTGGTTGATGGGGTGCGGGGGAAGCACAAAGGTACCCGGGTCAGGTTTGGTCAGGGGAAGCCCCCATGGGCAGTGGAGAAAAAAGTGGACGAAGCGGGACCACTGAAAGGTGATGAAAGGTGAAAAGGGGCGAGGGGAAATCACATAAGTGGTTTCCGGTGATACAGTGAATTTAATGGATTGTGTGCAGTGAAAAGCGTTGGGGGTAAAGGTTTTTTAAGATTTGTATAGCATTGTTTTTGGCAGGACTAATTTCAAGCTGGGAAAGGAATTGGAGGGGGATGGGTACAGAGTTTTGTGTTGTATGGGAGCAAATGAAGGGGAGGGGTGGGAATCCTGATCCGAGAGACGAGCCCGTTTGTTGTTCTTAGGGTAAAGGGGGGGGGGGGGCTGTGTTAAGAATAGATGGGTGGTGGGAGGTGAGGGGGATCGTCGTTTTTTGGTGTATGTGCCGGCTGAAAAAGAGAAAGGGAAAAAGAATGAAATTTTGTGAAAAAGTTTTGGGGATATTATTTGCGGTAACCCTTTCAGTGCAATATTTGGGGGTGGGACGGGAAAGTGTGGTGGGCGGGAAAGGATGGGGAAACGGAGGGCAGGGTGTTTTTTGGCGGTTTAGGGATCTATTAAAGGGGTTTGGGGGATTGAGGGATATATTGATGGGGGGGATTGCGAGATGAGCAACTTTTCATAGAAAGGGATTCTGCACGATTAGATAGGTTGTAGTGACAAGGGGAGTGGGGGTAACGGGGGTGCGCGGTAAATGTCGTTTATTCAGATCATGGGGCGGGTTTTGTGTTTTTAAATTTGGGGAGGGTTTTTGCCAAGAGATTTTTGGGGGTACGGAAGCTAAAAAGTACGACTACGGGGTTGAGGGGGTGGGGGGGAGGGGTTTTTGAAAGTTTGTGGGAGGCTTATGGGTGGGGGTAAAGTGCAAGGTTTATTGGGGTGGGGGGGAGGGGGTTTGCAAAGACGAGGATCAGGCAAAATTTGTGCAAAGGGGGGAAAGAATGGGCATGGTGACATAGGGCTTAAACAGTTTTTAGAGGGGCGTTGCAGGGTTGTTATTGAGGGGTGCTGGACGGTGGTTCCAATGGAGGAAATTGAACTTTAAAGGTGGCAAAAAGGGAATGCAAAATGAGAGATTTGTGGGGCGAGGGGCAAGGGGGGTTTAGAGGAGGCGATTTGGGGTGACAGGCCGTCACCCTGTGTTTTAGGGGTCAGGGGAAGACCAGGTTGGCAAGGGAAAAATTGATAAGGGTAGTACAGGGAACTTAGGGGGGGTATCAAGGGTCAGGGTTGAAAAACTATGGGGGTTTGATGGTTTTATGGATATTTGGTTTTTGGAAAAATATTGCGGAGGAGGAGTGAACGGTGAGGTTTTAGAGAGATTGGGAAAAGGATCTTGTGTGCTGAGGGAAAGTGATCGTTGGTTTGGGGGGGTATTGAAGAGGGGGGGGTGGGAGAGTTTTGGGGAAATAGGCGAAGGTAAAGCGCCAGGTATAAAAGGGTTCCCTTGTGAATTCTTGTAAAGCATTGTTTTAAATTTTTTAGTGAACCATGAATGTATGAAAGTGAGGGGGGATGGGTGAGTTGCAGGTACTGCGTAGTATATTGTTTCCCCAAAAGGGGAAGGGCCCTACTAAGTCAAAAATACAGGGCGTTGTCTTTGTTATGTGTGTTATAAGATTTCGCAAAAATTTGGGGGAACGGGCTAAGGTGGATGTTAGATTTGTTCGAGAGGTCAGTAGGGGGTCCCCGGGAAAAGGACATGTTGAGGGACTGGAAAAATAAAAATTTTGGGGAAAGTATGGAGAGGGAAATGAAAGGGGGGGAGGTGTCTTAGCTTTGGATTGGCGGGCTGCGTATGATTCGTAGAACGAAAGGCACTGTGGAATTTTACGGAGGCGGGGTTTTTGGGGGAAGAGATGTCGTTGGTTGAGACTTTGTATAATGGGGTAGGTGTAGTGTGAGGGAATGGGAAATTGGGTGAGTGGGTTTCAAGGGGGAGGGATAAGCAGGGTTGTCCTCTGTCTCAGTTTTTTTTGCTTGTATACAGGACCCTTTTTATGGGCAGGGGGGCGATTTTAGGGGGGTACGGGGTTGGGGGAGAATGGTGGGAGGGAATAAAAGGGTATGTGGTGATAAAAAATTTCTAAGACAGGGGGGAAAGTTTACATGAGGTGGAGGATGAAATGGGGGTTTTTTAAAGGTGACAGGTTTAAAAAGGAATGTGGGGGAAAACGAAATTGTTGGCCTTTGGGGAATTGGGAGGGGGGCGCGATGGGAAAAAGTTGTGCTTTGGTGTGTGGTGGTGACAAAAGGGGTTTGTGGGATAATTTATAGGGGGAATGCCGGGGAGGCACGGATGCTTAATTCTGGGGGGGCAGGGGAAGGTTGGGGGGTATTTAAAGGTTTGAGACCCTTGCTTTGCGATACATCAACGTTAATAGGGGTAAATGTGATGTTATTTAGTTGGTCTGGAGGGGCGCAGTTACCTTTGGGCAGGCCCGGAATAACTGAATGCAAAAAAAGGTTTTTCGATATATAGGGGGTTCTGGTGTGTTTGGGTTGGGGTAAAAATGTTTTTTATGCTACCGGTCGACAAAGGTGGATTGGGGTTTAATAGTATAAGTTTAAAGGGTTAAGTGTATATATTTAAAGGGGGGGTTTTTCCCCGAGTGGAAGTCGTGTGGGGGGGTGTGCAAGCATTATATGAGGAGACACGAAGGTTTTTGGGTGGCAGAGATGAAGAGAGTGGGGTGTGCTGCGAGTTTTTTTTTGTATGTAAAAAACCGTCTGGGGAACGGGTAATGTTCTGGAGGTGCTGAGGGGTGGGGGGTGATTGCAAATGTTGGGGGCATAACCCAATTAGCATGGGGAGAATTTGGGTAAGGTTGCTTTTGGTGCGCATCGAAAAAGAGTGAGAGAGGTAAGTTTCGTTTCTCAGGGAAATACTGCCGTCGGTGTGGTCTTGGGGAGAGAGGGTTGATGGTGGAGGACGTATGAAGTTGGGGGGGATGGGGAGACAGCTTTTATGTAGTATATTTTGTAAAATTTTGGGTGTCGGGGAGGGGAGGGGTGGGATTTTGGGGGGGGGTGGGGGGGATTCTATTAGGGCTTTGAGTTTGATGGGGGAGGGTGGAAGGGGTCTGGCGGGGTGTTTGGTGTACATCTAACTGATTTGTTTTCGAAACTGGGCCATGAGGGGTAAGGGGGGTTGGATGGTGCGAAAAAAGGGTATTGGCTCAAAAAATGTACAAAACATTGATAATGGGGGAATATGGAAGAGAGGGGAAAAGGGGGTTTTTCCTAAAGGAATCAAAGTAGAATGTCGGGGTTTGTTGGGGGGATGAGGGGAAAAAAAAAAAAAAAAAAAAAAGGGGGGGGGATGTGTTGGTTTTTCAGGGGTTGCCCCGGGCATTCAGAATTTGGGAATGTAGAGGAGTTCCGTGAAATGGGGGAAATCGGTTTTTGGGGTGTTTTTTAAGTAAGTTTGTGGTTTTTTGAAGGGGGAAAAGTTGTTAAATTTTTAGGACAGGAAGAGCAATATTTGGGCAGTGAAAAGTATAGGCTTTCCCGAAGGGTTACGATGTTGTTATGGAAAAGTTAAATTTAAATTTTGAATGTTTTTAATCAGGTTGGGGTTGTATTAAGCAAAGGCATGCAAGCGTGAAAAATATGCTGTGTACAAAATAAAACCCCAAAATGAGAAAATGAAATATGGGGAAATTTTTAACATACATCAATTTAAAATTACGTATGAAGAAAAATTCAGTATCAGTATGGTTGTTTTGGATTGGGAAAAGTTAAAGGAATATTATTGACGAGTGTGGGAATATAAGGATGTGTTGATGTAAAATGTTTAAGTGGGGTTCGGATGTGAGGCAAAAATGCTGCGGTCTGTAGAATAAGAAAATAGTCTCGTTTAGTTAATGTTTAATGTAACGCTTGATATTTCATTATATGGTAGAAGAAGTTTGTACTAACACGGGAAAATTTATTTTGAAACATATTACAAATTTTCTGGTTGTGTAATTCGCTTGGGTGATGAATTATGTTGGACGTGAGGTGGGACGAATGTAGTGTAGGAAGTGAGGGGGGACGAATCTTTTTATATTATCGTTTTTAGTTTTCGTGGGGGTGTGGAGATTTTTTATTTTCTAACCTTTATTTTTTCGTAATTATTGGGGTGTTAGTTTTGTATTGATTAAATTTTTAATTTTAACAACAATAAAAGTGTGTAAAAAATTTTTGGGAAAAATTGAGAATATTTCGTCATACAGTTTTTGAAAAATGTCTTTCCTGTGACATTCTTTGGGTTTTTTGATATTGTTTTTGCGCAATTTTGGAGTAATAAACCCCACCTTTTTAAAAAGTGTGGGCGTCTTTAGTTTAGTTCTTATGTAAAAGTTTAGTCCTACGGTGGGGAAATGTGGATTTTCCCTTTTTGTTATATTAAGGAACTTTCTGCTTCATTGTTACATGTATAACTTGTATTACGTTTTCAATAAAATAAAAAAAAAAATGTTCCACCCCTTTAGACTACACTGGTCAGAAAAATGGGACGATAGTAAAGGGGTATAAAAGCCCCGGGGTCCCTGGTTTGCGAAAGGGTGGGAAAATGCGATTTCCTTTGTTAGGGAGAACCACCGCGTCCAATAAGATGAGAAGAGAAAAAGGACTACAAAGACTGTAAAATGCAGATTTGTGTATGTTAAATATCACAGGCCCACTGCCGATGATGACAAGCGGAAAGTGTGGACTCGCCTGGAGACTGAAAGGACATTAACGGCTCCATTCCATTAGCAGAGAAATCCAAGAGCAATTGTTCCTTGTAGACTTAGTGCAAAAAATGAGAGGCAGAGGTGAAGCCTTGGGGACAGACAAGATAGTTCCCAATTCCTTGGGCAACTTCAAGGGGTTTCCGGAACTTTAAACCCCAGCAACCCTCAGAACGGGGCTGGGTCCATAGTGATTTACACACGATTTCCCCGTCCTTCCTCCAAACCGCACACATAGGGGAAATAAAGGTAAGGTAACACAAGTTTTCCAACAAGTGCATTTAGCATGGTAGAAGGGCGAGCGCTACCCTTGCCCGCTTAAAACCCAAGAGACAATCTGAGGTTCGATTATCCCGATAAGGGCCCCCATAACCACTTCAAATGCCCCGCATGGGCACATGCAGGAGCCCCAAAAAATATATTTTGAGATGTCTGCCTGAGGTTTGGGAATAAAACAGATCTGCAGAAAAATAAATCGAAAAGGGTGCACCAGTTCATCAAAGAAATGAAGGGGATCCTCACAAAAAGCGGTAAGAGAGAGTATAAGTTTAATGCGTTCGTCCAAATTGCCACGAAGGCTTCGAGAGAAATAAAAATAGGAAAGTGATCATGCCCTGTAAATCCGGAGAAAAGCCAAAGTGTAATAAGTGCGATTGACGAGGACAATGGAAAGTAAATGCAAGAGAGAAAAGAGTACGAGAGTCAAAATGGGGGGGAGCATCCATATTTAAAACATTAAGGGATGAGAATGGAAGAGTCTAAACTGATCACCCCGAGAGTCACAGTGGGAACTCCCCCAAAGATGATAGTGAGCGTTAAAACCACCATCATGAGGGACGGGCTGAAAGAGGGCAATTTAAAACCCTACAGAAAGCACGGTAGGGGGGAAAATATGTGAGCAAATGAACCACTGTGCAAATAACTACAGGGCCCGTAGGCAGAGAGAAAAGAAAAAAAGACCCGGGGAACATATACTAACGCACAAAGAAGCGCGCTCTCATTAAATAATTCATGAGGGAAAAGGGTCAAAGAAGCAAAAATGCCATGCCCCAAAAAAGGATGAATAATAGATGAACGAATTTTGGATTTTGTAAACCCCAAACATATGGGGAAAAATAAAGCTCTCCCCATTACCCCTGAGGCCAAGAATATTCCATTGTAAAAAAGGGATTATTTTCAGTGGAGTATGCCCCAAAAATTAGAAGAGATAAAAAATTTTGGGTATTTGGGTCATGGTGAGGCAAAAGGGAAACTTGTAGGGGAAGGGAAAAATCAGAATGTGTAAAAAAAGTTGTTGGGAGGGGTCGTGCAATTTTTTTTTTATTTAAAAAAAATGAACAAATCAAGGATGTATAAGGTTTAAAAATTAAAAAATATTGGATATTAACAATAACCCTATTACACAATCCGTACAGAAAAAAAAAAATTACAACCAAAACACAACCACAACATATCCTACAAACCCCCCCTTTTACAATAAAAAAATTTTCCAGGGAGCCCCAGCTGATACTTTTCCCCCCCACTTAAAAATTTACATTCACCGTTCTAAGAAACTACCTTAATTATCCTAATTTAAGGTTATACCCGACCCCATCAAAAAAAAATGGTTTTTACCAATAGTTGGTGATGCATGAACATCAGTAAAACAAAATATAAATTACAGACTAAAAAAAGAATAAACATTTCAGCCATTAACCCCAAAACTTTAAAGTATAAGAATTAAACCTACATATATAAAATCAATATTAATGAACAACCGAAAATTTAAGCCTTATAACAACATTGCAAAACTTGAAATTACGCTTTAAAAAAGCAAGAAAAAACCCAATGTCATTTGGGAAAAAACTAGGGGTATGTAAATTTTTAAAAGAACCAAGACTAGGACTGAATAAGATTATCCAAAAGTTTTATTTTGATTTTGTAAGATAACAACACCGTAACAATTTCCCTTACAAAACTAACAGCCCCATACAAAATACCAAAAATTAAAAACACGTTCCCCCGACTAACTTTTCTGGCCTTCTACACGTGCCTAATAGTATTACTTCAAATAAATATTTTCATGAATATTTAATTTAGGGTACTTAAACCTTATTTACCATTTAAATTAAAAATAGGTAATTACTTCAAAAAAAGATGCAGGAACAGGTACAAAATTTTTTAAAAAAAAACAAGTTTTAAAGGAACATATGAAAAGGAAAACCCCCTCAAGTTAAAATTCACTTGAAAAAACAGTACAAGCGGGGCATAATTCGACCAAAGAAAAAATTTATGTTACATAATTTATTGTTTTATTTTATAAAGTTATTATTTAAATTTATTTTTTCCTTCCCCAAAAAGGAACTAAACAAAATAGATCTTTCACCCTCAATCCAGTTCCACACTGTACCTCCAGTCACACCCATCCACCCACACTTCACACCCCAGGAGGTCAGCCCGTTGAATACCCCCGACTCCCCCCCTTTACCCAAAATACTCATCCCGGCAGTTAAAACCCCGTTTTAAAAGCCTTAAATTCCCCATTGTTTTCTCTTAAACCTTGGAAAAAACCCACTCCACCTTTTTTTCCCTATTTGTCTCTATTTCGACACAAAGTTCGATAAAAAGTCGCCCCCAAAATCCTTCTCGCACTTCCCACCCTTCCCCCTCATACCCCAAAAACATTATGGGTCCGGACTGTATATTTCTAAACCCCCTTTCCACACCTTCTCCACCCCCCTCAATCAAGACTCATGCTCTCAATACCGAACACCCTGACCCCCACCCAGCCCTACCCCAAATCATCCCTACCTGAGCACTCCAAACCCCTTTCCAAAAAAAACAGATATACAGTCTCTTCCCCACTGCATTGCTACCCCCCACCCTCGAGACCCCCCCTATTCGGGGCTCGCCCCGTTGGCAAAATACCATGTAGGAAAAATACATAAACCCCTCGGGCCTAGGTCGTATCCTTAATTTACTAAACTTTGCCATACATGGGGTAGATCCCCTTTAACGGCACTACATGTCCCCCCTTACAATTACACAAAATTCCTGCCTTTACTTTTCCCCGGGTTCCCCGGGTAACACTAAGGGGATGTAACACTTTTTTTACATTCCCCTTCATTTCTGCTCTCCCATCCTTTCCCTAGGGACATGTACCTTTCTAGCTCCCTCCCCTCCATCCACCCCACGCATCACTTTCCCTTTATGAACCCCCATTTACGCGCTTTCTCAAGTTAAAAACCCAACCCCCCTTTCATACCCGGGAATACCACCCCCCTTCGCAACCAGTTGCTCCTGAACCCCCAAAAATTTGAACACCTTTAGAAAACTCGTGATCACCCTTCCCCCTTAACAGCAACACTGCCGATACAAAAGACTTTACTTATAGTAATAATGATGAAATTGCCATTGTAAGGGTTAAATGGTGAGGGGCGCAGCATCCCCAAACGTGTGCACCTATTCCACCCTCCTTTTTTAATTATTGACCCTTTCAGCACTCGGGTTTAGCCCCATATAGACAACCAGATTTTCAGACTCCCAGTCTGACGCTGCCCCGACATCACATCCCATTCTAAATTTCCCCGCCCCCTTTCCCCAGCCCCTTTCATTGCTTCTCCAGATTTCCTTCATCCCCGTAGCTGTTCCAAACATGTGTACAACTTTCCCCCAAAACTCCTAAACCCTGTTCCTCATACACCAGAATGTTGTATCTCAAAATAGCCCGGGTTGGTGGGGTATGTGATATACAACTATTCTGCCCAAACCATCTCCCCCCCCCCCTTCCTTTTGACAATCCCCCCTATCCTATAAAAAAAGGGTCCTGAAAAACATGCAAACAAAAAAATTGTTACTGGACAACCTGCCAAAAAACCACTCCATGTTTACTCCCCCCCCACACACCCCTTTATTTCACCCTTATCTTCGCTCCTGATCAACTATCCACCCCCCCCACTATTTCTTATGAAAAACCCCCTTAGGGGAAAAATCCTGAAAGCCCTCTTTCCCCTGCAAAACCCTTCCAATCCAATGCCCAAAAAGCCCCCTCCCCCTTTCCCTGTCCTCCAGGAAAACCCTTTATATCCCCTGGGGCCCAAATTGACCCACCCGGCAACCCCAAACTGAGAATCAAACCCCCCCCCCACAACACATTTAGTATTTCCCCAAAAATTTTCGCGAACACTTTAATCAGACAAGCAACGAAATGCTCGGTAATCCTGAAGGGTTTTCTGCTTTTATCCTTCGGGGGCAACACCACACCTCCGTTTCTGCGATTCTCCCATTTACCTCCCAAAAAATCATAAACCCCATATTCCCCTTTGTCCTATCATATCCCAGGGTTCTGTCTTTATTCTCCCGCTTCTTTGGCGGCCCAAAAAAACCCCACTCCCCTTTGGGACTTTTTCTCCTGCCCACCTCCCTCACTTCAAGATTTATTTAACGGGTTCGCTCTTCCCCAAACCCGAAGATGCTTAGTTTGACGTTTGGGCCCCTTTCACCAAAGGCCCCCCTTGTGATGTCCTTTATTTTTCCCTTTAAAAGAAGGCCCATGAAAGGGTTTTCTCATCTCCCTTCCCCACTGATGTCTTTTTTGATCTGACCCCTCGGTGGGCCTAAAATCCTTTTTCCTTCCAAAGGGAAATATTTTCTCAAAAATTCGGGTCGCTATGGGGTCTCCTCTCTCTCCTGTCCCTTCTATCTTTTCATGGTATTCGAGACTGTTTTCTTCCCACCCCCCGATGGCAACCTTCACTCTGGGTCCGCTTTGGATGACATCTTTTTTCTGGGCCTCATGACTCCAGTCTTCGAACCTTTTCTTTAAGCCTTAATAATCTTGCACCTTCCCTTAGTTTTAAAACTGAGGGAATCTAATTTCCCTTTCTTCCTTTCCTTTATGTCCATGTCCACCCCCCAGTACAGGTTTTTCTTTTTTGTTTTCCGTAAAAACCTTGCACAGTGGAAAGTACATTACATTTCCTACATGTTCCCCCGCAAGAAAAGTGTTCTTATCTCCCCTTTCCGTGCCCTCCACACTGTGATCCTCAGTTCCCCCCGCAGAAATTCCACCTTCATAATTTGTTTTTCCCGCTTGGCTCCTTCCCCTTTGAAGACTCTGCCCTCTCACGTCTAAACGCAATTTTTTTCCCCTTTCCCCCCCAAATCCTTTCTCAGGGGTCTTTTATCCTCTGCCTTCCCTACATTTCCGGGCTTTCTAATCTCAACAATTCTCCCGTCCCCTTTGACATCAAGCTTACCTTCCCCCAGACTAACACTCTTTGCACTAATTTTTCATACCTTCCTCCCTTACAAATGTTCCTGGGTTTTCTTATTTTTTGCTCCCCTGTCCCTTCAAACTTTTGGAGAAACTGGCGATCTCTTTCGACAGACTTGGGAGCACAAAAATAGTGTTAGGCTTGCCGCATAACAAGCTCTTTTCTTTTACGTCAGAGTCAAACCATCCTATTCACGGTTTTTTGCTAAAACCCGCCTTCCCTACTTCCCAAATCGAACAGTGCCCCTTGTTGAATCCTCTTAATACACACTTTTCCCTTTTATGAACCTTAGCCCTGGCTTCGTCTTGTGATGCCTTTCCCCTCCCATACATTGTAAAAAGCTCCAAACTTCAGAACACCTGGACTTAACCTGAATCCCCCTTTTTTCTTTCTTTTTCTTCTTCCTTTCCCCCTTTTCCCCTTTTTTTCTCCTGGGTTTTTTCTCTCTCCTGTCTCGTGTTTCGTTCCTTTTCATTTTTTTTATTTTACCACTTCCCCTTTCACCACTTTTTGTGTGTTGCTTCCCTTGGGGAATCAGCTCTCTTTCGTGCTCCCTTTCCTTGTTTTTGTTTTTTTACTGGTCGTCATCCTTATTTTCCCCCTTCTACCCCACCCTTACTATACCTCTTTTCTTCTACTCTACTACAACTAATGAAATTAAGAACATGTGCGGCGTCTGTTTGTCTTTGTTTTGGACGTTTCGCCCTCCAGTGGCTGTGGATGGCGAAACGTCTACGATGGGGGTGCCCCGGGGGTTGTGCTTGTTTAATTTTATTTGTCGGGATTTATACAATTCTTTTCTACTACACTACTACTACTAATACTACTACACCCCCACCTCTTTGCCTTTAAAAATACCTCCCGTCCACTCTGTTAGTGGCTTTGTCAATGGTCCTAGCCGGACCCAAACCGTCGAAGTTTTCCTCTTTTAGTGGGGTTATTTGTTAACGTTCCCGTCACAGTATTGTGCCTTTTTTTTTTGGACCCCGCAGTTAAGCGCATATTTTCTCCCAAATTTTTTAATGTTTTTCCCTCTTTTTAAAACCCCTTTCGGGTTAGAGGTGCTCTTATTTCTACCGGCGTCGTAAGAATCAGCTTCCTTCTACGTGACTGTCTTCTGAACAAGTTCTGCCCCTTCTTTTCCCACTTCCTGAAAACCAACCCCCCTGGGCACCCCTTTCCGATCATGCCCCCTCTCCACTTAACAGTCATTCTTTTTACTAAACCAAAGGGAAAAATGCCTTTTTTATTTCCGTCAAAGTCAACGTGCTCTCTTGCGGGCCACCCAGGGTCCTGAACCTTCTCCTACCCTTGCCCTTTTCCTGCCGCCTGAAAAACACAAATTCTTCTTCCAAATACAAAAAAAACTTCAACTCTCATCTCAGCTAGCCCTTGGTCTAAATTCTCCTCACTGACTGTGTTACTAATCTGTTTCTGTCTCACTCCTCAAAAGGCTTGAAATTCTTGTTTTGGTCTTTCCTTTGCCACTTCGCCTACCCCGCGCTGGGATTTCCCGATTAGCTTTTTTTGATCTTTTCAATTTTCCCCTTCCGCAAATTTCCCGCTGTCCACTTTTCGTGGTGCTTCCTTCCTGCCTTTTTTGTCTGTTTTTCCAGAATCACCACCTTCCCGCCGTTTTCCCCAAATTGCCCTTTCCCTCTTAAATCCAACACTAAAATTGTCATATATTTCTGACAAAGGTAATTTGGTAGTTATCCCTTTATCGCGGGATTACCCCCGTAAAATGATGTCTTGCCTCTGACTCACGCCCTACACTCCCTCGTTCCAAAACCCCCTTTATGCATCAAGAGAATTTCACAAAAAAATAAGGACTCTCCCGACTCTGTCCCCCGATTTGACCTTGTTCAAAAGGTTTGTGCATTGTCCCCCTCTTCCCATTTTTGGCCTTCCCAAAAAATCAAAAACCGATATTCCCTTGTCCTATCATTCCTTAGTGGTTTATCCTTTTTTCTCTTGCTTCTTTGGTGGCCCAAAAACCCCACTCCCTTTTGGTACTTTTCTCCCGCCCCCCTCTACCCACTTCCCCTTTTACCACACCATTACACTACCCCTTTTTTTTCTCACTATACAAAATCTGAGAAATTAAACCCCTGTGCGGCGCGTTTGTTTTTGTTTTGGGGTTTCGCCATCCATGGCTGGTGGATGGCGAAACGTCACGTGGGGGGTGCCCGGGTGTTGTGCATTGTCTTAATTTCATCTTGCGGGATTTATACAATTCTTGTTCTACACTAACTACTACTTTACACTACTACCCCCACCTCTTCCCGCCCATATAAGCCCCCTGCTCCACCCTTTTTTAGTGTACTTTGCAAAGGTCCCAAATCGGACCCAAAGGGGTCGTAAGCTTTCCCCTTTTATGTGCGGGTTATTTGTGTATGTTCCAGTCACGGTATGTGCCTTTTTTTTATTTATTTAGGAAACCCCTTACAGACCCCCGTGTTGTACATAAAATCGTATTTAAAACCCTTATCCGGGACCTTAGCTTCCTATGTCCATAAGGGCTCTCTATATTTCTCACCTCAATTTACCCACCCGTCCCCCCACCACTCCTCCCCCTTTGCGAGGCTAACTCACATACCTGCCCAAAAATCTCGCCATCCACGACACTACTTTTTTTCCCTACTCCCCAAACCCTCTCTCTGCATACACATCATCCCGTTGTTTCCCGCATACATGACCCTCTCGAAAACCCCCCCCCTGAAGAAATGACTTGCAATCC
>NC_069399.1:3772286-3801400 GCF_026875155.1 Cherax quadricarinatus
GTTATCTCTGAAGATTAGTATCCCTGAGAAATCGTGATAGATTATTCTCGTTCGTGATTGTGTACAGTTGACCTACATTTGTTTTCCTAACAAGAATTTTCCTATCCCGTGCGAAGCATTGGTGTATTGTGTCGTTAT
This sequence comes from Cherax quadricarinatus, assembly GCF_026875155.1. Taxonomy (NCBI): domain Eukaryota; kingdom Metazoa; phylum Arthropoda; class Malacostraca; order Decapoda; family Parastacidae; genus Cherax; species Cherax quadricarinatus. The sequence continues at coordinate 3,772,425 of NC_069399.1, forward strand.
TCTCCCGCTTAAGTTTTCTTACTCTATACAGGAGGTTCTGACGTTTTTTGGTAAGACACTCGTTTATGTATACCTCTTTCTTTACTTTAATAGATGCAATAATTAAGTCTTTTTTCCTGTCATGTGAGTGGAATCTAAGCATAACACTTTTTCTACCATGGGATCCTAGTAACCTGGCTTCTTTTATTTCAGACTCAGGTACAATAACACTTGTTTGGTCCTTTATGATCTGCAGAGTAATTTCTTTACTGTTTGTTTGGTTCATATCACTGGGAAAAAGTGGACTGTTAACTATTACTGCGTCCGATAGTTTATCTTGTTCAGTTTTATCTTCTTGGAGAGCAAAGTAGTCGCTGAACTGGTTATCTAAGTTGTTCTTCCATTCTTTTACTGCTTCTTCAACCTTCGTATTAAGAGATATTATTTGTTGGGTATGGCTATCTATGACTGTCTGGATGGTCTTGCCACAGTTTGTCATTCCTGGTGTTGATAACTTTTGTTCAAGACTGAGGATTTTGTTCTCGAGTTGTGTCATCCTGGTGTCTTGTTTTGTTAGCATCTCTCGAAGATTCATATTTTCAATAACTAAGTTGGAGATGCATGTCTTTAGGGCATCTGGATCGTTGGTCATACCTGAGAGACTACTTGATAGGTTGAATCCGGGGAAGAGAGGGGAGGATGGGCTGGTGGTAGCCATATTTGTTGTTATTGTTGTGGTGTCGCCTTGAGTGGTGGTGAGTGGGGTGGTTGCTGGGCCGGCGTCCTCCTGGCTACACTTGTTGAATAGTTGATTTTTTGGCTTTTTCTTGCTGGTCTTGGTGCTGTTTCCTCTTAGATTGCGCCTCATAATACTACAGGAATTGTTGTAGTTAAGAAGAAGTTGTAGTTATACAAAGTTTAGGGTTACGTTGTTCGGCTGGCAGCGGGTGTTGCTTTCGGTTTGTGGGCAGTCTTCCTTTGATCTCTATTATGTTCGATTTGTAGGTTTCACTGTTGGTAATCTTTGGTCATTCTAGGTGCTACGTTGGGTAGTGCAGTTTTGCATGTAACTAGGTCATCATAGGAGCATTGGTAGCTCTGATAGTTGGAGAAAAGTACGGAGCTCGGAGGTCGCTGCTGCCGCTGCCGTTGCACTGTTTACGATCTGAGACCGATGAGTGGTGATTAAACCAAGGGTAATTTTCCCCGGGACACAGTCCATGGTGACGCGCCAGTCACCCGGTCCTACCCTTATTCACTCATTTTACCACTTTATTACGGTGGTCCCGTAAATCATGTTCCCTCACTCTCCACCAGGAACAGTTACGACACTTCCTATTATGAAATGAGGCCTATATTAATCCTTAGGCCGCCGTGAACGCCAATTTCCTGGTTCCATGCTTTCCCAGCCTCCTCACTACATTCAAAACACTCCTGCCTCCCCCATGCCCCGAGTCGACCTCTCCCCCCCGCACATCCGCGCATGCGCAAAGGGAACTCTTGATTCTGTCCTATTGTCAAATACATTTTTGACTCATATCAACACATTAAACACCTATTAGGCGCTATAGCTTCGGAAAATCAAAAAATTTCCCACATGGGTGATGTGGATTGTGGGTGTTGTTGTCGAACTAGAGATACCGAAAAAGTGGTTATAAGTTGTGGGTTGTTGTGGGTGTTGTGGGTGTTGTGGGATGTGGGTGTTGTGGGATATGGGTGTTGTGGATTGTGGGCGTTGTTGTCGAACTAGAGATACCGAAAAAGTGGTTATAAGTTGTGGGGTTTTTGTTGTGACTTTTTCTGATGAAATTAGTTAAAACGAGAAAAAAAATGAGGGTTGTTGGTGTTGTGGGATGTGGGCATTGTGGGTTGTGGGTGTTGTGGGTTGTGGTGTTGTTGTCGAACTAGAGATCCTGAAAATTGTTATAATTGTGGGTTGATGTTGTGGGTTTTGTGGGGTGTGGTGATGTGGGTTGTGGGGTGGTTGTGGATATGGGTGTGTGGGTGTGTGGGTGTTGATGTCGAACTATAGAAACCCCGAAAAGATGTTGTAATGGGTTTTTGTTGTGACTTTTTCTGAGTGAAATTAGTTACAAACACGAGAAAAATTGGTGGGTTGTGGTGTTGTGGGTTGTGGGTGTTGTGGGTTGTGTGTAGTGGATGTGCGTGTTTGGTATGTGGTGTTGCTTCGGAATTAGAGATACCGAAAAAAAGAAGTATTCTGTATAGAAGTGTTCGTGTGTGTTTGGATTGGTTCTTGTTTTTTTTGCATTCATGATATAATTAGTCAGAGGTGAGTGGGATCGTCATGGTATATAAGTGATTTTTGAGGGATTTTTGTGAAAATGGGTGTTAGTCTTTATGTTGATCTAGTTTATGTGTGAGTTTTGTGGTGTTTGACTGAATTCATGTGTTTTAGTAGTATTCATGATGTATTTGGGAGTACTCAAATGGTGTTTGAGATCTATTCAAAGGTGTTTTTGAAGGTGTTGCAAATGATGTATAAAGTATAAGGATTCTGGTAGTATCACTGTGTATAGGAGTTTAAAGGATTTTGATGAGGTTTTCTTGAATGTTGTTCATTGATGTTTTTGGAGTATCAGAGGTAAATATCGATGTTATTGTTGTACAAAGTAAAGTGTGGTGTGTAAGTGGTGTGTGTGTGTGTGTGAGGGTGTGTGTTGTGGTGGTGTGGTGAGTGTGCGTTTACTTTGGTAATTTGTAAAATGGTGGGTTATGAGTGAAAATTGTGAGATGTTGGTGGAGTGGTGAGGGTTTGGTGGGTGGGTTTTGGCGTTGATTGGTCGAACTAGAGATACCGAAAAAGAAGTGATTTCTGTTATAAGTGTTTCGTGTGTGTTTGGATTTGTGTCCATGTTTTTTTTTGCCTTCCATGTATGTCTTATAGTATGGAGGTGAGTGTACTCATAGAAATGGTAATCGTCTTGGGTTATAGTGATTTGAGGGGATTTGGTGTTGAAATGGTGTTAGTCTGCTATGTTGATCTTAGTTTAAAGGTGAATTTTATGTGCATTTGACTGTAATCATGTGTTTTTAGAAGTATTCAGTGGTGTATTGGGAGTATTCAAATGATTATGAGAGTGTTTGAAGGGCGCTCAAAATAAAGTGCCAGTGTGTTGTCGTATTAAACTATCGTAATATGTAAAAATTGTGACTATGAATTTATCGAAAAAGTGGTTTATAAGTGTTGTGGAGACTTTTCTATGAAATAGTTAAAACGATTGAAAATGTCTAGACTTGTGTGGTAATTTTGTAAAGAAATTGTGGATTGTTTGTGGGTATAACGAAAAAAATGAAATTATTTGGGTTATCCCTGGTTACGAGTGAAAAATGTGTAGGGGGAATCGGACAGAGATTCAGCCTGAGTTGCGCGGTCATCACGTGATGTCACATGAATAGGGGGAAGTCGACAAGATTCAGCTTGATATGTAGAGGTCATCAGTGGACGGTAACTGTCCGCCGAGTAAACACAGGTGGGTGACGTCACACATGTTTAGACCTGAAGTAAGAGAAAGTACCCATGCCCCATAGAGGAGTATTCATTGGAGGAGTTTTTTTTGGATTCAGCCCTAGGGGAATCCAAAAACATCGATTCGAGGAGATGGAGTCTTGGGTATTATCGAGAAAACCTTGATCCATTGGAGTCCCATTTTGAATGCTTATACCCAGAGGGGGGAATCCAAAAAAAACTTGATTACGAGGAATTGGAGGAGAAATACATGGACATAGAGGGTAGAAGTGATGGTGGGGGAAATCTATGTATTATGGCTATCGAGAAAAACTTGATCGAGGAGATGGAGACTTTGATTTCGAGAAAATTTGATTCCAAGGAGATGGAGTCTTTGTATATCGAGAAAACTGATCCAAGGAGATGGAGCAGGGAATTTGGGATGCAAGTGGAGTCCCATTTTGAATGCATAAACCCCCAGAGGGGGAATCCAAAAAAACTTGATTCGAGAAGTGAAGTCTTTGCTTTGATCGAGAAAACCTTGATCCAAGGAAGAAAGCAGAATATTGGGTGAAATTGTGAGCCTATTATGAATGCTTACCCCAGAGGGGGGAAACCCAAAAAAAACCTTGATCACAAGGGAGATGGAGTCTTGTGTATTATCGAGAAAACGTAGATCCAAAGAGATGGATCTATTGTATTATTTGATATCGAGAGAACACAAATAGTGTGAAAGTGGGAGTCCATTTGAATGCTTACCCCCCAGAGGGGGAAAATCCAAAAACTATGATCCGAGATCATAAGAAAATGAAATTCAAAAAAAAAAAAAATTGGATGTGCGGGTGAAAGTGGGAGGTGAACCTCCTAAAATTTGATCCAGGAGAGCACAAGAAATGAAAATTAAAAAAAAAAAAATTTGAAAAAATCGAAAAAAATTCGGGAGCGGGGGCGATCCAGACGACGGCGCAGAAGGCACTGCAGAAGGCGCGGCAGAGCACGACGGCGGAGGCGCGAGGGCGCAGCGCGGGTGCGAGGGTCAGTGGGCGGTGAGGGTCCGGCACGAGGGCAGGTGGGGGCGAGGGGGCGCGGGTGGGGGTCGTGGGTGGGGCTGGGTGGGGGGGTTGAGGGGTTAGTCCTCGAGGGCGAAGGTGTTCACGAGGGTGAGGTGGTCCTCGAGGGCCGAGGTGGTCTCGAGGGCGAGGTTGTCCTCCGAGGGTGAGGTCAAGGTCATTAGCAAAAGGTGGTGAAAGGGAGCTCACCCCTCCAGAAAAAGAGCCATCCCTGTAGAAGGCCGTTTTCAGGAGGAGCCATACTGTGGGAGCCTACGTGGGGACCGCTCTGTAGAAGGGACCGCTGAGCCGCCTCATCACTACTCATGAGCTATGTCACTGGGAGCTCCCGAAATCATGGACCAAGCAAGCCTCATTATTTTACCATTCCGAAGCCCAATCAACAAAACCCATTTCGCCCAATATAACCTTACAAGCGGCTTGTGTAAAACATTCGAAAGGATGATTCTTAATCGTCTTATGCACAGATTAAGCAATTCTTGTCTCCCCGGTTGCATGGTCTTCAAGCATGGAAGGAGTGTATATCAATTGCATTACCACCTTTCTCCTCTGCCACATCTGACAGCTGCATCACTACCTTCCTTGAGCCTTACAAATCCGTTTTGATGTAACCAACCGACATGTAATCATTACAGTGAACTTGCTGGATTAAAGGTTACCTGGTCCAAAAGAAAGTCGACGTCCTGTGTTTGTTCCAACGGACATAAGAAGTGTAACTATAGGACTTCTTGCTTAAGGAACTCCACCACCCCACAGGAGGTGTCTTAAGTGCACCCGGGGAAGCTACCCTTTTCTATTCCTGATTAATGGCTTACTTAATGCTGACAGTCCTTTGCGCGCAGCCCCATCATTATATGGTTAGTTTTGCTGATGATATAATGATTCACCCCGCCGGAATTCTCCAACACCCAAAACATCTTAATCATGTACTAGCCTCGTGTCAGGACCTGGGGTTAAAAATCTCAGGGGGATAAAACCAAAGAAACACAACAGGCGTCCTCCACCCCTCGGCAGAGAGGCACAGTTCATCAACTCCCAGTTGCATGATGGGTCTCTTCTAGAAAATGTAAGACAGATACAGGTAACTAGGCTAGAGGTTCCACTACTTGTCTGTTGTAAACGAGACTTTGTCGCCAATACAAAGATATAGCTTGAGAGCAACTTAGAGTTTGTGGCAGTTTTCATCCCACGTATGGTGCACTGTTTAAAATTGAGAAAATGATTGATCTTTCTTATATGAAGATCATTGGTTGATTATGCCCGCCACTACTTGCACTCGTGTCTGACTGGAAGCTTGGAGGACTAAAAACAACTGCTAAAACGAAGCCAATGAGGATCATCCTAGGATGCCCTCATACTGGCCAAAAATTTTAAATATGCGGAAATAACTTAATATTCCAAGCTATTAGAGATCGTATACTGAAAGAAATATCCTTTTTGGGGTCAATAAGCTTTAGGTAGCCCATTCAAGCCACTGCATAGAAGCCCTCCAAACTTTTCCTCAGCACTGGTGAACACCTTCCAGATGGATCGATAAACTGGAACCGAGACCTCCGGATGAACCAGCTACATTGAATCTATGTTCAAGTTAGGCAACAGAGCCACCTTCCCCTGCTCCATGGAATAAATCGACCCATTCCAAACTACACATTCCTTCCATTTCCCCCCAAAACTCTTCTTAAATTCAAAACCAAACATGATGCCTTAAGCGGCAGTATTGATAACTTATCCACACACCACACTCTTTTCACAAATTATTTACGTCGATGGTTTTCTGTTCACCAGATCCACTGGTACAGCTGGTAGTGCGGCTGTTTCACACAGTGTGATGGTTCTCATAAAGAAATTGGAGCACGCGTCAAATAACTGGGCCTCTACCCTTCAAACAGAACTGTTTTCCATACTCCTTGCACACCAAGCGTCCGATGCTAACAAAGGTTGACAGTTTAAATTTGTAACTGATTCTCTGTCATCCCTAATGCTTCTCAACTTCATTAAGCCGATAATTGTGGCATGCTTGTGTCAGAAGCCAGACATGGGGTATTGTAAGAATTGGACAGTGGAGTCAGAGTGCACATGCTGTGGATTCCATCTCACATTGGTCTTCAGATGCATGATAGAACTGATAAATTGGCTAAGCTGTATGCTTTCAAATAGGGGGTAGATTGCAATCTTGGGTTGTCAGTTAGCAGTTTGAGAACAATAATACGAAAAGAACTTCAATTGAACTTTATTGACTTAAGACTCAGGGAGATTGACACAAGTCAGTCCATCTATCATCATTCCATCATGCAGGAGGAGCAACATGTCTATGGTGCATCCAACAAAATAAGCAGACTCTTGGATGTCACTACCGCCCGGCTCCGGCTGGGTTACAAGTATCTATGGCAGGTTAAATCCCCACCACCAGATGTAGACCAAACGAAATGTAAAATTTGCCAGATGGACTATTGTCACACCTTGCGTCATTATGTGCTGGAGTGCGATAAAATTAATGAATTTAGAGACAACTCACTCAGAAATGTTCAAGAAATGGCAAAGTATTTTATCCACAGTGGTATATTACGGACCATTCTGTAGAAATACACTGACTTTGCTAGCTGTAAATAATGCATTACAACATGTGTGCATGTACTCACCTAATTGTACTCACCTAATTGTGGTTGCAGAGGTCGAGACTCAGCTCCTGGCCCCGCCTCTTCACTGATCGATACTAGATCCTCTCTCTCTTTCTGCTTCCTGAGCTTTGTCATATCTCTTCTTAAAACTATGTATGGTTCCTGCCTCCACTACTTCACTTGCTAGGCTATTCCACTTGCTGACAACGCTATGACTGAAGAAATACTTCCTAACGTCCCTGTGATTCGTCTGAGTCTTCAGCTTCCAGTTGTGACCCCTTGTCCCTGTGTCCCCTCTCTGGAACATCCTATCTCTGTCCACCTTGTCTATTCCCTGCAGTATCTTGTATGTCGTTATCATGTCTCCCCTGACCCTTCTGTCCTCCAGTGTCGTCAGTCCGATTTCCCTTAACCTTTCCTCGTACGACATTCCCTTGAGCTCTGGGACTAGCGTTGTTGCAAACCTTTGTACTTTCTCTAACTTCTTGACGTGCTTGACCAGGTGTGGGTTCCAGACTGGTGCTGCATACTCCATATGGGCCTAACATACACAGTGTACAGTGTCTTGAATGATTCCTTATTAAGGTATCGGAACGCTATTCTCAGGTTTGCCAGGCGCCCGTATGCTGCAGCGGTTATTTGGTTGATGTGTGCCTCCGTGATGTGCTCGGTGTTATGGTCACCCCAAGGTCTTTCTCCCTGAGTGAGGTCTGTAGTCTTTGTCCACCTAGCCTATACTCTGTCTGCGGTCTTCTTTGCCCCCTCCCCAATCTTCATGACTTTGCATTTGGCTGGATTGAATTCGAGAAGCCAGTTCTGACCACATGTCCAGCCTGTCCGGTCTTTTTGCATCCCCCCTCACCTCGTCCGTTTTTAATCTTCTCATCAACTTCACGTCACCCTGCGAACGGGGACACTTCAGAGCTATTCCTTCCATCAGTCGTTCACATATATCAAAAATAGCACGGGTCCTAGAACTGCCCCCTGGGGGACCCCGCTCGAAACGGGCGCCCACTAATACCTTTTCACTACCATGACTCGTTGCGCCCCCTGTCAGGTATTCCCTTATCCTTGCAGTGCCCTCCCTTTTACGTGCACCTGATCCTCCCTTTGCACTAATCTCTTGGGGGGGAACTGTGCCCAAAGCCTTCCTGCAGTCAGGAAAACGCAATCTACCCACCCCTCTCCCCCGTGTCTTACTTCTTTTACCTTGTCATAAAACTCCAGGGGGTTTGTGATACAAGTTTAACTTCCATGAACCCTGCGGTTTTCTTTTAATAATCTTGCTGGAAAATCTTCCAGCCCCTGCACTCAACATTTTGCTCCTGGGGTTTTCAACTTAAGGCACCTAAAATGGGGGAATAAGCAAAAAATATTTTTTGCAGTAAAAACCCACCGGGGAGGCGCTCTGGAAAACTCCCTCACACGAGCTTTTAAATCCGCACAAAATTAAATTTTAAAACCAGCAAAAATAAGCCTACTAACTGGAGAATACACAAACCTCACTTCACAACAATAAAGATCTGATAAGAAATGTTCCCATATCAAAAACAATATACTCAGATCACAACATAATTGAGGTTCAGACATGATGCGGGAGCCCCAAACCGACATAATAGACTAGTCACGAGGGACATTCACCAAATTAAACTTCATAACAAAAAAAAAAAAGGGGGGGCCAAGTAAACCAAGTAAAAACCCGATATAAGCGGGGAAAAATTTACTAAGCAACACAGCCCCCCAAACTTATGCCTAGAACAGATTAACCGGGGGCACTCAAAGTATGCACAAGCTTTTCCTCTAAAAAAAAAGGAGGAGTAATGTAAAATAGAAAGAGAAAAGGCGCCCCCTTTCAGGCAGGGAAAAGAAAAACAGAGGGGCAAAAGAGGTCAATATATCTGAAATGCATGGGGAGACACGGGTCAAGAAATAGAAAGCATCAACTTAAGCAAAAGAACCTTTGGGAGTCGGAAATCGGGGGAAAGAAAAAAAACCATAAATGAATCGAAAAAAAACCCAAAGAAAATTTCTCTCCTATCCAATCAAAATCGGAACAACGTCCATATTGGGCCCCTACTTAAACAGAGGGGTCCACACAGATGCAGAAAGGAATATGAGCTACTCAAGTCCCAATATGATCATTTTTGCAAACCACAACCGACTGAACGAAGATCAAAATGAATTTTTTTTTGAGAGAGCCACAAAATTTGAATAACACAAACCTTCCGATTTTCCTCGCCCAAAATTTCTTCGAAACATAAATGACATCCCCAGGCCAACTCATGAACTTGTGTTCATCAAGAATGCAAGAAGCCCCTATCACGACCTTTTCCATCCTATGGAGAGGAGCATGGGGCACGGGGTCGCCCCCAGTTACAAAAACAACAGACAAACCCCACTCCACGAAGGGGGGGAGTAAAGCAACAGCAAAGAACTACAACCAATGCACTAACTCCCAATCATAAAAATTTTGAAAGGGCCTAAGAACAAACACCACCCTCTAGAAACCCACATTTTTCACAAACCCAGGGCAACATGGGTTTGAACAGGTCGCTCCTGTCTTCTCAACTATTGGATCACTAAAGACAAGGGCCTAAATGCCTAGAAGACAAAAAGAATGCAGATGTAATATATACAACTTTTCAAAAGCCTTCGACAATGTGACCAGGCGTAAAGCGCACAAAAGCGTGCTAAAGGAATAACAGGAAAAGTCGGCGAGGGTCTATAATTTCCTCACTAACAAACAGGAGAGAGTCCCCAACAGATAAAGTCCGAGGCAGCTACGGTGAAAAAACTCTGTTCCACAAGACCAGTACTCTTCCCATCTTTTTCTCACCTCAATCCGACATAGACGGAAGTCACCACAGCACCGGTCTTTCCTAGCAATACACCCGAATCCATGACAGTGATTCCATTGCAACCAAAAGCAAACTCCCCGGGGGGGACATCAACCAAAAACTTTCAGTGGGCTGCAAAACAATAGAATTCAACGAGAAAATTTCAAATTTTTTTCAGATCGGTAAACGAGGAAAATTTAAAACTTCATCAGAGTACAAAACAAACGCCACAAAAAAGACGAAAACACCAAAGTCAAAGACCCTGGGGGTGATCATTCCCGGGGACTCACCTTTAAGGACCATAAAAATTGTACAACGCCTGCTAAAAAATGACAGATGAATAAAAAAAACCTTTAAAACTGGGAGGCAACCCAGATGACACTCTTTAGGTCCTTGTTCTATCTAGGCTGGAAATTGCTGCCACTAACAGCACATTTCAAGCAGGGAAATTTTCCGCCTAGAAAATGACAGAAACTTTCAACGGGGCCCCAAAAAAAGAAGATAAAACACCTCAATTTCGGGGGCCAGGGGTTCCCAAAACCCGTATTCCCGGGAAAGCAGGGGGAGAGATACAGATTATATACACCTGGAAAAAAACCCAAGGGACTAGAAACCGAACTTTCCACGAAAATCACTCACTAAAAGAAAACAAAAACTTGGCAACATGCTCCATCCCCCCAATAAAAGCAGGGGTTCACCAGCACGTTAAGAGACCATACAAAAATGTCAGGGGGCCCCAGACTGTTCAACTGCCTCCCAGCACACATAAGGGGATTACCAACAAACCCCGGGCAGTCTTCAAGCTGGCACTGGACAAGCACCCAAAAAGTCAGTTCCTAAACAGCCGGGGCTGTGGATCGTACGTTGGTTTGCGTGCAGCCAGCAGCAACAGCCTGGTTGATCGGGCTCTGATCCACCAGGAGGCCTGGTCACAGACCGGGGCCACGGGGCGTTGACCCCCGGAACTCTCTCCATGTAAACTCCAGGTTTTTCCAGTGTTCGACCACTCTCCTCCTGATAATCTTCTCCATGACTTGCACACAATACATGTCAGAGACACGGGTTTCTGTAGTTTAGTTCCTCGTTTCTGTTGTGTGTGTGTGTGTGTGTGTGTGTGTGTGTGGTGTGTGTGGGGTGTTTTGTGTGTGTGTGTGTGTGTGTGTACCCCACCTAATTGTACTCACCTAATTAGGGTTTTGAAAGGGTCCGAACTCAGCTCCTGGCCTCGCCTCTTAACCGACTGCTACGGGGGTCCTCTCCCCTCCCCCTGCTCCATGAGCTTTATCATACCTCGTCTTAAAACATGTATGGGTTCCTGCCTCCACTGCATCGCTTGCCAGACTATTCCACTTCCTAACTACTCTATGACTGAAGAAATACTTCCTAACATCCTTTTGACTCATCTGAGTCTTCAGCTTCCAATTGTGACCCCTCGTTTCTGTGTCCCATCTCTGGAACATCCTGTCTCTGTCCACCTTGTCTATTCCACACAGTATTTTATATGTCGTTATCATGTCTCCCCTGACCCTCCTGTCCTCCAGTGTTGTCAGACCAATTTCCCTTAACCTTTCCTCATAGGACATTCCCCATAGCTCTGAAACTAACCTTGTTGAAAACGTTTGCACTTTCTCTAATTTCTTGACCTGTTTGACCAGGTGTTTTTTCCAAACTGGTGCGCGTACTCCAAAATGGGCTGACGTACACCGGTATAAAGTCTTAACAATTCCTACTGAGGTACCGGGATGCTATTCTCAGGTTTGCCAAGCGCCCATATGCCACAGCAGTTATCTGGTTAATGTGTGCTTCTGGCAATGTACTCGGTATTATACTCACTCCTAGGTTTTTCTCCTTGAGTGAGGTTTGCAGCCTTTGGCCACCTAGCCTATACTCTGTTTGCAGTCTTCTTTTCCCTCCTCCGATCTTCATGACTTTGCATTTGGTGGGGTTAATTTTTAGGAGCCAGTTTCTGGACCACACATTCAGCCTGTACCGGTCTCTTTTAGACCTGTCTGGTTTGCGTCTGATTTAATCCTCCTCATTAACTTCACGTCATCTGCAAACAGGGACACTTATGAGTCTATCCCTTTCGTCATGTCGTTCACATATACCAAAAATAGCACTGGTCCAAGGACTGACCCCTGTGGGACCCCGCTCATCACTGGCGCCCACTGTGATTCCTCATCACGAACCATGACTCGCTGTTGCCTCCCTGTTAGGTATTCTCTGATCCATTGCAGTCCCCTTTCCTGTTTACATGCCTGTTCCTCTAGTTTCTGTACTAATCTCTTGCGGGGAAACTGTGTCGAAGGCCTTCTTGCAGTCCAAGAAAATGCAATCAACCCACCCCCTTCCTCTCATTTCTTACTTAAAGTTACCTTGTTGTAAAACTCTAGTAAGTTTGTGACACAGGATTTGCCTTCCATGAATCTGTGCTGGCTGTCGTTTATAATCTTGTTCCACTCCAGGTGCTCCACCACTCTCCTCCTGATAATCTTTTCCAAGATTTGAAATACTATACATTCAGTGACACTGGTCTATAATTTAGTGCTACATTTCTGTCTCCCTTCTTAAAGATGGGGACTACATATGCCTTCTTCCATACTTCAGGTAGTTGCCCAGTTTCAAGGGAAGTGTTGAAGATTTTGGTTAGTGGCACACGTAGTGTCCCTGCTCCCTCTCTAAGGACCCACGGAGAGATGTTGTTTGGGTCCACCGCCTTTGAGGTATCAAGGTCACTTAGGAACTTCTCCACCTCCTCCTCCTCAGTTGTGTGTAATTCATCCAACACTTGTTGGTATATCCCTTGTTGCTCTACGCCACTTTTTTTGTCTTCCCCGTTGTCCCTTCAGCCTTCACTGTAAATACTTCCTGAAATCTCATGTTGAGCTCCTCACATACCTCCTGGTCGTTTCTTGTGAGCTCCCCACCTTCTTTCCTCAGCCTGATTACTTGGTCCTTTACTGTTGTCTTCCTTCTGATGTGGGTGTAAGTAAATTTTGGGTCAGACTGACTTTCGATGCTATGTTATTTTCATACTGCCGCTGCGCCTCCCTTTCTTATCTGTGAATACTCATTTCTGGCTTGTCGACTAATATCTTTATTCTCCTAAGTCCTTTGCCTTCTGTACTTTTTCCATTCTCTAGAGCACTTAGTTTTTGCCTCCCTGCACCTTTGGGTAAACCAGGGGCTTGTTCTGTCCTTTCCATTATTTCTGTTGCCCTTGGGAACAAACCTTTCCTCTGCCTCCTTGCATTTTTTTGTTACAAGTCCAATTTATTTCGTTTACTGATTTTCCTACCAGCTCCTGTTCCACTGAACCTCCTGCAGGAAGGTCTTCATTCCTATGTAGTTCCCCCTTTTATAGTTTAGCTTTTCCCTTTCTACTCCTAATACCCTGTCCACTTTAGCTCCATGATGTATTCAAAGCTGATAACTAGGGGGTTTACTAGCTCCAAGGGCCTTTCATATGTGATGTGCTCAATGTCTGAGCTACTCAGGGTGAACACAAGGTCCAGTCTTGCTGGTTCATCCTCCCCTCTCTCTCTGGTGGTATCCCTAACATGTTGGTGCATGAGATTTGCCAGCACCACATCCATCATCTTGGCTGTCCATGTTTTGGGACCCCCATGTGGCTCCAGGTTTTCCCAATCAATCTCCCTGTGATTGAAGTCACCCATGACCAGTAACTTCACTCTACTTGAGAGGGCCCTTCTTACCACCCACTAGAGTTCCACCATTGCTCTGTTGCATTCATCATATTCCTCTCTTGGCCTCCTGCAGTTCTGTGGTGGGTTATACATAGCTACAATGACTACCTTGTATTCCCCTGACTGAACTGTACCTACCTTTCTCCAATCTTGTCCATACCTTCCATTTCTTGATAACCCCACCAGTTTTTTATTAGTAGTGCAATGTCTCCTCCCCCCCTGCTCCTTCTATCCTTCCTCAGGATCTGTTACCCAGGTGGGAAGATTGCACCTGTTATTATCCCATTGATTTCGTTTCTGTAACCACTACAATGTCTGGGGACAACTCCTTGATTCTTTCGTGCCACTCCTTACATTTATTCGTTATTCCATCTACGTTTGTGTACCAAACCTTCAACTTCTTTTCAATAACTGTGGTCTGGGGAGAGAGGTGGGTTAGGGGGGAGCAGGGGCCTATAGGGGGTTGGTGTGGGGGTGGGGTCTCTGGTGTGGGATGTAAGGGCAGAGGGCCTATGGGTGGTTTTCAGTGGGGTGGGGGTGGGGGTGGTGGTGAAGGGGATGGCGGGAAAAGGACCTATGGGGGGTTACAATGGGGAGGGGGTTTTGGTGAGGGGGAAAAAGGATAGAGGGTACAGTGTGTGAGTTGCTGTGGGTTGCTGTGATGGTGGGGCCCTTTTGGTGAGGGAGATGGTGGAGAGGGTACATTGTGTGGGTTACTGTGGGTTTCTGTGGGGTTTAGGTTTGAGCTGAGGGGGATGTGCGGGTTACTGAGGGTTACTGTGGGGGTGGGGTTTATGCACAGGGGGGTGTGAGAGTTACTGTGGGTGTCTGTGGGGGTGGTGTTTGTGCTGAGGGGGATTGGGGTAGAGGGTGCAGTGAGGTTTTTTTGGGTTAGGTCGTTTGGTTGCTTTGGGATTGCCATAAATGTCATAAATGAAAGCCATAAAAGCCATAAATGAAATCGAAAGAAACACAAAGTATTTCTTCTCCTATGCCAAATCAAAGTCGAGAACAACGTCCAGTATTGGGCCCCTACTTAAACAAGATGGGTCCTACACAGATGACAGCAAGGAAATGAGTGAGCTACTCAAGTCCCAATATGACTCAGTTTTTAGCAAGCCGCTAACCAGACTGAGAGTCGAAGATCAAAATGAATTTTTTATGAGAGAGCCACAAAATTTGGTTAACACAAGCCTATCCAATGTTATCCTGACACCAAATGACTTCGAACAGGCGATAAATGACATGCCCATGCACTCTGCCCCAGGGCCAGACTCATGGAACTCCGTGTTCATCAAGAACTGCAAGAAGCCCATATCACGAGCCTTTTCCATCCTATGGAGAGGGAGCATGGACACGGGGTCGTCCCACAGTTACTAAAAACAACAGACATAGCCCCCACTCCACAAAGGGGGCAGTAAAGCAACAGCAAAGAACTACAGACCGATAGCACTAAACATCCCATATCAATAAAATCTTTGAAAGGGTCCTAAGAGCAAGATCACCACCCATCTAGAAACCCATCAGTTACACAACCCAGGGCAACATGGGTTTAGAACAGGTCGCTCCTGTCTGTCTCAACTATTGGATCACTACGACAAGGTCCTAAATGCACTAGAAGATAAAAAGAATGCAGATGTAATATATACAGACTTTGCAAAACCCTTCAACAAGTGTTACCATGGCGTAATAGTGCACAAAATGCGTGCTAAAGGAATAACAGGAAAAGTCGGTCGATGGATCTATAATTTCCTCACTAACAGAACACAGAGAGTAGTCGTCAACAGAGTAAAGTCCGAGGCAGCTACGGTGAAAAGCTCTGTTCCACAAGGCACAGTACTCGCTCCCATCTTGTTCCTCATCCTCATATCCGACATAGACAAGGATGTCAGCCACAGCACCGTGTCTTCCTTTGCAGATGACAACCCGAATCTGCATGACAGTGTCTTCCATTGCAGACACTGCAAGGCTCCAGGTGGACATCAACCAAATCTTTCAGTGGGCTGCTGAAAACAATATGAAGTTCAATGATGAGAAATTTCAATTACTCAGATATGGTAAACACGAGGAAATTAAATCTTCATCAGAGTACAAAACAAATTCTGGCCACAAAATAGAGCGAAACACCAACGTCAAAGACCTGGGAGTGATCATGTCGGAGGATCTCACCTTCAAGGACCATAACATTGTATCAATCGCATCTGCTAGAAAAATGACAGGATGGATAATGAGAACCTTCAAAACTAGGGAGGCTAAGCCCATGATGACACTCTTCAGGTCACTTGTTCTATCTAGGCTGGAATATTGCTGCACACTAACAGCACCTTTCAAGGCAGGTGAAATTGCCGTCCTAGAAAATGTACAGAGAACTTTCACGGCGCACATAACGAAGATAAAACACCTCAATTACTGGGAGCGCTTGAGGTTCCTAAACCTGTATTCCCTGGAACGCAGGAGGGAGAGATACATGATTATATACACCTGGAAAATCCTAGAGGGACTAGTACCGAACTTGCACACGAAAATCACTCACTACGAAAGCAAAAGACTTGGCAGACGATGCTCCATCCCCCCAATGAAAAGCAGGGGTGTCACTAGCTCGTTAAGAGACCATACAATAAGTGTCAGGGGCCCGAGACTGTTCAACTGCCTCCCAGCACACATAAGGGGGATTACCAACAGACCCCTGGCAGTCTTCAAGCTGGCACTGGACAAGCACCTAAAGTCAGTTCCTGATCAGCCGGGCTGTGGATCGTACGTTGGTTTGCGTGCAGCCAGCAGCAACAGCCTGGTTGATCAGGCTTTGATCCACCAGGAGGCCTGGTCACAGACCGGGCCACGGGGGCGTTGACCCCCGGAACTCTCTCCATGTAAACTCCAGGTTTCCAGGTGTTCGACCACTCTCCTCCTGATAATCTTCTCCATGACTTTGCACACAATACATGTCAGAGACACAGGTCTGTAGTTTAGTTCCTCGTTTCTGTTGTGTGTGTGTGTGTGTGTGTGTGTGTGTGTGTGTGTGTGTGTGTGTGTGTGTGTGTGTGTGTGTGTGTGTGTGTGTGTGTACTCACCTAATTGTACTCACCTAATTATGGTTGCAGGGGTCGAGACTCAGCTCCTTGCCTCGCCTCTTAACCGACTGCTACTAGGTCCTCTCTCCCCCTGCTCCATGAGCTTTATCATACCTCGTCTTAAAACTATGTATAGTTCCTGCCTCCACTGCATCGCTTGCCAGACTATTCCACTTCCTAACTACTCTATGACTGAAGAAATACTTCCTAACATCCTTTTGACTCATCTGAGTCTTCAGCTTCCAATTGTGACCCCTCGTTTCTGTGTCCCATCTCTGGAACATCCTGTCTCTGTCCACCTTGTCTATTCCACACAGTATTTTATATGTCGTTATCATGTCTCCCCTGACCCTCCTGTCCTCCAGTGTTGTCAGACCAATTTCCCTTAACCTTTCCTCATAGGACTTTCCCCATAGCTCTGAAACTAACCTTGTTGAAAACCTTTGCACTTTCTCTAATTTCTTGACCTGTTTGACCAGGTGTGGGTTCCAAACTGGTGCTGCGTACTCCAGTATGGGGCTGACGTACACCGTGTATAAAGTCTTGAACAATTCCTTACTGAGGTACCGGGATGCTATTCTCAGGTTTGCCAAGCGCCCATATGCCACAGCAGTTATCTGGTTAATGTGTGCTTCTGGCAATGTACTCGGTATTATACTCACTCCTAGGTTTTTCTCCTTGAGTGAGGTTTGCAGCCTTTGGCCACCTAGCCTATACTCTGTTTGCAGTCTTCTTTTCCCTCCTCCGATCTTCATGACTTTGCATTTGGTGGGGTTAATTTTTAGGAGCCAGTTTCTGGACCACACATTCAGCCTGTACCGGTCTCTTTTAGACCTGTCTGGTTTGCGTCTGATTTAATCCTCCTCATTAACTTCACGTCATCTGCAAACAGGGACACTTATGAGTCTATCCCTTTCGTCATGTCGTTCACATATACCAAAAATAGTACTGGTCCAAGGACTGACCCCTGTGGGACCCCGCTCATCACTGGCGCCAACTGTGATTCCTCATCACGAACCATGACTCGCTGTTGCCTCCCTGTTAGGTATTCTCTGATCCATTGCAGTGCCCTTCCTGTTATACATGCCTGTTCCTCTAGCTTCTGTACTAATCTCTTGCGAGGAACTGTGTCGAAGGCCTTCTTGCAGTCCAAGAAAATGCAATCAACCCACCCCTTCCTCTCATTTCTTACTTCAGTTACCTTGTTGTAAAACTCTAGTAAGTTTGTGACACAGGATTTGCCTTCCATGAATCTGTGCTGGCTGTCGTTTATAATCTTGTTCCACTCCAGGTGCTCCACCACTCTCCTCCTGATAATCTTTTCCAAGACTGCATACTATACATGTCAGTGACACTGGTCTATAATTTAGTGCTACATTTCTGTCTCCCTTCTTAAAGATGGGGACTACATATGCCTTCTTCCATACTTCAGGTAGTTGCCCAGTTTCAAGGGAAGTGTTGAAGATTTTGGTTAGTGGCACACGTAGTGTCCCTGCTCCCTCTCTAAGGACCCACGGAGAGATGTTGTTTGGGTCCACCGCCTTTGAGGTATCAAAGGGCACTTAAAGGAACTTCTCCACCTCCTCCTCCTCAGTTGTGTGTAATTCATCCAACACTTGTTGGTATATCCCTTGTTGCTCTACGCCACTGTTTTGTCTTCCCGTTGTCCCTTCAGCCTTCACTGTAAATACTTCCTGAAATCTCATGTTGAGCTCCTCACATACCTCCTGGTCGTTTCTTGTGAGCTCCCCACCTTCTTTCCTCAGCCTGATTACTTGGTCCTTTACTGTTGTCTTCCTTCTGATGTGGCTGTAGAGTAGTTTTGGGTCAGACTTGACTTTCGATGCTATGTTATTTTCATACTGCCGCTGCGCCTCCCTTCTTATCTGTGAATACTCATTTCTGGCTTGTCGACTAATATCTTTATTCTCCTAAGTCCTTTGCCTTCTGTACTTTTTCCATTCTCTAGAGCACTTAGTTTTTGCCTCCCTGCACCTTTGGGTAAACCAGGGGCTTGTTCTGTCCTTTCCATTATTTCTGTTGCCCTTGGGAACAAACCTTTCCTCTGCCTCCTTGCATTTTGTTGTTACAAAGTCCATCATTTCGTTTACTGATTTTCCTACCAGCTCCTGTTCCCACTGAACCTCCTGCAGGAAGGTCTTCATTCCTATGTAGTTCCCCCTTTTATAGTTTAGCTTTTCCCTTTCTACTCCTAATACCCTGTCCACTTTTAGCTCCATGATGTATTCAAAGCTGATAACTATGTGGTCACTAGCTCCAAGGGGCCTTTCATATGTGATGTGCTCAATGTCTGAGCTACTCAGGGTGAACACAAGGTCCAGTCTTGCTGGTTCATCCTCCCCTCTCTCTCTGGTGGTATCCCTAACATGTTGGTGCATGAGATTTGCCAGCACCACATCCATCATCTTGGCTGTCCATGTTTTGGGACCCCCATGTGGCTCCAGGTTTTCCCAATCAATCTCCCTGTGATTGAAGTCACCCATGACCAGTAACTTCACTCTACTTGAGAGGGCCCTTCTTACCACCTCAGCTAGAGTGTCCACCATTGCTCTGTTGCATTCATCATATTCCTCTCTTGGCCTCCTGCAGTTCTGTGGTGGGTTATACATAGCTACAATGACTACCTTGTATTCCCCTGACTGAACTGTACCTACCTTTCTCCAATCTTGTCCATACCTTCCATTTCTTGATAACCCCACCAGTTTTTTATTAGTAGTGCAATGTCTCCTCCCCCCCCCTGCTCCTTCTATCCTTCCTCAGGATCTGTTACCCAGGTGGGAAGATTGCACCTGTTATTATCCCATTGAGTTTCGTTTCTGTAACCACTACAATGTCTGGGGACAACTCCTTGATTCTTTCGTGCCACTCCTTACATTTATTCGTTATTCCATCTACGTTTGTGTACCAAACCTTCAACTTCTTTTCAATAACTGTGGTCTGGGGAGAGAGGTGGGTTAGGGGGGAGCAGGGGCCTATAGGGGGTTGGTGTGGGGGTGGGGTCTCTGGTGTGGGATGTAAGGGCAGAGGGCCTATGGTGGTTTAGTGGGGGTGGGGGGGGGGGTGGTGGTGAAGGGATGGCGGAAGAGGACCTATGGGGATTACAATGGGGGAGGGGTTTGGTGAGGGGGATAAGGATAAGGGTACAGTGTGTGAGTTGCTGTGGGTTGCTGTGAGGGTGGGGCTTGTGGGAGGGAGATGGTGGAGGGGGTACATTGTGTGGGTTACTGTGGGTTTCCTGTGGGGTGGGGTTTTGAGCTGAGGGGATGTGCGGGTTACTGAGGGTTACTGTGGGGTGGGTTTATGCACGGGGGGGTGTGAGAGTTACTGTGGGTGTCTGTGGGGGTGGTGTTTTGTGCTGAGGGGATTGGGGTAGAGGGTGCAGTGGGGTTTTTTTTTGGGTTAGGTCGTTTGGTTGCTTTGGGGATTGCCATAAATGTCATAAATGAAAGCCATAAAAAGCCATAAATGAAATCGAAAGAAACACAAAGTATTTCTTCTCCTATGCCAAATCAAAGTGCGAGAACAACGTCCAGTTTTGGGGGCCCCTACTTAAACAAATGGTCCTACACAGATGACAGCAAGAAATGATGAGCTACCAAGTCCCAATATGACTCAGTTTTTAGCAAGCCGCTAACCAGACTGAGAGTCGAAGATCAAAATGAATTTTTTTATGAGAGAGCCACAAAATTTGGTTAACACAACCTATCCAATTTATCCGACACCAAATAAATTCGAACAGGCGAAAAATGAACATGCCCATGCACTCTGCCCAGGCCAGCTCATGGAACTCCGTGTTCATCAAGAACTGCAAGAAGCCATATCACGAGCCTTTTCCATTCTATGGAGAGGGAGCATGGACACGGGGTCGTCCCACAGTTACTAAAAACAACAGACATAGCCCCACTCCACAAAGGGGCAGTAAAGCAACAGCAAAGAACTACAGACCGATAGCACTAACATCCCATATCATAAAAATCTTTGAAAGGGTCCTAAGAAGCAAGATCACCTCCCATCTAGAAACCCATCAGTTACACAAAACCCCGGCAACATGGGTGTAGAACAGGTCGCTCCTGTCTGTCTCAACTATTGGATCACTACGACAAGGTCCTAAATGCACTAGAAGATAAAAAGAATGCAGATGTAATTTTATACAGACTTTGCTAAAGCCTCAACAAGTGTGACCATGGCGTAATAGTGCACAAAATGCGTGCTAAAGGGAAAAACAGGAAAAGTCGGTCGATGGATCTATAAATTTTCCCCACTAACAGAACACAGAGAGTAGTCGTCAACAGAGTAAAGTCCGAGGCAGCTACGGTGAAAAGCTCTGTTCCACAAGGGACAGTACTCGCTCCCCATCTTGTTCCTCATCCTCATATCCGACATAGACAAGGATGTCAGCCACAGCACCGTGTCTTCCTTTGCAGATGACACCCGAATCTGCATGACAGTGTCTTCCATTGCAGACACTGCAAGGCTCCAGGTGGACATCAACCAATCTTTCAGTGGGCTGCTGAAAACAATATGAAGTTCAATGATGAGAAATTTCAATTACTCAGATATGGTAAACACGAGGAAATTAAATCTTCATCAGAGTACAAAACAAATTCTGGCCACAAAATAGAGCGAAACACCAACGTCAAAGACCTGGGAGTGATCATGTCGGAGGATCTCACCTTCAAGGACCATGACATTGTATCAATCGCATCTGCTAGAAAAATGACAGGATGGATAATGAGAACCTTCAAAACTAGGGAGGCCAAGCCCATGATGACACTCTTCAGGTCACTTGTTCTATCTAGGCTGGAATATTGCTGCACACTAACAGCACCCTTCAAGGCAGGTGAAATTGCTGACCTAGAAAATGTACAGAGAACCTTCACGGCTCGCATAATGGAGATAAAACACCTCAATTACTGGGAGCGCTTGAGGTTCCTAAAACTGTATTCCCTGGAATGCAGGAGGGAGAGATACATGATTATATACACCTGGAAAATCCCAGAGGGACTAGTACCGAACTTGCACACGAAAATCACTCACTACGAAAGCAAAAGACTTGGCAGACGATGCAACATCCCCCCAATGAAAGGCAGGGGTGTCACTAGCACGTTAAGAGACCATACAATAAGTGTCAGGGGCCCAAGACTGTTCAACTGCCTCCCAGCATACATAAGGGGGATTACCAACAGACCCCCGGCAGTCTTCAAGCTGGCACTGGACAATCACCTAAAGTCAGTTCCTGACCAGCCGGGCTGTGGCTCGTACGTTGGTTTGCGTGCAGCCAGCAGCAACAGCCTGGTTGATCAGGCTCTGATCCACCAGGAGGCCTGGTCACAGACCGGGCCACGGGGGCGTTGACCCCCGGAACTCTCTCCAGGTAAACTCCAGGTACTGGAGGGAGTTGTGTTTCTTCTACCATGTGGGCCTGATTTCTCCTGCTCTCCACCTTCCTTGCCTCCCATTCTTCCTTGCGACGTTGCACCCTTTCTTTCAGTGTCTTCTTTTCTTCTCGTGTACTGTCCCGGTCGAGGTACACACTCCGGAACACCTGATTACCCTTAGGCGTGCTTTCTCCTGCAGGATCCGGTTTCGAGCTGACTCTGCCTTGAGAGGTAAACAGAGCGAGCTCAGCGCGAACGAAAAAATTTTGTCGAAAAATTCACAAATTGAGTTAAACATATAGAAAAATAGCTTAACTCTCTGGCAACACAATGGTACCAGAATCATTGTTCTACGACATTCCTACAAGAAATTATGGTCATTTAAAACACCTAGGGTGACGTCACCACCCGCGGCAGGTCTGCTCACTTGTCCTCAATTTTCATTTTTTTTCCGTTTTGTTTTCGTGTATTTATTGTATTATTCTTTCTAAGATAATAAGTGACGATTTGGCATCATAATACAGTGGGTGGGACTTATCCGTAGAGTTCCAGCCGACCCGGAACCTCCTGGGACCATTTTGCTGAGGTCATGGAAAATTCCAGTCTCGGGGTGGCCGGGGAATATGCTTCAATATAACGCTATTATAGCTTCTACGGCTTATTTATCTATCACAATTGATCTAATATGACATAATAAACAATATAAATAACAAAGAAATATGGTCAATACTCCAGAATAAATAATATATGGCATATACTTCTAGCGCTTCTTCTGGAATGTAATATTTCCATAGTCAGGGATGGCTTCCATTCTCCTTCTTTCACTTCCAGGGTCCTTATATTAAAGAAAACGATCATGGGGTAACTATGATATACACTCGTAATGCTGAGAAAAATGATATTTTCTTGAGAAAAAAAAAAAATCGGTGGTCCGTCTGTTTCTCGGATTATTTCGGAAGTAAGTTATTCACATATATGAGCCAGTAAATTCGTTAATAATAGCAGGAATATAATGAAATTCACAGAGAACATAAAGGAAAGATTGTTTTACAAGCAAATGGACAGCTTTTTGAGATATCATATTTTTTTTTTATTTTTGTGAGGGCAAAATTCAGATATTTGGCTGAATGTCAAAACCATACAAACTTTATTTTTTTTAAGAATAAAGAAAGGATAAATTACAGTTCGGAGTCCATTAGAAATACAGTTTTGCATTGTTTTATGCGTAGATAATGCAAAAACAACTTCTCCAAGTCCCATTACGAAATTACTGTTCAATATGTATGATTATTAGTAAATAATTTTTTTCTCAGTTGTTTTTTGAGCTATCTTATTGAAACTTGGTCACATTACTATTGAAAGTTGCTTCTTTATGTACAAAGAAAAAAAATGAAAGAAATCGAACGAAAAATAAAAAAGTTCATGTGCTAACGTTAACGTAGCCCTTTATTGGGCATATTTCATGTGCGATAATCGTATCGCAATGAGAGGTTATTTAAATTATGTTGTTTGTGTTTAGTGTTGAGGGTTTTTAGCGAGTGTACTGTCTTTATTTTAACATTATATAATGTGCTCATCTAGTTGATGAGAGATGGAACGCTAATGACTTCCATAAATTTGTAATGCCTCGTTAAAATTTTGTAATGGGAGAGTATGGTTTAGTCTCATACTTTATATAATGTGCTCAGCCGGTGGAAGAGGCTGTATTAATATTTAGTAATATTTATTAATATTTATTTAGTACAAGTGTGAGGCTTAGGATTTTCTTTTTTTTTTCAATGCTTAAAGAAGGATTGTAGTGAGGCACGTATGTATGTTTTTAGGTAATTCTTATTGTATAGAGGATAATTTTGGGAAGAGCATGTTTTTTTTTGTTTTGTTTTTTTAACTGAGATAGGGATGTAGGTCATTCCTCTGATTATCTACTGTGAAGGTTGTGAACCTTTGTCATATGTCAGTCACAGTATGTTAACTATACAAATCTGAAAGGTTTATATAGTTTATATTTTATATAGTTTATATAGTTGTATAGTTTATATTGTTTATATTATAGTAGTATGTTATATGGAAAATTTTGTGAGTGTATATGGGTAACCTCTTTTATGTCAATTACAATGTGTTGTTAAAACTTGTCAGTGTATGTTCTGTAGGATTGTTAGTGTATGTTGTGTAGGATTGTTAGTGTATGTTGTGTAGGATTGTTAGTGTATGTTGTGTAGGACTGAGGATCCTACTGTACCCATTTTATATCTTTTTATTTAATATTAAGCTGTAAAGTTTTTAAATAAAATAAAAAAAAATTACTTTGATGCTGACAAGGCGTGCAGTCTTAATATCAAGCTTGAAGCCACCCAAACATTGTTTTTCAGACTTACAGGCATTCAGAATCATATTAGGCAATAGTCTCAGATCATTGTCCTCATCGCCTCCGAGCCGTGTGGATGAGCTGCGCAGATGCTCCTGTTTGAGTTTGTTTTTGCGCAGTTTACCTGATTGAGCTGCCCCTAGCGTTGGTTGGTGGAAACTTTATTTTCTCCAACATGGCGCTGAATAGCAGAAGAAGAATCAACACTGTCTGCATTGAGATAATCCGTGGGGCTGTCACGGGATCCAACATGGATTTTTTGTTACCAGCGATCATTTGCGATACCTATGGTATAGCAAATGAGGAGATAAGTGGTGTCGCACTCAATGGAATGACAAGAATCTTCATTAAAATGACGTCTGCACGAGTCTACGAGGCGGTGGTCGACAAGTATCAGGAGACCATCATACCGGTTAATACAGCTGTGTCAGTGCGACTCCATGATGTATCTCGACACTACACTTGGGTGAAAATCGGGAATGTGCCTTTTGAGGGGACTGATTTTGATATTAGCAGTGAATTGCGTACTTATGGGATGGTTCATGTAGCCACAGCAGGGAGATGGGCAACTGGACCGTATGCAGGTGCGCTGCATACGGTCCTGTTAAAATGACTCTTTGACACCCTATTCCTTCATATGTTGTGTTGAAGGAATTACTGACTCAAGTCTATGTAACGTATGCAGCGCAACAACGTACGTGTCGGCTATGTGGGTCATATGACCACATCGCGGCGCAGTGTGGGAAACGAAGTGGGTACCCGGCACAACAGCAACAGCAACGGCAACAGCAGACAGTGGGCGAGGTAGGCGATGAGCGAGAACAGTCTCTTGCTACGCCGCCCCAACAACGGTTGTCATGGAGTGAGGAGGTGGACAAAGAAAATGAACTCGAATCGCCAGTTGTAACGCTACAAGGAGAATCTCAGTCTTTGGACATTCATCAGGTTTTTGAGGAGAGACTACCTAATATGGATGAAGAAGTGGCGGCGTCTTTGGTAAAGGTGTTGGATGTTTTGTTAGAGGAATCGGTCCTAGATCAGGTGGGAGACCCAGGCTTAGTTCTGGGGATGGCTGTGAATGATGGTATGGCAGGAGATGACGGTTTGTCGACGAGAGAGTCTAAAGGATTGAAGGTGCATGCAGTAGAGGTGGAGGTGCATCAGGACGGTGCTTCAGATATCAAAATGCAGGTGGAGGGCGGGACACGAAAGAAGACTGCAGCATCATCGGATTCTGATGATGTGCTCACTCCTGCCCAACGCCCTGGGAAAAAGGCTTGGGTGGAGGTACAGCAGAGAGGGAATGGTGAACCCAAAGATCAAGGGATTGCAAAGGTGATTCCCAATAAAGGGGGAAGGGACAGAGGTGTTGCAAAACGAACTGGGGTAAAGTCAATGCCAGGGACAAAAGGAAAACCCATTTGTTGAATTCAAGTGTTTTACTATAAATATTAACGGGTTGAGAGCTGAGAGGAAGCTTAAACACGTGCACCTTTACGCCTGTCATCCTACACGCGCCGCACATCTGGATTCCCGTTCTTTAATTCTAACCAATCACAAGCCTTCCCTGAGTCGCTTCAGCTAAGTGATGATGGCGTTTGCCACCTTCCCATTGGTTGAGAGATCAAAACATAAACACTCGTGGCTTGGCGTCGCCCAGAGTGGGTTTTTTCCATCCAATGCCACTAATATACTCTTGGATTTTACCTTCTACAATGTTGGTAAGTAGTGATTGTTGTGTTTAGTGCGCACATGAATAGTTTAGGCATATTTTGATATATAAATAAAGTCTGTGTGAAGCATAATGTGAGTGTAGCATGCAGTTGAAAAAAGTGCAACAAAGGAAGTATGAACATTTTCGTACCTGCCCAAGAAGTGACATAGTATAATTTCAGTAAAATAAATATTTATAAAAAAAATTCTATTGCATATATGAATTCTGTAGTGGTCTGGATCTATACAGAAGGTTTTTATTGTCCTTCCAGATCAATGAGAAATTGTTTTATGGGGAGCCCTCCAGCACCAGGTCGAAATATGTCTGCATTTTGGATGACAGTGACTCAGAACCAGAGGTAGATGACCCAGAATTTGCTGGATAGTGGTAATGAATACTTGCCACTGGATGCAGAGGTGTCAAGTGATGATGAGGAAGAAAGACCAGCCAAGAAGCAGAAATTAGTGAAGAAAAAGAAAGGTATTACGATTGCAAGTATTGCAGCCACTCGAAGAAATTGGTCACATCCTCATTCCAGTGTTCGTATGCAAAGTAAATCTGGGGCATAAAGAGTAATAAAAATTTTGCTTCAGCAACTACCATACCATCAATTAGCAATATAGAAAAATTTGGTCTTCTTCATGAATCTCAGGAAAAATGGGACTTAAAAAGTTTTATCCCTCTGCAATATGTCCATGCTGCTATTTGTTTCATTTTTATTTTATACAAACTGTTTTGATACAAGTTTCATTTATGTTTTTGATATTGTCCTGTTTGTTATAACAAATTTAAAAAATAGTTATTGGGTTTTTATTAACAATTTTCAAGTTTGCAACATTCAGATTCTTACTCCCTTTGTCGGGCAAGTGGGAAAAAATTTTTGGACTTTCAGAGATTAGCAATTTCTCGAAAAATAACCATCAGAAATCCATTTATATAGGTTCATTGGCCTCATATTGAGTTACTCTATCCACCATAGGGGGTTCAGTTCGAATTTCTAATTTTATGGCCACTTTTCCCGACATAGGGCAAATTCTCATTAAGGTTTAATGAGGTAGGGGTATAACCCTAATTGTTAGGTTACTTAAGGTATTTCTTAGAATGGTTTCATGTAAATATTTTTGTTTTGCACTGGCATTATTAATTATTTTAAAAGGAGGAGTTTTGTAGGACAGTTGTTGGATGTGTAACTGGTGGTAATATGGCTATCAGCTATAGTGTTATTTTAAGTACTGGGATTGTTGATAGGGATTTTGTTAATATCCAGTATAATTCTTCTTTTATTAAAATCTTATACATTCTTGTATTTGTTGTAAGTAAATGAGTGGGCAATGAACTGGATTATATGAGAATGTCTTTGTATTAAACTTTCATGTACAATTTAAATAAGTGTGACATTCTTTGGATTATATTGCCTTTTGTGTTATAAGACAACTGGTTGTATTTTATGGATATAATAAACCCACCTGTATGTTCAGGTGTGGGTTGTCCTTAGTGTAGTTACATGTATGTGCGGCATTTTTTGGAGGGGTATCAAACATTTATAGTTGAACGTGTGTTTCTTATGTATAAGTTTAGTGCTGGGATAGGGAACGTGGAGTTGTTTGTTTTTATTATTTAATGGTTCACATGTCTTTGTTTATGTGACGTATGTATAGCATACATGTATAATGTGTATTGTGTTTTTTAAATAAAAATATAAAAAAAAAAATACCCGGCCGACCCTCTCGTTCATTACTAACCCCTCCACTTGCGATACTCCACCTAACTGCCCTATAAAAGGGATCCTGGAGGCACGCAAACAATATTTGTGATAGAGGGCAACCCTGTCACAAACCCTTCCCATCTGAATGTTAACACCTAGCCTTCCATTAACCTGTACTCTCATAGATGCTCCCTGATACAATGTTCTCGCCCAAGATATAATTTCCCTCCCGAATCCCTGCCAACGCATGAACCTCCATAATGCATCCCTCTCTACACTATCGTAAGCAGCTCGCCAATCCAATGCCGAAACACCCCCACCTCCCAACTCCCCCCTCTGCTCTATAAAACTTCTAAGAACTCCATGCCCTTCATACATTGTCCTACCCGGTACCCCATATTGTCCTCTGTCAATTACGTTACCTATCACCTTTGTTATTCTATTCCCTAATATCCGTGCAAATAACTTACAATCACCACACATAAGCGATATTGCTCGGTAATCCTCTACCATAGTCTGTCCACCTTTCGAAACTAATACCACGACAGCGGTCCTTTGCTGCTCATCCATTTCCCCATCATCCTTCATTACATTGAATAACCTAACTAAAAATCCTCTCAATACTTCCCAATTCCTAACGTAAAAATCATTAGGCAACCCATCTACACCTAGCGCCTTACCTAAACTTGCAACAGACAAAGCGTGCGAAATCTCACTTTCCGTGACCAGACCTTCTGTTACCCTATCTATACCATCAATCTCATTTTGCACGAAACCTCCCATTTCCTTTAAAGCCTCATCTCGAATGCCTCTGTTTTGTGCATATGACCTAAACCATGCATCTAGATAACCACTCATACCCTCTGTCGTCACTAATACCTGCCCCTCTCTATACCCTTCCATCCCCACATGAACAGTTAATACCATCATCTCCGTCGCCACTCTTCTCTTACGCTGTCGCCTCAACACGCATGCCAAAGGCCTTTCACCCCCTAAACACCTTTTCCCGCCCACCCAAAATCGTTGCGCCCAAAATTTTATT
>NC_069399.1:3801900-3942458 GCF_026875155.1 Cherax quadricarinatus
AGGTGAGCTAAAATATACAGTCGATGTAGCACGGACGGACTAGGGCGAACGAAGGGCAGAGGAAAAGCAGAGATGAACTCAAAAGGCAGTTAATAAAGACTTTAAAAGGCCGGTACAGCAGGGGAGAAAATTTTTCAAGGAAACAAACAACAGCACCCCTATTAATGTGTTGCCCAGAGCCCCATTGAATTTACCAACTTCGAGGGAAACCCTTAACAGAGTACATTGCTTTCGGGGTCGTTTAAAAAGCCCAGTTTAATGATTTTAATTTAGTTAGTTTAATATTTTTTATTATCCCCCCCAATACCCATCTGGGGGCGGTATCAAAAGATTACGGGGTTTCAAAATTGGTCCAGGACGGGCCCCAAAAATTGATACTGTCAAGTTACAGAGGTAATGAACCAAAATTTACAAAGGTAATGAACTCACAATTTACAAAGGAAATAAAATCAAAATTTTTAAAAGGTAATAAACCCATAAGTCGGTCACAATATGAAAAGTTAAAAAGGATTTACAGATTACAGAGGTACTAAGGGTCCGGGGAGGGGCCCCCCAAGTTTTGATAGCTAACTAGGTACAAAGGAAATGGGGTCACAAGTTACAAAGGTAATGAATTTTGTAGAATGGTTTACTTACGTTTTTATTTGGGCAAAAATCATGACAAATTATGAGTAATGAGAAATTCACACTTCCCACCCGGTCCAATTTAAATGATTTTTGGTGCAAAAATTGATTGTGAGTCACACACACCCCCAACACACACACACACACACACACACACACCACACACACACACAAAAACACACACACACACAACACACACACACCACACACACACAACTTTATTTTTAATATCTTTATGACCCCATCCCCATCATTGGGCGGTAGTAAAAAGATTAAAAAGGTACATAATGGGCCCATGACGGGACCCCAAAATTATGATAGCAAACATTTAAAAAGGTAATGAAACTCCGGTAATCGGCACTAATCATGGCAATTACAGAGGTAATGAATCAGTTTCCTCCTATACATGGCAGTCATGAACAAATTACAAAGAAATGAACCCACGATACCCCACACCGGTCACAATGAATGAGTTAAAAATACAAATATTAATGGATCATACCCCAAAATATGCGCGCGCGCACATACCCACGAGGGGCGCACGCCGGACTGTCCACACGAGCGTACAAATATATGTATACACACAAGGAGCACACCCACACACAACCCCCACACACACACACCCAACACCCCCACAACACCCCCACCACACCCACACCACACCCTCCAAAACACCCACACAACACAACACACACCCCCACCCCAAACCACACCCAAACGCACACAACCCCCACAATGCACACAACACCCACAAGCACACACACACACACACGCACACACACACACACACCCTACACACACCCCAACACCCCCACACACACCCACAACCCACCACACACACACACACACACACACCCCACACACACACACACACACACACACACACAACACACAACACACACACCACACACACACATGCCACATTGGTAATGTTTTTATTTACAGCAGCAAAGTGGGGGTTTATTTCTCCAAATGGTCTGCAATATCCCACTGGGTAAAATACTTAGCATTTCTTGAACACTTCTGAGTGATTTTTTCAAATTCATTAATTTGATCCCCCAGTACTAAGACGAAAATTGTAAAATAGTCCTCTGGCAAAGTTTACTTTCTTTTGGGTTTAAATTTGGGGGGGTTTTTTAACCTCCAAAGTACTTGTAACCCACCGACCCGGGCAATAGTGACACCCAAGATTTACTTACTTTTGGATGCCCCATAGACATGTGGCTCCTCGCATGATGGAATAGATAGAGGGACTGACTTGTTCAATCTCCCTAATTTTAAAGTCAATAAAGTTCATTTGAAGTTTTTTCGTTTTTTGTTCTCAAGCTAAATGAAAACCCCAAGATTGTAATTACCCCCCTTTGAAAGCATACAGCTTACCAAATTTATCATTTCTATCAGCATCTGAAGCCCAATGTAAATGGAATCCACAGCTGTGCACTTGACTCCTGTCCCAATCTTACCATCTATGTCTGGCTTCTACAAAAGCATCCCAAAAAATTTTAAATTTTAATGAGTGAGAGCATTTAGGATGACAGAGAATCAGTTACAATTAAAGTGTAAACCCTAATACATGGACACATTTGAGTGCAAGGATATGGCAACAGTTCGTTTGAAGGGTAGGGCCCAGTTATTGATGCGGGGTTAAATTTCTTTATGAGAGCCATCATCTGTGTGACAACAGCAGCACTTCCAGCTGCACCAGTGGCTGGGAAAAACCATCGACGAAATATTTGGAAAGATTGGGTTTGTGTGACTAAGTTATCAATAAGCTTAAGGGTCATGTTTGGCTTCAAGCGAAGCTTTGGTTGTATTTTAAAAATAGTTTGGGGGGGAAAAGGAGGAATGGTTTTTTGGGAAAGGGGGGAATATCCCCCTGAGAGGGAAATGCTCTTTGTCCAACTTGATTAGATCATTAGCGGTTCTCGGGGGTCGGGTTTCCCGTTTTTTCGATCCATCTGGGGGATGTTTACCGGCTGAGGAAAGTTTGGAGCTTTGGCAGGGGGTTTTAATGGGTTTTCCCAACAATTTACCCCAATAAAGGGTATTTTCCCTTTTATAAAACGATCTCTAAAGCTTGGAATTTAATTCTTTCCGCATATTTAAAATTTTGGCATACGAGGGGATCCCAGGATGATCCTCTTGCTTTTTTTTTGCAGTTTTTCCCGCCCTCCAACTTCCAGTCAAACCGAGGGCAAGTATTGGGGCTGCATAATCAACCAAAAATCTAATATAAGCAAGTACATCATTTTCACAATTTTAAATTAGACCATACCCGGGTGAAAACCTGCCACAACTCTAATGCTCTCACCTTTCTTGTATTGGCGACAAAATCCGTTACAACAGGTCCCAAATGTGGACCTCAAAGTAGATACCCTTTTTTCCCTTTCATTTTAAAGAGACCCTCATGCAACTGGATTGACAAATGTGCCCTCTTGCGAGGAGGCGCCGTTGAGTATCTTTTTTATCCCCCGAGATTTTAACCCCCTCCTGCACGAGGCTAAAACATGATTTAAAAAATGGGTTTTGGGTGTTGGGGAAAACCGGGGAGTGGAATCATTAGTCATCAGCAAAACAACCAAAATTTAAAAAGGGGGGGGCGGCTAGGGATGGCATTAGTAGAATAATCAAAATTTGAAAAGGGTGGGACAAACACACCTCCCCGTGGGGTTCCTAATTCAAAATCTTTTGTTACACTTTAAAACCCTAACAACAAGACGACTTTCGTTGGACAGGTTAACTTTTAAACCCGCGGGAAAAACCATCCTCCAAACATCCATTCTGGGAAGTTCACTAATGATTACATGTCTTTTGGCTAAATCAAAAAGCGGGGTTTAAGGGCAAAAGGGAACGGTGTATGAGCTTTAGTGTGCGGTGAGGGTGGTAAACAAAAAGCAACTCTTCCCTGCTGAAGCCTGCAACCGGGGGGCAAAATTTTAATTTGTGCATAAGAAATTTTGAATCATCCTTTCAAATGTTTTTCAAAACAGCTGGAAGGGGAAATTGGCGAAATTTTTTGTTGGGGGTGGGCTTTGGAATGGGAAAAATGGGCTATTTTGGGCCATGATTTAGGGAGCTCCCGTGAATAACTCATGTTATATAATTTTAAGTAAAAATTTCTGGGACTCGAAACCAATCTAGAAAGTTGTAAGTAAAACCATCCTCACCAGGGGGACGGGAGTTGCCTTAGTTAGTTCTGCAAACAGTTCATTTAAATTTTGAAAAGGGAAGTTTCAGTCATTGCCTTGTGAGCAAAAGCAAAAAAAGTCTTCCCCCATCATATTTGTCCATTAAATTTTGCCCTTTTGGTACTGGAAGATGTCTAGCTAATGTAGCCCAACACTGACTAACTCATTCGCCTTGCAAGGGAAAGGGT
The DNA here is from genome assembly GCF_026875155.1 of Cherax quadricarinatus. Classification (NCBI taxonomy): domain Eukaryota; kingdom Metazoa; phylum Arthropoda; class Malacostraca; order Decapoda; family Parastacidae; genus Cherax; species Cherax quadricarinatus. The sequence goes on from NC_069399.1 coordinate 3,805,901, forward strand.
GGCCCATTGCCCATTTCCCAAGACCAATTAAAGGAACGTTTGGCAACGAGGAGATAAAAGGAGCTACATTTATCGGTTTTTGGATCTAGAGGTGTCGCCATGACCCCAGAGTAGAGAAGTTCGAATCGAATTAGAGTTTGACGATAGCTTTAAGATTTTTCTGATTGGGGTAAGTCGAAAGGTTCTTTAGCAGGGATTCGAGGGAAAAGGCGGGACTACATGCATGATTTTCACTTAAAATATCAATTAATAGGTTCAGAAAAACAAATCGTTTAGGGGTTGGGAATCTCGTTTCCTTTTGAGTAAGGGGAAGAAGATCCCCCCATCGCAAGAAAAAAACCCCAACACTCCCCAAAAAGATCTCGAGAGATCAGTCTAAAGCTGTACGACAACGTTGGAGTGTACTATGGTAAAGAGGTTTAAGGTATGAACCTTTAAGCAGAACCTCAGAGGCACCACCGAATAGGTTTTCTGCGAAGGCGAACACCTGCACGAGTTCCCGGGAGTATACAACACTGAGCAGTGGCAACAAGACAAGGGGGAGTTGAGACTTGTTTTCAAGGTTGTGGGGAACACTTTGCGAGAACTGTGGCCCCCCTCGTGATGTCGAGTCTGTTGCAAGGTAAGCACCATACTGCACTATGTCCAAAAATTTTTTAAGGGCCCCCGGCTAGTGGGGTTTCCTCAGGTAAAGATAGAAAGGGTTTGGGGCCTAAAAATTGAAACCCCAGATGTTAGGGGGAGTAAAGTTTTAAAATCCGAGTGAAAAATATGGGTGCTCCCTACCTACAGTCATGGAAAAGGTTGTAAAGGGGCACGGGCCCGAAACAACCGATTATTTTTTGACCCGGGCCAATTTTTGATAACAAAAAAGTTGTGGCAAAAATTAAAGTTGAAGGCCAAAAAGAAAGTTAGTAGATGTTTGGGAGGGCTATAAATCAGCCCCCCCAAATCTTTTGAGTGGGTGGATTCACAGTCAAATAGGGGGACATTGCAGAGACATTTCAGCCCTTTGGGGGAAGAACATTACCAGGCATTTTCAGCGAGGGTCTTGCTGCAGTGCTAAGGATTGAAAGACCTTGATGTGAAGCGCAGACCAGGGGGAATTACCACAGAAAAAGTCAGAAATGAGGTACCTGGTGGAGCCAATCATGTAATGATTCCTGTCTACTGATGAACGTTTAAGGAAAGGAATTGGTTTATACAATCCCCCGTAGGATACATCATAGGACGCAGGATTCCACCTGAATTCCCCGCACCAATAGAGGAGAAGCTATCCCCATGATAACTGGGGGTATGATAAGAATACCAGTATACACTAAACTGCAGGGAAGGGTGAAACCAGGGGGTGGACGAAAAATCGGCACCTTTGGGGAAAAAAACTTTTACGGTAAATAAAGAGGGGGATAGTTTTTCCCTTAAATCTAGGAACCTCGTAACAAATGGGAGGAAGGCTACCAAGCTGGGGCCCCTGGGTGGGAAAATATAGAGCCCACCGCAAGGCAGAATACGAAAGACGTTTAAAATTTAAAGGAAAGGGTCAAAACACCGGAACCAACAAGTTTACAACCCCCGGGTCCAGCAGGGGAAAGGATGGTTGGAAGTTTGTCGATCTGCATCTGCTCGATGAGAGTGCCGGACTGCCTCATCTCCAGGGGCCCCGTGGGGGCTCGTGGAAGGTGAATTGAAAAAGCTTAGCACCCACCTTTGCCGGCGGGGGGAATGGAAATTTATTTTGGGCTCAAAAATTCCACGGGGCGACCGGGATGGCCCTAAGGAAAAGGCTGAGCTGGGGGGCCCTAAACCCCCAAACAAAAAGCGTTCTCCCCCAAAAAAAAAACACATTTCTCCCCGGGGGGGGGGGGGCGTGGATGGTTGGCACTTTTTATTTACAGTTTACCCTTCAGGGAAGGGTAGGTAGTTTAAAGTTAGTGATTAAAATTAGGTTGACTAATGCAACTTGTAGATTAATAAAAATGTAGACCTACGACCTTAACATAGGTAGTATAGGCCGAAAATGTAGGCAAACACTAGGATAAGTTAGCTAGGGAGAACTGGCAAGCCCTAGTTGAACAGAAGAGACGAGGCTGGAAGAGAGACCAGCTCGTTTCTTCTAGACATGTCAACAAACCAAACTGGACAAGAACTGCCATGATCTGCAGAACGCCGCCCCCACGTGGTCTTCTACATTGAGACCTAGGGAAATCTGGTAGAGGCACCTCGATGTACTGTAGATGACCTACGTCATGCCATACAGTAAGACCAAGACCCCCCACTTTATCTTCTATATTTCTGGCCAGTGTCTGGGGAGAATTGTGAGTGAGTTTGATCAGTGGGGGCCCGTGTGCAACAGCATTGGCATGCCCATAATACCAGTGACTCTTGCAGTCTGGAAGCAGTGTCCGTTTCTGAATATTTATACTAGGGGAATACATACCCTCTTGGATACAGAATTTCTGAGTGGCAGGACACCTAATAATGATTGAATATTGCAGGATTAAGGCTCCCGGTTTGCACCATGGTTTCTGAGGGGAAGTCCCAAAGGGGCTAAGGCTAAGCTTAGGGAAGTTTGAAGATCAGATATATGCTGCAAATGAAGTAAGTTTAGTCCAGTTATACGTGGCATGCAAGGCGAGTTTTCTTGTAACACCAAACATGTGAAAACTGTCCTATAAAGCCACCTGTGAGGCTGAGGTACCTCACCATCAGAGCTCCGGTGTCAACAGAGTTTGCCAGGGTAGGCGACTCCCTTGGAGCGTCCACAAAAATTTTTCACACATAATGTGGTATCAGAGGCAGCCGTAGAAGCTTTCGCCTTTTCTGCCTGTCTCCAGTTTGACTATAGTATCTCTTTTCCATCACTTACGTAAGAGAAAATTGAGTATTTTTCAGGATAACCCTGCAGTAGATAACTAGTTTTTCTAAGGAAAACCTTGAAACATTGTATTTTAGATAAGAAATATTGTATAAAAAAACGTTATGATAAAGTGTGTATTTTACTTTCACACTGGTATGGAAATTAAATCACCTTGCCATGAACTTCGTCATTACATTCATGCAATTAACTCATTGGAGGTGACACAACCATAATTGTTTACAATAGTTACCCAATGTAGAACGTGTGAGAGACAACTTAGCCACGCCCTGGTCGCTGCAAGCACCCCTTCAATATCCCAACACCTTTAAAACACAATCTGTCCTAGACCTGTACTATAACTTAGAAGTGGCTATCATCCACTAAGTGCGAACTACTAGTTAGTTGTGGACTGTTGGATTACTCTAGAGTATACCTGGAGAGAGTTCCGGGGTCAGTGCCCCACAGGCCCGATCTGTGACCAGGCCTCATGGGAATCAGGGTCCTTATCAACCAGGGCTGTTACTGCGGCAGCACGCAATCCAATGTACAAGCCATTACCCCCTGGTCCAGGTACAGACTTTAGTGCCTGTCCCAGTGCCTGCTTGAAGACAGCGCAGGGGTCAATTGGTTAATCCCCCCTTAGTATGCTGGGAGGCAGTTGAACAGTCTTGATTTGAGGAGCCTCTTACACTTATTTGTTTTGTCTCTTAGCAATGCTAGTGAGCAACCCCTTGCAATTTCATTGTTAGGGGATGTTGCATCGTCTGCCGAGTCCTCTTTGCTTTCGGGAGTGATTTTACGTGTGGGCAAGTTTTTGTACTTAATTCCCCTATGATTTTCCAGGTGTATATATCATGTATCCTACTTCCCGCCTTCGTATCAGGGGGTACAGGTTCAGGAACTTCAAGCACTTTCCCACAGTAATTGAGGTGGTTTTAATCTTCGTTATGCGTGCATAAGTTCTCTGATATATTTTCTAGTCAGCAATATTCGCCTGCCTTGAAAGGTAGTTTAGTGTGCAGCAATATTCCAGCCTAGAATAGAATAAGCGACCTAGAGAGTGTCATCATGGGCTTGGCATCTCTAGTTTTTATGTAGGTTCTCATTATCCATCCCTGTCATTTTTCTGCAGAATGCGATTGTATACATTTATGGTCTTAAGTTGAGACATCATCCGACATGGATCACCTTCCTAGGTCTATGAACGTTAGTTTTTCGCTCTATTGTGTGGCGGAATTTGGATTTATACTCTGATTAAGTTTTAATTCCTCATGTTTACCATACAAAGTAATTGAAATTTCTCCATTCGATGAACTTTATATTGTTTCTGTAGCCATTGAAAGAGATGGTTGATGTTCCCCTGGAGCCTTGCAGTGTCCTGCAATAGAAGAACTGTAATGCAGATTCGGGTGTCAGGAGGCGTCCTAAATCTTTGCCTGTCTTCAACATTACTTTTTGCAGCTGCGAGTCTTCATTGAAACAGATATATCATCAGATCATTTTCCAGGCTAACCTCTCTAGATATTGGCAATACTAATCCTCCTGGTGGGATATTTCAAACAGAAACGTTTTAAATGTTCCTCCCTCCCCCCCTGATCAGCATGACCACTTACTCTTGTTACACAATGTGACTGACTGGTATATTTCCTATGAGTTGTACCTCTGTCGTGACTTTTAAACAATGACCTTGTGAGTCATTATTCAGAACTACTTAGAGCCGCCTCTGAAACCTCCTACTACTCTAATTAAAATGACTTCCAAAATAATCATAAGTCTTCTAAAAAAATCAATAACCTATTACATGATTCTAAACGTCGAACATTGAAACGGTACTGCTCGCAGACTAGGCCTAGCCTATAGAAAACCATCATTCCCCTGAAATGCTAGCCTCTTCCAAACTGCCCCTTGCTGCTGCCCAGAGAGCGTATACAGAGCTCTGCAAACAGACTGGGAACAATTTGTCACGGTCTTCATGATGGACACCCACTTAGCCGGCATGGAGGGACATAAGACAAATTAAGGGTAACAGACTGGGCAGATCCACACCCCTCATCCTTACATAGGGCGAATGAGTTAGTCAAGGCTTCGGGCTGCTACAACAACAATGACAATGCTTCACCAGTACACACAGGCGAAATTAAGAGGACACATTGAATGCAAGGGAGAGACTTGCATGCTTTAATGCTCACAGGGAAAAATGACTTGCAACATTCCTTTCCTACTTATGGAACTTGATGCAGCACTAAGGGCAGCTCCACTTTGCCCGGTGAGATGGTATTACTTACAACATACTCAGATTGCTTTTGTCGAGTACCAAGTAATCCATTACTTTAATTGATATAACATGAGAAGTAGTGATTGAAGGCGGCTCAGCGGCCCATTTTTTATTTTTTTTTTATTTTTATTTTTTTTTTTTTTTTTTCTTTTTTTTTACTTTTTTTTTTTTTTTTTTTTTTTTTTTTTTTTTTTTTTTTTCCTTTTTTCTTCCTACAGAGCGGGTCCCCACAGTATGGCTCCCCAGATTGGCTCCTCCTCTGAAAAGGCCTTTCTACAGAGTGGCTCCTTTACCTGAGTGCTCCTTTTCACAAACCTATATGCCTATGAACCATTGACACTACCCCTCAAGACCACCTCGCCCTCGAGACCACCTCGCCCTCGAGACCTCCTCGCCCTCGAGATTCACCTCACCGCTCAACCCCCCCCACCGCACGCCCGCCACCCACGACCCCCACCCGCGCCCCCCCGTGCCCCACCGCCCTCGTGCCAACCCACGCGCCCACGCATGACCCCTCGCACCCACTCTGTGCCCCTTCGCGCCCACGACCCCTCGTGCCTGCCTGTGCCTTCGCTGCCGCCTTCTGCAGCATCGTCCCGGATCGCCCCACCGCTCCCCGAATATTTTTTTCTGATTTTTTTCAAATTTTTTTTGAATTTCATTTTCCTTGTGCTCTCCATCATCCTCGGACCAAATTTTTGAGGTTTCCCCCCTCCCAACTTTCCACCCCCATCCCAAATATTTTCGAATTTCATTTTCTTGTGCCTCTCCTCAGATCAAATTTAGGAGGTTCCCCCCCCCTCGTTTATTGCCTACTTTTCACATCACCCCCATCCCAATTTTTTTTGTTTTGAATTTTCATTTTTCTTTGATCTCGTATCAAGTTTTTGGATTCCCACCCCTCTGGTGGAAAGCATATCAAAATGGACTCCCACTTTCATTCACCCCCAAATTATTTTTTTCTCGATAATACAAAGACTTTCCATCTCCTTGGCTCAAGTTTTTCTCGATAACAATAATACAAAGAATTCCACACCACCATCCACTTCTACCCTCTATGTCCAATATTTCTCCTCCACTTCCTCGAATCAAGTTTTTTGGATTCCCCCCTCTGGGTATAAACAATCAAAATGGAACTCCATGATCAAGGTTTCTCTTTAAAACCAAGACTCCAATCTCCTCGAATCGAGTTTCTGGATTCCCCCTCTGGGGTAAGCATTTCAAATGAACTCCTCCTATGGGGCATGGTACTTTCTCTTACTAAAGGTCTAAACATGTGTGACGTTCACCCCACCTGTGTTTTACTCGGCAGACAGTGACGTCACGTGATGACCTCCACATACAAACTGAATCTTCTCGACTTCCCCCTATGTCAGTGACGTCACGATGACTGCGCACACATGCTGAATCTTGTCCGACTTCCCCCTACACAATTTTTCACTCTTAACCCAGGATAACCCAAATAATTTCACAGGTTTTTTTCGTTAATACCCTCAACAATCCCACAAATTTCATTAAACAAAAACAACACAAGTCTAGAATTTTACTCGCTTTAACTATTGTTTCAATTCAAAAAATGTCACCACAACACTTCTTAACCCACTTTTTCGATAAATTCACTAGTCACTAGTCACAATTTTAATATTACTAAGTTAATAAGCACACACATACCGCACATTACTTTTGAACGCCTTCAAAACACTCTTATACATCATTTGAAATACTCCCTAATACACCCATGAATACTACAAAACACCACTGAATACAGTCAAAACACCACCAAAATCACCAAAAACAAAGATCAACATAACAGACTACACACCATTTTTCACACAAATTTCCCCTCAAAACACTATAACCAAACGATTACCAAATTCATGAGTACACTCCACCTCCAACTAAGATATAACATGAATCGCAAAAAACTATGAACACAATATCCAAACACACACAACACTTATAACAGAATCACATCTTTTCGGTATCTCTAGTTTTGACAACACGCCCACAACCCAAACCCACCCTCCCAAACCCTCCACTCCCCACCAACCTCTCACAATTTTACACTTCACTTCGCTTCGCTTCGAGGACGTCGAAGAGCTTCGTAAGATGGGTAAGGAAGAAGGATAAGGAGGAGGAATAACTGGAAAAGGATGGGAAGGAGAGGAAGATGAGGAATCAAGGCAAGGGCCCAACCACTTGGGACATGTGCAGTACAAAAGTACAGGAGAGATGTAGATAGAGAGGCTTGACTGATGTCATTTTTGTTGGCTCACTAGGAGAGGATGCGAAGCTGCGGCAGGAGGAGGGAGTGTCAGAAAGGCAGCAAGCAGGATGAGTTGGTTATGGTCTTAAAAAAAACCGTTTATCAGTGCGGTATATTGTTTTTCGAAGAGTTGTATCACACTTATGGAGAGCTGTAGTAGGATTAGTTGGTTTGGAAGGGGGTGAGTATCTAGTTGTAGGTAGGTAATGGTCCTTTCTTTTCTTCGCTTTGGTACGAAACAGTGGTTTGAATTGGAGATTTGGATGAGTTCAGGGCGAGCATGCTTGAAGGGTATAGCTCGTGTGTAGATACGAGTCCTTTGGTGTTTAAAGCATGGTGTTTCAGTAATCCGACGGAGCAAAGTAGAGAAGGCGGTGTGGAGTAGGATGAAGGTGTGTTGCTTTCGTTTTCAATTCAGTATAAAAATTAGAAGATGTTTCTGTGGTAAGGCTGCCTGATTGGTTGGATTTCAGTGAGAGTGGTGGCGGTGGAGGCTTCTCTTTGGTCGTTGTGGATTACGTCACTATTGGTTTGGTGATTGACTTCTGCAAAGATTGGCGTCATCAGTGTCAGACGTCCACGTGAGGTCACAGAACCCTGAGCTGCTTTTGGGATTAGCGTGGACGGTACAAGCATGGCTTGCTTCTGCAGATGTTTAAAAATTAGGTTGGATGAGTTGAAGGAGGAGGGTCTTGCTTCTCCAGTAGAATTAGGAGGCTGAAGTACCACCTCAATGGACTGGGGAGAGAGTGTGCAGTGGCTGAGTTGTGGGAATGAGACTTCTAGCAGTGAGGTGCAGTCTGTTCTCTCGCTGTGAGGAGGCTGTAGTTTGGGGAGGTAGCAACGGTACAGCAGTGAGTGTCATCCCAGCACCTGCTACAAGTGGCGAGTGGTTCACAGTAATGGAAGGCGCATCAGAGTAAGGGAAAGATAAGAGTGAAGATCGGAAGGTAGAAACGCTCTTCTGTTCTTCCAGGATGAATGTACTACAGTGGCCATGAAGGTAAGGTTACTACTGCCCCTGCTAATGGAGGTAAGCACATTCTGTGGTTGGTGACTCCTCAGGTAAGAAAATATTTGACCGTGCTTTTGTAATAGTAATAAGAAATGAGAGATGAAGTGTGTCTTCCCTGGAGCTGGTGGTTGGGACATTGTCAACAGGCTGGATAATATCATGTCAGGTAATGGAACAAGCTCCCATTATCATGTCTCAGTGGCTGGTGGAAATGAATTGGTAAGGGTAGGGAGAGAAGCGCCTGCTAGATAAGTACAGGACAGCTAAAGATTTCCATTAAGTCTAAGGTAGGATCCCATCATGATTGTAGCTTCTTGCTAGAAGGGAGTAGGAAAGAATGTGTTGTCCTAGGGCAATTGGAGTAAATTGCTGGCTAGACCAGATATCTGCAAGGAACTGCAATCCCATTCATTGACACTGGAACAACCTTTTATATTGGCATACATGATAGTGTAATGCAAGGGATGGGGTACATCACTTTGGGGCAGGTGGTAGCACTTGCAGACACGATTGAGAAGGCCATTGGTGAAATGCCCTATGATTTTAAAAACTGATGGAAGATAGAGTTATGGGTGTGTGGTGGGAAACAACAGGTTGCAACACTAGGTTGGGAAACAAAAATGGTATAAAATGCATTCAACCTGAAGTTTAAATAAAGACAATAGATCAGGTCAGCAAACGAAAGGGGAGGACAACAGAGGCAGCAAGGGACTACACCCTTAAGTTAACTATACTAATAGCAGGAGTATAAGAAATAAGATAGATGAGCTTAAGATTAATAGCAAGTGCAGGAAACATAGATATTATTGCTATAACAGAGACCTGGCATCGATCTGAAAGATAGAGATATGGGCCCTCTGTAATTCACATAACAAGGCTATAAAAATTCCACACTGACAGGGGTCAACAGGAATGGTGTGGAGTGCGATGTATGTCAGAGACAATCTTAAATTGTTGTGTTAGACAAGATATTAAATAAGAAGCGTCAGCCACTGATCTGTTTGGTTACAGCTTCTCGAGGGCCGACAAACTAATTTTGGTGGTGATTTTATTACCAGGCCCCAAATCTTGATAGGGAGTGCAGTAAACTTCTATTGGACGAAAATTCGTAAGGCTCTACAACGAAAATATGTGCTAATGGGAGTTTCAACTATTGACAGATTTGACCTGTAGCCATTTGACCAGGAAATTTAGAGTCAGTAGACTTTCTTGATAAGATCCAGGATTGTTATTTTAAAACAGTTTGTGACAGAAGCCAACTAGGGGTAAGATAACCGCCTTGACGAGGTTCTATGCCCAGTAGGGAAACAGCTAAATAATAATCATGAGGTAATGATGAGCTTGGGGAAAGTGATGCACAATCACTCAGTTTAATATATGGAATTCCCCTACAAATGGCAATCAAAGTTTCCGTCCCTTGACTTTCGGGGGGGGGGCTTGGCTGATTTCATCGGACTAAAAATTACTTAGGTGGCTGAACGGAATGACCTGACTAAGTGGTCAGGTAAGGTGGTGATGGATGCCGATAAATGATGCTTTTCCCGGGCATGTTCTAGCTGCTCAGTCAAATTATGTTCCCAAATCGGGAAAACAGATCAAACAAAAAAGATCCTAAATGGACGAACAAGAGATTAAAATATCTGATTGGTCAAAAGAGAGGCATATATAGGCAAATCAAAAGAGGAGAGGGGCAATTAAGAAATCGATATATTCAGTTAAAGAGAGAAATAAAAAAGGGAATTAGAAAAGCAAAAAGAGATTATGAGGTTAAAGTTGCAAGAGAATCGAAGACTAACCCAAAAGGATTCTTTCAGGTATACAGAAGTAAGATCAGGACAAGATAGGCCCACTCAAAAGTTCCTCGGGTCAGCTCACGGACAGTGATAAGGAAATGTGTAGAATTTTTAACACATACTTCCTCTCAGTTTTTTACACAGAGGATACCAGCGATATTCCGTAATGATAAATTATGTAGAACAGGACGATAATAAACTGTGCATGATTAGGGTCACAAGTGACATGGTCCTTAGGCAAATAGATAAATTAAAACCTAACAAATCCCCAGGCCCTGATGAACTGTATGCAAGGGTTCTAAAGGAATGTAAAGAGGAGCTATAGCCCAACACCTTGGCTAATCTTCTCAACATATCACTATATCAACTACAAACTGAATGTGCCAGATAATGGAAAATGGCAAATGTGATACCTATTTTCAAAACAGTGACAGGACTTTAGCCTTCGACACTATAGACCAATAAGCCTAACTCCATAGTGGGAAAATATATGAATCAATAATTTCCGAAGCCAGTTTTCGAAGCCACATTGAAAGCATAAATTAATCAACGAATCCGCAGCATGGTTTTATCAAGGTGCGTTCCCCTGCCTTACGAATTTATTAACTTATTTCACTAAGGTATTTGAGGAGGTAGATCATGGTAATGAATAGATCTTGTGTATATGGAACATTTCCTAAAGGCTTTTGACAGGGTCCCCCACATCAGAGACAATTGAGGAAAATTAAGCACATGGAATAGGAGGAGAAAAATTTTTCCTGGATAGAGGCACATGGTTGACAAATAGGCAGCAGAGAGTTTTGCATAAATGGGGAAAATCAGGAGTGGGGAAGCGTCACGAGCAGTTTTCCACAGGGTCAGTGTTGGGCCCCTCTGCTGTTCACAATCTCCATAAACGCAATAGATGAGGGCATAAGAAGCGACCATCGCAAGTTTGCAGATGACACCAAAATAGGCCGTCGAATTCATTCTGACGAGGACATTCGAGCACTCCAGTGAAGATTGAATAGACTGAAGCGGTGTTCGGAAGAAGAGGCAGATGCAGTTTATATAGACAAATGCAAAGTTCTAAATGTTTGGACAGCCAATATAAAAACCAGCACATATAAACTAAATAACGTAGAGCTTAAGATTATTACGGATTGCTAAAAAGATTTAGATTCTGGTTATCAAGTAATCTGAACCAAGACAACAGTGGCATAAGTGTTCGCAATAAGCTAATAGAATCCTTGGCCTTCATATCATAAGCATACATAATAGGAGTTCTCAGGTTGTCTCAACTCTATACATCATTGGTTAGGCCTCATTTAGATTATGCTGCACAGTTTGGTCACCGTATTACAGAATGGATCATAAAATTCTCAGAAATGTACAAAGGAGGATGACAAAGTTGATCCCATTGTATCAGAAACCTTCCCTAGAGGATAGACTAAGGGCCCGTAAATCTGCACTCCTCACTAGAAAGACGTAAAATTAGGGGATATGATTGAGGTGAATAAATGGAAGACAGGAATAAATAAAGGGATGTAAATATGCTGAAAATATCAAGCCTAACAGGACTCGCAGCATGGTTTAAGTTGGAAAAATTCAGATTCCAGGAAGGATGTTAGGAAAGTACTACTGGTTTGGTAATAGAGTGGTGGATAGTGGAAACAAACTCCCGATTACAGTTATAGAGGCCAGACGTTTGTGGGTAGCTTTAAAAATAGTTGGATAAATAATGAGTGGATTGTGGGTGGGTGTGAGTTGGACCAGATAGCTTGAAGCTACCAGGTCGGTTGCCGTGTTCCTCCCTAAATACAATGTGACCTGACCTGACTAGGTTTGGTTGCATTGGCTTAAGCCGGTAGAGACTTGACTTGCCTCGCATGGGCAGAAGGCCTTCTTCAGTGTTTCCTTCGTTCTTATGATCTTATGTTCGTATTAAGTTTTTGGTGAATTTGAATTTCCTTCAGAAGGTGGAATATGCTGGAACTGTAAATGAAGGCATGTTAAATAATGCAAATAACTCGTTGATGGTAGAGTTTAAATGATCCAGGTACAGCCATGTTCTGCATGTGAGCGTATAGTAAGCAGTAGTGGATCTTGGTTACGTCACATGTTGATAAATTAGACACATGTGCAACTCTTGGGTATCTTTATTGAGGAAACGTTTCGCCACACAGTGGCTTCATCAGTCCAAACGTAGGAGAAACTTGAAGAACAGGAGGAGAATGAGGTAATCAGTCCCTCAACCTTGAGTCGATGTGTTCAGTCCATCAATCTTGAATAGAATACGGCATATCAGCGGAGAAGCAGCTTATAAACCGTATGGCAGGAGAGGTGCAGCAGTCATAGGTCGTGTCACATTTGTTCAATGTGGAAGTATGTCGTGCCCAAGAATTAGGCAAGCGACATACTTGGGCACGACATACTTCCACATTGAACAAATGTGACACGACCTATGACTGCTGCACCTCTCCTGCCATACGGTTTATAAGCTGCTTCTCCGCTGATATGCCGTATTCTATTCAAGATTGATGGACTGAACACATCGACTCAAGGTTGAGGGACTGATTACCTCATTCTCCTCCTGTTCTTCAAGTTTCTCCTACGTTTGGACTGATGAAGCCACTGTGTGGCGAAACGTTTCCTCAATAAAGATACCCAAGAGTTGCACATGTATCTAATTTATCAACATGTCGGTTCTCTGAACCATTCATCTACGTCACATGTTGGAGGAGTGATGGTGGTGGAGGCGGGCTGAGTAGATGCTTGGAGTAATTTTGTAGTGTATGCTTGTATCTTTGCAATTGCTGCATACGTTGGAGTGTTGCTTGTAGGGTTTTTTCTTTGCTGAAATCTTGTTTTTTCTTTCAAAAATACCCTTTCTTGTGGGAAACATTTAGCTCCCATTGTATGGGTCATTACCTTGCATTTTTAAGAAACGCTGGTTGTGATGGGGGGAAAAGAGGGGTGCGGGAAACTGAAGGTTGTCCCTCACCCCAAACATGTATGCGGGAAACTTTTTTTGTCTTTTACTGAACATGCTTTGGGTGGTGGGGAGGAATGAATAACAGTTCCAGCAATGTTGAATTAGGGGGTATCTCTCTGCTTCAATGAAAGGTGGGACTAAAAAAGAAATTAGTAAAAAGCAACCCCTTGTTAGAGCAAGGGCAGCCATGTTCACGTCGTAAAAAGGGACCTTGAGCATGGCCCTTTGCTTTTTGGGATTTTTGTAATGCTGTGAACATAGCCCAATTTAATTTTGCGTCTCGAGGGAAATAAATTTTGATTTTCCCCCATAACATTGTATCAATCGCACCCTCGAAAAAATGACAGGATGGAAAATGAAACCTTCAAAACTAGGAGGCCAAGCCCAATGATACACTCTTCAGTCACTTTTTCCCTATCGGGCCCTGGAATTTTGGGCTGCACCCCTAACAGAAACCTTTCAAGGCAGGGGAAATTGCCGCCCTTTAAAAAAATGTAAAAAATTTAAAAGGGGCCCCGCATAACGGAGATAAAACACCTCAATTCCCTGGGAGCGCTTGGGGTTCCTAAACCTGAAATTCCCGGGAAGCAGGGGGGAGAGAAAAAGATTTTTATACACCTGGAAAAACCTAAAAGGGACTATACCGAACTTGCACACGAAAATCACCACTCCCAAAGCAAAAAAACTTGGCAAAACGATGCCACCACCCCCCCCAATGAAAACAGGGGTGCACAAAAGCACTTTTAAAGAGACCCCAAAATAAGGTTTCGGGGGCCCGAACTGTTCAACCCCCTCCCAGCAAAAACAAAAGGGGAAAAACCCAACAAAACCCCGGGCATTTTTAAAAGCGGCATTTGGACAAGCACCCAAAGTCTTTTTTCCCCGGATCAGCCGGGCTGGGGCCCCGAATGTTGGTTTGCTGCACCCAAAATCCAACCCCAACCCAAGGGCCTGGTTGATTCAGGGTCCCCCGGGTCCCCGGGAAAAAGGCCTTTGGGGGTCTCAAAAACCCGGGGGGCCGGCCCGGGTGCCTTAAACCCCCGGAAAATTTTTTTCCTCTCCCAAAAGGGGTTTTTAAAAAACTCCAGGTTTAAATTTTCCCCTTTGGAATTTTTCCTTGGGGGCCCCCCTGGGAGGGGGCAGGAATGGAACTTTTCCCTTAAAACCCTTTTGACCAGTAAGAGAAAAAAAAAGGGGTTGGGTTGTTTTGGTAATTTTTTCTGTTAAATATTAAAACAAAAAATTTGGTTTTTGGGTGTTGGGGGTTTGGGGTTTTTTCCCAACTAGAAAACCCAAAAAATTTGTTAATATGGGTTTTTTTGGGGGTTTGTTTTAAGTTTTGGGGGTTTGTTTTTGTGGGATGGGGGTTGTAAAGGGTTTTAAAGGGGTTTTGTATGGAGACAAGAAAAAGGGGTTAAAATTGTTTGGGGGGTTGAGGAACTTTTTTTTTCTATCCAAATTAAAGTTTCCCAAAAAAAAAAATTTTGGGAAGGGTTTTTTTGGGATTTTTCCCCTGGGGTTTTCAAAAAATTTTAAAAAAATAAATAAAAAAAATTAAAAAAAAATTTTTTTTAAATTTTTAAAAAAAATTAAAATTTAAAAAAAAAAAAAAACCAAAAAAAAAAAAAAATTTTTTTTAAAAAAAAAATGAAAAAAAACCCCAAAAAAAAAAATAAAAAAAAAAAAAAAAAAGAAAAAAAAGTTTATAAAAAGGAAAAAAAAAAAACCAAATCCCAGGAAAAAAAACCCCTTCCCCTAAAATTTTTTTGGGGTTTGGTTTGGTCCCCCAACAAGAACCCAAAAATTTTAAAGTGGGGGGTTGTTTTTTTTTTGGGAAAAAGGGGGGGGGGGGTTTTTGGGGTTATTTGGGAAATTTTGTATTTCTTTTTCCCCAATTTAAAGATACCGGTGGATAATTGTTTGGTTGGATTTTTTTCCTATAAATTAAATAAAACCCGGGGAAAAAAAATTTAAGGGTTTTAATGTGGGTGTTGTTTTTCCTTTTTCCCTAAAATTTAAAAAAATTTAAATTGGGGGGGTTGTTTTGTTTTTTCCCGAAAATTTATTAAAACAAAAAAAAATTTTGGGGTTTGGGGGTTTTTTGGGGAAGTTTTTGTAAAATTTTCATTTTCCTTTTCCCAACATTAATAAACGGAAATTTCATTAGGAGCAACCATTATTTTTCCCCGAATACCCCCCCTTTAACCCATTTTTAAAACTTAAAATTTCCCCATTTCCCTTTTCCCCACAAACCATTTTATGGCCAAAATTATTAAAACCCCCAAAGCACTCTCCCCAATTAAATTTATTTAATTTTAATTTTATTAGTTTTAACTAAAAGGGGGGTTACAAAACTAAAAAGGGAAACAGACTTTCCCCAAAAAATTTTTTGGCATTGTTTAAAGGGGGGGCCTCAAAAATTTTAAACCTTACAAAAACCCAAGGCCAATATTGAAAACCCGGGAAGGGGGACTTAAATTGGGGAGAAAACTATAAAATACCCAAATTTTTTAAAGTTTCAAAACAGGCCCAAAATTTCCAGCAGGCGGTTCCCGTTTTTTTTTCCCCGGTTTAGAAGTGTTTTAATAAAAAATTTTTTCCCCAAAGGGGTTAAAGGTTTAACAAAGGGGATTATTTTTCCTAAGAACCCATTTTAGGTTTTTAAAATTTAATTTTCATTACAATTAAAGGTTTTGATAATTTTTTTAAACATTAAAAGAACTTTAATTTTTTAACAATTTTTTTTTTTTTAAATTTACAAAAAATAGAAAAAATTCCCAGATTTTATAAATTGGGGGGCCCCAAAAATTTAATTTTTTTTTTTGGAAATAGCCGTGAAAAAATTTGGAAACAGAAAAAATTAAAAAAAGAAAAAATCTCCGGGTTTTTAAAGGGTTTCATGTTTTTTCCTTTTTGGGTTAGAAGGAGAATTTGGGGGAAGGGTTTTTAAAAAATCAAATTTAAAGGTTTCATTTTGTAATAAGTGAATAAAAAAGGGATAAAATTTTTTTTTATTCCGTGGGTTATTTTTTTTGGGAAAAAAATTTGGGGGAGGGGTTTGGTTTTAAAATATGTTTTTTTTAACTTAAATTTCCTTTTTTGGGTTTTAGGGGTCTGTTTTTGTAGTTTTTGGGGGAAGGGGAAATCAAAAGGTCCCCTTGAAAAATTCCCATAGTTTTGGGGTTAAGGGAGATTTTTAAAAAAGGGGAGGGTTTGGAAATTTTCCCTTATTTGTTTTAAATCCCTAAAAGTTTGGAAAATTTTTTGAAATTTGGTATTGGGTGTTGAAAATTTGAGTTTTTCCGGGGTAAAAATTTGAATTTTCCCCTTTTTTTAAAATTTTGGGGTTTAGGGTAGTTTTGGTTAATCTTCCCATTTAAAAAGGGGAAAAATTGAAAAAGGGCCGGAAAAAAGGGGAAAAATAGGTTTTTCAATTTAATGAAACATTTTGTTTTTTAGTTTTTTAGGAAAAAATTTTTTCTTAACGGGGGGTTTAAGTTTTTTCCCTTTAGCGGAAGGGCCTTTGGGGAGAAGGGGAAACGTAGTTTCCAACTGAAAAAATTTTGGGGGTTTTTTTATTTAATTTTTGGTTGCCTTTTGGTAGATATTTATGAAATTGGGAAAAAAAAGGGCCCAAGCACTTTCCCCGGTAAAGGAAGAAGAGTAAGTTTTGGTGGGGTTTTTAAAGGAATTGGAAAGGCTTAAGGAAAGGGAAAAAGGGGGCCGGGGAACCCCCTGGGACCCCAACGGGAAGGTTTTGGGGCGGGAGTTCCCCCTTTGCATCAAAAGCCTTTGTTGGGGGAAAAAATTTGAGGTATTTTTGAGGGGAGTGCCCTCTAATACCATAGTTGAAAATTTTTTACGGGGAAAGCAAGTCATGGTCAACGAAATCAAAAGCTTTACGAAAGTCAAGGGAAGATCCCCAGTGGGACTTCTTTTTTCTTTTGCATGAAAATAGGGTTCTAGCATGTTATAAACCCATCTTTAAAGTTTTTTTTTAAAGGCCGGAACCCAAAATTGGGGCGGGGGTTTGAAAAAATTTTAAAGGGGATAAGGTAGGATGGATTCGTTTATAAATTAATTTTCGAAGTTTTTTGAAAAGGAGGGTGAAAATTGGATATTGCCCCTTTTTAAATTTTTCCCAACCCTTTTTTGGTCTCCTCCTTTGTGGATCGGGGTGCCCCCTTGCTATTTTGAAAACGTGGGGAAAGGGGGGATTCAAGGGAAATTTGTTAAAGAGTTTTTGCAATATTGGTAATAGTACTTGTAAACGCTTTTTTGTATATAAAGGGGGGAAAAAGGGTATTTAAAATTTCTCCTCCCTTTTTTTCAGTGCGTTGATAATAAGGGAGACACGTTTTGGGTTAGTGGGACCCAAACCCCAGTGTGTTGGGGGTTATTTCCCATTTGAGGTAAAAAATTTGGTGGGGAACCCTGAGCTTGGGATTTTAAATTTGGAAAGGGTTTTTTGATCTTTTGGGGGGGGGGGAAAGAAAAATTCATTGGGGTCTGTTTTGCTTTTTTCCCTGTTGGGGGAGTTGGGTTCATCTGATTTTGCTAATTTTTTTTTTCGCTATGTCGTGATACTTTTTTGTTTCCCAAAAATTTTCTGATAGGGTTTTCCCGGGTTTTTTTATATCACCTCGAAAATTTGGATAATCTTTCCCAATAAAAATTTTTTTCCCCTTCTTATCAGGCGGGTTTTAAAAATGACGAAAACTTTTTTTTTTGGTTCGGGTTTAAAGGGTGACCCATTCTGTACTTTTTTTCATATCGGGGGTTTTGTTTTTGGGGATTTGAGAAATCCGGGGTGTTGCCAGGGACGTTCATCTCTTAGCTGTCACCCTGTTTGGGTTTTTTTTAGGGTTTTTGCTTGAAAAAAAGGGAATTGGGGCCCTTTTTTTGGGAAAATTTAAATTAAAACATTGGGCCCAATATCGTATGGGATTTTTTCTCAGGTGCCAGTCATTTTTGTTACTGCGGGTTGTAAAAGTTATTAAGGGCCCTGCCTCATTGTAAATCGAAGGTGATTTTAGTAGTGTTTTGGGGGTATTTTACCAAATTTTTGGGAGGAAAGAAAGGGATGGTCAAAAGGTATTACTGTAATTATCCCTGTTTTTAAAAGGGGGTAGGGTTTTGGTCCAGATTGGCAAGTAGGGAAACACTAGTCTCTGTAACTCTTTGGGTTTTTGTTACTGTTGGTAGCAAGATGCAGTTCCCCCAAAGGGGGTTTTTGTAAATTTCATAACGTGGGGGGTCCGGGCCCTTGCAGGAGATTTATATTAAAAGTCACCAAGGAAAGTAAGGATCTTTGTTAAATGCATGCACCCATTTATCATATTTCCCTGGGTTTTTGACAAAATTTGGGCTAATTTTTTGATTGGGAAATTTCTGTAGATGTTTTTTAAACTGGGGGAGAGGTTTTTTGAAGGAAATTTGGATTTAAATTTTACCCTTTTAAAATACCCCCAAATTTTCCCATCCCTTGTGCAAGTATTATAAATCCTTTTCTAGTTGGTCTGAGTAGTATATAGCTTTTGCCACCCCGTTTTTGGTCTGGCCTACATTTTTGTGTATGGCTGTGTAACCGGGAAATGGAAATAGACATCTTTTAGTAAGGCTTAGCAGGTTTCATTAGTGAAAATAATGGACATTTTGGGAAAGAAAAGGAAATTTTGTAATGCATGGGGTCCTCATAATCTTGCTTAAAGATCTATATTTGTGGCTCTGAAAAATTTCCCTTTTGATTGTTTTTGCGGGGTATAATTACGGGTAACTTTTTTGAATCATTTAAGTCTTTAAAAATAAGAGGTTGGTATCAGGTTTCAAGTTTTGTAATCATAAGATTTGTAGTGACTATAGTTAGAATTAAGTAAAACATAAAGTAAATATTTCCCAAAGCTAAAAAAAAAAAGCACCTAAATTTTTTAACAAATGAAAAAAAGATGAGTAAGGGAAATTTTTTTTAAAACTAAAATAAAGGGGCCCAAAATAAAAAAAGGGGCAAAATAATTTGTGGGGAACAAATAAAGTGATGAAACCCAAAAAATGGGGGCTTTGGGGAAAATGAAGTAGGTTAAAATACTTTAAAGGTAATTCCCTTTTAAAAATTTTAAATTTTTTTAAAAAAAAATTAAAATAAAAAGGGACAATATAAGTTGTGGTGAACAATAAAGTGGTAAACAAATAAATTTAGCTTTTTGGGGTATAAGGCAAAAAAATGAACTATTAACTTTAAACACCTGAGAATAAAAACCTTTATTTAAATTTAACAATTGCGAAATATGATCTAAGGGAGTTATATAAGCTAAAATAAAAGGGCCCAAAAAAAAATAAGGGACTACAATTGAGTATTTGGGAAACAAGTTAAAAAGGGCAGATAGTCACTAAGAAATAATATTGGGTTTTGGAAATTTTGATCTGATTTTGGGAATATTAAAAAAGTTGGGGCAGTTTTATTGCACAATTAAAAAATAAAAAAAAAAAGAGGTAGTTGGACTTTGCTAGCAAAAGATAGAATTGGGAAATTGCAAAAAAGTTTAAATTGGGAAAATTCACTAATTGCCACACAATAAAAAGTACTAAAAAAACAAGTAGTGGTAAAAAAAAATTAAATGGGCAGGTAAGAACAGTGGGAAAAATTTGGGAATGTCTGGTTTTTTTAAAAAATAGGGAAGAAGGTAAAAAGGTACAAAGATTAAAATAAACGTTTGGGGGTTGAATATACAAACTTTAAAAATTTTTGGGGAACAAAATGGTTTTGGGAACATAAAATAATGTTTTTAAATTTCAAAAGTAAAATTGGGCTGGGAGTAAAATGGGTTTTTAAAAAAATTTTTTAAGTAAATAAAAGATTTCAAAAAAGTGAAAAATAATGTTTATTTTTTATTCAATATTGCACTTGGGAGAAAAACTAGAGGGTTTTAGGCCCCTTTTCAAAGGTAAAATTTAAAAGTAATCTAAGATAGTTTAAAAGGGTAAAAAAGGGAAAGGTAATTAGAAAAAGTAATGGTTTTTTTAAATGTCCCAAAAAAAATTTGAGTAAATTGAAATTTTTTAAAATAAAAAAAAGAAAAATTATTTTAATTTTTGTAGGTAATAACAATTACCTGGATTTTTCCTGGAGAGTTTTTGGGGGGCAACGCCCCCGCGGGCCCCCGGGCTGTGACCAGCCTTCCCCGGGGGAAACATCGCCTGATCAACCAGGGTGTTGCTGCTGGGTGCACGCAAACCAAAGTCGAGCCCCCAGCCCGGGTGATCAGGAACTGACTTTTTGTTGCTTTCCATGCCCCGCTTGGGAAACTGCCAGGGGTCTGGTTTTTGGGAATCCCCCCCTTTTGTGGCTGGGAGGGAGTTGAACAGTCTCGGGCCCCCCGACAAATTATTGTAAAGGGCCCTTAACGTGCTAGTGAACCCCCCCGCTTTTTTATTTGGGGGAGGTGCATCGTCTGCCCAAATCTTTGCTTTCGTAGTGGGAAATTTTTGTGTGGGAAGTTTTTGGTTTCTTTCCCCCTAGGAAATTTTTTCCCGGGGTAATAAACAAGTATCTCTCCCTCCCCGCTTCCCGGAAAAACAGGTTTTGAAAACCCCAAGCGCTCCCAGTAATTGAGGGTTTTTTTATCTCCGTTTTGCGCGCCGTGAAAGTTCTCTGTACAAATTTTTTAGGGCGCAAAATTTTAAACCCGCCTTGAAATCTGTTAGAGTGGGAGCAATATTCCAGCCTAATAGAACAAGTGAAATGGAAAAAGTGCATCAGGCTTTGGGCCCCCTATTTTTTTAAGGTTCTCATTTTCCCTCCCGTCATTTTTCCCAGCGATGCGATTTTATACAATGTTTGGGCCTTGAAGGGGGAACCTCCGACATAATCACTCCCCAGGGGGCCCTTTTACGTTGGGGTTTCGGGTCTATTTTGTGGCCAAAATTTTTTTTTGGGACTCTGATAAGATTTAATTTCCCCCCATGTTTTTCCCAAAACTGAGTAATTTTAAATTTCTCATCGTTGAACTTCCCTATTGTTTTCTCGCCCAAGAAAAAAATTTGGTTTTATTCCGCCTTTGGGGCCTTTCATTTTCTGCAATGGAAAACACTGTCATCAGATTTGGGTGTCATCTGCAAGGAAGACAAGGGGCTGTGGGTGACATCCTTGTCTAATTTGGAAAATGAGGATGAGGAACAAGAAGGGGCAAATACTTGCCTTGTTTGGCAAGCTTTTTACCGTAAACCCCCCCCTCGGACTTTACCCTGTTTACGACTACTCTCGGTTTTTCGTTAATTTAGGAAAATTTTAGATCCCCATCGGCCGACTTTTCCCTGTTATTTTAGGCGCGCAATTTTTGCGGCTTATTCGCCCCTTGGGCCCCACCCTTTTCAAAGGCTTTTTTAAAATCTGTATATATTACTTTTCATTCTTTTTGTCTTCCTTTTTGCAAATTTTGGGCCTTGTCCCTAGTGGGTCCATAGTTGAGACAAACCCGGGCGACCTGTTTTTTAAACCCATGTTGCCCCGGGTTTGGGGTAACTGATGGGTTTTTAGATGGTGGTGATCTTGCTTCTTAGGACCCCTTTTAAAAATTTTTTTATTTTGGGAAAGTTTTGTGCTATTTTGGGCCCGTAGTTCTTTGCTGGGGCTTTACCCGCCCCCTTTGTGGAGTGGGGGGAAAGTCCCGTTGTTTTTAGTCATGGGGGACGAACCCCCCTGTCCATGCCCCCCCTCCATAGGGTTGGGAAAAAGGGCCCTGATAGGGGGTTTGCAGTTCTTTATGAACACAGAGTTCCTGAGTCTGGCCCGGGCAAAAGTGCATGGGCCCTTCATTTTTTCGCCTTTTCGAAGTCATTTTGGGTCAGGATAACATCGGATAGGCTTGTGTTAGTCAAATTTTGGGGCTTTTCCCCATAAAAATTCATTTTTGTTTTTCGACTCCCCTTTTGGTTTTAAACGGGTTGCTAAAAACTGAGTCATATTGGGGCTTTAGTACTCACTCTTTCCTTGCTGTCATCTGTTGGAGAAACCCCTCCCCTTTTTAAAATAGGGGCCCCAAAACTGGACGTTTTTTTCTCGATTTTGATTTTTGGGTAGGAGAAAAATACTTTGGGGGTTTTTTTCGATTTCATTTATGGCTTTTAGTTTTTTCCCCGCGATTCCGAAATCCAAAGGATTCTTTTAGCTTAATTCGATGCTTTCTATTTCCCCTGACCATGTCTCCCTGGGGCATTTTTAGATATATTGCCTCTTTTTGCGTTCTTTATTCTTTTTTTGTCGCCCCTTTTAAAAGGGGGCGCCTGTCTCTTTCTTTTTTTACATCTACCCTCCTTTTTTTTTAAGGGGAGAATAACCTTGGGCAAAAACTTGAGTGCCACCGAGTTAATCTGTCTAGGCAAGTTTTTGGGGCTGGTTGCTTAGTATATCTTCCCCCGCTTAATCGGTTTGGACTTTTGGGTTTTTTGGCCCACTTTATGTTTTTTTTTTTATTGAAGTTGAATTTGGGGAAACTCCCTCGTGGGCTATCTCATTTTGTCGGTCGGGGGTCCAGGAAAACATGTCTGAACCCTCAATTATGTTGTGAACTGATATTTTGGGTTTTTTAAAATGGGGACATTTTTTTATCAGATCATCATTGTTAGGAAGATGGGTCTATGTATTCCCATCTTGTAGGCTCTATTATTTGCTGGTTTAAATTTAATTTTGGGGCAGAGATTTAAAAGCCGTGTGAAATGTGATTTTTTATCCCGAGCTGCCCTCCGGTGTTATTAAATCAAAAAATATTTTTGCCCATATTCCTCCATTTTTGGGGCCTTAATTGAAAAACCCCCAGGGCCCAAAATGGTTGGGTTCAGGAGCGGAAGATTTTCCCCCAGTGGTCAATTTTTTTAAAAATTTTCCTGGAATTGGGTGGGAAAGTGCAACCGGAGGCTTGAGAAAAACCCCAATGACTAGGTTTTGGTTTCTCGACCCCTTTTTCTGCAAAACTTTCCCCTACGTCATTTGAGGCATTAAACATTCTGTGGGAAAAAAAAGTGACTCTGCAATGTACAGGCCCCAACCCCCCCCCTTTTTTCCTTTTTCACTCTGTCACAACTGTTTAGGTTGTAACCTGGGGGTCCAAATTTTGGTTTTCCAAGTGATCCCCTTTTTGTGGGTCCCCAAATGAAAGCCCCGAACATTTTTTCCTTTTCCTCTGCAAAGCCCACGGATGAAAGGTATTTTGTTTTTTTTTTAGCGGGTTTTTACCCCCGTATATTCAAAGAAAAATTTATCGGGCTGGTGGTTTTTGTTGGTAAATGGGGGGGAAATTTTTTTTTTGGCATTAGTATCTGTATCTTTGGTTTTGGGGGTGGAGGGCCCCAAATTTATAGTATTTAAAAAATATATGAGGGAGTAATATGGACAAGAAAGTATTAATTCACCCAATGTTTAAGCAAACAATTTCTAAATAAGAAAATTACAAAAAGGGGGCCCTTTGCTTTCTAGTAAAATCACAAAATGAGGGAATTAAAAAATTTTAAAAAAAATAAGGATTGTACAATGAAATTTGAACCAAAAATGGAGCAAAACATACACTACCCTACGTAGGCTTTTTAATTGGGCCTTTTTTAAATTTTATTCTCTTAAATTAGGAAACCCGAGAAATCGTGATAGATCTTCTCCCTTTTTGGGGTTGTGGGACAGTTGACCACATTTGTTTTCCTAACAAGAAATTTTTCCCCCTCCCCCTGTTTAAGCATTTGGGGTAATTGGGTCGTTTTCTCCCGTTTAAGTTTTCTACTCTAACAGGAGGTTCGACTTTTTTTGGAAGGGGCACCCCGTTTATTATACCTCTTTTTTTTCCTTTTAAAAGTGCAATAATTTAATTTTTTTTTCCTGTCATGTGAGTGGAATCCTTTAAGCATAACACCTTTTTTACCAGGGGATTTCCCATAACCTGGCTTCTTTTATTTTCAGACTCAGGGACAATAACACTTGGTTTTTTTTCCTTTTTGGGTTTTGCAGGTTAAATTTTTTTTTAAAGTTTGTTTGGGTTTATAACACCCGGGAAAAAGTGGAAATGTTAACTAATTTCTGCCCCCGATAGTTTTTTTCTTGTTTAGTTTTAACTTCTTTGGGGAGCAAAGTATCGCTGAAAATGGTTAAACTAAGTTGTTCTTCCCCTTCTTTTTCTGCTTCTTTAACCCTTTGGATTAAGAAAATATTATTTTTGGGTTTAAAAAGGCAAATCTATGACGTCGGGGTGGTCTTGCCACATTTTTTCCTTTCCCCCTTTATTTATAACTTTTGTTCAAAAACTGAGGAATTTTTTTCTCAGGGTTTTGTCCCTCCTTGTCTTTTTTTTGTTAGCATCTTTTTCGAAGATTTCCCTATTTTTAAAAACTAAGTTGGGGAAAGCATTCTTTTTGGGGATCTGGACGTTTGGGCATAAACCCGAGAGACACCTTTATGGTTAATCCGGGGGAAAAGAGGGGAGGAATTGGGGGGGGGCTGGTGAAAGCCATATTTTTGTTTTTGTTTGGTGCCGCCTTGAGGTTTGGGGAGTGGGTGGGTTTCTGGGGGGGCCCGGGGCCTCCCCCTGGCTACACTTTTTGAATATTTATTTTTTTTGGGGTTTTTTTTGCTGGGCTTGGTGCTTTTTTCCCTTAGATTTGGCCCTCATAATACTACAGGAAAATTTTTGTAAATTTAAGGGAAAAAGTTTTTAATTAAACAAAATTTTTTGGGGTTTCGTTTTTTTCGGGTGGCAGTGGGGTGTTGCTTTCGGTTTGTGGGCAGTCTTCCTTTGATCTCTATTATGTTCGATTTGTAGGTTTCACTGTTGGTAATCTTTGGTCATTCTAGGTGCTACGTTGGGTAGTGCAGTTTTGCATGTAACTAGGTCATCATAGAGCATTGGTAGCTCTGATAGTTGGAGAAAAGTACGGAGCTCGGAGGTCGCTGCTGCCGCTGCCGTTGCACTGTTTACGATCTGAGACCGATGAGTGGTGATTAAACCAAGGGTAATTTTCCCCGGGACACAGTCCATGGTGACGCGCCAGTCACCCGGTCCTACCCTTATTCACTCATTTTACCACTTTATTACGGTGGTCCCGTAAATCATGTTCCCTCACTCTCCACCAGGAACAGTTACGACACTTCCTATTATGAAATGAGGCCTATATTAATCCCTTAGGCCGCCGTGAACGCCAATTTCCTGGTTCCATGCTTTCCCAGCCTCCTCACTACATTCAAAACACTCCTGCCTCCCCCATGCCCCGAGTCGACCTCTCCCCCCCGCACATCCGCGCATGCGCAAAGGGAACTCTTGATTCTGTCCTATTGTCAAATACATTTTTGACTCATATCAACACATTAAACACCTATTAGGCGCTATAGCTTCGGAAAATCAAAAAATTTCCCACATGGGTGATGTGGATTGTGGGTGTTGTTGTCGAACTAGAGATACCGAAAAAGTGGTTATAAGTTGTGGGTTGTTGTGGGTGTTGTGGGTGTTGTGGGATGTGGGTGTTGTGGGATATGGGTGTTGTGGATTGTGGGCGTTGTTGTCGAACTAGAGATACCGAAAAAGTGGTTATAAGTTGTGGGTTGTTGTTGTGACTTTTTCTGATGAAATTAGTTAAAACGAGAAAAAAAATGAGGGTTGTTGGTGTTGTGGGATGTGGGCATTGTGGGTTGTGGGTGTTGTGGGTTGTGGGTGTTGTTGTCGAACTAGAGATGCTGAAAAGTGATTATAAGTTTGTGGGTTGATGTTGTGGGTTTTGTGGGGTGTGGGTGATGTGGGTTGTGGGGTGTTGTGGGATATGGGTGTTGTGGGTTGTGGGTGTTGTTGTCGAACTAGAGATACCCGAAAAGATGTTGTAAGTGGGTTGTTGTTGTGACTTTTTCTGGTGAAATTAGTAAAAACGAGAAAAATTGTGGGTTGTGGGTGTTGTGGGTTGTGGGTGTTGTGGGTTGTGGGTGTTGTGGGATGTGGGTGTTGTGGGTTGTGGGTGTTGCTGTCGAACTAGAGATACCGAAAAAAAAGAAGTGATTCTGTTATAAGTGTTCGTGTGTGTTTGGATTGTGTTCATGTTTTTTTTGCATTCATGATATAATAGTCTGAGGTGAGTGGGATCGTCTTGGTTAGAGTGATTTTGAGGGGATTTGTGTGAAAATGGGTGTTAGTCTGTTATGTTGATCTTAGTTTATGGTGATTTTGGTGGTGTTTTGACTGAATTCAGTGGTGTTTTAGTAGTATTCAGTGATGTATTTGGGAGTACTCAAATGGTGTTTGAGACTATTCAAAGGTGTTTTTGAAGGTGTTCAAATGATGTATAAGAGTATGAAGGAGTTCTGGTAGTATTCACTGGTGTTTTGGGAGTATTCAAAGGAGTTTGATGATGTTTCTTGAATGTGTTCAATTGATGTTTTTGGAGTAATCAGAGGTAATTGTCGATGTTTTTGTTGTACAAAGTAAAGTGTGGTGTGTATGTGTGTGTGTGTGTGTGGTGTGTGTGTGTGTGTGTGTGTGTGCGTATTAACTTTGTAAATATGTAAAATTGTGGGTTATGAGTGAAAATTGTGAGATGTTGGTGGGAGTGTGAGGGTTTGGGTGGGTGGGTTTTGGGCGTTGTTGTCGAACTAAAAGATCCAAAAAAAGAAGTGTTTCTGTTATAAGTTTTCGTGTTTTGTTTTGGTTTGTGTTCATTTTTTTTTCCCCTTTCTGTTATGTCTTAGTTGGGGTTTGGAGTGTATTCCTTTAGAAATTGGTAATCGCCTTGGTTATAGTGATTTGAGGGGATTTTTGTAAAAAATGGGTGTTAGTTGTTTGTTGATCTTAGTTTATGGTGATTTTGTGGTGCTTTGGGACTGTATTCAGTGGTGTTTTTAGTAGTATTCATTTGGGTGTTTTTGGGAGTATTAAAAAGATTTATGAGAGTTTTTTTAAAGGGGCGTTTCAAAAGAAAAGGTGCGGTTGTGTGTGCGTTTTTAATTCTTTAATTGTAAAATTGGGGACTATGAATTTTTTCAAAAAAATTTGGTTAAAAATGTTTTGGAGATTTTTTTTCTGATAAAAATATTTTAAAACGAGAAAAAGTCTAGACTTGGTTGTTTTTTTAAAAGGGAAATTGTGAATTGTTGGGGAAATTTTAACGAAAAAAATGTAAAATTTTTTGGGGGTTATCCGGGGTTTAAAGGGAATGAAAAATGTGTGGGGGGAAAATCGACAAGTTTCACCCCTTGGCGCGGTCATAAACGGGGACGTCCCCGACTAGGGGGAAGTAAACCCATCCCCCCGGCCCGGGGAATTAAACCCCGCGGCCCATAGAGCCCCTCAAAACTCCCCCCGTCGCGCCAAACCCCACTTTTTACGTTTTCCCTTTTAAGTAAAGGGGGAAAGTCGAAAAAGATTCAGCTTGTATGTATGAGGCCCATCCGGACGCACAGTCCCCCAAATTTAAAACACAGGGGGGGGACGTTCACAATGTTTAGCCTGTATAAGGGGAAAGAACCATGCCCCATAGAGGAGTTCATTGGGGGAAATTTGGGGGGGGGGGTTTCCCCCCAGAGGGGAACCCAAAAAAATTTCGATTCAAAGGAGAGGGAAAGTCTTGGTTTTAAATGAGAAAACCTTGATCCAGGGGAGCCTTTTTGAATGTTTTATCCCCAAGGGGGGAATCCAAAAAACTGATTCGGGGAAGTGGAGGGAAAAAAACTTGGACATAGAGGGTAGAATTTGGGTGGTGGGGGAAATCTTTTTTATTATTGATACGGGGAAAAAAAACTTGACCCGGGGGAGATGGGCTTTGTTTCGAAAAAAATTTGACCCAAAGGGAATGGGTCTTTAAATTTAAATTCGAGAAAAACTTGATCAAGGAGATGGGGCCCGGGAAATTTGGGATGCAAGGGGGAGTCCTTTTTGGAATGCTTTTACCCCCAGGGGGGGAATCCAAAAAAAACTTGATTCGAGGAAGTGGAGTTTTTGGCATTATCGAGAAAACCTTGATCCAAGGAAGAAGAGGGAATTTTTGGGGGTAAAAGGGGGAAAAAAGCCTTTTTTTAAAATTTTACCCCCAGAGGGGGGAAAACCCAAAAAAAAACCGATCCAAGGGAGAGGGGAGTTTTTGGGAAATTAATCGAGAAAAATTTGACTAAAAAAATGGAGCAGGAATTTGGGATGCAAGTGGGACCCATTTTGAAGCTTACCCCCAGGGGGGGGAATCCAAAAAATTTGATTCGGGAAGTGGAGCTTGCTTTAATTCGAGAAAACCTTATCCAAGGAAGGAGAGCAGGAAATTTGGGGTGAAAGGGGGGAGCCCCTTTTTGTGCTTACCCCCAAAGGGGGGAACCCAAAAAACTTGACCCAGATCATAAAAAAATTTAAATTAAAAAAAGGGAAAAAAATTGGGTGGGGGTGAAAGTGGGGGGGTTGGAAACCCCTCAAAAATTTTTGATCCGAGGAGAGCACAAAAAAAATGAAATTAAAAAAAAAAAATTGAAAAAAAATGGGGAAAAAAATTCGGGGAGCGGGGGCGATCCGACGACGCGGCCAAAAGGGTGCAGTGGGAAGGCCCCGGGCAGGGCGCAGGGGGGGCCGAGGGGCACGGGGGGGTGCAGGGTGCAGGGGGCGGGTGGGTCGGCGCAAGGGCGGGGGCGCAGGGGGGCGCGGGGGGGGGTCGGGGTGGGGGGGGGGGGGGGGGGGTTGAGGGTGAGGTCCGGGGGCGAGGTGGTCTTGGGGGTGGGGTTTGGGTCCGAGGGCGAGGTGGTCTCAAAGGGCAGGGGGTTTCTCGGGGGTGGGGTTAAAAGGTTTCATTAGCATATAGGTTTTAAAAGGGGGAAGCCACTCGGGAAAAAGGGAGCCCCCCTGTAGGGGGGCCTTTTTCAGGGGAGCCATTTTGGGGGAGCCATACTGTGGGACCGCTTTTGTAAAAAGGGACTGCGGACCCGCCTTCATCACTACCATGAGCTATGTAACTGGGGGCTCCGAAATCATGGACCAACGCCTCTTTTATTACCTTTTCCGAAGCCCAATCAAAAAATCTTTTCCCCCCCAATATCCCTTACAAGTGTTTTTATTAAAACTTTTCAAAAGGGATGATTCTTAACGCCCTTAAATAAACAGAAAAAAGGAAAAATTTCTTGTCTCCCCATTTGCAGGGCCTTCATGCATGGAAGGAGTGTATATCATTGCTTTAAACCACCCTTTCTCACTTTGCTCACGACAGCCATCACTACCTTTTTTTGCCCTTTTAAAAATCCCTTTTGATTTTAAACCCAAACCCACATGTAATCAATTTGTGAACTTTGCTGGATTAAAGGTTACTTGTCCAAAAGAAAGTCCCCTTTTTGTTGTTTCCAGGGGAAAAGAAGTGGGAACTAAAGACTTTGAATTAGGAACCCCCACAGGGGTGTGCCCTTTGTCCCAACCCCTTTTTAATAAATTTTGATTAATGCCTTTTCTTAATTTCTTTTGCCCCAGCCAGCCCCATCATTTAATTTGGTTTTGTTTGCGATGATATAATTTTATTTTTACACCACCGGATTTCCAACAAACCCAAAAAATTCCCTTTTTTCAAAGTTTCTAGCCTGGTCCCGGACCCTTTGGGGGTTTAAAAAACTTTTGGGGATAAAAAAAAAAGATGCTCAAAAGGGGGCCTCCCGGCAGAGAGGCACAAATTTATCCCAAAACCCGTTGAAAGAATTGGGGCTCTTCTAAATATGTAAGCAGAAACAGGTATCTAGGCTTTTAGGTTTTTCCCCTACTTTGGGCCTTTTGTAACGAGCTTTGTCGCCAATACAAAGAAAGGGGGGAGAGCACAGAGTTTGACAGGTTTTCCTCCCAATATGCGCTAATTTTTAAAATTGTGAAAATTATGTATCTTGCTTATTTTTAGATCATTGGTTATTTTGGCCCCCTCCACTTTCTTGCCCCTGTTTTCTGACGGAACTTGGGGGACTGGAAAAAACTGCTAAACAAGCAATTTAGGATCATCCTTTAGGTGCCCTCAACTGCCAAAATTTTTAAATATGCGGAAATAACTTAATATTTCAAACATTAGAATCGGGTTCTGAAAAAAATATCCTTTTTTGGGGGGCAATATGCTTAGGTTAGCCCATTTCCAAAAACCCTTCACAGAACCCTCCAAACTTTCCTCAGCACTGGTGAACATCCTTCCAGATGGATCGATAAAAAATGGAAAACCCACCTCCGGAGGAAACCGTACATGAAACATGTCAAGTTAAAGGGAAAAAGAGACACTTCCCGCTCCATGGAATATTTTCCCCCCCCTTCCCAAAATACCAAAACCCTTTTCCCCCCCCCCCCAAAAAACTTTTAAATCACAACCAAACTTCGTCTTGGGAAACCCCCAAAAATGTTCCTTAACTGTATTGTAACTTAGTCCAAAAAACAACACCTTTCACAAATTATTTACGTCGATGGTTCTGTTCAAAAGTCCAACTGGTTCAGCTGGTAGTGTGCTGTTGTCCCCACAGGTGATGGTTCTCCCCTAAAGAAATTTTGGGCAAAACATCAATAAATGGGCCCCACCCCCCTTTAAACAGGGAAATGGGTTTTATACCCTTTGCCTCAAAAGGGGTCCAAAACTATCTAAGGTTGACAGTTTTAAAATTTTAACGATTCCCCTGTCATCCATAAAAGCTCTCAACTCATTAAGCTAAATTGTTTGGGATGCTTGTGTCAGAAGCCCGGGGCATAGGTATGGAAAAATTTTTGGACAAAGGAGTCAAGGGTTGGGACATGCTGTGGATTCCCTCTCACATTGGTCTTCAGATGCAGATAAAATTTATAAATTGGGGTAAGCTGTATGCTTTTAAATAAAGGGGGGAATTGCAATCTTTGGGGTTTTCAGTTAGCAGTTTTAGAACCCAAAAATACGAAAAGAACTTCCCTTTAACTTTATTGAAATTAAAGGGTCAGGGGGGGATTGCACAAGTCAGTCCATCTTTTCATCATTCCAAAAAATGCAGGAGGGGCCCCCCAAAGTCAAGGTGCATCCAACCCAAAAAAAGCAGACTCTTTTGGGTGCACTACCGCCAGGGTCCGGGTGGGGGGTTTTAAAAAGTATCTATTTGGGAGGTTAAATCCCCACCACCCTTTTAACCAAAAAAAATGGGGAAAATTTTCCCGATGGGGCTAATGTCACAAACCCTTGGGGGCATTTTTTTGCTTTGGGGTTTCGATAAAATTTTAAAGAATTTAAGACAACTCACTCAGAAATGTTTAAGAAATGGCCCAAAATATTTTTAAACCCCCAGTGGTAAATTACGGGCCCTTCTTTGAAATACACTGACCCTTTTCTAGCTGTAAAAAAGCATTAACAAGTTTTTTGCGTGTACTCACCTAATTGTACTCACCTAATTGTGGTTGCAAAAGGGGGGGAGACCCCAGTCCTGGCCCCGGGCCCTTCACTGTCGATACTAGATTCCCCTCCTCTCTCTGCTTCCTGAGCTTTGTCATATCTCCTTTTTTTAAAAAATATGTAGGGTTCCCCCGCCTCCAAAAACTTCACTTTTCTAGGGTATTTTCCCCTTTTGGGCAACTCAAAGACTGAAGAAATACTTCTAACCCTCCCTGTGATTCCTTTATTCTTTAGCTTCCCCGTTTTTGACCCCCCTTGTCCCCCGTGTCCCCCCTCTTGGAACATCCTATCCTGTCCACCTTGTCTATTTCCCCGCAGTACTTGTATGTCGTTTCATTTCTCCCCCGACCCTTTTGTCCTCCAGTGTCGTCAGTCCCCCATTTTTCCCCCAAAACCCCCTCGGGGAAAGACATTCCCTTTTAGCTCTGGGAAATAGCCCTTGTTGCAAACCTTTTTTACTTTCTCAAATTTTTTGACGTGCTTGAAACCCGGTTTTGGGTTTTCCAACTGGTGCTGCATACTCCAGTATGGGCCTAAAATAAACAAATGGGACAGTGTCCCTTTAATGATTCCTTATTAAGGTATGGAACGCTATTTCCCCAGGTTTGCCAGGCCCCCCGTTTTGCTGCAGCGGTTTTTTTGGGGTTATGTGTGCCCCCGGGGGATGTGCCGGTGTTATGGTCCCCCCCCAAGGTCTTTCTCCCCAAATGAGTCCCGTAGTCTTTTTTTTCCCCCCTAGCCTATACTCTGTCGGGGGTTTCCTTTTTCCCCCTCCCCCAATCTTATGACTTTGCAAATTTTGGGTGGATTGAATTCGAGAAGCCCGTTGTTCGGGCCCCCCTGTCCAGCCTGTTTCCAGGTCCCCTTTTGCCCGTCCGCCCCCATTTCCCCGTCCATTTAATTCTTCTCATCAACTTCACCATCCCGCGAACAAGGGGCACTTCAAAAGTCATTCCTTCCATCATTTTCGTTCACATAAAACAAAAATACCTGGTCCTAGAAAATGACCCCTGTGGGGGCCCCCCCCCGTAAAAAGGGGGGCCCACTGTTTAAACCCCTTTTACGTCCAAGACTCGGTTGCCGGGCCCCCCGGGCAGGTATTTTTCCCCATCCATTGCAGTGCCCTCCCCAATTTCTGCGCCTGATCCTTTCCCGCTTCTGGGACAAAACTCTTGTGGGGAACGTGTCAAAAAGGAAAATTCCTGCAGTCTGGGAAAACGCAATCTAAAACCCCCCCCTTTTCTTCGTGTCCTTTCTTCTGTTACCTTGTCATAAAACTCCAGGAGGTTTGTGATACAAGATTTGCCTTCCATGAACCCATGCTGGTTTTCATTTATAATCTTGTCTGGAAAATCTTCCAGCTCCTGCACCCAACATCTTGCTCCTGGGGGATTTCAACTTAAGGCACCTAAAATGGAGGAATATAGCAAATAACATTGTTGCAGTAATAACACCAGGAGGCAGCTCTGATGAAAACTCACACTCACACGAGCTTTTAAATCTCTGCACAAAATTCAACTTAAACCAGCAAATAATAGAGCCTACTAGACTGGAGAATACACTAGACCTCATCTTCACTAACAATGATGATCTGATAAGAAATGTCACCATATCAAAAACAATATACTCAGATCACAACATAATTGAGGTTCAGACATGTATGTGTGGAGCCCCAGACCGACATAATGAGACTAGTCACGAGGGAGCATTCACCAAATTCAACTTCAATAACAAAAACATAAAGTGGGACCAAGTAAACCAAGTCCTAACCGATATAAGCTGGGAAGATATACTAAGCAGCACAGACCCCCAACTTATGCCTAGAACAGATTAACTCGGTGGCACTCGATGTATGCACAAGGCTTATTCCTCTAAGAAAAAGGAGGAGTAGATGTAAAATAGAAAGAGACAGGCGCTCCCTTTACAGGCGACGGAAAAGAATAACAGAGCGGGCTAAAAGAGGTCAATATATCTGAAATGCGTAGGGAGACACTGGTCAGAGAAATAGCAAGCATCGAACTTAAGCTAAAAGAATCCTTTAGGAGTCAGGAATCGCGGAAGAACTAAAAGCCATAAATGAAATCGAAAGAAACCCAAAGTATTTCTTCTCTTATGCCAAATCAAAATCGAGAACAACGTCCAGTATTGGGCCCCTACTTAAACAAGAGGGGTCCTACACAGATGACAGCAAGGAAATGAGTGAGCTACTCAAGTCCCAATACGACTCAGTTTTAGAAAGCCGCTAACCAGACTGAAGTCGAAGATCAAAAGAATTTTTTATGAGAGAGCCACAAAATTTGTTTAAACACAAGCCTATCCGATGTTATCCTGACGCCAAATGACTTCGAACAGGCGATAAATGACATGCCCATGCACTCTGCCCCAGGGCCAGACTCAGGGAAAACTCTGTGTTAAATCAAGAACTGCAAGAAGCCCCTATCACGAGCCTTTTCCATCCTATGGAGGGGGGAGCATGGACACGGGGGTCGTCCCCACAGTTACTAAAAACAACAGACATAGCCCCACTCCACAAAGGGTTTAGTAAAGCAACAGCAAAGAACAAACAGACCAATAGCACAAACCCATCCCATATCATAAAAATCTTTGAAAGGGTCCTAAGAAGCAAGATCACCATCCATCTAGAAACCCATCAGTTACACCAACCCAGGGCAACAGGGTTTAGAACAGGTCGCTCCTGTCTGTCTCAACTATTGGATCACTACGACAAGGGCCTAAAATGCACTAGAAGACAAAAAGAATGCAGATGTAATATATACAGACTTTGGAAAAGCCTCGACAAGTGTGACCATGGGGTAATAGCGCACAAATCGTGCTAAAGGAATAACAGAAAAGTCGGTCGAAAGGGTCTATAATTTCCTCACTAACAGAAACACAGAGAGTAGTCGTCAACAGAGTAAAGGGCCGAGGCAACTACGGTGAAAAGCTCTGTTCCACAAGACAAAAGTAACTCGCTCCCATCTTGTTCCTCATCCTCATATCCGACATAGAGAAGGATGTCAGCCACAGTACCGTGTCTTCCTTTGCAGATGACACCCGAATCTGCATGACAGTGTCTTCCATTGCAGACACTGCAAGGCTCCAGGCGGACATCAACCAAATCTTTCAGTGGGCTGCAGAAAACAATATGAAGTTCAACGATGAGAAATTTCAATTTCTCAGATACGGTAAAACATGAGGAAATTAAATCTTCATCAGAGTACAAAACAAATTCTGGCCACAAAATAGAGCGAAACACCAACGTCAAAGACCTGGGAGTGATCATGTCGGAGGATCTCACCTTCAAGGACCATAACATTGTATCAATCGCATCTGCTAGAAAAATGACAGGATGGATAATGAGAACCTTCAAAACTAGGGAGGCCAAGCCCATGATGACACTCTTCAGGTCACTTGTTCTATCTGGGCTGGAATATTGCTGCACACTAACAGCACCTTTCAAGGCAGGTGAAATTGCCGACCTAGAAAATGTACAGAGAACTTTCATGGCACGCAAAACGAAGATAAAACACCTCAATTACTGGGAGCGCTTGAGGTTCCTAAACCTGTATTCCCTGGAACGCAGGTGGGAGAGATACATGATTATATACACCTGGAAAATCCTAGAGGGACTAGTACCGAACTTGCACACGAAAATCACTCACTACGAAAGCAAAAGACTTGGCAGACGATGCTCCATCCCCCCAATGAAAAGCAGGGGTGTCACTAGCACGTTAAGAGGCCATACAATAAGT
Source organism: Cherax quadricarinatus (assembly GCF_026875155.1). Classification (NCBI taxonomy): domain Eukaryota; kingdom Metazoa; phylum Arthropoda; class Malacostraca; order Decapoda; family Parastacidae; genus Cherax; species Cherax quadricarinatus. The sequence continues at coordinate 3,841,181 of NC_069399.1, forward strand.
GTCCGGGGCCCGAGACTGTTCAACTGCCTCCCAGCACACATAAGGGGGATTACCAACAGACCCCTGGCAGTCTTCAAGCTGGCACTGGACAAGCACCTAAAGTCAGTTCCGGATCAGCCGGGCTGTGGCTTGTATGTTGGTTTGCGTGCAGCCAGCAGCAACAGCCTGGTTGATCAGGCTCTGATCCACCAGGAGGCCTGGTCTCAGACCGGGCCGCGGGGGCGTTGACCCCCGGAACTCTCTCCAGGTAAACTCCAGGTATTATACTCACTCCTAGGTTTTTCTCCTTGAGTGAGGTTTGCAGCCTTTGGCCACCTAGCCTATACTCTGTTTGCAGTCTTCTTTGCCCTCCTCCAATCTTCATGACTTTGCATTTGGTGGGGTTAATTTCTAGGAGCCAGTTTCTGGACCACACATTCAGCCTGTACTGGTCTCTTTTAGACCTGTCTGGTTTGCATCTGATTTAATCCTCCTCATTAACTTCACGTCATCTGCAACAGGGACACTTATGAGTCTATCCCTTTCGTCATGTCGTTCACATATACCAAAAATAGCACTGGTCCAAGGACTGACCCCTGTGGGACCCCGCTCATCACTGGCGCCCACTGTGATTCCTCACACAAAAACCATGACTCGCTGTTGCCTCCCTGTTAGGTATTCTCTGATCCATTGCAGTGCCCTTCCTGTTATACATGCCTGTTCCTCTAGCTTCTGTACTAATCTCTTGGGAGGAACTGTGTCGAAGGCCTTCTTGCAGTCCAAGAAAATGCAATTCAACCCACCCCTTCCTCTCATTTCTTATTTTCAGTTACCTTGTTGGTAAAACTCTAGTAATTTTTGTGACACAGGTTTTGCCTTCCATGAATCTGTGCTGGCTGTCGTTTATAATCTTGTTCCACTCCAGGTGCTCCACCACTCTCCTCCTGATAATCTTTTCCAAGACTGCATACTATACATGTCAGTGACACTGGTCTATAATTTAGTGCTACATTTCTGTCTCCCTTCTTAAAGATGGGAACTACATTTGCCTTCTTCCATACTTCAGGTAGTTGCCCAGTTTCAAGGGAAGTGTTTTAAGATTTTTGGTTTTGTGGCACACGTAGTGTCCCTGCTCCCTCTCTAAGGACCCACGGAGAGATGTTGTTTGGGTCCACCGCCTTTGAGGTATCAAAGTCACTTAGGAACTTCTCCACCTCCTCCTCCTCAGTTGTGTGTAATTCATCCAACACTTGTTGGTATATCCCTTGTTGCTCTACGCCACTGTTTTGTCTTCCCGTTGTCCCTTCAGCCTTCACTGTAAATACTTCCTGAAATCTCATGTTGAGCTCCTCACATACCTCCTGGTCGTTTCTTGTGAGCTCCCCACCTTCTTTCCTCAGCCTGATTACTTGGTCCTTTACTGTTGTCTTCCTTCTGATGTGGCTGTAGAGTAGTTTTGGGTCAGACTTGACTTTCGATGCTATGTTATTTTCATACTGCCGCTGCGCCTCCCTTCTTATCTGTGCATTTACTCATTTCTGGGTTGTCGACTAATCTCTTTATTCTCCTAAGTCCTTTGCCTTCTGTACTTTTTTTTTCCCTTCTCTAGAGCACTTAGTTTTTGGGCCCCCCTGCACCTTTGGGGAAACCAGGGGCTTGTTCTGTCCTTCCCATTATTTCTGTTGCCCTTGGGAACAAACCTTTCCTCTGCCTCCTTGCATTTTGTTGTTACAAAGTCCATCATTTCGTTTACTGATTTTTTCCTACCACTCCTGTTCCCACTGAACCCCCTGCAGGAAGGTCTTCAAATTTCCCATGTAGTCCCCCTTTTAAGTTTAGCTTTTCCCTTTTCTACTCCTGTTAACCCTGTCCACTTTTAGCTCCATGATGTATTCAAAGCTGATAACTATGTGTTCACTAGCTCCAAGGGGCCTTTCATATGTGATGTGCCCAATGTCTGAGCTACTCAGGGTGAACACAAGGGCCAGTCTTGCTGGTTTCGTCCTCCCCTATCTCTCGGTGGTATCCCTAAAAATGTTGGTGCATGAGATTTGCCAGCACCACATCCATTTATCTTGGCTCTCCATGTTTTGGGGACCCCCATGTGGGCTCCAGGTTTTCCCAATCAATCTCCCTGTGATTGAAGTCACCCATGACCAGTAACTTCACTCTACTTGAGAGGGCCCTTCTTGCCACCTCAGCTAGAGTGTCCACCATTGCTCTGTTGCATTCATCATATTCCTCTCTTGGCCTCCTGCAGTTCTGTGGTGGGTTATACATAGCTACAATGACTACCTTGTATTCCCCTGACTGAACTGTACCTACCTTTCTCCAATCTTGTCCATACCTTCCATTTCTTGATAACCCCACCAGTTTTTTATTAGTAGTGCAATGTCTCCTCCCCCCCTGCTCCTTCTATCCTTCCTCAGGATCTGTTACCCAGGTGGGAAGATTGCACCTGTTATTATCCCATTGAGTTTCGTTTCTGTAACCACTACAATGTCTGGGGACAACTCCTTGATTCTTTCGTGCCACTCCTTACATTTATTCGTTATTCCATCTACGTTTGTGTACCAAACCTTCAAATTCTTTTCAATAACTGTGGCTGGGGAGAGAGGGGGGGTTAGGGGGGGGGAAGGGGGGCCCATAGGGGGTTGGTGTGGGGGTGGGGTCTCTGGGGTGGGGTGTTAAGGGGCAGAGGGCCCCATGGGTGGTTTCAGTGGGGGTGGGGGTGGTGGTGAAGGGGATGGCAGAAGAGGGCCTATGGGGGATTACAATGGGGGAGGGGGGTTTTGTGTGAGGGGGATATGGATAGAGGGTACAGTGTGTGAGTTGCTGTGGGTTGCTGTGAGGGTGGGGCTGTGGTGGGGGGATGGGGGGAGAGGGTACATTGTGTGGGTTACTGTGGGTTTCTGTGGGGGTGAGGTTTGAGGGTGAGGGGGTGTGCAGGTTACTGAGGGTTTTCTGTGGGGGTGGGGTTTAGCACAGGGGGTGTGAGAGTTACTGTGGGTGTCTTGTGGGGGTGGTGTTGTGCTGAGGGGGATGGGGTAGAGGGTGCAGTGAGGGGTTTTTGGGTTAGGTCGTTTGGTTGCTTTGGGGTTGCCATAAATGTCATAAATGAAAGCCATAAAAAGCCATAAATGAAATCGAAAGAAACACAAAGTATTTCTTTCTCCTATGCCAAAATCAAAATCGAGAACAACGGGCCAGTATTGGGCCCCTACTTAAACAAGATGGGTCCTACACAGATGACAGCAAGGAAATGAGTGAGCTACTTAAGTCCCAATATGACTCAGTTTTTAGCAAGCCGCTAACCAGACTGAGAGTCGAAGATCAAAATGAATTTTTTATGAGAGAGCCAAAAATTTGGTTAACACAAGCCTATCCAATGTTATCCTGACACCAAATGACTTCGAACAGGCGATAAATGACATGCCCATGCACTCTCCCCAGGGCCAGACTCATGGAACTCCGTGTTCATCAAGAACTGCAAGAAGCCCATATCAGAGCCTTTCCATCCTATGGAGAGGGAGCAGGGGACACGGGGGTCGTCCCACAGTTACTAAAAAAAAACAGACATAGCCCCCCCTCCACAAAGGGGGCAGTAAAAGCAACAGCAAAGAACTACAGACCGATAGCACTAACATCCCATATCATAAAAATCCTTTGAAAGGGTCCTAAGAAGCAAGATCACCACCCATCTAGAAACCCATCAGTTACACAACCCAGGCAACATGGGTTTAGAACAGGTCGCTCCTGTCTGTCTCAACTATTGCATCACTACGACAAGGTCCTAAATGCACTAGAAGATAAAAATAATGCAGATGTAATTATACAGACTTTGCAAAAGCCTTCAACAAGTGTGACCATGGCGTAATAGCGCACAAAATGCGTGCTAAAGGAATAACAGGAAAAGTCGGTCCCATGGATCTATAATTTCCTCACTAACAGAACACAGAGAGTAATCGTCAACAGAGTAAAGTCCGAGGCAGCTACGGTGAAAAGCTCTGTTCCACAAGGGACAGTACTCGCTCCCATCTTGTTCCTCATCCTCATATCCGACATAGACAAGGATGTCAGGCACAGCACCGTGTCTTCCTTTGCAGGTGACACCCGAAAACTGCATGGGGCAGTGTCTTCCCTTGCAGGACACTGCAAGGCTCCAGGTGGACATCAACCAAATCTTTCAGTGGGCTACAGAAAAAAAAATATGAAGTTCAACGATGAGAAATTTCAATACTCAGATATGGTAAACCCCGAGGAAATTTAAATCTTCATTTAGAGTACAAAACAAATTCTGGCCACAAAAAAGAGCGAAACACCAATGTCAAAGACCTGGGAGTGATCATGTCGGAGGATCTCACCTTCAAGGACCATAACATTGTATCAATTCGCAATCTGCTAGAAAATGACAGGATGGATAATGAGAACCTTCAAAACTAGGGGGGGGCCAAGCCCATGATGACACCTTCAGGTCACTTGTTCTATCTAGGCTGGAATATTGCTGCACACTAACAGCACCCCTTTAAGGCAGGTGAAATTGCTGACCTAGAAAAGTACAGAGAACCTTCAAAGGCTCGCATAACGGGGGATAAAACACCTTTAATTACTGGGAGCGCTTGAGGTTCCTAAAACTGTATTCCCTGGAAATGAAGGAGGGAGAGATATATGATTATATACACCTGGAAAATCCCAGAGGGACTAGTTTCCGAACATGCACACGAAAATCACTCACTTCGAAAAGCAAAAGACTTGGCAGACGATGCAACATTCCCCCCCAAAGAAAAGCAGGGTGTCACTAGCACGTTAAGAGACCATACAATAAGTGTCAGGGGGGGCCCAAGACGTTCAACTGCCTCCCAGCATACATAAGGGGGATTACCAACAGACCCTGGCAGTCTTCAAGCTGGCACTGGACAAGCACCTAAATCGGTTCCTGACCAGCCGGGCTGTGGCTCGTACATTGGGTTTGCGTGCAGCCAGCAGCAACAGCCTGGTTGATCTGGCTCTTGATCCACCAGGAGGCCTGGGTCACAGGACCGGGCCACGGGGGCGTTGACCCCCGGAACTCTCTCCAGGTAAACTCCAGGTACTGGAGGGAGTTGTGTTTTTCTTCTACCATGTGGGGGCCCGATTTCTCCTGCTTCCACCTTCCTTGCCTCCCATTCTTCCTTGCGACGTTGCCACCCTTTCTTTCAGTGTCTTCTTTTCTTCTCGTGTACTGTCCCGGTCGAGGGGGAACACACTCCCGGAACACCTGATTACCCTTAGGTGTGTGCTTTCTCCTGAGGATCCGGTTTCGATCTGACTCTGCCTTGAGAGGTAAACAGAGCGAGCTCACGCGAACGAAAAAAAATTTTGTCGAAAAATTCACAAATTGAGTTTAAAACATATAGAAAAATAGCTTAACTCTCTGGCAACACAATGGTACCAGAATCATTGTTCTACGACATTCCTACAAGAAATTATGGTCATTTAAAACACCTAGGGTGACGTCACCACCCACGGCAGGTCTGCTCACTTGTCCTCAATTTTCATTTTTTTTCCGTTTTGTTTTCGTGTATTTATTGTATTATTCTTTCTAAGATAATAATTGACGATTTGGCATCATAATACAGTGGGTGGGACTTATCCGTAGAGTTCCAGCCAACCAGGAACCTCCTGGCACCATTTTGCTGAGGTCATGGAAAATTCCAGTCTCGGTGTGGCCGGGGAATATGCTTCAATATTATTTGAGCACACATACAGAGGTACAAAAAAATACAGATAAGAGCAGCATGCCAAAGCCACTTATACTATGCATAGCATTACGGGCTGGCTTAGAATTAACTTAAGATTAACTAAGCAATGATGAAGTCAGTGATAAAACATTAATGTAAACAGATTACTATAAAGCACAAGTGAGTATTACAAAGACAGGTCATATGGTTGCATTCAGTCATATGAAGGATTCTGTTAGGTAGTGTATTTAAAAAATAATAAAGTTAGATTCGGTTTTAGGTTTAACATTTATGTGATAAAAATTGTGAGAAACATTTAAGATATACAATTTTAAAAGGGTTCAGTTATTCAGTATTTATTTGGTTTTGGGTAAAGTAAGTGATCTTTGAGTAGAAAACTTGAATTTTTTAAACGGGTAGTGTTTCTTTTAATTTACAGGTAATGAATTCCAGATTTTAGGGCCTTTTATGTGCATTGAGTTTTTGGCTAGTGTGAGATGAACACGAGGAACATCAAAGAGTGATCTTGCCTTGTGTTATGGTCATGTGTTCTGTTGAGGTTGGCAAGGAGATGTTTGAGGGGAGGGTTAATATCAGAGTTAAGTGTTCTATGAAATGTAATGGTGCAGTAAAAAGTATGGATGTTTTGTATGGTGAGTAGGTTTAGTGTATTGAATATTGGGGAGTGTGCTGCCTGTAGTGAGAATTTGTTATCATTCTAACTGCAGCCTTTTGTTGGGTAATTAGTGGTCTGAGATGGTTAATTGTTGTTGAGCCCATGCACAAATCCGTAGGTGAGATAGGGGTAAATAAGAGAGTGATATGGGCAGGAGGGCTGACTGTGGAACATAGTACCGTATCTTCGATAGTATGCCTACGGTTTTGGGAAAAATTTTCTTAAAAATTTGTTGTATATGTGTATGAAATTTGGTCTATTATCAAGGTGGATTCCTAAGAATTTTCCCTCTGTTAGCTTTGTGATAGGTGATCCGTTTATCATTATGTTAAGAGGGACATCTGTAGCTCTGTTCCCAAAAACTGAATGAAGTAGGTTTTGTCAATGTTTAGTGTAAGTTTGTTAGTCCTCATCCAGTAGATATTTTCTGTAATTCGGTATTTACAGTATTGGCTAGTGTGACTGGGCTCGGGTGAGAGAAGACGTATGTAGTGTCATCTGCAAATAGTGTGGGTTTGAGTAATTGCAAAGCATTTGGAAGGTCATTTATGTAAGGAGAAAGAGAAGAGGGCCAAGGACACTTCCCTTTGGGACACCCAACTGTAATTGGTTGCGCAGAAGAGTTTGCCCCATTTGCGTACACATATTGGCTTCTGTTGCTGAGGTATGACTTGAGGTAGTTGAGGGAGTGCCCTCTTATACCATAGTGTGAAAATTTTACTGGAGAAAGTCATGGTCAACTGTATCAAAAGCTTTACGAAAGTCAATGAAGATCCCCAGGGGGGACTTTTTTCTCTATTGCAGTGTTTTATATGTTCTAGCATGTGTATAATAGCATCATTAGTATTTTTATTAGGCCTGAATCCAAATTGGCAGGGGTTGATATGTTTTGGGAGATAAGGTAGGAGTAGATTTGTTTATGAATTTAATTTTTCAAAGATTTTTGAGAGAGGGTGTAAGTTGGATATTGGCCTATATTATTCAACTCTGTTTGGTCTCCTCCTTTGTGATGGGGGTGACCCTTGCTATTTTGAGTACTGTAGGGAAGGTGGAGGATTCGATGGTTTTGTTAAAGAGTGTTGCAATGATTGGAGTAGCACTTGTGACACTTTTTTGTATATAAAGGGTGGTAAGGTATTTAAAAATCTCCTGCCTTGTTTTTTAGTGCATTGAAAATAAGGGAGACTTCGTATGGGTTAGTCGGAGCTAGGAACAGTGGGGGTTCGGGTATTTGCCGGTGAGGTAGTCATTTGGTGGGGTATCTGAGCTTGGGATTTTAATTGGCAAGGTTTTGTCCTATAGGGGGAGAAGAAATCATTGAGTCGTTTGCTGTTTCTGTTGGTGGGAGTTGGGGTTCATCTGATTTTGCTAATTTTATTTCGCTATTTCGTGATATCTTTTTTGTTCCCAGAATTTCTGATAGGGTTTTCCAGGTCTTTTTTATACACTCGTAAGTTGGATAATCTGTTCTCATAATACATTTTTTTGCCCTTCTTATCAGGCTGGTTGGGATTGACGAATTAAAACGTTTTGTTGGTCTCTGGTTATGAGGGACCCATTCTGTACTGTTTTTCATATTGGTGTTTTGGTATTATGGATTTGAGAATGCTGGGTGTTAGCCAGGGACTGTTCAGTCTCTTTGCTGTCATCTGTTTAGTTTTTTGGGGCAGTGCTTGTTATAGAGGTTTTTGGGTCTTTTTAGAAAATTATTAATACATTCGTCAATATCTGTATAGATTTCTAGCTCAGTGTGCCAATCAATGTTTGCTAATGCTGTTGTGAAGTTATTAATGGCTGCCCCATTGTGAAAATCTGAAGGTGACTTTAGTAGTGTCTTGGGGGAGTTTACCCAAAAGTTGTTATGAGGAAAGTAGGGTAGTGGTCTGTGGTATTATCTGTAATTATGCCTGATTTTAAAAGGGGGTATGGTGTTGGTCCAGATGTGGTCAAGTAGGGAAACACTAGTCTCTGTAACTCTTGTAGTTTTTTTTACTGTTGGGAGTAACATACAGTTACTCATTGTGTTGTGAATTCAGTAAAGTTGTGGTCCTGGTCTTGCAGGAGATTTATATTGAAGTCACCTGAGAGTAGTAAGTGATCTTGTTCATGCGTGCATCAGTTATCATACTTCCTAGATTTTGACTAAATTGGCTAATGTTTGACTGTGGAACTCTGTAGATGTTTATCAATGTGAGAGGTTTTTGTAGGTATTTGGATTTGAATTTAGCTATTATATCCCCATTTCATCCCTTGTGCAAGTATTAGTGATACATTCTAGTTGGTTGAGTAGTATATGGCTGTGCCACCCCCTTGTTGGTCTGGCCTACAGTTGTGTATGGCTGTTTTATACCAGGAATGGCATAGACATCTGTACTATCAGGCTTTTAGCCAGGTTTCAGTTAGTGTAATGATGGACATATTGGCATTTAAGGAATTTAGTAATGCTATGAGGTCATCGTAATGCTTGCTTAAAGATCTTTTTATTGTAGTTAAAGATAGTTTATGTTGTTGTTGGCACTGAGAAGTGCCTTTGATTGTTCTGCAGTGTAGTAATTACAGTAACTGTTTGATTCATTTAAGTCATTAAATAAGAGGTTGGTATCAGGATCAATGCTTGTAATCATAAGATTTGTAGTGAATCTATAGTTAGAATTTTAAAAATAAACAAAGTAAATAGTCTTAAGCTAAAAAAGAGCACCTGAATTATTTAAAAATGTAAAATAATGAGCTAAGGGACTAATTCAAATAAAGGGGATGATCATATAATAGAGCTTGGGAATATGATAGTAGGTAGTACTATAAAGGTAATTTTTTAAAGTTAGAATTATAGTTTAAAAATTTTAATAAAAAGGGACTAATATAGGTTGTGGTGAACAATAAAGTGGTAATCAAATAAATAGCTTTGGAATATAATGGCAAAATTGTGAACTTATTTACTTTGCCCCCTGAGAATTGCACCTTGATTATTTTAAAAAATTGTGGATATATAAACTAGGATAGTTATATAAAGTAAATAAAGGAGAAAATATATAAGGGACTAAAATTAAGTAATGGTAAGCAAAGTTAAATGGACTGATGGTAGGAATTATAATATAAACTTATAATATAAAAATACAATTTGAAACGGTACTTGCAATTGCAAATGAGTCTTATATAGGTTGTTGACAAGATCAAGATTATAACTATAGATTTTAAATTGACAAAATAAAATTCACAATTAAAGTACCAAAAGAATAATAGTAAAAATCACAATGGTAATGTCTTGGTTATAATATGATAGTAAGAGGTTTGACAGGTACACAGGTACAAAGGATAATACAAAGGTTTTGGGGTTTGAATATAAAAACTTGAAAATTTGGCAACAAAATGTTATGGGGAAAAAATAAAATAATGTTTAATGTACAAAAATAAAATTGACTGGTAGTAAATTTTGGTGTTTAATAAAATTTTAGTAAGTAATAATGTTACAAAAAAGTGAAAAAGTAATGTTTATTTCATTCAATATTGCACTGGTAGTTATACTTGAGGTTATATGGCAGTACAAGGTAATTAAGAGTAATCTAGGATAGTAAATGTGGTATTAAAACAGGTAAAGGTAATTAGACAAGTAATGGTTATTAAATGTCAAAAATGTTAAGAGTAAATAGAAATTTTAGTAAAAAAGATATTTATTAATTTTAGTAAGTAATATCAATTGATAGTATTTAAAAAAAAATAAGAGGTAGTAATATGGACAGAGAAAGTATCAATTCAGCTAATGCTCAAGCGAACAATAGTAAATAAGAAAATCACATAAGGTGATTTATGCTTACTAGTAAAATTACAAAATGAGGTTACTGGAGTTCACCTGGAAAGAGTTCCGGGGGTCAACGCCCCGCGGCCCGGTCTGAGACCAGGCCTCCTGGTGGATCAGAGCCTGATCAACCAGGCTGTTGCTGCTGGCTGCACGCAAACCAACATACGAGCCACAGCCCGGCTGATCCGGAACTGACTTTAGGTGCTTGTCCAGTGCCAGCTTGAAGACTGCCAGGGGTCTGTTGGTAATCCCCCTTATGTGTGCTGGGAGGCAGTTGAACAGTCTCGGGCCCCTGACACTTATTGTATGGTCTCTTAACGTGCTAGTGACACCCCTGCTTTTCATTGGGGGGATGGTGCATCGTCTGCCAAGTCTTTTGCTTTCGTAGTGGGTGATTTTCGTGTGCAAGTTCGGTACTAGTCCCTCTAGGATTTTTCCCGGTGTATATAAATCATGTATCTCTCCCTCCTGCGTTCCAGGGAATACAGGGGTTTTGGAACCTCAAGCGCTCCCAATAATTGAGGTGTTTTATCTCCGTTATGCGCGCCGTGAAAGTTCTCTGTACATTTTTTAGGTCGGCAATTTCACCTGCCTTGAAAGGTGCTGTTAGTGTGCAGCAATATTTTCCCGCCTAGATTAAACAAGTGACCTGAAGAGTGTCATCATGGGCTTTGGCCTCCCTAGTTTTGAAGGTTCTCATTATCCATCCTGTCATTTTCTAGCAGATGCGATTGATAAAAATGTTATGGTCCTTGGGAAAGGGGAGATCCCCCACATGATCACTCCCAGGTCTTTGACGTTGGTGTTTCGCTCTATTTGAGGCCCAGAATTTGTTTTGTACTCAGAAGAGATTAATTTCACTCATGTTTACCATATCTTATAATTGAAATTTCCTCAATCGTTGAACATCATATTGTTTTCTGCAGCCCACTGAAAGATTTGGTTGATGTCTGCCTGGAGCTTTGCAGTGTCTGCAATGAAAACACTGTCATGCAGATTCCGGGTTCATCTGCAAAGGAAAACATGGTGCTGTGCTGACAATCCTTGTCTATTTGGGTCGATATAAGGAATGAGGAACAAGATGGGAGCGAGTACTGTGCTTGTGGAACAGAGCTTTTCAACCGTAGGCTGGCCCTCAGACTTTACTCTTTTGACGACTATACTCTCTGTGTTTCTGTTAGTGAGAAATTATAGATCCCATCGACCGACTGTTCCTGTTATTCCTTTAGCACGCATTTTGTGCGCTATTACGCCATGGGTCCAACACTTGTCGAAGGCTTTTTGCAAAGTCTGTATATATTACATCTGCATTCTTTGTCTTCTAGTGCATTTAGGACCTTGGTCCGTAGTGGTCCAATAGTTGAGACAGACAGGACGACCTGTTTCTAAACCCAGTTGCACTGGGTTTGTGTAACTGAGGTTTCCTAGATGCGTGGGTGATCTTGCTTCTAAGGACCCTTTCAAAGATTTTTTATGATATGGGATGTTAGTGCTATTGGTCTGTAGTTTTCTTTGCTTTGCTTACTGCCCCCTTTTGTGGAGTGGGTCTATGTCTTGTTGTTTTTAGTAAACTGTGGACGACCCCCGTGTCCATGCCCCTCTCCTAGGAATGGAAAAGGCTCGAGATAGGGGCTTTCTTGCAAGTCTTGATGAACACAGAGTTCCATGAGTCTGGCCCTGGGGCTAGAGTGCATGGGCCATGTCATTTATCGCCTGTTCGAAGTCATTTGGCGTCAGGATAACATCGGATTAGGCTTTTGTTAATCAAAATTTTGTGGCTCTCTCTCATAAAAAATCATTTTGAGATCTTCGACTCTCCGTCTTGGTTAGCGGCCTGCTAAAAAACTGAGTCTTATTGGGGACTTGAGTACTCACTCATTTCCCTTGTTGTCATCTGTGTAGACCCATCTTGGTTTAAAAGTAGGGGCCCAATACTGGACGTTGTTTCTCGATTTTGATTTGGCATAGGAGAAGAAATACTTTGGGTTTTCTTTCGATTCATTTATGCTTTTAGTTTTTCCCGCGATTCCTGACTCCTAAAAGTATTCTTTTAGCTTAAGTTCGATCTTGCTATTTCTCCGACCAGTGTCTCACTACGCCTTTCAGATATATTGACCTCTTTAGCCGCTCTGTTATTCTTTTCCGTCGCCTGTAAAGGGAGCGCCCTCTCTTTCCTGTTTATCCCCATTCTACTACCTCCTTTTTTCTTAGAGGAATAATCCATTGTTGCATACATCGAGTGCTACCGAGTTAATCTGTCTAAGCATAAGTTGGGGTCTGTGTTTTGCTAGTATATCTTTCCCAGCTATATCGGTTTAGGACTTGGTTACTTGGTCCCCTTATGTTTTTGTATTGAAGTTGGAATTTGGTGAATGCTCACCTCGTGACTAATCTCCTTATGTCTGTCTGGGGCTCCGCGCATACATAGACAGAACCTCAATTATTTGTGATCTGAGTATATTGTTTATATTGGTGATATATCTTATCAGATCATCATTGTTAGTGAAGATGAGGTCTAGTGTATTCTCCATCTAGTAGAGCTCTATTATTTGCTGGGTTCAAATTGAATTTTGTGCAGAGATTTAAAAGCTCGCGTGAGTGGTGAGTTTTACCAGAGCTGGCCTCCTGGTGTATTTCTGCAACAATATATTTGCTATATCCTCCATTTTAGGTATGCCTTAAGTCTGAAATCCCCCAGGAGCCAGATGTTGGGGATGCAGGAGTCTGGATGGTTTTCCAGACAGTGGTCAATTTTTAAACAGCGTTCCTGGAATTGCTGGATGTTGCATCCGGAGGCTTGTAGACTATCACAATGACTAGTTTTGGTTCTCGACCTTTACTGCTAAAACTTCAACTACATCATTTGAGGCATATATCAGTTTTGTGCAAACAAGTGACTCTGCCATGTACAGGCCAACCCCCCCCCTTTTGCCTGTTCACTCTGTCCACATCTGTATAGGTTGTAACCTGGTATCCATATTTCGTTGTCCCAAGTGATCCTTTTAATGGGTCTCAGTGAAAGCCGCGAACATTGGCCTTTGCCTTCTGCAAGCAGTCCATGATGAAAGGTATTTTGTTTGTTTGTTGCTGGCTTAGACCCTGGTATATTGTGCAAAGAAGAATTTAGTTCGGACTGGTGGTATTGTAGGTAACTGACTGGGGGGGAATTTTTTTTTTTTCCCGGCATTATTATCTGTATCTGTTGGTTATTGGAGTGGAGGGGCCACGACTGTGGTTCCACTCCAGGAAATGACCTGGATTTGGTGTACATTTTCTGTTTGCCATTTTCCCTGCCAGTTTTTTATTTTCCTTCCTGGCACTAAAAACTCTTCCCTCTTGAGTGGCTGTGGCTCCCAGTTTTCCCCAGGCCTGGATGTTTTGTATCTTTTTTGGTCCCCTTTAGATGTAAATGCCTGGCAATTTTAAGTTAATAGCACAGTCTTTCCTGTACTGAAGAGGTACACAGTTTTCGGGTGAAAAATCTTACAGAAGGGATGTGCATTTTTCCTGTTTGTCATATGGGCAATGCATTTCCTAGGGTGTTCATAAGTTGCACGTCCCATCTGTTTTTTTCCAGATGTTCCCATGCCGCAGAATACCGAGTGCATGGGGAATAGTATGTGCACAGGCTTGTTTCCGTTTGCCTTGGTTTCTGTGACTGTATTCCCTGTTGGTGCATGTTTCCTCCTGTCTTACTTCTATCCTCCCTAGCAACAACAAGTGGAGCTCCCACCATTTTTTTTGGTAATAAATCCTCACTATTGCTAGTGGAGGTCCTCTAGTTGCTATTTTCCTGCGTATTTCTAGTTTGCAATATAGGTTTTTTATCTTATCTTTGACTACACTTGTGTTCCCTACTATGGCTCGGCTCCTGTCCCCCCCCCCCCCCTAATAGGTCATTCATATGTATTCCTTCCTGCGTATAATCTCCGACTAGGTAGATGAATATTTAATTACTAAAGAGATTGTACAATGAAAATTTGAACAATAAATGGAGCAAAACATACACTACACTACGTAGTCTTTTAAGGTGACATTGTTTATGTTATCCCTGTAGATTAGTATCCCTGAAAATCGTGATAGATCATTCTCTTCGTGATTGTGTACAGTTGACCCTAAATTTTTTTCTAACTAGAATTTTTTCCCCATCCCGTGTGAAGCATTGGGTGTAATGCTGTCATTATTCTCCCGCGTAAGTTTTCTTTGACTCTATACAGAGTTCTGAATTCTGACGTTTTTTGGTAAGACACTCGTTAATGTATACCTCTTTCCTTTACTTTAATAGATGCAATTAATTAAGGAATCTTTTTTTCCTGTTCATGTGAGTGGAATCTAAGCATAACTCTTTTTCTACATGGGATCCTAGTAACCCTTGCTTCTTTTATTTCAAAGGAAAACTCGGGTACAATACACTATTTTGTGTCCTTTTATGATCTGGAGAGTATTTCTTTACTGTTTGTTTGGTTCAAAATCACTGGAAAAAGTGGACTGTGTTTAACTATTAACTGCGTCCGATAAGTTTATCTTGCCAGTTTTATCTTCTTGAGAGCAAAGTAGTCATGAACGTTATCTAGTTGTTCTTTTCCATTGTTTTTACTGCTTCTTCAACCCTTTGTATTAAAGAGATAATATTTGTTGGGTATGGCTATCTATGACTGTTTGGATGGTCTTGTCACAGTTAGTTCATTCCCAGGTGTTGATAACTTGTTCAAGACGGAGGATTTTGTTTTCCGGTTGTGTCAATCCTGGTGTCTTGTTTTGTTAGCCGTCTCTCGAAGAATCATATTTTCAATTAACTAAGTTGGAGATGCATGAACTTTAGGGTATCTGGATCGTTGGTCATACGCTGAGAGACTACTTTGTAGGTTAATTCCGGGAAGAGAGGGAGGATGGGCTGTTGGGCAGCCCATGTTTTTGATGTTATTGTTAGTGGTGGTCGCCTTGAGTTGTGGTGAGTGGGGTGGTTGCGGGCCGGCGTCCCTCAACGACGACTACACTTGTTGAATTAGTTGATTTTTCGGATTTTTTCTTGCTGGCCTGGTGCTGATTCCTCTAGATTGCGCCTCATAATACTACAGAATTGTTTGTTTGTTTTAAGAAGAAGTTGTAGTATAACAAAGCTTAGGGTTACGTTTTTGTTCGGCGGCAGCGGGTGTTGCTTTCGGTTGTGTGCAGTCTTCATACCTTTGATCACTCTATTTTCGATTTGTAGGTTTCACTGTTGTAAATCCTTTGGTCCATTCTGGGGCTAACGTTGGGTAGTGCAGTTTTGCTTGTACTAGGTCATCATAGGAGCATGGTAGCTCTGTATTGGAGAAAAGTATGGAGCTTGGAAGTCGCTGCTGCCGCTTGGGGGCCCTGCCGCTGGCCTTAAACAATATTAACGCTATTATAGCTTCTACGCTTATTTATACTATCACAATTGATCCTAATATGACATAATAAAGCAATATAAATAACAAAGAAATATGTCAAATACTCCAGAATAAAAATTATATGGCATATACTTCTAGCGCTTCTTCTGGAATGTAATATTTCCATAGTCAGGGATGGCTTCCATTCTCCTTCTTTCACTTCCAGGTCCTTAATTAAAGAAAACATCATGGGGTAACTATGAATAACACTCGTAAGCTGAGAAATAATTATATTTTCTTGAGAAAAAAAAAATCGTGGTCCCGCCTGTTTCACGGATTATCTCGGAAGTAAGTTATTTCACATATATGAGCCAGTAATTCGTTAAATAATAGCAGGAATGTAATGAAATTCACAGAGAACATAAAGGAAAGGATTGTTTTACAGCAAATGGACGCTTTTTTGAGATATAATAATTTTTTTTTTTTTTATTTTTGTGAGGCAAAAGTCAGATATTTTGGCTGAATGTCAAAACCATACAAACTTTATTTTTTTTTAAGAATAAAGATAGGATAAATTACAGTTCGGGTCCAATTTGAAATACAGTTTTAGCATTGTTTTATGCTAGATAATGCAAAAAAACTTCTCCAAGGTCCCATTACGAATTGTACTGTTCAATAATGTATGATTATTAGTAAATAATTTTTTTCTCAGTTAGTTTTTTGAGTTATCTTATTGAAACTTGGTCACATTACTATTGAAAGTTGCTTCTTTAAGTACCAAAGAAAAAAAATTGAAAGACTTCGAACGAAAAATAAAAAAGTTCATGTGCTAACGTTAACGTAGCCCTTTTTGTGCATATTTCATGTGCGATCATCGTATCGCAATGAGAGGATATTTTAAATATGTTGTTTGTGTTTACTGTTGGGGTTTTAGCGAGTGTACTGACTTTATTCTAGCATTATATAAATGGTGCTTCATCCAGTTGATGAGAGATGGAACGCTAATGACTTCCATAAATTATTTTAATGCCTCGTTTAAAATTTTGTAATGGGACAGTAAGGTTTTAGTACTTCTGACCTTTATATAATGTGCTCAGGCGGTGGAAGAGGCTGTAGTAAATATTTAGTAATATTATTAAATGTTATTTAGTATAAGTGTGAAGCATAGATTTTCATTTTTTTTTCAATGCTTAAAGAAGAATTGTAGTGAGGCACTATGTATGTTTTTAGGTATTCTTATTTGTATAGGGATAATTTTGGGAAGGAGCATGTTTTTTTTTTTTTTTTTTTTTTTTTAACTGAGAATTGTGGATGTAGGTCATTTCCTCTGATTATCTACTGTGAAGGTTGTGAACCTTTGTCATATGTCAGTCCACAGTATGTTAAAACTATACAAATCTGAAAGGTTTATATAGTTTATATTTTAATAGTTTATATAGTTTGTATAGTTTTATTGTTTATATTAATAGAGTAGTATGTTATTATGAAATTTGTGAGTGTATATGGGTAACCTCCTTTTATGTCAATTACAATGTGTTGTTTAAAACTTGTCAGTGTATGTTGTGTAGGATTGTTTAGTGTATGGTGTGTAGGATTGTTAGTGTATGTTGTGGTAGGAATGTTAGGTATGTTGTGTAGGGATTGTTAGTGTATGTTGTGTAGGATTGTTATGTATGTTGGTGTAGGACTGAGGGATCTACTGTACCCATTTTATATCGTTTATATTTAATATTAAGCGTAAAGTTTTTTTAAATAAAATAAAAAAAAAAATTACTTTGATGCTTGACCAGCGTGCAGTCTTAATATCAAGCTTGAAGCCACCCAAACATTGTTTTCAGACTTACGGCATTCAGAATCATATTATGGCAATAGCTCAGATCATTGTCCTCATCGCCTCCAAGGAGCCGTTGGAACGAGCTGCGCAATGCTCCTGTTTGAGTTGGTATTTTGCGCAGTACCTTAGTGCGCTGCCCCCTAGCGTTGGTTGGGTGAGAACTTTATTTTTCTACCAACATGGCGCTGAATAGCAAATAAGAATCAACACTGTCTGCAATGGATAATCCTGGGCTGTCACGGGATCCAAAATATGGATTTTTTTGTTACCACGTTCATTTTGCGATACCTATTGGTATGCAAATGAGGAGATAATGTGGTCCACTCCAATGGAATGACAATATCTTCGTAAAATGACGTCAGCACGAGTCTACGAGGCGGTGGTCGACAATACAGAGACCATCATACCGTTAAATACAGTGGCTGAGGTCAGTAGTCGGTGACCTCCATGAATGAATCTTCGACACTACACTTGGGGAAGAATCAGGAATGTGCCTTTTTTAATGAGTGAGGGGACTGGATTTTGATATTACAGTGAATTGCGTACTTATGGGATGGTTCATGTGCCAGACAGCAGGAGATGGGCAACTGGAGCCGTATGCCAGGTGCGCTGCATACGGTTCCTGTTAAAATGACTCATTTTGACAACCCTATTCCTTCAATATTTGTTGTTGAAGGAATAACTACTCAAGTCGTTATTGTAACGTATGCGCGCAACAACTACGTGTCCGGCTATGTGGGGTCATATGGACCACAATCGCGGCGCAGTGGGGGGAAACGAAGTGGGTACCGCCGGGGCACAACAGCAAACAGCAAATGTCAACAGCAGACAGTGGCGAGGGTAGTGCGATGAGCGAGACAGTCTCTTGCTACAAAACAACCGCCCCAACAACGGTTGTCATGGAGTGAGGAGGTGGACAAAGAAAAGTGAACACGAATCGGCCAGTTGTAGACGCTACAAGGAGAATCTCAGTTCTTGGACTTTCATTCAGGTTTTTGAGGACGACTACCTAAGATGGATGAAGAAGTGGCGGCGCTTTGGTATAAGGTGTTGGATGTTTTGTAGGGAATCGGTCCTAGATCAGGTGGGAGACCCAGGCTTAGTTCTGGGGAAGGCTGTGAATGATGGTATGCAGGAATGACGGTTTGTCGACGAGAGAGTCCTAAAGGATTGAAGGTGCTGCAGTAGAGGTAGGTGCATCAGGACGGTGCTTCAGATATCAAAATGCAGTGGAGGTCGGGACACGAAAGAAGGACTGCAGCATCATCGGATTCTGATGATGTGCTCACAGAAGACACCTGCCCAACGCCCTGGTACAAAGGCTTGGGTGGAGGTACAGCAGAGAGGGAATGGTGAACCCAAAGATCATGGGATTGCAAAGGTGATTCCCAATAAAGGGGGAAGGGACAGAGGTGTTGCACAACGAACTGGGGTAAAGTCAATGCCAAGGACAAAAGGAAAACCCATTTGTTGAATTCAAGTGATTTTACTATAAATATTAACGGGTGAGAGCTGAGAGGAAGCTTAAACACGTGCACCTTTACCCCTGTCTCCTACACACGCGCCGCACATCTGATTCCCCCGTTCTTTAATTCTAACCAATCACTAGAGCCTTTCCCTAGTCGCTTCAGCTAAGTGATGATGGCGTTGCCGTCTTCTCCACATTGGTTGAGAGATCAAAACATAAACAACTCGTGCTTGGGCGTCGCCCAAGAGTGGGTTTTTCCCATCCAATGCCACTAATTATACTCTTGGATTTTACCTTCTACAATGTTGTTAAGTAAGTGATTGTTGTGTTTAGTGCGCACGATGAATAGTTTATGCATATTTGATATATAAATAAAGTCCGTGTGAAGCTAATGTGAGTGTACATCAGTTGAAAAAAGTGCAACAAAGGAAGTACGAAAATTTTCGTACCTGCCCAAGAAGTGACATATAAAATTTCAGTAAAATAAATATTTATAAAAAAAAATCTATTGCAAATTGAATTCTATAGTGGTCTGGATCTATACAGAAGGTTTTTATTGTCCTTCCAGATCATTGAGAAATTGTTTTTATGGGGAGCCCTCCAGCACCAGGTCGAAATAGTTCTGCATTTTTGGATGACATTGACACAGAACCAGAGGTAGATGACCCATAATTGCTGGATAGTGTAATAATACGTTTGCCACTGGATGCAGAGTGTCAAAGTGATGATAGAGGAAGAAAAAGACCACCAAGAAGCAGAAATTAGTGAAAGAAAAAGAAAGGTATTACGATTTGCAAGTATTGCAGCCACCTCGAAGAAATTGGTCACAGAAAAATCCCCCTCATTCCAGTGTTCTGTATGCAAAAGTAAATCTGTGGCATAAAGGTAATAGAAATTGCTTCAGCAACTGACCATACCATCAATAAGCAAATATAGAAATAATGGTCTTCTTCATGAATCTCAGAGAATAAGGGACTTGAAATTTTATCCCTCTCAATATGTCCCATGCTGCTATTTGTTTCATTTTATATTTATATACAAACTGTTTTGATACAAGGTTTCAATTTTGTTTTTGATAGTGTCCTGTTGTATAACAAATTTAAAAAATAGTTTATTGGGTGTTTTATAAACAATTGCAATTTGCAACATCAGATTCTTACTTTCCCTTTGTCGGGCAAGTGGGAAAAATTTTCGGACTTTCAGCAGAGATTAGCAATGCTCGAAAACTAACCATCCAGAAATCCATTTATATAGGTTCATTGGCCTCATATTGAGTTACTCTATCCACCATAGGGAGTTCAGTTCGAATTTCTAATTTTATGGCCACTTGCCCGACATAGGGCAAATTCCTCATTAAGGTTTAATGAGGTAGGGGGTATCACCCTAATTGTTAGGTTACTTAAGTATTTCTTAGAACGTTCATGTAAATATTTGTTGTCTGCACTGGCATATTAATATGTAAAAGGAAGGAGTTATGTAGGACGATGTTGGATGTGTAACTGGTGGCAATATGGCTATCAGCTATAGTGTTATTTTAAGTACTACTGGGATTGTGTGATAGGGGTATTTGTTAATATCCAGTATAATTCTTCTTTATTAACTCTTATACATTCCTTGTATTTGTTGTAAGTAACTGAGGTGGGCAATGAACTGGATTATATGAGAATGTCTTTGATTAAACTTCATGTACAATTTAATAAGTGTGACATTCTTTGGATTATATAGCCTTTTTTGTGTTTTATAAGACACTGGTTTGTATTTTATGATATAATAAACCCACCTGTAATGTTCAGGTGTTGGGTTGTCCTTAGTGTAGTTACATGTATGTGCGCGCATTTTTTGGAAGGGGTATCAAACATTTATAGTTGAACGTGTGTTTCTTTATGTATAAGTTTAGTGCTGGGATAGGGAACGTGTGGAGTTGTTTGATTTTATTATTTAATGGTTCTACATGTCTTTGTTTATGTGACGTATGTTATAGCATACATGTATAATGTGTATTGTGTTTTTTAAATAAAAATATAAAAAAAAAATACCCCCGGCCGACCCGTCTCGTTCATTTACTAACCCCTCCACTTGCGATACTCCACCTAAACAGCCCTATAAAGGGATCCAGGAGGCACGCAAAACAATAGATTTGTGATAGAGGGCAACCTGTAACAAACCCCTTCCATCTGAATGTTAACACCTAGCCTTCCATTAACCTGTACTCTCATAGATGTCTCCCTGATACAATGTTCTCGCCCAAGATATAATTTCCCTCCCGAATCCCTGCCAAAACGCATGAACTCCATAATGCCATCCTCTTT
This sequence comes from Cherax quadricarinatus, assembly GCF_026875155.1. Classification (NCBI taxonomy): domain Eukaryota; kingdom Metazoa; phylum Arthropoda; class Malacostraca; order Decapoda; family Parastacidae; genus Cherax; species Cherax quadricarinatus. The sequence continues at coordinate 3,862,317 of NC_069399.1, forward strand.
AAACTATCTAAGCAGCTCGCCAATCCAATGCCAAAACAACCCCCACCTCCCAACTCTCCCCCTCTGCCTCTATAAAACTCTAAGGAACTCCATGCCCTTCATACATTGTCCCTACCCGGTACCCCATATTGTCCTCTGTCAATTACATTACCTATCACCTTTGGTTTATTCTTATTCCCTATATATCCGTGCAAATAACTTTACAATTCGCCACACATAAGGCGATATTTGCCTCGTAATGCCTCTACCATAGTCTGTCCACCTTTCGAAACTAATACCACGGACAGCGGTCCTTTGCTGCTACATCCATTTCCCCATCATCCTTCATTAAATTGAATAACCTAACTAAAAATCCTCTCAATACTTCCCAAATCCTAACGTAAAAATCATTAGGCAAGCCCATCTACACCTAAGCGCCTTTACCTAAACTGCAACAGACAAAGCGTGCGAAATCTCACTTTTCCGTGACCAACCTTCTAATGTTACCCTAACTATACCCAATCAATCGTCACTTTGCACGAAACCTCCCGATTTCCTTTAAAAGCCTCAATCTCGATATGCCTCTGTTTTGTGCATATGACCTAAACCATGCATCTAGATAACCATTCATACCCTCTGTCGTCACTAATACCCTGCCCCTCTCTATAACCCTTCCATCCCACATGAACATTAATCACATCATCTCCGTCGCCACCTCTTCTCTTACGCTGTCGCCCAACAACACCATGCCAAAGGCCTGTCACACCCATAAGAACACCTCTTCCATCCCACCCAAAACTCGTGCGCCATCAAATCTTTCATTTTGGCAAATCCTGATACGCTCCTTTATCCCTTCAATATCGTCCTCCAAAAACTAGCACTCACCCACGCTCCTGTAGCAACGTCTCAACTGACCCTCAAGATAAGATTTGGTACCCAAACCTTCAACCAGGTAATTCCCTACCACTACTAAATAAAATTCCTTAATACGAGATTTAGCCACAGAGTCCCTACCAACTAACAGGTTCAACTATTCCCAGGCGCCTCCTGCCACTCAACTCCTCCCACAATTGAAACAAAGACTGTCGAGACTCTTCCTTCCTGCACAACTTTACCATTTCACTCCAAAACCCCTTAACCTCTTTTTGGCAACCCCCTTCCCCAACCTAATACAACCAAAACACCCCTGTGATCAGAAAATACTATGCCATTACCCTCACACTATGTATTACGACTGTCCTGGGCACAGTATAATCGATCAAGCCTAGCCCGCATACCCACGCTTAATAAATTGTGTGCTCCACCACCTCACACCTCCCCCCAACTTCTGTCAGTCCTTCCCCGATAACTATTCCTCCCAATATTCTCAAACAATGTCCTGCCCCTACCTCGGTTCAACATCCTTACTCCTTATCACACAGTTCCAGTCACCTCCTATCAACAGCAACCCCCGGCAATCCACGGCAAATAATATACCATAACATCCCTCACGAATTTATTCTTTTAATCCTTTACATCTCCCTCCTGCTGGGCCATACACACACACACCAACGTCATCTGTATCCTACCCCATAACCCATCACAACGAATCACCCTCCACTCTCGCCACCCTTCACTATGCCTGACAACCAACGGGCTAGTTTCTTTCAACCAAAATGGCCACACCTCCTTTCAATCTGACGCAGCTCAGCAGTACACATTATATCCATCCACCTCAACTCATAACCCTGTCTAATAATAGTGTTTCCTGCAAGAACACAACGTCAACAAATGAACCACCCAAATATCCATAAACCACTCACACTTCCTCTGAGACCTCAAGCCATTGATGTTCCAAATGTCAGGCACTTAAAAACCTACAAAGGGGGTTTCCCTCTTGACACTATCGCTTATCACCTGATCGTTTCATTGCACCCTTTTCCCTCCCCCCCCTTTCTGCCCACCCTTATCCCAACCCCTGCCCCTGGGCGCCACTTGAACCTCTCCGCGTGGCTTCCGCCCATTGTTTTCTTCCCAGCCGTTGTGCGGGGTAAGCACGTCGTCGGAATCAGAAAGCACTGCTGCACGCTTTCGCGTTGTACCCTCGACCTGAAATCAAGTCACCAGCGCAGTGCCGTGATGAACCTCCACCTCCACAGTTCTCACCAACTGGGCACCCTTTAAACGACACATTTCAGGCCGAGCTGGCATCACCACGCTCTCCTCCAACTGCAGACCCATGATCCAGGTCTGTACCAACATCCTGACAAGGGTCTCATTAAAACCCAAAAAGTTCTCAAAACGTCGACACAAACGACGTTTCCGCGTCGCTACCGTTCTCTTCCGCGTTGACCTCATCCAGCACTTGTACAACGTCCAGGGGAAATGATGTCGTCCCCCCGCGTAGCCCCTGCCATCTCCTTTTCTTCGGCCCTCTAACCTCCTCACTCCATGTCAAACTCTGCTGAGACAGAGTCAAAAACGGCTGATCTTGGTCCTCCTCCTTTCCACCACATCTCGTCTTGCTGCTGGTCCCTTTTCACCACGTCTTCTTTCACATTGCACAGCCAGGTGATTTAAACGACCCCACAAATGGCAAGTGTGTCGCTGCCAGCGTATTTTACAAAAACCTGAGTCCTGAAAACTTCCATCACCACGTACGATGGAATTGGATGTCTGAGCGTCATCTTGACAGAGAATGTACCCTCAGTATCCCAAAATACGGGCCAGCTGACCACCTTCCCCGCAGTGATCGTATGTATGTGCGTATTTACACATAGTGAACCGGATGTCTGATGCATCCGCCTCGAACGGCACATTCCTGATCTTTAAACCCCTGTGTAATAGCTGGGCACATCATGCAGCCCACCGTCACAGCATGATTAACTGGTATGGGGCCCCCTCTGAAACTTATTCACCACTGCCTCATACACATTCGCCGAACTAAATTTTACAAAAATCCTCTTCGTACCGTTCAGTGGAAGTCCACAAATCTCCTCGTTGGCTATTCCGTAGGTATCTCTGATGATTGCAGACAAAAGCAACTCCATTGATGGCCCCGTTACAGCTCCACTGGTTAATTCAATGCAGACAGTATTTACCCTGCGCCGGCTAGCCTGCGCCATGTTTGTGAAAATAATACTGCCACCAGACAACTCCAGGGGGCAGCAGCAGCACACGTCCTCTCCACTCAAGGGTTGAGAGACGAATGAGTCTGCTCAAGATAGATTTTTGCCAGCTCAAGTGCCAACGCCGCTGATTCATCTTGAGACAACCCTGCTGCACTAGACTGACGATTTTGCTCCGTTTATATATCATCTCTCCTGCAAAAAAACATTTGGAGTTTTTTCCCACTCCCGTAGAGGGAGGATCCCGTTGTACCATCTCTTCTTTTCGAAGCTTGTCGTGATCATTGAACACAGTTGCGCAGCTGTGAGATTGCGTTCGTAATCAATGCCAATGGAACGAGCAATTTGCCAACAATGCTGTAGGGACAATTTAGGTAGGTTAAACAAGATATTTTTTTTTTTTTTTTTATTTAAAACCATACACAACATGAGCACAAGAAAATTCAAACAAATATATGTCACTGAATGAAAATCCTTACATCTATATTGGGGAAAAATACCAAAAAAATTAAAACCTTTACATTGTTAACTTTTAAAAAATTTTAAAAACCAATACTATTTCTGATGCCGAAGTTTAAAAACTTTTCCTAAACTAGATACATGTGTAAAAGTTAAAAAATAGTAGACATTGTCTGCATCGCTTTTGGGGGCCGGGGAAGACCCCCCCTGCGAAAAACGCTTTTCATTTCCCCTGAAAAAGCATAGGTGGGGGGGGTTGTGGGCGCCTCTGTCGTCAGCCGGGAGAACACTATTAGTAAAACATGCGTGCATTCCCGACGCGGGGATTAACACTGTTCCGGTTTTTTGAATTTTCCAGTGGGGCAAAAAAACCGCCCCCCTCAGCCCAGGTTTTACTCCCTAAAATCATCAGAAAACACGTAGGGGCTTCAGGATGAAGAGTTGTACGGCGTGCATTGAACGGAGCACGATTTTTTTTTGTGAAACTTCCTTTTCGCAAGGGTTTTTACGAGTCGTTGGTCAACCGTTTTCGGGACGAAAATCTTGATGAAAAACCCCAGCTGTGTGTGTGGGATGTTTGATGTATCCAGACATTATACATGGTTTTAAAATTGGGGCGTAATGTCCCCTTTGAGGGGGATGGGGACAGAATCGAAAATTTAATTTTTGAGGTTTTGGGAAAAATGTTCATGGGGGCCCCAGCAGGGGTAAGGGGGTGTCGGGTTCCTACACAGGTATCCGGGGGGGGCACTTTTTAACCAAAAAAAATGTCATTGCGCCCAACCCCAAAACCGGGTTTTAAACTTTTGTACCCAAAAAAAAGGAAATTTCCCGGACAAGGTCAGGGTGTAAAACGGGGGCCCAAAAGGCGACCTGCCGACATGGGGGGAAAAACGATCACATAGCGGCGGGGGGAGTGGGGGAAAGGGGCAACGAGCCCCTTTGGCCCCAGGGGGCGGAAAAACCCCGCTTTTACACCGGGGGAAGGCAAGGGTGTTGTCAACGCCGTAAAGGGGCTTTGGGTCCTATGGAGCGAGATAGTGGATGAGGCGTAAAAGCTGGGGGAGGGTAAAGGCCCCATACCATTTTACCTGGCCCAGCCCACACTTCCAGTGGATCGGGTTGAGCAAAAGTACGGGAGGAAGTTTTTGGAAACCTTGAGGGGGAATTTAAAGCCAAAGGTTTTTCTAAAGTCCTTGTCCCCCGCCTGAGGAGGGGGATGTCCGGGGCAGGGTAGTAAAGATGAGGTAAAAGGCGGGGGGGCCCATCAAAAACCCAAAAAATTTTTGGGCGAAGGGAGTAAATTAAGCGTGACTGAGGTGTCACCGAGATTTTTTTGTCACTGTGTACATGGGGGTTTGGGGGGTACATTGTGAGCACCCCCAGACCAACCCATGGAGGATGCCCCTTTTCCCACAAAAAAGGGAGAGCCCCCACATGGGAAATTAATGATGTCCTCGCCAGCGCAGGGGACGGGGAAAACCCAAATATGGGCAAAAAAGTGAAGGTAGTGGGGGCCAGAAAGGAGGCACCAAAAGGGAAGGGGGGGGGGGGAAGAGGGGAAGTGTGCGGGTGCAAGTGGTCCCACGCTTTCGGGTTTGGCCCCTAGGGGGGAAGGGGAAGAGAGGAGGCAGGGGGGGGAAATTTTTAAAAGGCCCCGGTGAATGACAGAAAACTTTAATGGTTTGGTAAAAGTGTAAAGAAAAATTTGGGTTTCGAAATTTTCTGAAAAAATTTAGAGGTTGGATGGGTTTTCCCCTAGGGGGAGCAAAATTTTTTAAGGGGGGGAGGGTTTTGGAAAATGGAGGGGTTTCAGGGTAACCCTCCCAAACTGCCCTTTTTTAAAAGGGGGGGGGGTTTATTTTAAAATTGGGGAGGCGGGGCCCGTTTTTTTTTGCGAAAATGGGGGGGGGGGGGGGGAAGGGGTTTTGGCGCGTAGATGGTTTGGGGGGAGGGGGAAAACGTGTAGTTTTTATTAGTGAAATATGCGCCTGCGGGAGAAAAACATACAGGTAAAAGCAGGGGGTTTTTTGTGCGGGGCCCTTGTTTTTTTTTTCCCCGTGCATTACCGGAGGTGGCAATAGTAAAAAAGGGTGATTGGAACTGCGTCTTTTAGGGGGGCTGTGGGGAAACCCGAAAGGGCGGGTTTTAAATGTGTCGGGGCCCTACGAGTTTTATTGAGAGAAAATTGGGTTTTAAAGACGCATTCGAGGGGGGGGCGTGGGGGGACAGAAAAATTACTTTTGTTAGGAGGGGTATCCCAGCGAGGTTAGATAGAGTGTATCTTTCCCCACGGGGTTGTAGTGAGAGTTTTTAAAAAAACTGTTGAAGAGCATGGTCAGATCATGAGCATGTTGGTGGGGGTTTTGGGTGGGGGCGCTTGCAGAAATACACGGAAGTTACAAAAAATTTAAAATATAAGTGCATTAGTGATGGGGGAAGGGGTTTAGAGGGATTTTCTGTCCTAGGGAAAGGGAGCTTAGTGAGGGGGCACAGGGGTGAAATTGTAAATGGGGGTTTTGTGTTTGCCAAGGAAAGGATTGGGAAATATTATGTGGGGGTGGGCAAACTTTAAAAAGATTTTAAATAGGGGTTTTCCCAAATTTTTTGGGGGGGGGGGGAAAAAAAGGTTTTTAAAAGGGGCCCTGTTTTTTTGAAAAGGGGGGCTGTGGGGGGCAACTATCCTATGGATGAAATTGGTCGAGGTAAAAGGGGGAGATGGGGGAGTTTCCCAAAATGAGAGGTTTCAAGGGGTGGGGGTTTCGGGCGGGGGTTTAGAGGGGGTTTCTAGGGGGTGACAAACCATCGGCGTGTGTTTTGGCTTTAAAAAAAACCAAAGACAGCGGGTTTACAGCTATTCCGGGGGTTTAGAGGTACAGGGAATGGGGGGGTTTTTTAAAGAAAGGGGTCAGGAAAATACAAAACTAAAAAAAGGAAAATTTTGTGTGTTCGGATTTTAAAAGGGGTATAAAGGGGTATTGGACAATGGGAAGGGGGGAAATTTGTTTATTTTTGGTTTAGAGAAGGGTGGGAGTATGGGGACGTGAAATTTGGGGAAATAGTGAAGAAAGGTTTTTTGGGGGGGGTAAAAAACAGAGGAGGAAATAGATTTGGGCTTAAAAGGGGAATGAAAAGGCAAAGCCCCAGGAAAAAAGACGGTCCCCCCGGCTGAATTTTTTCTCCAACATTGGGAGGTGATAAGGGGTTTTTAAGGGTTTGGTTATTTAAAACCGAAGAAGGAGAAGGGGGTTTATGGGGGGCAAGCAAAACAACAGCGTTTAAAATGGGTTTGGGCCAAAAAGGGTAAGGGCAAACACACCCCCAATGGGGTACCCTGCCTATCCCTGTTTTGTGCCCGATTATAAGTTGTTCCCCTAAAGTCTTTGGGGGGAATAGGGTTTAAATGGGTGGTAGGGAGAGTGGTTTTTGAAAAACGCAGTATGGGTTTTCCTGGGAAGGGGCGTTTAAATTTAGGGTCATGGGAAAACTGCGAAGTTTTGGGGGTCAAAAGGGGGGGAGGGAGGGGGGGACCCTTTTTTGGCTTTTGAATGGCAGGGGGCCCATGACAGGGGGGAACGCGGAGCATTGGGAGCTATAAAATTAGGAGGGAGGGGTTTTGGGGATGAAAAAAGTTAATTGGGGGATCCAGTTGTACAATGGTTGCCAAAAAAGAGGGTCAGTTTAAAAAGGGTGCTTGGGGGGGGGGGGTTGTTAAAAGGGTAGGGGGGTTAGGCGGGGTTTTTTTTTCCCCCTGTCACAAAAAGTTGTTTGCGGTTTCATTCAGGGCCCCTTCTTTAGAAAGGTTGAAAGTTTGTATGTGACCCCGAGTGGGGGGGTAAGGGGGGGGGGGGTAGGGGAAAGGGGGTGGCCGGGAATCAAAGGTACGTAGACATACAAAAAGTCCTGGTTCGGGAGGGGAAAATTAAAATTTGGGGGTTTTGGAAAAAGGGAAATTGTGCAACAGTTTGGAAAAAGGGAACAGGGATCAGGTAAAAAGGGAAGTCAATATCATGGGGTTTGGGGGATTGGGGGAGGGGGGGGGGGGAGATTAACGTTTTAGGGAAAAAAAACGGTGTCTTGTAAAAATTTTTTGGTATCCCCCTATATGGGGGATTTGGAAGCTGCTCGGGAGGAAAAACTCGAAAAAGATTTAAAGGGAAAAGGGTTCCCGGACTTTTGGGTGCATTGCGGGCCCATCATCTGGGCTCTCGTGCAACGTGTGATTGTTAAAAAATGTAAAAATTGTATAGTAAGGTTTTGGGACAAAAAAGCGTGTTCCCCTTACAGGGGGGGCGATTTGGGGGGAATTTGAGACGAGTGTTTTTTTCTTTTTTGGGGGTTCAAAGGGGTTTTAAATTGGGGTGAGGGGAAAAGGGTTTTTAATGTTACCTGTGCGCCCCGGGTGGGTTGGGGTTGTTTGGGTCGGGGGAGGGGGAATTTAAATGTGTGGTTTTTTAAATGGGAGGTTTTTGGGGCGAAGGTGTGGTGGAGGGCACTGGGAAAAGTACATGAAGGTTGATTTAAATTTTATGGGGGTGTGGGGTTGAAGGGAAATTTTAAACTATTTTGGGGGGTTTTATGTTTGGGTTTGAGACCCCCGGAAAAATTTGGGGTGGGGTTTTGTGTAAGCGCTTTTTTTAGCAGGATTGTTGTAAAACCCGTTGAGGGATTTTTTCCCCGTACGCATGGACGGTATTTGGGATAAAGGGTTTGGGGGGGGTTTAAATTAAAGCCCAGGGTAAGAAGAGGGAATGTAAACGTTTTTTTTCATGGGATACTACCGTCGGGGGAGGTTTTAAAAACAAGAGGGGGAATTGTGGGCGGAAGGGGGGAATTTTGTGGGGGGGTGAGGGCGGGGTCCATGCAGATCTTTTTGTGGGGGAAATGGAGGGGGTTAGGTATTGGTTTGTGGGGGAGTAAGGGGGTGGGGGGGGTCGAGGGGGGGTCGGTTCTGCGTGCACTAAGCCTAATGTGGGAGGGGTTTGATGAGAGTTTATAAGAAAACTTTTTGGGTTTTTAAATAGTGGATTATATATTTATATTGTGGGTGATGAGGGGGAGGGGGAATTTTTGAGGGGCGGAGGCGGGTCTAGCGGAACGGTTTATCGTACGATGTGGTTTGTAATAGAGGGAAAGTATGGGAGGAGGTGGGGGAAGGGTTTTTCGGGAAAGGGGATTTGAATGGGTTTAAAGTTAGGTTTTTTCATCAATTTTACGATGGGGCTGAGTGAGTAAGGGGGGGGGTTGGGGAATACATACGGAAAGGGGGTTTTTTCCCGGGGGACACAGCGGGGTTTTGCCCCCTGGGGAAAAGGGTTTTGAGTAAGGTGTATGAGGGGATATGAAGGTGTAGATGAGGTTTGGGATAGTGTTTGTTTAGCATGGGAAGTTTGGGGACAGAAAACAAAGGTGATATCAAATAATTTTCTATACCTGAAGGAGAATTCTGTGTTTGAGGGGTTTAGGGGCGTTTATGACCTTATTCAAAGTATTAAGTGTGAATGGTTTTCCCAAAATTTTAAATTTTCCCGACCTGAAGAGCTTTAAAGGGTTATGTAGAGTGCGGTTTTTAGCCTTTAATTGGGGGATATTTCATGTTTCGATAAAATTTTATCGCAATGAAGGTTTTTTTTAAAATTTTGTCTGGGGTTGGTGTAGTGGGTTTTTTTTTTGCGAGGTTACTGTTTTTTATTTTAGAATTAATAATGGGGCTATCCATTTGGGTTTCTAGATGGAAAAGATTTAAAGACTTCCAAAAATTTGTAATGCCCCGTTTAAAAAATTTTTAATGGGGCAGTATGGTTTAAGTCTCTTACTTTATATAATGTGCTCACCGGGTGGGAAAAAAGGCTTTTAAATTTAAAATTTAGTAATTATTTGTTTTAAAATTTTTTTAGTATAAGTGTGAGGCCCTTTGGATTTGATTTTGATTTAGGATTTGATTGTTTTTTTTTTTTTTTTGCTTTTTAAAAAAAATTTTTATTTAGGGGACGTTGTAAAGTTTCTTAGGTACTTCTTATTGTATAGGGGTTACTTTTTTGGGGGAAAGCATGTAACTGAAAATTGGGGTTTTTGGTTATTACTCTTTTTTTTCCTGTGAAGGTTTTGAACCTTTGTCATAGTCCCTCATGAAAGTTAACTATACAAATCTTTAAAGTTGTATATAGTTTACATTTTTTATAGTTTTTTAAAGTTAAAAGTTTTTTTTTTTTCATAGTTGTTTATGGAAAATTTTTTTTGTATATGGGAACCTCTAAATTTTGTCAATTAAAAATTTTGTTGTTAAAAAAATTTGGGTTTGTGTTGTTGTTTTAAGGGGTTTTAAATCCTACTGTATCCTTTTTATATCTTAATTTTAAATCAAAGCTGTTTAAAATTTTTTAAAAAAAAATATAAAAAAAAAATAGTTTAAAAAAGCAACCTAATTCTTCATCAAAATTTAAGGGATTCTATTCTTAATTTTGGGTCGGGAAAATTTATAATGGGACAAATACAATTATCCTTCAATTTTTTTTTTTTTTCAAAATTCCTTCTGCTCCGAAAAACCCCAAAAAAGGAATATTGAATAAAAAATGGACCTACCCTAAATTTTTGAAACCCTCATAAGCAAAAACCCCCACACTAATTAAAACAGGTCAAATTTATTTCATCCCCCTCTTTAAAAGAATAAAAGTTTTAAATTTTTTTCCAATAAAAAAACTTGCCATAAAAAAATTGAAACCCCCTTGTTATAATAAAAAAAAATCTTTTTAATGTCAAGAAGCTTACACCATTATATAAGTTTTTTAACCCTCTACCTAAGCCCATATTCCTTCTACAATATATTATCGGAACAAACCGTAAATTTACCAAAAAAACCCCCTAACTATTCTAAATTGATGTACATATTTACAAAAAAAGAATTAAAAAAAAAAATAAAAAAGGGAAAACCCACCTTTTCATTCTAAAAATTTTTTGACTGTCAGTTCTCCCACATGTGCTAAACCAAAAGGGAAATTTTTAAAATAAAAAAACTGACATATTTTAAAACATTTACATCCACCTTCAAATTTTAGGGGAATTTTCCCCCATTCAACCAAGAATAATGCATTCACCCGGATTAACTCCAAGAGTACAGAAAGTTTTCCGTTAACAAATCTTAGCAATATTCATCATATTGCCTCCATCGATAAATACATTAAAGGAAAAAAGAACCTTAAAATATCAAAACTACCTATTTTCTAATTTACACCATTTAAGTTGTGCTTTACATAAGAAAAAACTCTTTAATTAAACTGAAAATAAAGATCTTTTTACCATTTACAATTGAATCAAAATCATTAAAGACACTTATAACATTTTTGAATCTCATTGAAAAATTTCATCATAAAGTCCTTGAAATGATTTATACATGAAAAATAATAATATGCAATCGTGTGCAACACACTTCCAAATGATAACTGTGTAGTACCTGAAACCCTCGGGGCAATAACCCTATTGCCCCTATATATCAAAACTCAATTAGCCATCCATAAAAACAACTCTCCATGCTCACTCCCAATTCTAGGAAAATAGCGCTGTTGTTATCCCTTACCCACTTTGCAAATCCCATAAATCCCTTAATGTGAAATTTCTATAACCCTCACTAAAATCTCTCTCCCATCTCCCTCCCATAACACCCCTTTATTCCTACACTGTTCATAAAAAGTATGCTGCCAATTGCATTAAGTCTTGCACGCACGTCCGCCTCCCTCAAGCCCACATCATATATTATAAAATCCGTAATCATATATCCCAATCGATTCTCAACCCTTTTAATTCACCCCGCCCAGCTTATGTCTAAACTTAAAACCCTCAAGACCTGCAAACCCCCTCCCCCCCACTAACCTGAAACCTTACCCATCCCAACCCTTATGAGTTTCAAACAACGCAAAATGCAACCGTATGATAAATAGTCCCCAATCCGCCACAATCCTTGCATTCCCATCCTCTCGTATTCCCTCTTATAGAATAAAACCGTACCTACAGCAAGATTCCATGTAAAAAATCTATACTTAACTTCTCTGACTTAGGTTTTTAAACGCAATTTGTTTAAACGCCCCCAAATATTACGCCAATCACACATCGCATAAACTCCTCAGACCGCCGCTACCACAGCCTTACCATCTACCCTATCCAAGATTTCTCCCAATTTAATATGTGAGGATCCCGCCCGCACGTTTAAGAAGACCCTAACATTGCCTCACTATCATGAACTCTTCACCTACCCCCCACCACCGTCGCATATCTGATGTATCCATGAAGTCCGGTCTTTCTTTCGCCCCCCCCCTCCCGCTTATAACTCACGTTTTAAATACTACTTATTATCCCTCTTTCAACATCTATAAGGCCCAGCCCACCACGGCCAACCGGAATGGTGACAACCGCTCTACTTAATAACCCATTCGCTCCCTGTTCCCAAATGAATCAAAAACACTTTTTTGTAACCTTTTTTATCTCAACAACACGAAGTATCCGGAAATATTACTGTAACATGCCATAGTTACTATAAAATAGCAACATTCGTTGTAATCAACCCTTTGTTTGCAAACTTAAATTAGCAGCTTCAGAACACTATCAACGTACGCACGGAATTTAATGTTGAGCCTAACTTGATATCACTTACCATAAACGATCCCACATACTTTATTTGGTCCACCCTTACCCACCTTTTCAGCAACCATTCCTTCCTCACGGACCCTTTTCCAAGAATCATATACTTGTCTTTTCCCCTATTAATCGTCATGCCAGAAGCCTTTTCAAAAACTTTCATTAACATTTCTACCCGAAGCCAATCATGGTTTTACACTCACCAAAAACGTCGTATCGTCGACATATCCCAACAATGCCACTCCCCACCCACTCCCTTACATTACCCATCCCATTTGCTTTCCAATAAACCCCTTTCCCACTATAAAAAGGACTTTGAAAACAAGCAAAAAATAATTTGTATAAGGGAAAACCTTGACGCAAACCCCTTCCCATCTGAATTCGATCTCCCCAACCTCCCATCACCTGCCACAACCACAAGGTTGCCTCCTGAGATCATTAATTTGGCCCATGATAAATTTCCGGCTCGCAAAACCCTCCCGATCTCATGATCTTCCATACGATTCCCCTTCCACACTATCATATCCGCCTCCCATCTATAGCCAATACCCTCCCCCCCCCCCAATCTTACTCTTTCTTCAATAAAAACTTCTAGTCAAAACCGTGACCTTCATACATAGACCTGCCCGGTCACCCCAATTGTCCCTTGTCAATCACCTTTTTGCCCAGGGACTTTTTTATCTGTTAGCCAAGATCTCTTCCAAAAAATTTTTATATAGTCACCACATAATAACGAGAATGCAAAGATTAATCCTTTATTAACCGTATAATGCTCACCTTTATATTGAATAAACGTACCAAAACCCCTTTAAAACGTTCCAATTTTTGAAGATAAAATCGCTGGCAACCCATCAATTCCTGGCGACCCCCTTACCTAATTGCGCCCTGGATAAAGCCTCCCAAGTTCTCCACTCCGTTATCGGCCCTCCCAACATCAAAACATCATGCTCCATCAGCTCACACTGCACAAACCTAAACCGATTGCCTGCAATGCAATTTCAATTATTCCAACACTTTGCATTTTCAATTTAAACCCAAGCATCAATATACCCCCACTCATACCTCCATCGTCGTCATCACCTGATTCACTCCTATAAACCCTGCATACCTACCCTGAACATATCAACCCTCATTAACTCCATTGCCTTGCGACGTCCTGGCTGATTCCTCAACACACACGCGACTGCCGATCTCCCCACAAATCCTCTTCGATTCAACCCTTAATTCGCTTTTGGCTATCGTTTCCCCCAATTAAGCCAAAGCCGCATCTCCAGGGTGCTTCCAACCACAGGTTCGTTCCCACATATGCGCCAAAAGACAAAACGACTTCCTCTCATCTTCAATACTTTACATTCATTTCCAAAATGATGGAACCCTCCTAGGCCACACCCCCCTCAATATCTACATCCAATAACAACTCTCTATGGACCGAAAAAACACGATTTATCACATCACTCTCCGCACTGTAACCGTCACAAGAGCACGTAACATTCTATCCAATCTCGCAGCACAATCTCGTCTAATGAAAGTATGCTCCACCATGCCACCCCCCCCCCATACAACATCCATTAAACCACAAACTCATCAATTAATCTCCCAGGAACCCCAAGCAACAACCCGCTCCTCGAGGGCTCCACCACATCCTTTCGTCGTATTACACAATTCCAGTCGCCCCATATTATTGCTACTTTTTGATAAACTACGGGAATAATATACTAATACAATCAGGTTGGCCCGGTGGGCCCTGGTGGCTAAAGCTCCCGCTTCAAACACGGAGGGCCCGGTTCGATTCCCGCGGGGAAACATTTTTCAGACACGTTTCCTACACCTGGTTGTCCTGTTCACACTAGGCAGCAATCAGGTACCTTGGTGTTAGTCGACTGGTGTGGGTCGCATCCTGGGGGACAAGATAAGGACCTCCAAAGGAAATAAGTTAGACATACCTCGATGACGCACTGACTTTCTTTGGGTTATCCTGGGTGGCTAACCCTCCGGTGTTAAAAATCCGAACGAAATCTTATCTTATCTATCTTATCTGTACAAACTGAGTTAAAGTCTTACATCACCTCGGCCGGCCCATATGCACATACAAAACATATGTGTTCTCTACCCCCATAAACATCCACCAGCTAATCACTCTCACCCGGCCACCCTCCCCCTTTCACTATGCCGACTACAAACGGCTATTTTCCTTTACACCCAATGGCGATGCCCCATTTTAATGGACCTCGTCACATATTCCTATACACATCAAACTCATCCATTTCTAACTCATATCTAATTCTGTATTGTGTCGTGGAGAAATACCAACGTCCACAACTAGTCGCACCAAAAATTCATTAAACCACTTCGCATCCGCCTAGATCTCAAACCGTTGAATATTTATTGTCAAAACCTTAAAGTACAATTAAGGGATTTTCGTTCCTTTCGTATCCTTGTATAGACTTTTCACTCTATACATTATACAACTCCTCTATCCCACCCCCCTTTTTGGGAACCACCTTGATAAACTCTTGTTTCGTGATTTCACTGGTTCCCTTTCCTCTGCACCTCCGCCCCACGACTTTTTCCCTGGCTTTGAGCAGGAGTAAGCACGTCGTCTGAGCCCGATGGGTCCGCAGTTCGACTTTCGCTCCTACCCTCACCGCCATTTAGAATTTCTTTAGTACTATCGTATGCACCTCCCCCTTCTGCTACACATTCAACCATCATACCATGCGACACACTAGACTTCAATGCTTCCATACTGTCGCCCTCACCATGATCCCTCAACCGATCCCAAAATTGCCACCTGAACCTCCACACTGTTGACGATCGACTCGTCTAACATAACATCCAGTGCCTCTCACTAAAGACGCACCGCTACATAAATTGTACTCATCACTTCTGGGCCCGTGTGGTACAGGCTGCGCAGTGCTTCCTGATTTCAACAGGTTTATTGCGTCAGTTTCCTGTTTTGTGCTTACCACATGGCGGATCACATTGACGCCGGGTGACACTGGTTTGTTGGAATTGGTGCGTGGACGATTACAGGAACGACCATGCACGTGTTACTGCAAGCCCATCATCAAGTGAGGTATAGGAATACGGAACGAAGAATTAATATGGAGTAGCTAGTAATATGGTGTTCGAGAATTTTCATCAGTTTAAAGACGCAGATTAATGCAAGCATAGTCGACAAATACATAAGAAAAGGCTAGCATTGAAACACGCATGTGGAAGTCTGCTTACGAATGTGCCAGCTATGTGACGGGTGAAAGTAACGAAACGTGCCTTTTGAGGGACAGAGCATGATGTGATGGCATGCGTTTAGCAGCTATGGAAAAATCCACTCAGACAGCGTGGATGGGGGTGTGGCAAAATGACCTTATGAGGGCTACCTGAAGGATCATTTACGCTAAATGACGTTGAGCAGCCAATTCCATCATATGTTTTTATGAGGTCTTCCGGACGCAGGTCTACGTGTACTACTCAGGGCAGTGGAAGACTTGCAGCTTATGTGAGTTCTTTTGAACAATGGAGACCCCAATACAATAAAAAAACTGGACGGCAGGAACAGGACCATTGATCTTTACATCAAGGAATGGCAGTGGGATGTTTGGAGGAAGGAGCAAGGCCAACAGAGATTCCTGGCAGAAGGAGTGACGAGTGGATAGGGCTGAGGAGACGACTATGGAGGAAGAGTGTAGCACTAACAGTTGATAAGGGACAGACGACATCACGTCTGATGAGGAGGGTACGGCCAACAGGAGGCTTGCTGGAAGGAAGTACTTTAGTTCCTTTTGCATGACGTTGAAGGAAGGACAGGAGGATGAAGGGTGTAACCTTTGAGCGAGGCGACCAGTGCGCAGGCAAGATCAGAGGTAGGAATACTGTGGTGCACTATGTTAATGTGCACAACGTGTGGCAGAGATCCATAGGGCAGAAAAGACTGGTGACGAGTGTGTGGGCGAGGGGAGTTCTCGATAAGAAGAACAGCAGGAACGTCTGAGAGACGATGTTCTGTACTCCAGACAAAAGAACAGGAGTAAAATCTTGGAGAAAGGATGTATGTCATAAGGGGAAAGAGGAAGGTAATGAAGGGGTTTTAATGTTCAAGGGATAACGAAGGGATAGGGGGGGGTGCATAAGCACTGCTGACAAGAGCAGATCCATACAGCAGATGGTAAGGAGGGTGTGTGCCAAGAAGAAAGGAAACCACCACTTTTAAAATCAATTGCACAGTATAACAGTAAATGTAAAATGGATTGAGGGAATGAAGTAGAAACGAGTATGATGGAATGGTTTTTGAGGAGATATAATATGGATGGTTACATGCTTTAAACAAGAACATGAAGTATAAGATAGGCTGTGCTTTGGCATTAAAAGGTTAAAATTGTATGTAAGTGGGTCTGTTTAGGTTAAAAGGGGGGAGCGGGCATTGCTGTGAAGAAAAGAGTCCCTTACACACTATTATAAAAGGGAAGAAAGAGGGGGAGGGTAGTGGGAGATGGTGAGTGGGGAGCATCACGAGATATTCATTGGGGTTTACATGCCAGCAGAGAATATTAATCAAAGTAAAAAGAGTGATTTTGTCGAACGCTTGGTGTATTTTTAAGGTTTTACCCTCTATTGCTAACTGTAAATGGGGGACTGTAAGTGTGGTTATAAGGGGGGGCGACGTGGAGGCCAAGGGAGGCGGGTTGTGTGTTACGGTCGTTACGCAATGTTTTACATTGATGAAGGGGAGGAGAGGACGTGGAGGGGAGTGAGGATCTTGGAGAGTGGACTTACACGTTTGTTAGGAGAGATTATCAGCAAGGTTGGGATGGGGGGAGGGGAGGGGAGTGGGGGGGGGGATGAGAATAGATTTATATAACGGAAAGTTAGGGTAGGAGGGTACAACAGTGGATGGAGCGGTTTTCGGATCATAGGGCATTTTTGGTAGAGCTGGATTGAGGAGTGTACAGGTATATTCAATTTCTGGAAGTAAATGCGAAGTTGGTGTGGAGTGAGTGGTGAAATGCAGAGTTTAAGACTGGTGGAACAATTGTGGGGGGCAAGGGATGGGGTAGGGCGTATTTTGATTGAGTGGGAAAATAGGGCTAAACCTGATATCGTGGGGTATTAATACATATAAAGGAAGGGAGGAGGCGAGTGGAGGTATGGTTTACAGAATTATTTGGAGCATCAGGCCCCCCCCCCCCCTCAATGAATTTATGTGAGAGATGAGGGGAAGTCTTTTGAAGAAATATCAGGGCTAAGAGGGAACTAAAGACATACATAATGAAAGATATTGATGAATTAGGGTAAGGGCGTATGGAGCCGTGCTATGGGAGATAAACCAGGCGTAGTGTGTAAAGAATTTTTGCATAGACCAACAGGAATCCACTATAATACTTTTAGAGATAGTGGACGATTTTGGAAGGTTATACTAAGGGGCAAATGTTGGACAAACTGAGGGGTATAAGTAATAATGCGGACTATTGTTTAAAACGAAATGGGGAAAGGGTAAAGTGGATAGTTAATAAAGAAAGAGAAGGGGTGAATGCCTTGGAAAGGTGGGGAGGACAGAAGGGATGGAGAGGAATATTAAGTATGGAAGAAGTGAAAGACGGCGGTGTTCAATCTTTAAGTAAGGGGGAAAGCACCGGAAAATTGATGGGCTTTCCAATTATTATTACAGAGTACATTGGGAAACCATAATGCTTTGTTTGGTTCATGTATTGAATTGTATGCTGAAGGAAGGGAAATTGGGAAGAGATCACAAAGGACGGGTGTGGTCGTGCTTGTAGAAGAAAAAGAGAGGAGGGAGCTGAAACACTGAGCACGTACAGGGCCATATCTTTATTGTGTACGGATTATAACTTTTGGCGAAAGATTCTAGGGAACAGGATGAAGAAGGTAATAGGTGGTATTGTGCACTAAGGGTCAGTTGGAAAAGAAATTCCGGGTCATAGAATGAGGGAGGACATAGTCGCGTAATTAGGGAAATTTTTTGGCAAGGTTGTAAGGAGTGGTGAATTTTGGGCATTGATTGGGAGAAGCTTATGACAGTGTGAATAGAGAAGTACATGGTTGCATCACTTTAAGGCTTACGTGTTTTGGGGAGGGAATAGTAAAATGGGTCTGTAGACTTGTAATGCAGAAGCTACATTCGAGGTGGTCAAATTAATGGTAAGGTGGGTAGCATGTTGAAAAATGGAAGAAATTTGAGACATGGTGTCCAATTCTCAAATTCTGTTTGCATTATGCACACCCATTTTAAAGAATGGTGGAGAAGCAACAACATTACAGGAGAGGGGTCGGGGTTCACAAAGGTAGTCTTCTGGTTATGAAGATGACACAACATACTGATCAATGATGTCGAAGGTTTGGCGAAAGGTGGAGAGAGTAAGAGGTTTTTGGAGAGGAGTCAGGCCATGCGTTCACAGAGCTAAATTAAATCGAAATTATTAAGATAGAGATTGGGTGGGGGTAGAATGGGTGGTGGAGTGTTGGATGGATGTGACTGAACGAGCTGAAAATTTTGGTGGGATGAGCAAGAGGCTAGATGGAGAATTGCGAAATTGGTGGAGAGAAGTTGTACAACGGATTAGGAACCTAAGAGCGAAGGAATGTACTCTAAACTCAAAGGGCAATATATAAATTCATCGGTTTATAGTAAAGTGATGGGAAACGTGGCATGTGTCTACCTTTACGGGAACATGAGATCAAGGTGATACAGAGAAGGGTGCTTCGTTACATACTGGGGTTTTGGACGAGCATGGCTAAGTAAAGAGGTGTTCTGACGAATGTGCCTGAGGAGGAGTAGGGCTTTTGATGCTAAGGGCCTAGGTAAAGGCCCATGTATGTTAAACAAAAGACATAAGGGCGGGGTGGTAAAGGGGTGAGGTCAGAGGTGGAAGGGGGATGTAAGACGATGTGGGAGGAAGGACTTAATGGAATGTGAAAATATGCTCAGGGTCATGTTAGTAATAGGTGAGGTAAAAAAGCTCAAGGTGGGAAGGTTGGTAGAGATGAGTAGGAAACCAGAAGTCATGCAAGGGGTGGCGGTATACCCTTTGTATGATTGGGGTACGATTTGGCATGATTTCCAGAAACTTAGATTAATGCCGAGGGTAAGGGAGTTAGTTTATAGGTTCGTAATGGGGATTTTAGCGTCAAAGCAGGCTTTGTGTGTGATGGGTTTGGTAAAGGAGGCGAAATGCGAACATTGTGAGGAATCGGAAACAGCTTTTCATGCCATATATTTTTGTAGGGAGTTGGGGCAGGTAAGGGTCTGGCTGGCTAGAGTCTTCAAGTTAATGGGTGGGGGCAATGTAGAGCTCCTGCGTGCCCTAACTTTAGAGGTAAGGGGGGTGTCTGAGATTGTAAAGTGAGCCATTCTGTACATTGTGACAGATTTCTTGTTTTATTCCTGGGGCTTGAAGGAAAAAGGCGGGGGGATTAGGGTAAGGGCAATTGCGGCAGGAATTTATCGCACAGTATGCAGAAATAAACTCATTTATGGTAACAGGTGGGCAACTGCGTTCCCGGAGGCATGTAGAAATATAACGGTAAAGGGACTCAGTAATTTGGCTACTTAAGTACTAAGGGACCATTTTCCTTTTCTAGAGCGAATATGACCATAATGAAGGATATGTAAATGTGGTAGGATTGTCATGAGAGTTGTATGGGAGGGATGACATGTCAGATGTGGTGTAATTGGAGAGTTTTCTTGTGTGTGAATGTTTTAGTTTAGCCATGTGTTGAAATACAAGAGGTCATTGATGATCATAGTTTTAATAAGGCAAATGATCTTTGTAAGTAAGACAACTACAAGAGGGAACAATCAAAGCATTGTTAACATTTTGATATAAAGGATACAGAGTAATCATGTTTTTCTCAAAATTATTCAATTGCCTTCCTTTTTCCTAATAAAGGATTAAAATATAAGGTTGTAAAAGTCTTATCTATTGTTGTGTTAAAGTGTGTGTATGAGTCAGTGTGGGTATGTGTGATCGAGTATATACGCAAATGTATATATATGTAAGAGTATAGGTATGTATGTTACCAATTTTTAAAAGGCTGCCTTCTGTGTAAGGCGACCTTTTTAGCATGTGCATATAATGTTCTTGTGAGATATAAGGAACTCACTAGTTTTAGTTAGTAATATGTAACATACACCGTGAATTTAGAACCTAACATGGGGTGGGGGTTAAAAGGGGAAGATTGTGTGTTGTCAGGAAGAGAAAAGTTTATGGGGGATAATTATAACTGAAGTTTTTTAAGTTCATATGGTTAACCATGGATGTCCATTTTATACACATTGTTAAAAATGTCAGAGGATATATAATATGGGAAGTGGTCATCTTATCAGAGGGCTTTTTCCATGGTGTAGTAGGAATATATATACAGGATGAAGCAACTATGTAGGGAATATTTTGTATTGTTTGTATATTAAGAGAGATACGAAATGGCATATGCATGAGAGGATCTAGGTCACTGATAACAATGGCAACTGTCATCAATTGAATGAGTTTGAATTTTAATTTTAATTGAAGGTAGAAAACTTTAGTTGATACATGAAATGATGTAATATTCTTAGGTCATACTGTATGTTGTAAGATGGAAGGAATACCTTTAGGGTTTTTTAGACAATGTTTGAAGGTATAACCGTCCGCAGGAGGAAATATGTATAATGGTTATGGTGTGGAGTTCACTTTTGTATGATTTACAGTTTATATTCAAATTTTGTATGTAGTTTCGTTTTTAATAAAAATAAAAAAATAATAAAAAAATAAATTAACCAAAGCCACATCTCCAGGTGCTTCAACCACTAGGCGTTCCCACATATGCCCAAAAGACAAACGACTTTCCTCTCTCTTCAATAACTTTACATTCAATTTCCAAAATGATGGACCCCTCCTAGGCACCCTCAATATCTACATCCATTACAACTCCTCTATGATCCGAAAAAAAACACATTTATCACATTCGCTCTCCGCACTGTAACCGCACAAGACTCGTACATTCTATCCAATCTCGCAGCATAATCTCGTCTAATGAAAGTATGCTCCACCATGCCCCGCCACCCCCCCCCCCATACACATCCATTAAACCCACACTCGTCAATAAATCTCCCAGGAACCCCAAGCAACAACCCACTCCTCGAGGCTCCACATCCTTTCGTCGTATTACACAATTCCAGTCGCCCCCTATTATTGCTACATTTGGTAAACTACGTAGATAATATACTAATACATCTTGTACAAAATGAGTTTTAAGACTTACATCTCCCTCGGCCGGCCCATATGCACATACAAAACTTATGTGTACTCTACCCCATAAACCATCCACCCTAATCACTCTCCCCGGTCCCCTCTTTCACTATGCCGTACTACAAACGGGCTATTTTCCTTTACCAGAATGGCGACACCCCCTTTTAACCTCGTCGCATATTCCATATACACATCGTAACCATCCATTTCTAACTCATATCTAATTCTGTAATTGTGTTCTTGGAGAAATACCACATCCACATCCAGGCGCACCAAAAATTCATTAAACCACTTTCGCTTCCGCTCAGATCTCAAACCGTTGATATTTATTGTCAAAACCTTAAAGTCAATTAATGGGATTTTCCTTTCGTTCTAAGTATAGACTTTTCACTTATACATTTTACAACACCTCTATCCCTCACCCTTTTTTGGGAACCACCTTGATAAACTCTTGTCTCGTGGATTCACTGTTCCCTTTCCTCTGTACCTCCACCCAAGACTTTTTCCCTGGCCTTTGAGCAGGAGTAAGCACGTCGTCTGAGTCCGATGGGGTCGCAGTTCGCTTTCGCGTCCTACCCTCCACCTGCATTGGGATTTCTTTAGTACTATCGTGATGCACCTCCACTTCTGCTACATTCACCATCATACCATGCGACACACTAGACTCAATGCTTCCATCTGTCGCCTCACCATGATGCTCAACCGATCCCAAAATTGCACCTGGATCCTCCACATGGTTGACGATCGACTCGTCTAACAAAACATCCAGTGCCTTCACTAAAGACGCCGCTACATCCTCTTCCCCCATAGTGGGCAGAGTCTCTTCAAATACTTCATTTATGTCCAATGACGGTGATTCTCCTCGCTGTATTGCATCCTCCAAAGCATTCTCCTGTGCTTTTTTTCTACCTCATCACTCCAAGATGACCGTTGTCGAGACAGGTTAGCATAAGACTGGTCTCGTCCCTCACCTTCCTCGACCTCTTCCGATTGTTGCTGTTGCGATAGTCGGAGATTCCCACGACGCTTACCACACTGCGCCGCTGTGGTCATACGACCCACACAGCCGACACGTACGACGTTGCCCTGCATATGTTACATATACTTGAGTTCGAAATGCTTGCAACATAACATAGGATGGTATGGGATGGCGTAAGGTCATTTTGACTGAATATGTTCCTTCCAACATTCCAGCATAAGGTCCAGCGGCCCACCGACCTGCAGAGGCCATATGAACCGTACCATAATTACGTAGTTCATCTTTTATAACAAAATCAGTCGCCTCAAAAGGCACATTCCTGATTTTTACCCATGTGTAATGTCGAGATACATCATGAAGACGTAACTGAACAGCTGAATTGACGGCTATAATGGTCTCTTGATACTTATCAACCACCGCTTCGTAGACATTTGCTGACGTCAATTTAACGAAGATCCGTGTCGTCCCATTAAGTGCTACACCACATATCTCTTCATTTGTGATACCATAGGTATCACGGATAATCGCCGGTAGTAACAAATCCATCGTGGCTCCCGTGACAGCCCCACGGGTCAACTCAACGCAGACAGTGTTGATGCGCCTGCTGTTATGCAGCGCCATGTTGGAAAATAAAGTTTTCACCAGCTAACGCCAGGGGTAGCAGCTCAAACAGGTAAACTGCGCAAAAGCCAACTCAATCAGGAGCGTCTGCGCAACAGGTCCGCACGGCTCGGAAGCGATGCGAACAATAAAAACAAGACATATGCTGACACAAGACGTCTGACTCGTCTAGGTGGCATACCCCAAAGTATAAGTTATTTGCTATGCACAGTACAATTGCAGAATTCTCCAACGTAACACGTTATTTGCAGAACATGCTTAGCTATGCAGAGTACGATTGCAGAATACGCATACAAGGTGGATATGTAATAGCAAAGCTGACTGCAAAATCTTCACACCGAACAAGCTAGTAGCGAGCTGTTAAACGATCACACAATAGCGAGGCTGACCATAACAAAGCAACTGACACGCAAAGTTTGTAAAACATTGGCAAAGCTAATGCAATGTCAGACAGCAAGCTACACACTGTTCCACAAGATTGACCGTAGCGAAGCGAGCACACTGAACAAGCTAGTAGCGAGCTGTTGAACGATCATACAATAGCAAGGCTGACCATAGCAAAGCAACTGACACGCAAAGTTTGTAAAGCGTTGGCAAAGCTAATGCAATGCCAGACAGCAAGCTACACAATGTTCCTGCTACCAGCTTCACCCTAAGCTCAACCCTTTCTCTAAGTCCAGCTCCATTTCTCGGACAGGCTACCCATATTACAACCCAGGAGTCCAAATGGCCTGTTATCCTGGGTGTAAAGGAAGCAAAATAAACACAGCAGAAAACTTTTGATTTATATTATCCTTCACTAATTTAGAACAGAAGTATGTACACAATATACACTATGTACAGCGATAGGTATTAGTGCACTCCACGGTAAGCAAGGCAGAATATAAGCCACTAGAGAGCAGACCGTGCTTCAACAAGCTCTGGAATGGGAATGACAAGGGCAGACAGGAGAGTGGTACCCACATAACATCTGCAATTGCCAAAACCATCTTCTTACTGGCTGGAACCTGGGTACTGGTTGAACGACGGGGCCCCATCGTCAACCCTCAGTTCTCTGGTTCGCTGGTTGGGGGAGATTTTTTTTTATATTTTATTTAAAAAACACAGTATACATGTATGGTATACATAAATGATTTAAAACAAAAAACGCGAAAACTTTATATAAGAAGACAACATATAACTAAACAGAGGACTACCGGAACATATCTTAACCACAAAATATCTATATAACCAAAACCTGACAGTCTTATTCATATTGTACATGAAATTTTATATACAAAAACAATATCATATAAACTAATACATTGTACACTCAATGGTACTATGGTTATGTAAAATAACTAACAGAAACCTACATGACTCTTGAAACATGGTGTTCTTTATTTTTGGTTTTGCATATACTGAAAAAGGAATCAAAATATGCAAAAAGCATTTAATAATTAAAATAAGACTTTTACAGATCTAGCATGTATGATTACATATGAGGAAACCTTAGACCTTAAAACCCGACCAACCCCATATTTAGTTTCTCAAACTAATTATAAACCCACAAAAATATACCTTAGATAAGGAATAGAAAGGTCCAATTTTGACAAAAACTATTGCCCCTAAATATAAAAAAAAATTTAAATTTCGCGGATTTTTTCCCCGGGGGGGTTTACCCCAGGAAACCCCAAAAAATCAGGCGTCTCGGGTAATTATTTCTTGGGGGCCAATCTTTCCCCGGCGAACCCAAAACCCAGTCGACTAACCCAGGTACCTTTCGTGTGGTGAACAGGACAACAGGTGAAAGGAAAAACGTGTCGAATGTTTCCACCCCCCGGGAATTAAACCCGGGCCCTTTCCTGTGTGAAGGGGGAGCTTTAGCCACCAGGCACCGGGCCACCCTCGGCCCCGGCCACTGGTGACAGAACAATACCCCAAAAAAGTTGTGACCAAGGAAAAATTTACAATTTGGCTTATACATTCAACCTCCCCCCCCACCCCCTCACGCGGGGCCCCTACTACTATAAAAAAAACAATTTGGGAAAATGAAACTTTTTTCCCCTTCATCAAAAGTTTACAATCATCCCAAAAGGTCTGCTTATGAACATTCCCTTAAAAGGGCCCAGTAAAACGTTGTTTTTAGCGGTGATATCGCCGCACCCGTTACAAATGCCTAAAAAAACCTAAGGGGAATCCCGGGAAAGACCAACATACTTCACAAGCCCCGGCCCATGTCGGGACTCAGTTCAGTTTGCAAGAGGCTGGAATTATACTAAAATATTGCTTTTTATTGTTTTTTCGAGAGATGCCAATTTACGTTTAAATCCAAGATCTCAGTTCCACACAACGCCAAACCATACACACCAGACGCAGGGAAACCTTTTCATAATACATACACGTCACTCAAAAAACCCGCCTTACCCTGAAGTCCCGAACTACCGTTTGGCGTACCACGGGGGGAGTCCACCCCCCGTTCCCTTTACCCCCCCTTTTGCAGCACCCTTGAACGTAAGACTTCGATATTTGAAAGAAAACTATTATCCAACTTCTCCAAATTTGGTTTTTTCTGCAATACGTTCTGTAGATCCCTGCCGCAATTGCCCTGATCCTACTGTCCCGGTTTTCCCGCAACCCCACGATATATAAAAAAAATCGCCCACGTCATTATTGCTTTCGTTTTCCTTTGATTCCCCGCTAACGCCCTTTGTTAGGCTCGAAAGGTTGAGATGTTCCCACTAAGAAAATCTAAAACCCCCCCCAACCCAGAAGAACTTTGCCCAAGGTTCACAAAGTAGACTGCTAAAAAGCTGTTTCTTGGTCCGCAACGCAAGCATCTGCCCCCCTTACCAAACCCATACTATTTAGCCGTTTTTGATGCAAAAATTCCCCGACAAATCTGTACCCCAATTCACAACCCTTTGGGTGCCAAACTTAGTTTACAAAATCCTTCCCTTTTTCCCCCCAATTATACAGGGAAAAAAGCAATCCCTGTAAAATTTTCCCCCCACAAAACTATGCGACCATTTGCCCCACCCGGCCCCGATGGCTTTCTCAACTTTAACAACAAACGCAGCTGCCCTCACCTGGGTTTAAACCCCTGCCGTTCCCCATTTACGCTTTTCGATCATTAGACCCCCGGATGCCCTTCTCACCACCCCCTTTGAAGAACCATTGCTTTCGTAGAGGGCCTTTCCCCGTGGCCCAAAGCCAAGAGACTAAACCCCCACGACAAAACTGGGTCATGAAAACCCCCAAAAATTTAAACCCAAGTTTCCCCCGAAACCCCAAACATAACGTAAGACCCTTCTCTGCGTCCTAAATTTCCTTACTTTAAAGGGTACATCAGCCCCCCCCTAAACCCTTCTATAACAAGTGTATTTAACCCCTACGTCCCCTTTTTGCCGAGACATCCCCCGCTCTTAACACCCGAGTCGATTAAAGCCTTGTTTACCCCAATTCAGGTTTCCCTTCGGCCTCCCCCTCATCTGCCTGAAAAAAATACCACTATTCTAAGTTGCACATGATGACCACCTCTTTCTCCCCAACCCCCCCCCCCCCCATTACCCCCTCAAAAATTCGATTTTGCCTTTTGAAAAATGCCGATCTGCCCCCCAAAAAACTCAAACAATACCCACGACTGCAAATCCCCCCTCCCTTTTACAAAAAGTGGTATCATCTCGTACCGACCCCCACGCGCTGCATGGTCACTGCTCAGCGTTCCCGCCTCAAACCACCTCCACCCGTATAAAAGGGGTTTTGATACAAACAAAAAGCAGCTGGGGGGGGCACCCTTGCCCAAAAACCCTTTCCTAGGGGCGGCTGCCCCAATTTACGTTTCCCCTCGCGTACCCCAGCCCAGTCATTCAAGTATAACCATCTTTCAATCCCCCCTCCAAAAAAAACCCGCTTCAATAAAATAAGCCTCAAAAATTTTCCCATTTAACCTCGTAAGCATTTTTCCGTCAGCCCGGGACACCCCCTTTCCCCTTTAATTCCCCAAAAATTTCCCTAATTCGTACAACCCTCCCTCATGCCCCTACCCGGTTGCTAGTGTCCCTGTGAAAAACGATCCCCCAACTTCCTCTTCGTTTTCTAAAAATTTTGCAAGATTTTTGTCCCGGGCCCTAAAAAATATTGCTTTGTGCCCAGACCTCTTCCCCCCCCCCCCTTTTGGGACCAACACAAATCCCCCCTACTTTTTGACATACCTAACCTCCACTCTGGCATGCAAATTTTAATACATCAACCAAAAAATGTTAAAACTTCCCCAAAGTGCCCTAAAAAATTTTGAAATGCCATTATACCCGGGGCCTTTCCCTTTTCATTCTAAAAATCGCCCCCTCTACCCCCTCCCCCCCGATTTACCTTCGTACCGTTCTTCTCTTCCTTATAACTTTTTGAAATCCCTCCCACCAGGCCCCCCCTGGACCCCCCCCCCCTCCCCGCTGAGCTTTTCCCCCAAAAAATGATAAGCTTTAAAAATATGCTGTCCCTGGTAAGGATACTTGTTTGGGAGGTAACCCCCCAAACCCGTGCATCTTCCAATTGCAAGAGGGGCGTCTCCCCGTTGTCTGACCCCAAATTTGCGCAAGAACAACCCCAAAGGTTTGTCATCCCAATTGAAACGTTCATTTTGAATTTCTGCAAGTGATATGAAAATGTTTTAAGTTCCCTCCTATAACCTACCCCCCCACATTGTAATCTTTAGCTGCCCCTCCAGAAAAATTTTGCGCCCTAATCCACCTCACCCCCTCTTTTTTCCCCCTTCTTATAATAATCGCTATTCGGGGTTTTTCAGTGTTTCCCCATTCAAAAAACTTTCCCCCCCCATCGCGTTTCCCCTATTTTTTTTCCACTATGAAAAAGGGAACCTCCCCCTCCTCTCCAAAAGCCCCACGTTTAGTTCCAATAACCCCGGATAAACCCCGTTTTTCCATCCCGTCCAGGTCCGCTTGCCTGCACGGTGATCTGAAAAACCCAATCAAAGGTTGTACGTGCCCAACTTAATTCCCTGTTTTATATAAAATTATTTGCGGGCCGCATAGCCCCTGCGAACGAACATTGCTCCACCCCCCCCAAACCCCCCCCCCACATCATAAACCCTGCATCCCCAGCGTTCCATAAAACGGTAAACGCACCCCCCCCCCCCGGCTCAACATCGTATGGCGGATAAACAATTCCCAATCCCCCCCATGCGGTAATGAACAGCAAACCCCGAGTGTAAAATGTTTAAGCCTCCTCACAAATTTTTTTAACTTTAGTGTTGCTTTCTGCAGGCTGAAACCCCCCCCCCAAAAAAAACCCCCTCACCCCAGTACCCATTACCCTCACCACCTCCCCTCCCCCCTCCTCCCCCCCTCCCCCCCCCCTCCCACCTCCCCCCCTTCACTCAAGACACGCCAAGGGTGGATCTTCATCGTTAGCACCCCACCCTTTAATTTTAAAGAAAATGCTAGCAAACCGGAGCCCCTTTAACCGTAAAAACTCGCCCAAACTTATAATTGTGTTCTTGTATGAATAACATACGTCCACAGTGTACCTGCACAAGAACCACTCCATCCTCCACACTAAACTCCCGGGCCTGCATGGCCATTTACATTGATGGTAACACTCTTGAATCACAAAAAGGTGGGTTTCCTCTATGTTTGTGGGTCTTTCTCCGTTCCCTCAGTTACATTACTCTGACCTTCTTTGACCTTTGGACTTTCCCAAGGCCCCCCTCACCCCCGTGCACCTACCCATTTGGCGGGGCGCTTGCCACAACCCCGTCTTCAAGTGGCGCCCTCATGCCCACTTTCGACCATAATTTCTTCCCGTCGCTTTTGTCCGGGTCAGGACCTCGTCCATTATCCGACACTCTGCCGTCCGTTTGTGGGAACCACCCTTCCACTACCACATTCCTCACCAGAACGAAGCTCTGGGTGGACTTCCACCACCACTCCTCATGCAAATCCGTGTCATTGTAGTCACGTCCAGTCTCCCATTATTGCGATTCATCCTTCACCACTTCTTGACTCTCACGGTGTAAGTCTGGGCACTTGCATTCTTGGCCCAATCCAGGAGATCGTTTAGCACGTCTGCAGCAACTTTCCTGTGACAACTCCCACAGGCTCGTATGCCCCAAGGTGGCCGGGGGCACGTTTGTAGTGTCCACCGACAGGGTGGACACGCGTTAGATGCATCCCCTCTTGTTGTACTTCCTCACTCCAGAGCTTAGGTCCTTGTCCAGGTGAGGGACCAGTCCCAGATCAAAGACACGGTTCTTAGGGGCCACAGGAGAAAGGTTCCCGGTTGCGTGCAAACCCAGGCGTTTCTGGGAGAATTGAGTCAGCCATCATGGTCATACGAGTTGCATTACCTGCAAGTCTTTCATGGCCTGCATAGTGAACAAAAATTGCGCCTGTAGCTGTTCCAGGTGAACGTAAGGGAATCGGCTGTTTTAATGTCATATTGTGGGTGCAGGAGCCTTCGGGAGCCCTCATGTGGGCCCTCCCTCCACAATCCCTTGGTCGCTGCATGTTACCGTTGCCGTATTCTCACAAAAACTTTCCGATTAACATACTCCTCGCCTCAATAGAACGTTCCTTACTTTTGCCCAGGTGACGTATGTGAGGAGTCACTGCAGGATACCTCTACGGCTGAATTCACTGTCATTTCCTCTCTGGAAAAGCTTCCACATCTGGGAGTAAAAGCCGGCATCTTGCGAATTTTACAGTCAAGACCTCGACATCCCATTGAGAGCCACACCATATATAATTCCTCAGTGGCGATGACCGTTAGACGTCGTGAAATAATGGTAAGGCAAAACAAGATATGCATCAGTTTGCACCACTGTGAGAGAGCCACGAATGAATTCAAACCAACCGACCGTGTTTACTCTTCTACCCTGACGATCCGCATTTGCATACTGTGTACACGGTTCGCCAGAGGGTAAGCAGGAGCAGGCTCAGAAAGCACCCTCTCAGCCCAAAGGGTTTGAGAGACGAAGTTGGGGGAGATAGCTGTAAATGAGGGTTTACATCGCCGAATAAAGGTATGTACTCTTTGCACCACACGGGATATCTCTCAATTCCCTATCAAGATTTAAAAAGGGATCATTACCTTTTTTGGCCCCTTTTCGCTATAATAACCTTCGGGAAAACCAGCTAGGTGGTCGCCAAATTCAATGACTACAACCCTAAAATTTTTCTAGTCCCAGGTAACAAAAAAGTTTTTAGCTATGCCTGGAGGCATATAGCATTGGGAGTGTTGCAACTCCCTTTTTTGTTGGGACTTGAGGACCAAAGCAGGGGGCCCGTGTGGTCTCCATCTTCGTTTCCTGACCAAAGGGGGACGTTGACACAGGGCAAGTCTCCCTTCCAGAGGGTTTGAGGGGCAACCAAGGATACTGTGCCGTGTTGCGAGCTGTGGGACCCCGGGAGCCATATACCAAAATGGTGACCCGGAGTCCTGAAACCCGCTACTCTTTTGGTTGATTTCCACGATGTTCAGGAGTAGCGCACCCCGGGAAGAAAAGCGCATCAAAAAGGCACAAAGAAATTTTCTGGCCCAAGATGGCATTGACATTGCCCGCTGTAAAACATTTAAAGATTGAGACCTTAGCAACAGTGTTTGTTTGCCTACAGCAAAAGGTACCGTTTCGGTCCAAAACCCCCTTCAAAAAATCTCATTTCAAAGGGGCCCTGGGAAGAACTTCTGTCGACCCGTTACGAACTTCCGACCCCGGAGAAAGGGAATAAGCACCTGCTTTTAATGGGGAGATAACGTGTCGCGGTACGGAATTATACCTATTCCTGATAAAAAATGCGAGACTGTTGCTAATGCTTTCTGTGAGCATGTCATTCTCCGTCATACCTGCCCACGTGTCCTTCTGTCAGACAGTGGGTCTGAGTTCATAAGCCAAGCGCCAGTAGCTCCACGCCACCCTGCGAGTAATGATCTTGCTGAACGTACAAATCACAAAACGCAAAGTCCAGGAGGTGCTCAGGGTAACCGTTAACCCAAGTTGTACTACATGGGATGAGGCTATCCCAGATGTTCAGTGTACATTAAACTCCTTCCTCAATAGCTCGATCGGTGAGACACCTCATTTCGCTTTGTATGGCTATGACAAGTGCTTACCATACGAAATTCTGTTTGCTCCACCTCGACCTACTTATGACACTGATAACCCCAGTGTAGTGAAGATGTGGACCACACAGCTTGTTTTCCAGCAGGTACGAAAGAACCTTATGAAAGCTACTGATAGGTACACGTCTGATCGCAATGCCCTCGCCAAGGTAAGCAAAGTGGAACCAGGTTGCAAAGTTATGTTGCTAACCCAGCACAGACTCCAGGTATGCATAAACTTGCTCCCAAATTCGTTGGTCCTTACCGTGTCCTCGAGAGCTTCGTGGCAATAAGTTTAAGGTGAGGGAGATTGCTACTGGAACTATCAGAGAAGCCCACCTTGATCACATGAAGTATGTAGACCATGTGCAAGCCAAAGCAGAGCTGGAGTCGCACGCGTTGTTGTGCAGACATGTGGGATAGATGGGAGCTAGAGCCTTGTCTAAGGGCAAAGGTAAAAGTTACACTCATCTCAAGCATAAACAGGCCACCCAGGGCTATCCCAGTCAAAACAGAAAGCACTAAACCAGAATTTGTTACTTCAATGGGTTGGTTAAGAGGGTTAGGCAAAAAATCCTAGTTAGGAAAATATATCTATTTATTCAACATAACACTATATACACACTCTAGAAAACACTTTCATGTATCTCCTATCCTAAACGCCCACATAGTGGGCACAAGAAGCAGGTGGCTGGCGGTCCAGTAACCATAACACTCGGCTAGTCAGCGCCAGGTCGTCACTACTCCAATACCAACCCCATTTCTCATTTCCTCACTCATCCCACAGCACCCTGACCATGTCAGAGCCTGGGTGAGCATACAGGTAGCCATAGAAGAGCCTATGGCTTGAGTTAGCTAAACAAAAGGAGTACACAACTACAAACTTAGCTTAAATACACAGCATCTCCGACGCCAGCCTCCATGCCATGCTGACTCCACGTGACTCCCCCCAGCCACGCTTACCCCACGTACCCAAACACAGTTGGAAAATAAATCCTTAGCAGGATTTCTTTATAATTTACATTAGAACTACTTTACAGTGACCCCCAAATGCACATTATGAATTATAAAATTATGCTTTAGAATTATAACATTCATATTATTATGACACCCTTCTCTACTGTATATACATTACAATGTCATGCAGAACCCTGCATAACACCCCCACCCCCGGACCATAGGTCTCACTCTGCTAGTGGGGTCCCTATGGACACTGCTAGGCAAAGGGAAAAAGAAAGAAAATAAACCCCACCTTAAGGTCTGAGGCAATGGGCAAAATGATAACTGGGGAATGACCACCATACAATCACGGTCTTTTGGTACTACAAATATGCAGTATTAACAAACTGAGGTACTAGATTGCGGACATGTGAAACTCGCAGAACATAAAAGTGATCAAGTTCTATGCCAAACGAGCTCACAGTCACACTCTTAGACAATTGTGTTAAGAAAAGGCACCATCCCAACACAGCGCTGGCCAGGCACTGGCGTTGATGCATTTTACCTAAATTACATCAAGCAAACTTGTAAACGAGCAAGTTAACCTTGTACAAAAGTGCCCCTGAGGAATACCGTTTAATGAAGTAACACCAAAGTTCAGTATGTTGCAAGGCAGACCAAACTGTATGTGCCACCAAAAAAACTTTTAAACAGTAAGTACATTTTCCAGGAGGAGTTCAAAGAAAAGGAAAACAGATTTTACATGTTAAATTCTACTTAGAAAGCAACGTCACATTATCACTCCCATCTCACAGCAATTTTTAGTAAACAAACCTGGTTCCCCATGACACACCTCTGCGAGAATCAGGAGAGCACAGGAGGGGGGAAAAATATCAGGCTCCAAAAACAACGGGTGAATAGTCACATAACGTGTTGGTGGGACTGTGGCCATAAAACTCTGGAGTCATCATTGAAGACCCCCAAAAGGTGGACCTCCCAGGCCGACACCTACATGTCATTCCAAGGACCCTGGAGTCACCCCAGCGGTGTTCCAAAAAGGAAAAATTTAAAAGAGTCCTGGAGAAGCAAAACACCTCGTATCAAGAGACATGGCCTAAACAGTGGAGGGCATCACCGCCAGCCCCACATTCACTAAAACGTTAGGTCCAACAGTCCCTATACCAACATAAAACAGAGGTGAGGCATTCCAGCCAACACCTAAAAATGTAGCATAACTTACCTAGGCATGGCACTTGACGTGACTACCCCCCAAAACACACACACACTAGGGAATCCTGATACCTCCAGCTCCAGCTCAACCTGCCCTTCTCCTTTGGGTGGTCCAGGGTTCCATCTACTCGTCTACCGCAAATCACTGCAAAATAAGAATAGATAAGTGATCTATACACTACATCGTGCACTTTAAACACGAGACAAGGCATCAGCAACCACATTCTCTGCTCCCTTCACATAATGAATCACAAGATTAAGAGGTTTGGAGAAACAAGGCCCACCTCGTAAGTCGCTGATTGTGGGTCCTTATTAAGTGAAGGAAACGTAAAGGAATATGGTCACTATACACAGTTATTGGGTGAACTGATGATTATATATACACCTCAAAATGTTGCACGGCCAACACTAAAGCAAGAGCCTCTTTTTCTATGGTGGTATGACTTCTTTGGTGCCTGTTACTTTTTGTGAGAAGCAGCTGAGAGGCATTACTTGCCCTGCGCTACCCTGCAACAAGACTTCCCCAACCCCTGTATCATTTTGCAAAACCCGGGGTGGGTAACTCAGGATTACACATAAAAGATCTTGAGGGTTAATGGCATACAAAAGGTTCATGTACAGAGATATTAAAGTTACAAATATGGGTGTGTCCTTGGCACAAATGGTCATGGGAATCAGAAGAATCCCCCACAGTTCATTCACACAATTTGCATGTAGTTCATAAAGAGGAGACAAAACCTTATTTCTTAAATGTACCTGGCGGCAGTCAGTGCACGTGTTCAAAGTATCACCTAGTGTGAGACCAGTAAAAGACATCGTCCACCGACTCTCGCTGGATACAAACACAGTCTAGCAGGATTTCTTTATAATTTACATTAGAACTACTTTACTGTGCCCCCAAATGCACATTATGAATTATAAAATTATGCTTTACAATTATAACATTCATACTATTATGACACCCTTCTCTACTGTATATACATTACAATGTGATGGAGAACTCTGCATAACACGCGTTGCAACGCCACAATCAGACCAATGCTAGGGACAACCCGTCTACTTCTTCTCCCACTACTACTGTTACTGATGACAGCCCAGTAAGGCTCCATACTTATGGCCTGTGACCCAGGACAACAGTACATTTCTGTGACATTGACGTACCTACTGACTTGTCCGACTCCTACGCTAGCTATGCTAATTGTTTGCTTGCAGAAATGGGTATAAATCCACACACATTGTTTAGTTAGTTAATAACGGAGTCAGGGTGGACAACATCATGTAAATATGTAAATTATTTTAGAAGGGTACCTGTAGTATAACGAATTCCATGGATATGGTGTTATTGTAAGTAAGTGTACCCAGTGTGTCTTTTAAATCCTGTATTAAGGTCAGGACAGTGCCGTCCTTTGAGTCATATGTCACACCTTAGGAAATGCTACTGTCAGTCATTGTTTACAGATGTGAGGGTACAACAGCGTTCGGGGATGAGTGGTCAAGCCTGATGTTCAGCCCTGCAGACAACCTGTACATAGAAGATTTTAGTTCCACTGCTGACGTCTCCTGGCTTTGTCCTCGATGGAGCTGCACGGGCAAGCCAGTTTTCTCTTCCTCCAGGATGGGAGATTTTTTTTTTTTAGCCTGTTGCATTTTATGTCCATCTTTGATTTACAAGTGAGTGAAGGCCAGTCCTTCCCTGGGGTAGTTAGTGTAAGTAGTTCCTTCACACCTACGGGCCCACCAATATTGACGGACACGAGGTGCGTGGCCGAGCAAATGTAGACAGCCATTTCTGTCTGCTAGTTTCATATTCTGCCGCACTCAGGTGCTGCCCTTTCTAGGCCTGCCCTGGTCAGTGGGACGCTGGGCCCACTTGCTCTCACTTCACGGCCTACTGACTTGAGAGGTACAAGTGCTCCCCTCCACGGACTGGATATCGGTCATTCACTCACTTTGCCCATTGTGTACTCACTCCTATCCAATTAAAGCCAAACTAGTCCAGGGCCGTATCATTGGTACCTATGCTACCTCAATCGGCACTAAACTACTGTTCAACAGCTAGAACAGCAATAACACAGTGGTTGAGGTCCAGGGTGGTAGTGGTGGTGGCAGTGATGGTGGCAGTGATGGTGGTGGTGATGGTGGCAGTGGTTGAGGTCCAGGGGGTAGTGGAGGTGGCAGTGGTGGTGGCAGTGGTGGTGAAGGTGGTAGTGGTGGTGGAGGGTGGTAGTGGTGGTGGAGGGTGACAGTGGTGATGGAGGGTGGTAGTGGTGGTGGAGGGTGGCAGTGGTGGTGGAGGGTGGCAGTGGTGGTGGAGGGTGGCAGTGGTGGTGGAGGGTGGCAGTAGTGGTGATGGGTGGCAGTGGTGGTGGTCGGGCAGTAATGCTTGAAGTGGTTTTATGGCAGTGGTGGTGGTGGTAGTGGTTGAGGTAGAGGGTGGCAGTGGTATACCTGGAGTATACCTGGAGAAGGTTACGGGGGTCAACGCCCCCGCGGCTCGATCTAAGACAAGCCTCGTGGTGAATCTGGGTCTTACGTACGAACCACAGCCCGGCTGGTCAGGTACTGACTTTAGGTGCCTGTCCAGTGCCTTCTTGAAGACAGCTAGGGGTCTATTTGTAATCCCCCTTATGTATACTGGGAGGCAGTTGAACAGTCTTGGGCCCCTGACACTTATTTTGTTGTCTTTCAGTGTATTCGTAGCGCCCTTGATTTTTATTGGGGAATGATGCATCTGCCGAGTCTTTGCTTTCATAGGGAGGGATTTTCGTGTGCAAGTGGATATAATCATGTATCTCTCTCGCCTGCTTTCCAGGGAATAGAGATCAAGGGATTTCAACCGTTTCCAGTAATTTAGGTGCCTTATCATACGTATGTGTGCCATGAAAGTTCTCCGTACATTCTCCAGGTCTACAATTTATCCTGCCTTGAAAGGGGCAGTAAGTAAACAGCAGTATTCTAGCCCAGAGAGAACAAGCGATTTGAAGTGAGTCATTATGGGCTTGGCGTCCCTAGTTTTGAAAGTTCTCATTATTCATTCTATCATTTTTCTAGCAGGTACGGTATATACATTGTTGTGGTCTTTGAAGGTGAGATCCACTGACATTATTACTCCTAGGTCCTTCACATTATTTTCTCGCACTATTGTATGGTTAGAATTTGTTGCATACCGTGATACACCTTTAATTTCCTCAAGTTTTCCAAATCTGAGATAATGAAATTCCTCATCAATGAACTTAATATTGTTTTCTGCGGCTCATTTGAAGAATTGGTTGATGTCCGCTTGGAATCTCGCAGTGTCTTCGGTGGAGGTGACTGCCATGGTAATCCGGGTGTCATCTACAAAGGAAGACACGGAGCTATGGCTCACATCTCTGCCTGTCAGATATGAGGATAAGCAACAGGATGGGAGCGAGAACTGGTCATGGTAGTGGTGGTGGCAGTGGTTGAGGTGGATTGTGGTAGTGGTGGTGGCAGTGGTTGAGGTGGAGTGTTGTAGTGGTGGCGGCAGTGGTTGAGGTGGAGTGTTGTAGTGGTGGCGGCAGTGGTTGAGGTGGAGTGTGGTAGTGGTGGTGAAAATGGTTGAGGAGGAGTGTGGTAGTGCCAGTGGTTGAGGTGGAGTGGTAGTGGTGGTGGTTGTGTTGAGGTGGAGTGTGGTAGTGGTGGTGGCAGCAGAGGTGGGTTGTGACAGTGGAGGTGGGTTGTGACAGTGGAGGTGGGTTGTGACAGTGGAGGTGGATTGTGACAGTGGAGGTGGGTTATGGAGGTGGGTTGTGACATTGGAGGTGGGTTGTGAGAGTTGGAATGGGTTGTGACATCGGAGGTCGGTTGTGCAGGAAGGTTGTGGCAGTGGACGTGGGTTGTGGCAGTGGAGTTGGGTTGTGGCAGTGGAGGTGGATTGTGGCAGTGGAGGTGGGTTGTGGCAATGGAAGTGGGTTGTGACAATGGAGTGGGTTATGGAGGTGGGATGTGTCAGTGGAGCTTGGTTGTATCAGTGGAGGTGAGTTGAAGCAGTGGAGGTGGATTACGCCAGTGGAGGTGGGTTGCGACAGTGGAGGTGGGTTGTGCAAGTAAAGGTGGACTGTGACAGTGGCTTTGGATTGTGCCAGTGGAGGTAAGTTGTGACAGTGGAGATGCGTTGTGACAGTGGATGTGGGTTGTGACAGTGGAGTGGAATGTGCCAGTGGAGGTGGGTTGTGATAGTGGTGATGGATTGTGCCAGTGGAGTGGGTTGTGACAGTGGAGGTGGATTGTGCCAGTTGAGGTGGGTTGTGATGGTGGTGGTGTTGTAAACAGTAATGGTGGGTTGTCGCAGAGGAGGTGGGTTTGTGACAGTGGTGGTGGGTTTCGGCAGTGGTGATGGGTTGCGGCAGAGGAGATGGGTTGTGACAGTGGGGGTGGGTTGTGACAGTGGAGGTGGGGTGTGCCAGTGGAGGTGGGATGTGAAAGTGGAGGTGAGATGTGACAGTGGTGGTGGGTTGTGGAAGGGGAGGTGGGTTGTGACAGTGGAGGTGGGTTGTGACACTGGAGGTGGGTTGTGACAGTGGAGGTGGGT
This sequence comes from Cherax quadricarinatus, assembly GCF_026875155.1. Lineage (NCBI taxonomy): Eukaryota > Metazoa > Arthropoda > Malacostraca > Decapoda > Parastacidae > Cherax > Cherax quadricarinatus. The sequence goes on from NC_069399.1 coordinate 3,900,147, forward strand.
TGTAGCAGTAGAGGTAGATTGTGCCAGTGGAGGAGGGTTGTGACAGTGGAGGTGGGTTGTGACAGTGGTGGTGGATTGTGACAGTGGTGGCGGGTTGTGACACAGGAGGTGGATTCTGCCAGTGTAGGTGGATTGTGCCAGTGGAGATGGTTTGTGATAGCGGTGGTGGGTTGTGACAGTGGAGGTGGGATGTGACAGTGGAGGTGGATTGTGCCAGTGGAAGTGGGTTGTGACAGTGGAGATGGAATGTGCCAGTGGAGGAGGGTTATGACAGTGGAGGTGGGTTGTATCAGTGGAGGTGAGTTGAGGCAGTAGAGGTGCATTGTGCCAGTGGAGGTGGGTTGACACAGTGGTGGTGGGTTGTGGCAGGGGAGGTGGGTTGTGACAGTTGAGGTGGGTTGTGATAATGGAGGTGGGTTGTGGCAGTGAGGTGGATTGTGGTAGTGGAGGTGGGCCGTGGAAGTGGAGGTGGGCCGTGACCGTGGAGGTGGGCCATTACAGTAGAGATGAGTTGGAACAGTGAAAGTGGGTTTTGACAGTGGAGGTGGGTTGTGACAGTGGTGGTGGGTTGTGGCAAGGGAGGTGGGCTGTGACAGTGGAGGTGGGTTGTGACAGTAGAGGTGGGTTGTGACAGTGGAGGTGGTATGCAACAATGGAGGTGGGTTTTGGCAGTGAAGGAGGGTTCTGGTAGTGGAGGTGGGCTGTGGAAGTGGAGGTGTGCCGTGACAGTGGAGGTGGGCCATGACAGTAGAGGTGGGTTGTAACAGTAGAAATGGGTTCTGATAGTAGAGGTGGGTTGTGACAGTGCAGGTGGGTTGTGACAGTGAAGATGGGTTGTGACAGTGGAGGTGGGATGTGGTAGGTGAGGTGGGTTGTGAGAATGGAGGTGGGTTGTGACAGTGGAGGTGGGTTGTGACAGTGGAAGTAGGTTGTGACAGTGGAGGTGGGTTATGACAGTGGAGGTGGGCTGTGGCAATGGAGGTGGGTTGTGACAATGAAGGTGGTTGTGGAAGAGGAGGTGGGTTGTGACAATGGAGGTGGGTTATGACAGTGGAGGTGGAGTGTGCCACTGGAGGTGGGATGTGACAGAGGAGGTGGGTTGTGACAGTGGAGGTGGGCTGAAACAATGGAGGTGGGTTGAAACAATGGAGGTGGGTTTGGTAGTGGAGGTGGGCTGTAGAAATGGAGGTGGGCCGTGACAGTGGAGGTGGGCCATGAAAGTAGAGGTGGGTTGGAACAGTAGAAGGGGGTTGTGACAGGGGAGGTGGATTGTGACAGTGTAGGTGGGTTTTGACAGTGAAGGTGAGTTGTGACAGTGGAGGTGGGTTGTGGCAGTGGAGGTGGGTTGTGACAGTGGAGGTAGTTTGTAACAGTGGAGGTGGGCTGTGATAATGGAGGTAGGTTGTTTACAATGAAGGTGGGTTGTGGCAGAGGAGGTGGGTTGTGACAATGGTGGTCGGTTGTGACAGTGGGGGTAGGTTGTGACAGTGGAGGTGGGTTGTGACAATGGAGGTGGGTTGTGGCACGTGGAGGTGGATTGTGACAGTGAGGTGGGATGTGGCGGAGGTGGGATGTGGTAGTGAGGTGGGTTTCTGATAATGGAGGTGGGTTGTGACAGTGGTGGTGTGTTGTGACAATGGGGGTGGGTTGTGACAGTGGAGGTGGGTTGTGGTAGTGGAGGTGGGCTGTAGAAGTGGAGGTGGACGTCGGACAGTGGTAGGATGTTGGAACAGTGGAAGTGGGTTGTGACAGTGGAGGTGAGTTGGAACAGTGGAAGTGGGTTGTGACAGTGAAGATGGGTTGTGACAGTGAAGGTTGGTTGTTACAGTGGAGGTGGGTTGTGACAGTGGAGGTGGGTGTGGTAGTGAAGGTGGGCTGTAGAAGTGGAGGTGGATCGTGACAGTGGTGGGGGGTTGGAACAGTGGAAGTGGGTTGTGACAGTGAAGATGGGTTGTGACAGTGAAGGTTGGTTGTGACAGTGGAGGTGGGTTCTGGCCGTGGAGGTGGGTTGTGGTAGAGGAGGTGGGCTGTAGACGTGGAGGTGGACCGTGATAGTGGTGGGGGGTTGGAACAGTGGAAGTGGGTTATTACAACCCAGGAATTCAAAGGCCTGTTATCCTGGGTGTAAAGGGAGCAAAATAAACACAACAGAAAAACTTTTTACTTATATTATCCTTCACCAATTTAGAACAGAAGTATGCACACTATATACACTATGTACAACAATAGGTATTAGTGCACTCCACGGTAAGCAAGGCAGAATAGAAGCCACTAGAGAGCAGACAGTGCTTCAACCAGATCTAGAATGGGAATGACAAGGGCAGACAGGTGAGTGGAACCCACAACACCTCTGCGATTGCCAGAACCATCTTCTCATTGGCTGAACCTGGGTACTGATCGAACGACGGGGCCCCATCGTCCAACCCTTATACTGGTTCGCTGGTTGAGGGAGATAGCCTCTCAATGAGGGTGTGTACATGCGCCGAATAAAGGTTACGTACTCTTTGCATGCCACATGGGTTGTGATAGTGTAGGTGGGTTGTGACAGTGGAGGTGGGTTGTGACAGTGGAGGTGGGTTGTGACAGTGAAGGTCGATTGTGACAGTGGAGGTGGGATGTGACAGTGGTGGTGGGTTGTGGCAGTGGAGGTGGATTTTGACAATGGAGGTGGGTTGTGACAGTGGAGATGGGTTGTCACAGTGCAGGTGGGTTGTGGCAGTGGAGGTGGATTTTGACAATGGAGGTGGTTTGTGACCGTGGAGATGGGTTGTCACAGTGCAGGTGGGTTGTGGCAGTGGAGGTGGGTTGTGACAATGGAGGTGGGATGCGACAGTGGATGTGGGTTGTGACAGTGGAGGTGGGTTGTGTCAGTTGTGGTTTGGCGGAGGTCCGGTGACCTCTTCAAGTGGCCTGCGAGGTCACCGGACCTGTTTGTGTCTTCTTTTTTTTGGGGGGGGGGGAGGGGGGGAGGTGAAGAGCACAGTTTACGTGCCACCACGACCTGCAACTCTGGAGGAGCTTAAAATTTCGATCACTGAAGCAGTTTGCATGATAACACCAGATATACTGCAGAGCGTCTGGACCGAACTGGACTATCACATCGATGTAAAGTAAAAGGACACAAGTGCAACTAATGTGGCATTTTTATTGTGGCAACGTTTCACTCTCCAGGAGCTTTATCAAGCCGAGCAACCAGAGGGGCGCACATTGAGTGCCTTTAATGCTACACTATACCACATGAAACTGAAGGAAATCCTGTAACTGAAGCTACTAACTGTGAAAGATTATTACTATAAAGTTACACGTTATACCTGTTTGAAATCAGGGAGTGTTTTTGTGGCCGCCCTGTATATATGAGTTGATTTCAGAGTATATTCAAGGGATGATGTATATTTTTCATTGTATATACCCATACATCCTTATCTTTTTGTGTATTCACCAGAAGGTATGTATCTTTCAGTGAATATACACCGAGAGGTTTGTATTTTAGTGTATACACAACGAGAGACTTGTATTTCAGAGCTGATACACCGAGAGGTGTGTATTTCACTGTATATACCAGAAATACATTTTAATTTTCATTTCAGTATTTAAGTATTCTCGACTGTTATTATATAAGTCTATTACGGTAACAGTATTAGAATGCTTTCTGATCTTACTTTATCTATCAGTAACGTCAAGACTCACCTCGACTTGGAACTCCTCAAATGTTGATACTGGATGAAATGTCATCCTGAACGATAATGTATATAAAATATTCCAATCCTCCGAAGATGGTGATTAGCGAAGACGAGAGCAAACTGTAAACAGTATTGTTTTTCTCAAATGAAAGTTAAATTTGTTTCTCATGTAATTTCTAGAGCATCTAAGGCCTTAGTGTGTAAAACAAATTGAAGTCCTGTTAAGAGGAAATTAAAACTTCATCAGAATATAATACAAATTCCAGCCACGAAATAGAGCGAAACACCAACGTCAAAGACCTGGGAGTGATCATGTCGGAGGATCTCACCTTCAAGGACCATAACATTGTATCAATCGCATCTGCTAGAAAAATGACAGGATGGATAATGAGAACCTTCAAAACTAGGGAGGCCAAGCCCATGATGACACTCTTCAGGTCACTTGTTCTATCTAGGCTGGAATATTGCTGCACACTAACAGCACCTTTCAAGGCAGGTGAAATTGCTGACCTAGAAAATGTACAGAGAACCTTCACGGCGCGCATAACGGAGATAAAACACATCAATTACTGGGAGCACTTGAAGTTTCTGAACCTGTACTCCCTGGAACGCAGGCGGGAGAGATACATGATTATATACACCTGGAAAATCCTAGAGGGACTAGTACCAAACTTGCACACGAAAATCACTCACTACGAAAGCAAAAGACTCGGCAGACGATGCAACATCCCCCCAATGAAAAGCAGGGGTGTCACTAGCACGTTAAGAGACAATACAATAAGTGTCAGGGGGCCCAAGACTGTTCAACTGCCTCCCAGTATACATAAGGGGGATTACCAATAGACGCCTGGCTGTTTTCAAGCAGGCATTGGACAAGCACTTAAAGACGGTACCTGACCAGCCGGGCTGTGGCTCGTACGTTGGATTGCGTGCAGCCAGCAGTAACAGCCTGGTTGATGAGACCCTGATCCACCATGAGGCCTGGTCACAGACAGGGCCGCGGGGGCGTTGACCCCCAGAATTCTCTCCAGGTAAACTCCAGATAAGAGTATTAATCTGAAATCCTTGTTTACTGTACACTGGTCTTCTGCCATAACTATATATCAGACTTATCTGAGATCCTTAATAGTTGTGTTTACGGTACACTGGTCTTCTGTCATAATTATATATCAGATTCATTCCGAGATTCTTGATAGTTGTGTTTACAGTACACTGGTCTTGTGCCCGCCATAACTATATATCATAATAAAGTTGGTAGAATTACCGACAATATGTAAAGTAAAAGGACACAAGTGCAACTAATGTGACATTTATTTATTTATAGCCGGAGTTCTTGCCAAACATCTTTCCTGCCTTCTGGGGACCATCAGCCCCGCTCATCTTAAACACTCAGGCGACCTTCTCAACCGCATCCGTAACCTCTCCATCCGTAACAAGAAACTAAGCAGTTTGGATGTGACTTCCCTCTTCACAAAAGTACCTACCAAAAAAGCCATCGAGGTTCTACGACGTAAAGTCAATCAGGACCTTAATCTTCCTCTACCTCCCGGAGATTTTGTTGACTTGATTGAACTCTGTGTTAATTTCAACTGTTTTTCTTTCAATAACAAGCTCTACAAACAAACCTACGGCATGGGAATGGGGTCCCCCATAAGTGCCGTCCTAGCCAACTTATACATGGAACACCTAGAGTTCGAACACTTCGCCAACATCATCCCTTCAAGCGTCACTTGGTTACGTTACGTGGACGATGTCCTCGTAATAACTCCAAAACGTTTTGATGTACGGGATCTTCAGGCAAGGCTCAACGCAGTTGAACCAGCGATCCAGTTCACACTAGAAGAAGAGTCCAATGACAAGCTACCTTTCCTCGACGTCCTCATTCACAAACTAGACAACAACCTAAGATTTTAAGTTTATCGGAAACCCACCAATAAAAATGATCTCACACACTTCTATTCCAGTCAAGATACCAAGACCAAAAGAGGCATCATCATCGGGTTTTCCTAAGAGCATACCGATTTGTAGTCCTGAGTTTCTTGACGAGGAATGTACATACATTCACCAAACATTCACTGAGTTACATTTTCCTTCTTTTTTCATCAAAGACTGCAAGAAAAGAGCTCTTCAGATCATTAATTCTCCACGCATCAACACCGCTCCCAACAAAGTTATAATTCTTCCCAACAGCCAGGTTGCACAAAACGTCTCAAAAGTACTTTCACAAGCTAACACCAGAGTCGCCATCGCTTCTAGCACTTCAATAAAGGATCTAACCAGGACAAAACCCAAGCACCACGAACCAGTCAATGCAGGAGTTTACACTATACCTTGTGGAGGCTGTGACAAGATCTACGTAGGTGAAACAGCAAGAAACCTCGACACCCGCCTCAATGAACACATTTACGCATGTAGGAACGACAACTTAAACAACGCCTGTGTACAACACCGAAATTCCACCAATCATCTCATGAAATTCAGAGACGCCCAATTAGTGATCAAAGAAACTAATTTCCGCAGACGCAAGTGCCTTGAATCAGCACTGATCGCTGTTTTCGAATACAATTAAACAAAACAACGGCAGCTTCACCATCTCCGAAGTCTTAGCAAGAATCCTCCTGAAAACAGTAAACCCTGCCATCACATAGTCTCTCCTGTTATACTACACAAAGCACATTACAGAGACTAAACCTGCCTCTTTCCAGTCTATATTTGTCCAACCTATTTTTATGTTACCCAAGTAATAGCTTTTATATCCTTTTACTCATGTACGAATTAATTGCTCTACCATATTGTATTATTTTTGTTACTACTACTATTACTACTCCTTCCACTAGTGAACATCGAAATGGTACCTCACTAGCATTGCACCTCACTCAGAGCCTTTATATACCCTCTGTGTCCATGTATTGTTTGTAATGGCTTGATAAAGCTCCTGGAGAGCGAAACGTTGCCACAATAAATGTCACATTAGTTGCACTTGTGTCCTTTTACTTTACAACTATATATCAGACTTATCTCAGATCCTTGGTAGTTGTGTTTACAGTACTATATATCAGACTTATCTGAGATCCTTGATAGTTGTGTTTACAGCACACTGGTCTTGCGCCATAACTATAAGAACATAAGAAAGAAGGAACACTGCAACAAGCCTACTGACCCATGCGGAGCAGGTCCGTGTCCCCCCCTCCGGATTAGCCCAATGACTCACCCAGTCTGGTCACCTCCACTCAAGGAAGGAGCACGGCACCAGACCCAGCAGCACAAGCTAGTCAGGTCCAACTCATACCCACCCACACCTACTCATGTATTTATCTAACCTATTTTTAAATCTTCACAACGTTTTAGCCTCAATAACTGTACTGGGGAGTTTGTTCCACTCATCCACAACTCTATTACCAAACCAGTGCTTTCCTATATCCTTCCTGAATCTGAATTTTTCCAACTTGAAACCATTGCTGCGAGTCCTGACTTGGCTGGAAAGTTTCAGCACGCTATTTACATCCCTTTTATTTATTCCTTTTTCCATTTATACACGTCGATCATATCCCCCTTAATTCTATGCCTTTTGGAAGATGCAGATCAGGGCCCTCAGTTTATCCTCATAGGGGAAATTTTTTGATAATGGGTCATCTTTGTCATCCCCCCTTCGTTTTCCCCGGCATTTATTCCATTCTGTAAATCGTGACCGAAACTGACGATAGTCTAAATAGGGCCCAACCCAAGGATATATAGAGTTGAAGAAAAAACCTGAGGACTTCTATTTTTTATACTTCAGATATTACCAAAAAATTTTGTTTGCTTTATTGCAAACACTAAAGCACTTTGTCTTGGTTTTTTTATTTTCTGTTAACCCGTACCCTAAATCCTTTTCGCAAGCATATATTAAGATCTACATTTTTGTTTTAAGTCGCATGGTTATTTTTCCCGCCCAACATTAAAACTTTCATTTGTCTATATTAAAATGCACTGCACTTCTCCGAGATTGCATCGTCTAGCAAAACTCCCGGAGTGCTTTAGTGTCCCCATTGAATGAATTTGACGGCCTATTTTTTGGGGATCAGCAAAATTTTCTTATTCACCATTTATTCCCTTTATCTATGCGTTAATTAAATTGTGAAAAAAAGGGCCCAAAAATGACCCCTGAGGAAACCCCCCTTGTACGTGTCCCTTTTTTTTTCCCCATTTATGAAAATTTCTGCTGCTTATTTGCCACCACGCCTCACCCAGGAAAAAATTTTCCCCCTATTTCCCCCGTCCCCAAATTTCCTCAATGCCTTGATGGGAACTTTATCGGAAGCCTTTTTGAAACCATAACACAAATATATTTATTACCCGAGCACCCCCCTCAAACCCTTAGTGAAAAAAGTCTTTAAAATTTGTTTTGGGCAGGAACGCCCCTAGTAAAACCATGTGGATTCATTAATCAAACTTTGCCTGTCAAATGGCTACGAATTACTTCGGCAATTATTTATTTCCCTAAATTTTCCCAAATGGGGGTAAGGCTTATTGGTCATAGTTTCGAAATAAGGACCCCTCACCCGCCTTGTAAAAAGGTATTTCATTTGCTATTTTACACTTATCAGGCAGTATGCCAGTTTGTAGTGACTTGGATGGAAATAAATGGTATAAAATACCGACACAATGGAAATATAAACACATATGCAGTTAATGTGATCCTTTATTGACTACGTTTCGCCCACACAGTGGGCTTTTTCAAGTCACAAACAGAACTACCTGGGGTGGAAGGAACGCGAGTATTTATAGTCAGGTTCAGCATTCTGAACCTGAGTATAAATACTCGCGTTCCTTCCACCCCAGGTAGTTCTGTTTGTGACTTGAAAAAGCCCACTGTGTGGGCGAAACGTAGTCAACAAAGGATCACATTATACTGCATATGTGTTTATATTTCCATTGTAGTGACTTATCAGACTTATCTGAGATCCTTGGTAGTTGTTTACAGTACACTGGTCTTCTGCCATAACTATCAAACTTATGACTTCACATACACCGTCTTTTTACGATGGTATTTGTTTATGATAATCTTTGTCACTCTTAGTCCTGTTATTGTTGCTGCTGATGCTCGCCTTGATCACTACTTTGTCAAATAATCTAATCTTCACAATATAAGCGACTTGACTTCAATCTTTGTCTTTTAATCGTCTTTTCCTGATGTTTCCTGATATTTTTTTTTCACTTTTCCTGTCTTATGACTTCTTTACCTGTGTTGACCTAGCTCCTGGAGTTTTCTTTAACTGACCTGTCTTTTGATATTTTCCTCATATCTTGACCCGTCCTCTAGTTTTCTCCCAACTTTCTCTCTTAGTTTATACCTAATGCTGATTTAGAATGAATATTGCGTCGTCTAAAATTTCATACAAAAGTGCGAACGTGTGAAGGTGTTGCCAGGCAGGAATCTTAAGTATCATGTGCGTGTTCAGCATTGGCCAGCCACGTCAACTGGAACTCAAATACAATAACTTTAAAATTTAATGACAAACACCAGCCGCCGGTACATTGTACATTGGGAAGCAATTTTACGAAATGAGAGTCACCTCTAAGGCTCCTTGATGGTATGATAATCATTTTTGGTCCTGAAGGAAGAGAGCTTATTTTTAACATGTTATCGATGCTGCTTCTTTGACTACTATACATCTGTTGAAGTCGATACTGTGAACAAGTTTGAACAGCAATGTCTAGTAGCGTGATATTCTTTGTGACAAAATAATTCACCGACCTGATCCATGGATCAGGTCGGTGTTTGTTGAAAGTCAACATCAGCACTTTCAAAGCTGCGTTTTTCACGCTGAGTTACAGACGAAGGTTGTGGACACTGTCGACGCTACGGAGGGGACGGGAGCTGAGGTTGTGGACACTGACACCGCAACGGAGGGGACGGTAGCGGAGATTGTTTTGGACACTGGCGTAGCTACGGAGGGGACGGGGCGGAGGTTATTGTAGACACAGTGACGCAGCTACGGAGGGGACGAGGGGGAGGTTATTGTGGACACAGTGACGCGGCTACGGAGGGGACGGGGCGGAGGTTATTGTGGACACAGTGACGCAGCTACGGAGGGGACGGGGCGGAGGTTATTGTGGACACAGTGACGCAGCTACGGAGGGGACGAGGCGGAGGTTATTGTGGACACAGTGACGCAGCAAAGGAGGGGACGGGGCGGAGGTTATTGTGGACACAGTGACGCAGCTATGGGGGGACGAGGCGGAGGGTTTATTGTAGACACAGTGATGCAGTACGGAGGGGACGGGGCGGGGTTATGTAGACACAGTGACGCAGCAAAGGGGGACGGGGCGGAGGTTATTGTGGACACAGTGACGCAGCAAAGGAGGGGACGGGGCGGGGGTTTATTGTGGACACAGTGACGCAGCTACGGGAGGGGACGGGCGGAGGTTATTGTGGACACAGTGACGCAGCTACGGAGGGGACGGGCGGAGGTTATTGTGGACACAGTGACGCAGCTATGGAGGGGACGAGGCGGGGTTATTTGTAGAACAGGGGCGCAGCAAAGGAGGGGACGGGGCGGAGGTTTTTTGGACACAGTGACGCAGCAAAGGAGGGGACGGGGCGGAGGTTATTGTGGACACAGTGACGCAGCTACGGGGGGGGACGGGGGGGAGGTTATTGTGGACACAGTTGACGCAGCTAACGGAGGGGACGGGGCGGAGGTTATTGTGGACACAGTGGGCGCAGCTTGGAGGGGACGAGGCGGAGGTTGTGGACACAGTGACGCAGCAAAGGAGGGGACGGGCGGAGGTTATTGTTTGGGCACAGTGACGCAGCTACGGAGGGACGAGGCGGAGGGTTATTTTGGACACAGTGACGCAGCAAAGGAGGGGACGGGGCGGAGGTTATTGTGGACACAGTGACGCAGCTACGGAGGGGACGGGGCGGAGGTTATTGTAGACACAGTGACGCAGCAAAGGAGGGGACGGGGCGGAGGTTATTGTGGACACAGTGACGCAGCAAAGGAGGGGACGGGGCGGAGGTTATTGTGGACACAGTGACGCAGCTACGGAGGGGACGGGGCGGAGGTTAAATTGTGGACACAGTGGGCGCAGCTTACGGGGGGGGACGGGGCGGAGGTTATTGTGGACACAGTGACGCAGCTATGGAGGGGACGAGGCGGAGGTTATTGTAGACACAGTGACGCAGCAAAGGAGGGGACGGGCGGAGGTTATTGTGGACACAGTGACGCAGCAAAGGAGGGGACGGGGCGGAGGTTATTGTGGACACAGTGGGCGCAGCTACGGAGGGGACGGGGCGGAGGTTATTGTGGACACAGTGACGCAGCTACGGAGGGGACGGGGCGGAGGTTATTGTGGACACAGTGACGCAGCTATGGAGGGGACGAGGCGGAGGTTATTGTGGACACAGTGACGCAGCAAAGGGGGGGACGGCGGAGGTTATTGTGGACACAGTGACGCAGCTACGGAGGGGACGAGGCGGAGGTTATTGTGGACACAGTGACGCAGCAAAGGAGGGGACGGGGCGGAGGTTATTGTGGACACAGTGACGCAGCTACGGAGGGGACGGGGCGGAGGTTATTGTGGACACAGTGACGCAGCTATGGAGGGGACGAGGCGGAGGTTATTGTGGACACAGTGACGCAGCTACGGAGGGGACGAGGCGGAGGTTATTGTAGACACAGTGACGCAGCAAAGAAGGGGACAGGGCGGAGGTTACTGTGGACACAGTGACGCAGCAAAGGAGGGGACGGGGCGGAGGTTATTGTGGACACAGTGACGCAGCTACGGAGGGGACGGGGCGGAGGTTATTGTGGACACAGTGACGCAGCAAAGGAGGGGACGGGGCGGAGGTTATTGTGAACACTGACGCAACTGCGGAGCCCCCGGGTCATGACTAATGAGGGTACGGAGCCTCCGGGTCCTGATTAATGGGGCTACGAAGCCCCCGGGTCATGACTAATGGGGCTGGAAAGCCCCCGGGCTATGACTAATGGGGCTGAGAAGCCCCCGGGTCATGACTAATGGGGCTACGGAGCCCCCGGGCTATGACTAATGGGGCTACGGAGCCCCTGGGCTATGACTAATGGGGCTATGGAGCCCCCGGGTCATGACTAATGGGGCTACGGAGCCCCTGGGCTATGACTAATGGGGCTATGGAGCCCCCGGGTCATGACTAATGGGGCTACGGAGCCCCCGGGCTATGACTAATGGGGCTGGGAAGCCCCCGGGTCATGACTAATGGGGCTGGGAAGCCCCCGGGCTATGACTAATGGGGCTACGGAGCCCCCGGGGTATGACTAATGGGGCTACGGAGCCCCCCCCGGGGGTATGACTAATGGGGCTACGGAGCCCCGGGTCATGACTAATGGGGCTACAGAGCCCCCGGGTCATGACTAATGGGGCTACGGAGCCCCCGGGTCATGATTAATGGGGCTACGGAGCCCCCGGGTCATGACTAATGGGGCTACGGAGCCCCCGGGTTTATGACTAATGGGGCTAGGGCCCCCGGGTCATGGGCTAATGGGGCTACGGAGCCCCCGGTCATGACTAATGGGCTACGGAGCCCCCGGGTCATGACTAATGGGGCTACGGAGCCCCGGGTCATGACTAAGGGGCTACGGAGCCCCGGGTCATGACTAATGGGGCTACGGAGCCCCCGGGTCATGACTAATGGGGCTACGGAGCCCCCGGGTCATGACTAATGGGGCTACGGAGCCCCCGGGTCATGACTAATGGGGCTACGGAAGCCCCCGGTCATGATTTAATGGGGGTACGGAGCCCCCCGGAAACCAGCACTTTTAATTTTGTTAGTTAATAGTTTATCAATTTTGAATTTTGTAAAAAATGAAAATAAAACATTTTTTCTTGCAGGATAATGGAGAATTTATAATTGGAAAGTAAATAAGAAAATAAATCTGCAAAAAATATCAATATTGTTTAATGGTGTTGATTACTCCAGAACGTCTCACTCGATAGGCTTCAAATTTTCCACTCATGTGTAATGTACGTTAAGCAATGTTTATGGGACTATTTGCATACAAGGATGACCTCTGATACATAGCTAATTCCAAGATTTGTTGTGATAGTTGGAGTCAAGCTCCTGTGTCCAACTTTACCACTTGAACAGTCATGTTACTTAGAAGTTGATGTGATATAAACATTGGTAATAAATACCGACAAGCTGAGTTAGAAAAACACTTAAGTAAACACTAGGACATATTTATTATGGAAAGTTTCGCTGGTGGCATCTTTCTTATAAATATATCTTAATATTTGCTTAAGAAAGTTAACATTAATGACGTGGTGTTGTATTATTATATTCTTAACCTCTGTTTCCTTGTTTTAGGGAGGGCTCTTGATCCAAGGAAGTGGGCTTATTTTTCCCTTGCTTGGATCAACTTCCCATCTATTTTTTTTATTATCACACTGGCCGATTCCCACCAACAGGTCCGAAAAAGAAAAACTTTCCCACTTCCTACACTTTTTTCCGAAATCTTACACTACTTTTTCCCTGCAAATTTAACACCCCTCCTCAGACAGGACTTCTCCCTCTCCAGCTTCCCCCCCCTTTCCTCCCCTCAAAATTTTATTTCTCACACCCAACACCTAAGATTAAAAAACCCATTTTTCTCCTTTCCCCCCTTTTCCTCCAAGAAAGCTGCCCCAAAATCCAAGGCACCAAAAACCCCCTTTTTTTCCCCCCCCCTAAATTTTTACCGCCCCAAACCCCCCCCCCTTCCTTCCACTCAACTGATACACTCTTAATCTTCTGTTTCCTCCTTCTCTCTCATTCCCCCCCTCCCCCTTTCCTCCTCCCCCTCAACTTTGGTTCCCCCCTCCCCAAACTAAAACTCTTTTCTCTGCTTTTTTCACCCCCTTCCCCGACTCTCTTCCATTTCCTCCCCCTTCTCCCGCTCAACTTTCTCCCCCCGCTCACACCTTGGGCTTTTTTAAAAACATACCTCTTCTTTTTTTAAAAATTTTTTTTTAAATTTTTAAATTTTTTTTTTTTTTTTTAAAATTTTTAAGATTAGCCTTTTTTTAAATTTTTCACCCCTCCCAATTTCTCTCCCTCCAATCGAATCCAATTTTTCATCACCTAATCTTTTACCCAAAAAATTTACTCTTTCCTGTATTCCCCTTTAATTTTTTTTCTTTTGCACACCTCCCAAAATTTCATCCCCCAATTTTTGCAACTTCTCTTCAGAATCTCCCAAGAGCACAGTGTCATCAGCAAAGCAGCTTGACAGCCCCCACTTTGTGTGTATTTTTTATTTTTTTTAACCCCACCCTTTTGCCAAGACCCCCTTTTTACTTCTCTTACAACCCCATCTATAGGCACTATATAACCCCTACGGGTTTATAAGGACTTGAAGAAGAAATGCGCAGACCTACTGGCCCAAGCCGGGCAGGCCCAACTTCCGGAAAGGTCCCCAAAGGATTATAATACAAGAAAAAAAGAAAGAAGGAACACGCAGCACCCACGGGGCCCATATGGGCATTCCAAGTCTCCACCAGCTAAACCTAACCTAACCTAACCTATTTTAATTTAGGCACATTCACTAAGGAAGGGCACAGCATTGACCTAGTAGCAAAAGTAGTCAGGCCAACTCACCCCCCCGCCCCCCACTTATAATTTATCTTACATATTTTAAAACTACACAACGTTTTTTCTTTATAACGTACTGGAAGTTTTTGTTGAAGTTGTTGGATATAAAAAAGGTGATGATTCCGGGGATTTTTTCGGATTGAGTTTTTGCCTTCTCTGGCATAAGTCTTGCTTTTCTGAAGTTGATTAAATGCTTTGTGAATTTGGGTTTTGAAAAAAGGGGGCATTCCTTGGATCGAAAAGGCAGGAAACAGCAAGAACTAATGAGGGGACAAAGTCAATGAAGGGGCTAAACATACACAGAGGGTCTAACAGACAACTGCCATGCCAGAACAAATAAGCAGGGACACCAATAGGGAAAGACAGTAAGAAGCAATGCGTCAAGGCAGGAACTAAATTTGAATCAAGGATCCAGGGAAAACACAGTGGGGGGGATGAAAGGGAGAGGGCCAATTTTTTCTATGGGGTCCAAGAATAGATGGGGAAACTTACAGGCAAAGGGAAAAAGGAAGAGGAAAAAAAGATTGAAAACATCATGAAAGCAATAGGAGAGGACACATGATCCCCACAAAATTTTCAAGATTTTGGTGGTTTTTGGGGAAAAAAAACGCCATCAAAAGATTTTTTAAGGCGAGTCAGCCGAAACCCATCCTGCAGGAAGAGCACGCCTAAGGGGCAATCAGGGGGTTTTGGATGTGTACCTCGACCAGAAAAGAACACAAGAAGAAAGGATCACTGAAAAAAGAGGGGGCAACGTCGCAAGGAGGAATGGGGGGCAAGGAAGGGGAGAGCAGAGAAATCGGCCCCTATGGAAAAAAAAACACAAACCCCCCCAGTACCCCCCCACAGAAGGGAAAACAACCTGGCAATCCCAAAGCAATCAAACGACCTAACCTAAAAACCCCCTCACTGCAAACCCCCTGCCCCCCTTCCCCCACACAAACCCCACCCCCACAGAAAAACCCCCAGTAACTCACTCCCCCTCCATAAACCCCAACCCCCCCAGTAACCCCCAGAACCCGTACATCCCCCTCAGCTCAAACCCCACCCCCCCAAAACCCAAATACCCACCAAAGACCCTCCCCCCCCCCCCTCACCACAAACCCCCCCTCAAAAAGTAACCCACATCAATCCCCACACGACCCTCATCCTCACCCCCCCCACAAACCCCCCCCCACTGTAAACCCCCTAGGCCCCTTTCCCCCCTCCCCCTCACCACCACCCCCCCCCCCCACGGGAAACCCCCCCTACCCCCTGCCCCCACACCCCATACCACAGGCCCCACCCCCACCCCAACCCCCTATAGGCCCTTGCTTTTCCCCAACCCCCCTCTCTCCCCCAACCACAGTTATTGAAAGAAGTTTAAGGTTTGGTACACACGCGGATGGAAAACAAAAAAAGGAGGAGTGGGACAAAAAAATCAAGGATTGTCCCCAACATCGTAGCAGTTACAGAAACGAAACCACTGGGATAATAACAATGCAAACTTCCACCCCAAAATCAGATCCCGAGGAAGGATAAAGGGGCAGGGGGAGAAGGGGTTGCACTCTAATAAAAAACCGGGGGGGTTACAAAAAGGGAAGTATGGACGGATTGGAAATAAGATTTCATATAGGTAATTCAGCAGGGGAACACAAGGGGGGTCATTGCAGTTATTATAACCCACCACAGAACGCAGGGGCCCAAAAAGGAAATGAAACAACAAGCAGTTTGGCACCCCAGCTGAGGAGCAAAAAGGGCCCCCACTCAAGCAAGCGAAGTTACTGGCAGGGAGACTTCAATCACGGGGAATTGATTGGGAAAACCTAAGCCACAGGGGGCCCCAAAACAGGGAGAGCCAAGATATGGATGTGATGCTGGCAAACTCAGCCCAACATTTAGGGAAACTCCCAAAGAGAGAGGGTGGATAACCAAAAGACGGACCTCGTGTTCACCCTGAGAGCTCAGACTTGAGCACACACATATGAAAAGCCCCTTGGGGCATGACCACGTAGTTATGAGCTTTGAATCATCTGGAGCTAAAAGTGGGGAGGGTAACAGGAATAGAAAGGAAAAAACTAAAATATAAAAAATGGGGGGCTACACAGGAAGAGGGCCTTCCTGCAGGAATTCATGGGAAAAAGGAGTTGGAGGGAAAAACAGAAAAAAATAATGGGCTTTGTAAAAACAAAAGCAAGGGGCAGAGGGAAAGGGTTTGTTCCCAAAGGAACAGAAATAATTAGAAAAAGAACGAGCCCTTAGTTTTTCCCAAGGGGCAGGGAGGCAAAAAATAAGTGCCTAGAGAATGAAAAAAAAGAAGGCAAAGGACTCAGGGGAATAAAGAGATTAATCGACAGCCAAAAAAGTAAAAGCACAATAAGGAGGGAGGGGCAGCAGCAGTAAGAAAATGACACAGCATCGAAAGTCAAGTCGACCCGAAACTACTCTACAAGCCACATCAGGGGGAAGACAACAGTCAAGAACCAGGGAATCATCTGAGGGAAAAAGGGGGGGAGCTCCAAGAAACGACCAGGAGGATTAGGACTCAAAAATGAATTTCAGGGAAATATTTTTTAGGGAGGGAAGCGACAAAGGGAAGACAAAAACATGGAGTACAGCAACATGGGGTAACCACAAGTGTTGGGTGAATTACACACAACTGAGGAGGAGGAGGTGCGAAGTCCTAAGTGACCTTGATACCTCAAAGCGGTGGACCAGACATCATCTCTCCCTGGGTCCTTAGAGAGGGGGCAGGGACCTACGTTGCCACTAACGAAAAACTTCCACTTCCCTGAAAATGGCAACTACCTGAAGTAGAAAAAAGGGAAAAGTCGTCTCCACTTTAAGAAGGGGGACAGAAATGAAGCCTAAATATAGACCACTGATCACTGACAAGTATAGTATGCAAGTTCTTGGAAAAGATTAACAGAATGATGGTGGAGCACTTTGGAAACAAGATTATCCACGACAGCCACACACGGCTTCCCCCCCCAGGAAGGCAAAACTGTGTCACAAACCTACTAGAGTTTTATGACAAGGTAACTGACGTAAGAAATGAGAGGGAGGTGTGGGTTGATTGCATATTTTGGACGCAAGAAGCCTTCGACACAGTTCCTCCAAGAGATTGAGTACAGAAGCTAGAGGAACAGGGCAACATATAACAGAATGGGCACTGCAATGGATCGAGAATACCTAACAGGAGTGCAAACAGCGAGTCATGGTCCGTATGAGTATCACAGTGGGCGCCAATGACGAGCTTGGGTCCCCACAGGTCAGTCCGGGACTTCAGTGCTATTCTTGGTATATGTGAACAACCATGACGGAAGGGATAGACTCAGAAGTGTCCCTGGTTGCAGATGACGTGAAGTTAAAGAGGAGAATAAATCAACGCGACGCAGACAGGTCCTACAAAGAGACCTGGACAGGCTGGATGAGTGGTCCAGAAACTTGTCTCCTAGAATTTACCCCGCCAAGTGCAAAGTCATCAAGATCGGAGGAGGGCAAAGAGTATAGGCCATCTCAGACAGAGTAAGGCAGGGGGCCAAGGCTGCAAACCTTATAAGGAAAACCCCGGGGTGAGTAAAATAACGATTACTCCAGAACACACATTAACCAGATAACTGCTGCCATTGGGCGTTGGCAAACCTGAGATAGCATTCGGTACTTCAGCGGAATGTTAAAGCCCTTATACACTGTTACTCGGGGCCCATACTGGAGTACGCAGCACCATTGGGAAACCCCCCCTAGCAACACGCCAGAAATTAGAAAAGTGAAAAGGTTGAAACAAGGCTATTTCCCAACTAAGGGAATGTCCTAGAAAAAAGGTTGGGGGAAATCGCTGAAACACTGGCGGACAGGAGGGTCAGGGAGACAGAAAACGACAACAAAATACTGGGGGAATAGACAAGGGGGAAAATGCAGGGTTCCGATTTGGGCAAACAGAAAAAAGGGGGTCACAATTTGGGGAAGTTGAAGACCAGATGAGTCAAAGGGATGTTAAAAAGTATTTCTTAGTCACGGTTGTTAGGAAGTGGAATAGTCTGGCAAGCGATGTAGGGGGGGCAGGAACTATCCATAGTTTTAAACGGGGGAATGAAAAGCTCGTGGAGCAGGGGAGAAAAAGCCTGTAGCGGTCGTGAAAGGGGGGGCCAGGGCGGTTCAAACCCCCGAAACCACAATTAGGTGAGAAAATGTTTGGGGGGGTTTTGGATGTTTGGGCCGCGTAATTTGCTGTAGTCTTAAAAAGGATTACGATACCCCCTGCAGAGGTTTTGAAGTTTTGTTTTGTTTATTAGGGTAAAGTCCTTATGTGGGGGATTTTTTACCTTGGAGGGTTTTCGGGGAGGGGCGCCCCTCGGCCCGGTCTGACACCGGGCCTCAGGGTGGACGGGTCTGAAAACCCGGGCTGTTTACTGTGGCCGCATGTAAGCTGCTTTTCGAACCACCCCCGGTTGGTAAGGTACTGACAATAGGTGCCTACCCCAGGTTTCTTGAAGAAAAGCCGGGGTTTTTTCGTATCCCCCTTTATGATGCTGGGGCAATTGAAATTTTTGGGGCCCCCAAAACCTTTTTGTTTTTGTCTCTCATTGCTCGTGGCTCCCCTGTTTTTCATCGGGGGAAATTGCTCCCCTGCCGAGTCTTTTCTTTCAAAAGGGTGTTTTCGTGGCGGTTTGGTCCCAACCCTACAGGACCTTCCAAATGTATTTTATCATATATTTCCTGCCTTCGTTCGAGTAAAATGCAGATCAAGGGGGCCTTCAACATTTCCAGTATTTTAGGTCCTTTATCATATTTAGCGTGCCGTAAAAAGTTCTTTGTACACTCTCCGGGGTCGCAATTCGCCAACCTTGAAGGGGGCCGTTATGCACACCCATATTCCAGCAGATCAAAATGATGGAAGAAAATATTTGGGGTTGGCGCCCAGTTTTTAAGGTTCTCATTTTCCACCTATCATTTTTCCCATGGGTGAGGTAGATACTTGTTTTGGGGCTTTTTAAGGCGAGATCCTCTGACATTATCACTCCCAGGTCCTTCACTGTACTTTTCCGCTCTAATTTTAAAGGTTAAAAAATTTGTGGTATTTTCCCTGACACATTTTTAAATTTCTTCAAGTTTTCCCTACAGCAGTTAAATTTCTCCTGTTGAATTTTTTTGTTTTTGAGTGGGGCCCCTTTGAAGAAATTGGGGTTTAAGTCCCTTGGATCCGCGGTGTCTTGATGGAGGCACACCATGGTTCCGGGTTCATCCGCAAAGGGAAAACACGGATATGGCTTACATCCTGTCTATGTCAAAATGAGGGTGAGGAAAGAATGGGAGCGAGTATGTTTCCTTGTGGAACAGAACTTTTACCATGGCTGCCTCAGACTTTACTTTTTTACATTACTCGTTGTGTTCTATTTCTCAGGGAAATTGTAGATCCATCTGCCCAAATTTTCCCGTAATTCCTTTATCACGCATTTTGTGTGCTATTCACCATGGTCACATTTGTCGAAAGCTTTTTCAGAGTCTGTTTTATACTACTTCTGTATTTTGTTTATCCTCTACAGCATCCGGACCTTGTCATAGTGGTTCAGTAGCTGGGACAGACAGGAACGACCTGCTCTAAAAACCCGTGTTTGCCCTGGTTGTGTAATTGATGGGTATCTAGGGGGTTTGGCTTTTTTGTTTCTTAGAACCCTCTCAAAAATTTTATGATATAGGATGTTAGTGCTATAGGTCTGTAGTTCTTTGCAATTCCTTTTACTGTCACCTCTGTGGAGTTGGGCTAAGTCTGTTGTTCTTAGTGTGTGTGGGATGACCCTGTGTCCATGCCCCTCTCCATAAAATGCTAAAAAGCATGCGATAGGGCTTCTTGCTATCTTGATGAACACGGAATTCCACGAGTCTGGGCCTGTGGCATTTTGCATGGGCATTTCATTAATTGGGTCTTCAAAGTCTTGTGAAGTTAGAATAATATCCGAGATTTTGGGAAGACCAAATTTTGGGTTTCGTTCCTAAAAAAATTCATTTGAATTGTGACCCTTAGAGTGGGCAGTGGCTCGCTAAACACTGGTCATATTGGGACTTTAGTATCTCACTCATTTCTTGTTATTCATCTGGTAAGTCCCACCCCGCCTAAGCGGGGGGCCCCAATACTGGATTTGTTTGGCTAAAGAAAAATTTTTTTTTTTTTTCAATTTTTTTTATGGCTTTTAGTTTTCCTTTTTCTTTCTTTAAAATTAATTCTGCTTAAGTTCGATATTTTCAATTTCATTGACTAGTGCCTCCTTTTGTATTCAGATATTTGACCCCACTCAAGCTTGTGTTCTTCGCTTCGGTCTGATGGGGAACGTCTCTCTCTTTTAGTTACTTTCTCTTTGTTTTTTTAACAGAATGTGTCTTGAGCAGATCTAAGAACCACAGAATTAATTTTTTTTCAAGGCATATGTTGGGATTTTTGTTGGTTAGGATATTTCCCAAACTTGTTCTTTTAGGACATGGTTTACTTATCCCTTTGTAGTTTTGTTATTAAAATTTAAATTTTCGTGAAGAGCCTTCATGACTGCTCACATTTTGCTGTCGGGACCCCTGTGCATACATGTCCGTCCCTTATTTGTTTGACTGAGTGAATTGTCTTTGATACAGTTAAAAACGCCAGGTCGCCTTTTTTAGTGAAGATGAGGTCCAGCCTTTTTCTAGTCTTGTAGCTCATTTTTGTTTTTTAAAGGGAATTGTTGCAAGATTTAAGTTCGTGTGTATAAATTTTTCATCAGACCGCCCCCCGTTGTTTCTCTGATAAAACATTGTTTGTTATACCCCTCCATTTTAGGTTCTCTTTTGGGAATCCCCTAGTAATAAAAGCTTGGGGCAGGAGTTGGGAGATTTTCCAGACAGGGTCAATTTTTCTAAGCGCTTCTGGAATTGCGGGGAATTTGGGATCGGGATCTTGTATGTACCACAATGACAAGTTTGGGTTTTTCGATCTTTACCCCCAGAACTTAAAATA
The DNA here is from genome assembly GCF_026875155.1 of Cherax quadricarinatus. Taxonomy (NCBI): domain Eukaryota; kingdom Metazoa; phylum Arthropoda; class Malacostraca; order Decapoda; family Parastacidae; genus Cherax; species Cherax quadricarinatus. The sequence goes on from NC_069399.1 coordinate 3,921,385, forward strand.
TATCATTTGGGGTTTCTTGGGTGTTCTTTGAAAAATGAGCGACTCTGTGACATGCGGCCAAACCCCCCCCTTTTTTCCGTTCAGCTGTCCAAGGGAAATGGGTTTATAACCGGGATCCATATTTCGTTGTCAAAATAAATTTTTAAAGTGGGTTCTGTGAATGTGCAAACTTGCATTTGGATCCATGAGCAGCCTTGTGTATGGAATTTTGTTGTTTTGACAGCTTTAGACTGGTTTGGGAATGGAGTTGGGAGGAGGACTATTATCTACTTAGGCAGTGTCTTTTTCGGGGTGTTTTAAAAAAGGTTTTTAATCCCGTTGTTTGCAGTCTCTGATGAAGTGACGGGGATAGTGAAGATTTTGGAAAATACTTTTTCAAAAAGAGAGCATTCTTCTAAAGGGAAAACTTTTTGCTGCAGATTCTGATTCACGGGAAAAACCTATAATTTACACCACGTTTAGTTTTGGTGTCGGGGGAAAGGTGAAGTAAGAAGATCGTGTTGGTTTGGTGGGTTTTTTCGATAGATTTTAAAAACTAAGTTCAGGGCAGCTTTGCAGAGAAGAACACAAGTAAAGGAAGAAATTGTCGACTTCTTTTAGTGTGAACCGGACTGAGGGCTGTGAAGGCTTACTCACCCTGTAACAACTTCAGACAGTAACCAAGGCTGGTCCTCCCAGGAAAATTAATGAATAGAAAAAGAACAAAATCTGACAAACTAAACCTTTTTTTATTTAAAAATATAAAATATAAAAAACCCCTTTAAAAATGAAAAATTAATCCTACATTTAAAAAAAATGAAAAATGAAAAATATAAAGTAACTGATTTTAACACTAATGTATAATTAAAAATTGGGTGTCTGGGTTGGGACACTGCGTGTTTTTTGAAATCTACCCTTTTGATGATGGAAGGGGGGGGGTCGCGGTATTGGGACAAACCCCCGGGTCTTCTTCACAGATTTCATAGCCACAATAATCCTCCGATGCAGAAAACAGGTTCCTTTACCACTGCAAGATAGGGGTTATACCTGCACTTGATACACAAACAGGTAAGTGGGTCAAAAAAGGGACGTTCAGAACGTTAGTCCCTCTTCTTCAATTTACTGTTGGTTGGGGAGGTGACCATTCGTCATTTCAAGATTGGTTTTTTGGGCTGTGAGTCGAGTGATTCTGTTTGGCCGGAGCCCCCCAGTACCTTTTGGGGGGGGGGGGGGAAAGGGGGGGGAAAAGATAGCGGAGCTGGACTTACCCTACCCCTTAAAAAGTAGGGCAATGAAATATTGTTTACTATTACTCCCTTGCTACTCCTACTATTAAAATTTTTCCCCCACCCTTCCCCCTACCAAAACTTAATCAAGGAGTAAAGAAGAAAGGGGAGGAAAAAGTTCAAAAATGGGAAGACGTGTAAGGGAACAAATCTTCTACTGACTGTCACGACTTAACCAGTCAGAGAAATATTGGATAAACCCTTTGATATACACAATTTGGAACTTAAAAGCTGGAGTGCCAATGCCCACCTCAAGAGCGACTTTTGGGTTTTCCCTTAAAAGTTTCTGGGTATTCAAAGGCTTGTGATCCGTCTCTAAAATGAATTCTTTTCCCAGTAGATAAAATTTAAGCTTGGAGATACCCCACATAAGAGCCAAAAAATTCCTTTCTATGGTGGAGTAATCTCGTTTCAGCGAGAAGGAGTTTTCCGGCTTAGGAAGCTTTCAGGGAAGGGGAGTTTCCATCATGGTATTGTAGTAACACTGCACCTAAGCCAGTATTTTGGAGGCCCTCAGTTCTTAAACAAAATGTTTTATTAATATCTGGAATCTTAAGTGTAGGGTCTTTCGAAAAGATAATTTTAAAACTCATTAACTTTTCCCGAGCTACAAACAGAAAGTTCAAAGGTTCCTTCACAGGGCTTTTTTTAAAGGGAAATCGATAAGATGCCTGTAAAAATCAGTAAGGTTCGGGATAAAACGTGCATAAAATTTTACAGAACCAAGAAAGCTACCATGAGCTTCTTGGTTTTGGGGAATTTAATTCCAATAAAGCTTTGATCTTACTTTGGAGAGGCTGCAGGAGTTTTTAGAAAGTATCAGTCCAAGATATCTAATCTTGTTATACCCAAGGAAGCATTTCTTCGGCTTGGCAGTGAGGCCATGTGAGCATAACCTACGTAAAACTGATGTCAGTGTTTGGATTTTTCCCGCCCACGTGGATGTCATTACGTAAAGTTTCAAAATAAACTGAAATTTGGCATATTACCCAAGACCTTCCTCATCAGTCTCACGTAGGTGGGCACAGGCATTTTACCAAACCGAAGGGCATGTTCTATACTTGCATCAGTCCTTGGTGGGTAGGAAACGGGGTGTACTGCTTAGAAGAAGGATCTAACATTACTTGATGATATGCTTGCGCAATACAATCTCTGAAAAGAAGGAAGCGTCATAAAATTTGTGTAGATCGCTATCTATTAAGGGCATGGGCTCAGCATCCCACCGAGTGATAGCATTAAGGCCTTTCTGAAGTCAATAGCAAGTCTATATGGAATTATCCTCCTTTTTAAACCATGACTACTGGTGAACAAATGCAGATACAAAAGGTTTTCAATGATCTTTAGTTTTAATAATTTGTCTACCTCTCGGTCAAATGCATCCCTAAGGGGGAACTGGAACTGGGTATAATTTCCTTTTGATGGGAAATTGTCCGTCACTAAGTCAATCTTATGGATTTCCGTGGAGGTTAACACCTGGAATATCAGTAAAGACGTCAGAAAAGTTACTCACACATTGAAGTAGATATGCTTTTATGATCACCAAAATTCATTAAATTAATGTTTTTTGTGCCCGAGGGGGAAAGAGCACCAAGCATGAGTTCTCCGTCTAGCCCTAATTTAGAGGGTCAATTAGCACATTTTTACATTCTTCATTTCTTATCAATTCGTGTGGAAAAACAAGTCAAATTTATTAAGGCATTAACCGAATTTCTTCGTAATATTTCTTAAAGGATTTGATATATAAACTTTTTTTCCCCGACTTCTATGAGGTAATAAATTTTTCCCCCAAAAAATTTTTTAATTTTTTTAAGGGACCTTTCCATGTATAAAATTTTATTTGACTTTATAGGAAAAAAGTACAAGAACATCCCCCTACTTTAAAACTTCTCTGATTTTTAAAATCAAAATAGGTTTTGTACGGTCCATTGACATTTTAAGTTCTTCGAAACTATGTCAGAGGTCTCCTCAAGTTTGGATCTTAGGTAAAGGAAAACTGGTAAGAAACTAAACCCTCAGCATTTACCCCCCTCATTAGCCCCATAATCAGAAGGTGGACAATGGCCTTGGCCTTTACCATAGAAAGTTTAAAAAAGTGAAAACCCCAAAAGTCACGGGGGAACTTCCCTCATGGGAAAACAGAGCACAGGGTAGGTAACGATCCACTCCATTTTTAAAGGGAGCAAATTCCCCTTAAAAGGGACTTTAGAATCGAAATGCTGGCGCTAAATCCTCCCATTACATTTGGGATGATAGGTGTGGTAAAGAGAGGCTTTACCCCAGAATTTTGAAGAATGTTGTTTAAGTCCGATATGAATTGGGCCACGGTCAGACAAAATTTTCTTTAGAAGGGGGCCCACTCGGGAGAAGAGGACAAAAGGGTTTCAGCCCCCCCGTAGAGTTTTGGCTTTAAAGGGACGCTTCCCGGAAATTTAGCATAATCAACTAATTTAATATATAAACAGTCCCCCCGTGAAATGGGATAAAGGGAAAAAGATTCAAAGCTACCTTTCAAACAGTACCGTAAAGATTGGCATTTTGACCATAGGTACTCGATGTTTAATGCCCGTTGTTTGCAGTCTCTGATGAAGTGACGAGGATAGTGAAGAGTTTGGAAAATACTTGTTCAATAAGAGAGCATTCTTCTTCAAGGAACTCATTGCTGCAGATTCTGAGTTCACGTAGGAAAAAGCCTATAATTACACCACGTTTAGTTTTGGTGTCGTGGTGAGAGTGGAAGTGAAGAAGATCGTGTTGGTTGGTAGGTTTTCGATAGACTTTAAAACTAAGTTCATGGTCAGCTTTGCAGAGAAGAACATCAAGTAAAGGAAGAAAGTTGTCGACTTCTTCTAGTGTGAACCGGACTGAGGGCTGTGAAGGCTTACTCAGCCCTGTAACAACTTCAGACAGTATTACCAAGGCTGGCTCCTCCTCAGGAAAATTAATGAATAGAAAAAGAACAAAATCTGACAAACATAAACACTTTATTATTTAGAAAATATAAAATATAAAACACTTAAATATGAAATATTAATCCTACATTAAAGAAAATGAAAAATGAAAAATATAAATGATAACTGAATTCAACACTAATGTTATATATAAAACTTGGGTGTCTGGTTTTGGGGTGACACTGCGTGTTTTAAAAGTCGTAGCCGTTGCTGATGATGGAAGGGGGGGGGGTCGCAGTATTGGTGACAAACCACCGGCTCGTTCTTCACAGATTTCATAGCCATCAATAATCCGTCCAGATGACAGGAAAGCAGGTTCTTTACCACTGCAATGATGAGGGGTTATATCCTGCTACTTGCATACACAAACAGGTAAGGATCAAAAATGGACGTCCAGAACGTTAGTCCGTCTTCTTCAATTCTACTCGTTGGTTGGCAGGTGACCCATTCTGTCATTTCAAGAGTAGTGTTTGGAGCTGTGAGTCGAGTGATTACTGTTTGGCCGGAGCCCCACACGTCACCTTTCGGGGGGGGGGAAAAAGAGGGAGGGAAGAGATAGCGGGAGCTGGACTTACCCTCCCCTTAACAAGTACCGGCAATGAAACTATTGTTACTATATACTCCCTTGCTACTCCTATCTATTGAACTTTTCCCTCACACTTCCCCATACCAAGACTTATAGTCAAGGAGTATAAGAAGAATAGGCGAGGAAAAATTTTCTAACATGTGGAACGTGTAAGGGCAACAAATCTCTACTGACTGTCACGACTTAACCAGTCAGAGAAATAATTGGATGAACCATTGATATACACAATTTGGAACTAAAAGCCTGGAGTGCAATGTCCCCTCAAAGAGGCGACTGTTGGTTCCCTTAAAAGTTTCTAGGTATATCAAAGGCTTGTGATCCGTCTCTAAAATAAATTTCCCTTTTCCCAGTAGATAAAATTTAAGCTTTGAGATACCCCACATAAGAGCCAAACATTCCTTTTCTATGGTGGAGTATCTCGTTTCAGCAGAAGGAGTTTCCGGCTTGGGAAGCATACGGGGAAGGGATTTACCATCATGGTATTGTAGTAACACTGCACCTAAGCCAGTATTGGAGGCATCAGTTCTTAAACAAAATGTTTTATTAATATCTGGAATCTTAAGTGTAGGGTCTTTCGAAAAGATACTTTTAATCTCATTAAACTTTTCCCGGCTACATCAGAAAGTTCAAGAGGTTTCCTTCACAGAATTTTAAAGGAAGTCAGAAAAGATGCCTGTAAGATCAGTAAGGTTCGGGATAAAACGTGCATAAAAGTTTACAGAACCAAGAAAGCTACGCATGAGCTTCTTGGGTTTTTGGGGAAATTTTAAAAATTCCAATAAAGCTTTGATCTTATTTTTGGAGAGGCTGCAGGGAGTTATTAGAAAGTATCAGTCCAAGAAAATCTAATCTTGTTAAAAACCCAAGGAAGCATTTCTTCGGCTTGGCAGTGAGGCCATGTGAGCATAACCTACGTAAAACTGATGTCAGTGTTTGGATATGTTCGCCCCACGTGGATGTCATTACGTAATGTTGTCAAAATAAACTAAAAACATTTGGCATATTACCCAAGACCTTCCTCATCAGTCTCACGTAGGTAGCCAGGCAGTTACCAAACCGAAGGGCATAGTTCTATACTGCATCAGTCCTTGGTGGGTAGGAAACGCGGTGTACTGCTTAGAAGAAGGATTAACATTACTTGATGATATGCTTGCGCAATATCAATCTCTGAAAGAAGGAAGCGTCAAAAAATTTTGTGTAGATCGCTATCAAATTAAGGGCATGGGCTCAGCATCCCACCGAGTGATAGCATTAAGGCCTGAAGTCATAGCAAGTCTATATGAATTATCCTCCTCTTAACCAGACTACTGGTGAAAATATGCAGATACTGAAGGTTCAATGATTTTAGTTTTAAAAATTTTGTCTACCTCTCGGTCAAATGCATCCCTAAGGTGAACGGGAACGGGGTATAATTTCCTTTTGATAGGATTGTCCGTCACTAAGTCAATCTTATGGATTACCGTGGAGGTAACACCTGGAATATCAGTAAAGACGTCAGAAAAGTTACTCACACTTTGAAGTAGATCATGTCTCTTATGATCATCCAAAGATTCATTAATATTAATGTTTGTTGTGCCCGAGTGGTCAAGAGTCACCAAGTCATGTATTTCCCTCCGTCATAGTCTAAAGTTAGAGGTGTCAATTACGCACACTTTACATTCTTCAGTGTCCTTATCAAGTTCGTGTGGAAAAACTAAGTCAAAGTTATTAAGGCAGTTAACCGAATTTCTTCGGTAATATTTCTTAAGGATGTTTGATATGATAAAGCTTAGGTTTCCCCTTGACTTCTATGAGGAATCAATTTTTCCCACAAATTTTTAATACTTTATATGGACCTTCCATGCTACTAATAATTTATTTGACTTTATAGGCAAAAGTACAAAACTTCATCCCCTATTTTTAAAACTTCTCTGACTTTTGGAATCAAAATAGGTTTTGTACTGGTCCATTGACAATTTAAGTTCTTCGAAACTATGTCAGAGGTCTCCTCAAGTTTGGATCTTAGGTCAAGGAGAAACTGGTAAGAAGACTGAACCTCGCTTTTTACCTCCCTCATTAGTCCATAAGTCATAAAGGAGGACAATGGACCTCTGGCCTGTCTCCCATAGAGAATTCAAAAAGTGAAAACCCCAAGAGTCACTGGGAACTTCCCTCATGGCAAACAAAGCACAGGGTAGGTAACGATGCCACTCCTTAGGTTTAAGGGAGCAAATTTTCCCTTTAAAAAATGGACTTTAGAATCGAATGCTGGCGCTCAATCCTCCCATTACAGTTGGGATGATAGGGTGTGGTGAAGAGAGGCTTTACTCCCAGAAGTTGGAAGAGATGTTGCATTAAGTCCGATATGAATTGTGTGCCACGGTCAGACAAAATTTCTCTAGGAATGCCCACTCTGGAGAAGATGGACAAAAGGGTTTAAAGCCACCTCTGTAGAAAGTTATGGTCTTTAAGGGTACAGTTTTCAGGGAAACTTGAAGCATAATAAAACTAATGTTAATATATATCTATGTCCCCCAGATGAAAGTGGTGATAAAGGAACAACGATGTCAATAGCTACTCTTTCAAACAGTACCGTAAAGATTGGCATTTTGACCATAGGTACTCGCCTGGTACCTCGGGGGGAAATGACAGTTGGAAAAACTTTACACGATCTACAATAGGTAGTGATATCTGAGGACATTTTGGGGCCAAAAATAGGTTTCCCTAATTTTATTTAAGGTTTTACGATGCGAGAAATGTCCGGCCACTGGCAGGTCATGAGCCATTTTAAGAACAGTCTCTCTGCATTGACTTGGAACAACTAAGATGAATAGCTGTCTCATCTGAATTTAATTTGAATACTGACTTATACAAGATACTTTTTATATATTCAAATTTATATGAAAAGTTTTTCCTTTGCATAACTTGATTTTGTTTAGCGGCATTATGGCAATTCTGAAGAGAAGGGCAATTACGTTGTAAATTGACAAAAGAGTCCTTTTTATATATCTAAAGGCTTGAAGTCAGGGAAAATCAAAGATGGACAGTAGGAGAAGCCTTGGGTTTGGTCTGAGCCCTAGTCCCAAGACATTTTTTTAGCATCGGAGGTGATATCTTCACTTTCATCTAACAGTGAACCGGTGATCCTACTACCTCGCTTTCGAGAGTAGCATCACTGGTTTTTTAATCTCACATGAATTTTCACGAGACATTGTCTCATCTGAACTTTCGGGGGCTTCTCTGACTCTACAGGAAAAGGATCTGAAACACTTATGCCATCTTTGGTGATGAAAGGTCAACCTCAGAAGGAAGAATGGGGACCTTTTACATTACCTATTAGTATTAGCAAGAAGTGATGGGAGCTAGTACGGCTTCAGACCAACCTGTGAACCATTTAGACCTAATGTAAAAAACGGATGGAGGAAAAAATGTCCGTACGGCCCAAGTATCTAAAAAATATAGCAGAGGAATGAGTTTCTTTAAAGGTTAGGGAACAGCTTATCAGAAATGACTATACATGTGCATCCATTTTCTCGTAAATGTAGATACATAAGTCCATTAACTGTTCCTGAACAGAAGGGGGCTTGGGCATTCAGTCTTTAAAACATCTTCCAACTTTTTGGACCTTCTTAGAAGGACAATCTGGACGTTTATGTCCCTTAACCCCCACAAAATGACAAACAGGAATAAAAGAAGTCATTTTACTTCCACTAGAGGCTTTGATTTCTTAAGATCTGATGAACCCTTGCCCTTAGGGTTTTTATCCCTTTAGGTCCCTTTTTAGGGAATTTTTGAGCCTCAGCATACAGGTCACAGCCTCAGCAACTTCCTCAGCTTTAATCAGGTTACGTTCTCTAATGAATGTTCTTATCTGGTGGGGAAGAGCTGTCAGGAACTGGTCAGCAACCATGAAGTCTCTAAGAGATTCATAACTGTGATCAATTCCTGAACTCTCTATCCAAAAGTCGAACAAACGAAAGAGTTTTTACCTGTAACTGCTGAAAGTTCTGGCCAAGCTGTAAGTGGCATACCTGAAATCTTTCCTGTAAGAATTTGGGTTTTTCTGATATGCTTTAAGTTCGCCTTCTTCATTTGGTTATAATTACTATGATATTTCCCGCGACAAAGTTTGGGATAAATATTCAAAGCTGTACCAGAAAATTAAACATTCCTAACCTGGTAGCCCAGGTGTCAGCAGGCCATTCACAGAGGGTAGCGGTATTTTCAAACCTGATAATGTATGAAGTTAATGTCTTCCCCCTCTTTGAAGGGAGGTAATTAGGTGTTGAAATATGTGCACTAGCTGCACGTTGTTCCATTACTCCTTCCTCTAATTGCTGTTGTGAGAAACTTAACTTTTTATTCTCTAATTCAAGGCGAGATTTTTCGAGCTCACAATCCTTTTCTCTTTCTCTCTCAACTCATGTTCTCTAGCTCTTTCCTCACGTTCTCTAGCTCTTTCCTCACGATCAAGTCTATCACGCTCTCTTTCTAATTGTCTTTCTTGGCTTTCTCTTTCAATTATCTCTCCTTTCTTTCTCTTTCCTGGATCTTAGCACTAATGAAAGCTTCTAAATTTTTCCCTGTTATTCCTAACTTACTTCCAGCATTCATCCAAAACTGGTATTCCTCCATACTTGCAAGAATAACTTAAACTATCAGGGGAAAATGAAACAGGTATTAAAGAAAACGGAGGGTTCAATTCCTGCTCCACTCAAACTGTAAATAAACCAGAGGGCTCGATCCCTGCTTCGATTAAACAAATGAAAACGAAGAGTTCTATGCTGGCTCCGAGCAAACAGTAAGTAGAATGGGGTCCCTTGACCATCCAATCTTCTCACCCACAAATCAAGAGTGTCCTATGACAGTTCCCTTGATATAATAAAGAGCTCAATGAAACAAATTGTCACTGGAAAATCTCAGGTCCCTAGAGTCTAATCCTCCAAAGTGTTTCAAGCTCACACAAAAATAGGTGGCAGAATTAACAATTAAATCCTGCCTGACTTGACTTACAATAAATTGAGACTATAACATTCACCAAATCTTTTAAATACCTGTACTGTAGTCTTACCATAGAGAATGATTATTCATGGCTGGTGGTAACCGTCTGTGGTATGCGGCGTTGAAGTTCCAATGGTAGATTCGAGATGGAGTTGAATCTTGATTCAGTAAAGTTGATCCTGGCAAGGTCGCCACTTGTGAAGGCTTACTCAGCCCTGTAACAACTTCAGACAGTATTACCAAGGCTGGCTCCTCCTCAGGAAAATTAATGAATAGAAAAAGAAAAAAAAACTGACAAACATAAACACTTTATTATTTAGAAAATATAAAATATAAAACACTTAAATATGAAATATTAATCCTACATTAAAGAAAATGAAAAATGAGAAATATAAATGATAACTGAATTCAACGCTAATATATATATATAAAACTTGGGTGTCTGGTGTTGGTGACACTGCGTGTTGTTGAAATCGTAGCCGTTGCTGATGATGGAAGGGGGGGGTCGCAGGTGTTGGTGACAAACCACCGGCTCGTTCTTCACAGATTTTATAGCCGTCAATAGTCCGTCCAGATGACAGGAAAGCAGGTTCTTTACCACTGCAATGATGAGGGGTTATATCCTGCTATTTGCATACACAAACAGGTAAGTGGATCAAAAATGGGACGTCTCAGAACGTTAGTCCGTCTCCTTCAATTCTACTCGTTGGTTGGCAGGTGACCCATTCTGTCATTTCAAGAGTAGTGTTTGGAGCTGTGAGTCGAGTGATTACTGTTTGGCCGGAGCCCCACACGTCACCTTTCGGGGGGGGGGAAAGAGGGAGGGGAAGGGATAGCGGGAGCTAGACTGACCCTACCTTAACAAGCAGCCGGCAATCAAACTATCACTTTCGGTGAGGGGGAAAAAGGGGGGGAGAAATAGCGGGAGCTGGACTTACCCTACCTTAACAAGTAGCTGGCAATGAAACTATTGTTACTATATACTCCCTCGCTACTCCTATCTATTGAACTTTACCCTCACAAGGGCTCGGCCTGGTTGAGCTTGTGTTGGAGAGCTTAAACGTTGAAGCGTCTTGGAGTTACGATGAGAATGTCGTCAACATAACGGAGCCAAGTGAGAGAAGAGGGAATAGTAGTGGAAAGTCGCTCAGCTTCCAGATGTTCCATGTATAAGTTCGCCAGGACGGCACTAAGTGGCGATCCCATGGGTAGTCTGAAAGTCTGGTGAAAGAGGTGATTTTCGAAAGAGAAACACGTAAAGCCAACACATAGTTCAAGAAGGTCGATGAAATTGCTGGCTAGAATAGGAAGATCAAGTGAATCGTCAGTTTTCATCTTGTAAGAGGTCGATGGCTTGTGTAGTAAGTACTTTGGTGAATATGGAAGTTACGTCAAGGCTGGAGAGTTTCTTGTTCCTGATGCTGATGTTGCGAATGCTATTGAGAAGATTGTCACTGCAGCATTCTCCACCTGACTCCATTCTATAAATACTCACGTACCTTTTACCCAGATAGATCCTTTTGTGATTTGATAAACCCCACTGCGTGAGCGAAACGTTGTCAATAAAGGATCACATTACACTGCTTAAGTGTTTATATTTGCATCAACAGCCTCGAAAGCTGCACTGAACAAGGTTAATAAATTAGTTAAGCAGGAACGGCCCCTCGTGAATCCATGCTGAGTATCATTCATCAGATTATGCTTATCCAGATACCATCTTATAATATCAGCTATTACTGACTCTAGTAATTTGCCTACAATTGAGGTTAGGCTTATTGGCGGTAATTTGACGGTAACGACTTGTCCCCTGCTTTATAAATTAGAATTTCATTGGCCATCTTCCACATATCAGACACTACACCTGTTTGAAGAAATAAATTAAAAATATTAGTTAATGGTTCACAAAGTTCCATTTTGCACTTCTTAAAGAACCCTTGAAAAAAGCTCGTCAGGACCCGGCGATTTATTTTGTTTCAGTCGGTCTACTTGCTTCAAAAACATTTCACTAGTGACTGAGATATTACATATTCAATTCAATTCAAACTTTATTCTCTATAAGTATTACAATGCTGAGTTTACAGAATTTGGTTATTGTGTGGTTTACATGTAGTAAAATAATAATTACAGAGTGTACCACTAGAACGCCTAGCATGGCTAGGCATTTCGGGCAGACTTATATTAAATCTTAGGTTTAAAATGTTACAGAATTATGAGATAAGTTGGAATTATGGCTAAGTGACTAAATACTAGTTGTGAGTTTAGCAATGTGAATGTTTTTGTTTTGGCACTATACATAGTTTCAGTATTGGAGTATCACAGGCCAACTTTTGACTAGTTAAGATTCATTATTTTGAGATTGAGATTGATATTTCTGTTTATGGTCAAATGGGTGAGTGAGTGTAAGTGCGAACCACCAGGTGGTATTCGTATTATTAGTTGACAGGGTGTATCAGGGGGATAAGATGTTTTCTGATGGTAGTTTTGAAGGTGATGAATGTGTCTGCAGTTTTGGAATTTTCAGGTAGGGTGTTCCAGATTTTAGGGCCTTTGACATACATTGAATTTTTGTAAAGGTTTAGTCGGACACGGGGAATGTCATAGAGATGTTTGTGTCTGGTGTTGTGCCTGTGGGTTCTGTCACAACTATCAAGAAAGCGTTTTAGGTCAAGGTTAATATTGGAATTTAAGGTCCTGTAGATGTAGATTGCACAGTAGTAAATGTGGATGTAAGAAGGGAGTAAGTTTAGATCTATGAAGAGTGGGGGGGAGTGTTGCCAGGGATGGAATTTAGTGATTATTCTTACTGTGGCTTTTTATTGGGTTATTATTGGCTTTAGGTGTGTTGCTGCAGTTGAACCCCAAGCACAGATAGCATAGGTAAGGTATGGATATATAAGTGAATGGTATAATGTGAGAAGGGCAGTTTGCGGCACGTAGTATCGTATCTTGGAGAGGATCCCAACCGTTTTGTATACTTTTTTGGTTATGTGTTGGATATGGGTGCTGAAGTTCAGGTTGTTGTCGAGGTATAGGCCTAGGAATTTGCCCTCATTATGCCTGGTAATTAGAGTGTTGTCGATCTTAATGTTAATTTTCGCATCTCCTGCTCTGCTACCAAACATTATGTAGTAGGTTTTGTCAACGTTAAGCGTAAGTTTATTGGCTGTCATCCAAGTCGATATTTTGATCAGCTCCTCATTAACAATGGTGTTGAGGTTGCAAGATTAGGGTGAGAGATGACATAAGTCGTGTCGTCAGCAAAGAGAATGGGGTTCAGGTGTCGAGATACGTTTGGAAGATCATTGATGTATATGAGGAAGAGCAGGGGACCAAGGACACTTCCCTGCGGAACTCCAGTATCAAGTGGCTGTGTTGTTGATGCTGTGTCTTTAATGGTGACATACTGATACCTATTAGTAAGGTAAGATTTGAAATATGCAAGCGCATGGCCTCTTATACCATAATGGTCAAGTTTGTGGAGTAGGATGCCGTGGTCTACTGTGTCAAAAGCTTTTCTTAGGTCAATAAAAATTCCTAGTGGATATTCCTTATTTTCCAATGCTATGTAAAGCAGATCTAGCATTTTTATAATTGCATCATTAGTGCTTTTATTTTTCCTGAATCCAAATTGGCAGGGGTTGAGTATGTTTTGTGACGTTATAAATGAATATAGTCTCCTGTGCACGAGTTTCTCAAAGATTTTGGATAGCAATAGTAAGTTTGATATTGGCCTATAGTTGTTTAAATCTGTAGGGTCACCACCTTTATGTATTGGTGTAACCCTTGCCGTCTTGAGTAGTTTCGGGAAGGTGCTAGCTTCTAGTGACTTGTTAAAAAGCAATGAGATAGAATGCGAGAGGACATGGGCCACTCTCTTGTACAATAATGGTGGGACATGAGACAGATTCCCTGAGTTATTTTTAAGTGACTATAATCTCGGTGACTTCCGTGGGCTCAGTTGGAGCAAGATAGAAGGAATTTGGGAAATTCCCATCTAGGTAGTCCCCGGCATGGGCATTGGTACGTGGGATTTTATTGGCGAGATTAGAACCTATGGTTGAGAAGAAGTCGTTTGTCTTGTTAGCTGTGTCGGTGGGTTGCAGTGGTGTTTCATTAGGTTTAGTTAGGACAATATTCTTGTTTTTTTTCAGTTTGTGGGTCCTTAGAATCTAAGAGAGTGTTTTCCAGGTCTTTTTTATATCTCCTCTTGTGTCAGAGAATCTACTGGAGTAGTATAGTTGTTAGGCTTTCTTTATTACTTTGGTGAGGACTGATGAATAGTGTTTAAGAATATCTTTGTGTATTAAGCCCTGTCTATATTGCTTTTCATATTGGTGTTTCTTATCAATGGATTTCAGAATGGTGCTGGTTAGCCATGGGCAACCAAGCCGTTTGTTTGTGATCTGTTTCGTTTTTATAGGACAATGTTTGTTGTATAGTTTAAGTAGTTTGTTAAGAAAAATGTTTGTCCAGTCGTCAATACCATTGGCCTTGGAGAATTCTGTAGGCCAGTCAACAGTCTCTAGGTCAGCTGTGAACTTCCTTATTGAGGCCTCATCATGGAGTCTAAATGAAACTTTGTTGTATTCAAGTGATGGTTTACTAATGTTTGTCAAGAGGAAGGTAGGGTAGTGGTCTGTAGTGCTATCTGTGATTATCCCTGATTTAAGGGGGGCTAGTAATATTGGTCCATATGTGGGTCTATTAATGGTTGCACTTGTTTCAGTGAGCCTGGTTGGTTTAGTTATTGTTGGTATGAGAAGTGTGTTGTTCATATTGTTGATGAAATCAGTTACAGGCTGATCATCTAGTAGGCCAAGGTTGATGTAGAAGTCTCCAGCTAAGAGAAGGTGGTGCTTATTCATTTGTCTGTTTATTATTAGTGCCTTTAATTTCTCACTGAAGTTTGGGATGTTAGTGTGGGGTATCCGGTAAATGGCACCGATTGTTATAGGCGTCTTAAGTTTTTTTTCAGTAAAATTAGCAAAAATGTATTCTCCATATTCATCACTAAAGCAATTGGTGCTGATACAAGATAATTGGTTAGAGTAATAGATTGCAATACCACCCCCAGCTTGGTATGGTCTGCAGTTGTGGATTGCTGTGTATCCTGGTAGAGGGTAGATATCTATTGTGTCCTGTTTTAGCCAGGTCTCGGTAAGAATAATGCAGAAGAAGGGTGTCTTTAGTGATTCAAGGAGTGCCAGGAGGTCATCATAGTGTTTGCTTAAGGACCTGATGTTGTAGTTAAGTACTGATAGACTTTTATCATTGTCTAGAATAGTGCTGGCTTGTGTTGCTGTGTAATAAAGGCAGTTACTTTCCAATAGGTTTTGATTGTGTGTCAGATTATGTAGGTTTAGATCAGGGTCAACGTGATCAATCATCTTCTAGGTTTAAATTATGGTTATTTATATCCTGAGTTGTGTGTTGAGTTTTAGTACTGATATCTGTAGTGGTGGGAAGTTTGGACAAGTATATAGCTATAGCATTTTGGTCATGTAGAGTATAGTCACTAATACACATAATGAAGTTGGTGTTGTCTATGTGTTGTGCTGGAATGAGCTAAAGTACAACTAGGTATAAACTAATAATATAAAAATACAAATTAAAAATAGCACAAGACTCTCACTTGTAATTGCACTAAGGTCTAATGTAGTGACTTTGGTATAGTCTATGTATTGACCTAGAGTGAGCAATACTACAACTAGGTTTAATCTAATAATGTAGAAATACAAATTAAAAATAGCACCAGGCTCTCACTAGTAATTACACTATGGTCTGATATAATGACTTTGGTATTGACTATGTATTGAGCTAGAATGAGCTATAGTACAACTGAGTTTAATCTAATGATATAAAAAAGGCACAAGACTCTCAGTTGTAATTGCACTAAGGTGTTATAGAAGTTGTTTACAAGAATTAGAGTATAATTAGATTTAAATTGACAAGATAAAATATACAAGTTAAGGTAGCAAAAGAATAAAAAAAAAAGTAGAAAAAAAAATATATGAGGTAGTTGGTACTAGTTAGCAAAAGATAGTTAAGGGCCTTGAACAATAATATAATTGAAATATACACTAATTGCACACACAATATAGTCACTAAGATATGAAAACAATCTTAGAGTAGGACTTACAATATAATTTATCTTCTTTAGGCCCACTATAAAAATTAATTATTGTGATACTGTTAGCGTCTTCCTGTGTGAGAACCGAGAGAAAATAATTATTTAAAATCGAGTAAATTTCTTTCTCTTTGTCAGTAAGATGCCCAAAGTTATTTTTAAGGGGACCTATCTTATCTCTAACTTTTGTTCTATAAATCCGGAAATTTTTTTTTAGGTTAGTTTTCGAATCCCTAATCACGTTTAACTTTTCATATTCCCTTTTTAATGTCCCTCTTAGTGTCAATATATTGATTTATAAGATAATCCTCACCTCCTTTGATGTACCTCTAAATTGCTTTCTTCTGCCCTAATAGATATTTGAGCCTATTATTAATCCATTGTACCTTGGGCAGCATGTAGATGTTTAGAAAACTGTCATAGTCACAGCTCTCTTCGTTGCCCCAGTCAAAAGATGAAAAGTGTTCTCTAAGCCAATTGTAATCTGCTAGGCGAAAATCTGGGACTGATACTGAGTTATCCCTGCTGTCATAATTCCATTCAATGCTAAAGATAAATGATTTGTGGTTGCTTGCAATGAGTTCCTCTGTAATTTCAAAATTAACAATGGTTTCCTTATATGAAAGAACCCAGGTCAACAGGAGGTAATTTCCACTTGACGGGTTCTGTAATAAACTGCTTCAATAAACCCCCAAAAAATCCTTAACTACCTCTAATAAGGTCGTTAGACTCATAAATTCCCAGTCAGTGAATTCAAAAAACAATACGATAAAGTTAGTTAGACCTTAGAATTACAACGTTATCAGACCACCAACAATGCGTGTGCGCCTATCAGTTTCCTCCCACAAGAGTCTACCTCGGGTTCTGTCAGTTTGGGGGAGGAATATCACGCCTAAAATCAACTCTTCGTGCCCCTCTACAAGTTCTACCCAAACAGACTCAGTATGCATTAGACTGTGTAACCGTTTTATGCAACAATTTAAACGATCAAAGATTGCCACCCCAACCCCCTTTCCGATACTTCTGTCGTAGTGCGTCTTGTTGTAGTGTGTACTGTTGCAGTGTGTCTTGTTCTAGAGTGTCTTGTTGTAGTGTGTCTTCTTGAAGTGTGTCCTGTCGTAGTGTGTCTAGTTGTAGTGTGTATTGTTGTAGTGTGTCTTGTTGTAGTGTGTCCTGTCGTAGTGAGTCTTGTTGTAGTGTGTCCTGTCGTAGTGTGTCTTGTTGTAGTGTGTCCTGTCGTAGTGTGTCTTGTTGTAGTGTGTCCTGTCGTAGTGTGTCTTGTTGTAGTGTGTCCTGTCGTAGTGTGTCTTGTTGTAGCGTGTACTGTTGTAGTGTGTCATGATGTAATGTGTTTGTGGTAGTGTGTACTGTTGCAGTGTGTCTTGTTGCAGTGTGTCTTGTTGTAGTGTGTCGTGGTTGTAGTGTGTCTTGTTGTATGTGTTACTGTTGTAGGTTGTACTGTTGTAGTGTTTACTGTTGTAGTGTTGTTACTGTAGTAGTGTGTGCTGTTTAGTGTGTCTGATTTAGTGTGTCTTGTTGATGTGTGTCCTGTCGTAGGTGTCTTGTTGTAGTGTGCACTGTCGAATGTGTCTTGATGTGTGTGTCCTGTCGTAGTGTGTCATATTGGTAGTGTGCTGTCGTAGTGTGTCTTCTTTGTAGTGGTGTCTAGTTGGATTGTGTGTACTGTTGTAGTGTGTCTCGTTGTAGTGTGTACTGTTGTAGTGTGTCTTGTTGTAGTGTGTCTAGTTGTAGTGTGTACTGTTGTAGTGTGTCCTGTTGTAATGTGTCTTGTTGTAGTGTGTACTGTTGCAGTGTGTCTTGTTGTAGTGTGTCTTGTTGAAGTGTGTCTTGTTGTAGTGTGTCCTGTCGTAGTGTGTCTTGTTGTAGCGTGTCTAGTTGGAGTGTGTACTGTTGTAGTGTGTCTTGTGGTAGTGTGTACTGTTCCAGTGTGTCTTGTTGTAGTGTGTCTTGTTGTAGTGTGTACTGTTGTAGTGTGTCTTGTTGTAGTGTGTCTTGTTGTAGTGTGTCTTGTTGTAGTGTGTCTTGTTGTAGTGTGTCTTGTTGTAGTGTGTCTTGTTGTAGTGTGTCTTGTTGTAGTGTGTCTTGTACTGTGTGTGTCCTGTCGTAGTGTGTCTTGTTGTAGTGTGTCCTGTCGTAGTGTGTCTTGTTGTAGTGTGTCTTGTCGTAGTGTGTCTTGTTGTAGTGTGTCCTGTCGTAGTGTGTCTTGTTGTAGTGTGTCCTGTCGTAGTGTGTCTTGTTGTAGCATGTCTAGTTGTAGTGTGTCCTGTTGTAATGTGTCTAGTTAAAGTGTGTACAGTTGCAGTGTGTCTTGTTGTAGTGTGACTTGTTGTAGTGTGTCTTGTTGTAGTGTGTACTGTTGTAGTGAGTACTGTTGCAGCGTGTCTTGTTGTAGTGTGTACTGTTGCAGTGTCTTGTTGTAGTGTGTCTTGTTGTAGTGTGTCTTGTTGTAGTGTGTACTGTTGCAGTGTGTACTGTTGCAGTGTGTACTGTTGTAGTGTCTTTATTACAACCTAGGATTTCAAAGCCCTGTTATCCCAGGTGTAATGGGAGCAAAAGAGAAACAGCAGAAAAAGTTTAGACTTATATTATCCTTCACCAATTTATAACAGCAATATGTACACTATGTACAGAGATAAGTATAGTGCACTCCACGGTAAGCAAAGCAGAAATAGAAGCCACAAGATAGCAGACCGTGCTTCAACCAGCTCTAGAATGGGAATGACAAGGGCAGACAGGAGAGCGGTATCCACATAACCTCTGCGATTGCCAATCCCACCTTCTTATTGGCTAGAACCTGGTCACTAGTTGAACGATGGGGCCCCATCACCAACTCTAAGCAACCTGGTTCGCTGGTTGGGGGAGATAGCCTGTAAATGAGGGTGTGTCCATGCGCCGAATAAAGGTTACGTACTCTTTGCATGCCACACCCCCACCCCCGAGAAGGCTCAGGATTAGGCTGCCACCTCCCAGTGGTAACCGTGCCGCCATGGCACAAAATAATGGGACCGCCTATCCTCTCCACCATCCAACTCTTAGATAGAGCTCAGCTTTCCTAGTGACCAAAAGCCAAACCCTAAACTTAGAGTGAGACAGCAGTCAGACAGGCTAGCATAGGTCCAAGATACAGGCGGACGGTAGCCCGCATCCCCTCACTAAAAAAAAAAAACCCCACATCAGGGGATAAAAAAAAAAAAGAGCTTGAAAGGGGGTTACCACAAATACATCCTAACCTAAATAAAATATTAAACTAGACTCTTGACAAAGAGTCTGCCAACACATTTTCTTTGCAGCAATATATTTAATTTTTATGTTGTAGGGCTGCAGCCTGAGCGTCCAACGCATAAGCCTTGTGTTGTGATTCTTCATGGCTTGGAGATAGACTAACGGGTTGTGATCACTGTAGACTGACCACCTGCGATGTCTGGCCCACATAAACATCGAAATGCTCCAAAGCCAGTACCAGCGCGAGGGCTTCTTTTTCAATGGTAGAGTAAGCTCTCTGATGTGGCTGGAACTTGGCTGAAAAGTATGCGATTGGCTGCAGCTCCTTGTTCCCGATTTGTAATAGTACCGCCCCAACCCCAGACTCACAAGCATCAACCTGTAATGAAAAAGGTTTGGAGAAGTCTGGAGACAGGAGAATGGGTGCAGAGCACAATAATCTTTTTGCTTTATTAAAAGCAGTGTTACAATCTGACGTCCAATTAAAGGGAACTTTATGACTGGTAAGAGAGGTAAGAGGGGCTACAATATCTGAGAAATTCTTACAGAATCTTCTGTAAAATCCTATCATGCCTAGGAAACGTTGAAGAGATTTCCTATCATGAGGAACTGGATAATCTTTAATCGAAAGAACTTTAGCAAGTTTAGGTGCAACATTACCACTACCTACTTCATGGCCTAGAAAAGTGACAGTGGCCTGGCCAAAGGAAGATTTAGATAAATTAACTGTTAAATGGGAACTCTTAAAGGTCTCAAACAGAGCCTTAAGTCTAAGTAGGTGTTGATCCCAAGTATCAGACACCACAACAATATCATCTAGGTATGCTGCCGTGCCTTCAAGTCCTTTAATAGCCTGATGGATGAGTTTCTGGAATGAAGAGGGGGAATTTTTCATTCCGAAGGGGGTAACTGTATTGATAATGACCTCCTGGAATTACGAAGGCAGAGATTTCCTTCGCCTTATCTGTCAAAGGTACCTGATAGTAACCTTTAAGGAGATCTAATTTTGGACACAAAAGTAGCCTTACCACACAAAGTTCAATTACGTCATCCAGACGAGGAAGAGGGTAAGCATCTGTAATTGTGACCTCGTTCACTTTACGGTAGTCTGTGCACATACGAAACCCTCCATCAGCCTTCTTTACTAGGATGCACGGTGAAGCCCATGGACTAGATGACTCCTCCACTAAACCATGTTCTAACAAGAAGTCTACTTCCTGCTGAAGTAGCCTTTGCTTTTCAGGATTAGCTCTGTAGGGGGAGAGTTTAATTGGTTTAGATTTACCCACATCTACATCATGGTAACCTAACGTACATTTTTTCGGCACATCCGAAAAAATATTAGGATATGACTGTAGAAGCTCAGTTAAATTGGTTGCTTGTATTTCAGATAATCCATCCATTAACGGGCTAGGATCCTTGAGGAGGACAGAATTTGAAAGTTTAGTATTAATTTCAGAGATAGAGTCGTCCTCAGAGGTAGAGGACAGAGTCATTACTGGGACTTTCTGGTGTATGAAAGGCCTTGATTTGATTGTGGTAAGTTTTTGTTTGAGGTCTTATCAATGGGAGCTACCACATAATTTAAATCAGATAATCTACTTACTATCTGCATAGGTCCCGTAAATCTAGCTTTCAAGGTGTGGCCAGGTATAGGTTCCTGCACCAACACCTTGTCTCCTGGATGGAAGGAGCGGAATTGTGCACTTCTGTCATACCTCTGTTTCATCTTACTTTGAGCTGTCTTTAGGTTAGCCTTGGCTAACTCACGTGCCACCTGCAACCTTGAAGACGGGTTGTAGAGTGCTGAGCTTACGTCTTCTCCCATCCATCCTTTTTTTGAGCACCCCAAGAGGACCTCGTACATTGTGCCCAAAGATCAGCTCAAGGCTATACCTGTAGACCTTCACCGTCTTCGTACTGAG
>NC_069399.1:3942958-3961992 GCF_026875155.1 Cherax quadricarinatus
CAGGATAAAATAACCATAATTTAAACCTAGAAAGTTTGACACGTTGACCCTGATCAAAACCCACAAATCGACACAAAAACAAACCCTATTGGAAAGAACGCCTTTATTACACAGCAACAAAAGCCAGCAAATTCTAGACAATGAAAAAAGTCTATCATACTTAACTACAACTCGGGCCTTAAAAAAACCTATATGACCTCCTGCACTCCTTGAATCACTAAAGACACCCTTCTTCTGCATTATTCTTCCCGAGACCGGGCTAAAACAGGACACAATAGATTCTACCCTCTACCGGGAACACGAAACCACAACTGCAGACCATACCAAGCGGGGGTGGTATTGCAATCATTACCTAACCAATTATCTTGTATCACACCAAATTTGTTTTAGAAAATAAATATGGAAAATACTTTTTTGCTAATTTTACTGAAAAAAAACTTAAGACCCTATAACAATCGGTGCCTTTTACCGGATACCCCACACTAACATCCCAAACTTCAGTGAAAAATTTAAAAGGGCACTAATAATAAACAAAAAATGAATAAGCCCCCCTTCTCTTAGTGGAGACTTCTTACAAAAACCCTTTGGCCTACTAATGTCAGCCTGTAACTGTTTTCATCAACAAATGAACACACACTTCTCATACCAAAAAAAACTAAACCAACCAGCTCACGAAAAAGTGCAACCAAAAACCACATATGGACCAATATACTAGCCCCCCTTAAATCAGGGATAATCACAGATAGCACAAAACCACTACCCTACCTTCCTCTTGCAAACTTTATAAACCATCACTGGAATACAACAAAGTTTCTTTAGACTCCATATAGGCCTCAATAAAAGTTCACAGCTGACCTAAGACTGTTGACTGCCTCAGAATTTTCCAAGGGGCCCAATGGTATTTACACGGGCAAAAATTTTTCTTAACAAACTCTTAAACATACAACAAACATGTCCTATAAAAACGAAACAGATCCAAACAAACGGGTTTGGTTGCCCATGGCAAACCAGACCCTTTTGAAAACCTTGATAAGAAACACCAATATGAAAAGCAAAATAGACAGGCTTAATACACAAAGTATTCTAAACCATTCATCACCTCACCAAAGTAAAAAGAAAGCCTAACAACATACTACTCCAGTAGTTCTCTGACACAAGAGGAATAAAAAAAAGACCTGGAAAACCTCTCTTAGATTCTAAGGGCCCCAAACTGAAAAAAAACAAGAATATTGTCCTAACTAAACCTAATGAAACACCACGCAACCCACCGACACAGCTAACAAGACAAACGACTTCTTCTCAACCATAGGTTCTAATCTCGCCAATAAAATCCCACGTACCAATGCCCATGCCGGGGACTACCTAGATGGGAATTTCCCAAATTCCTTCTATCTTGCCCAACTGAGCCCACGGAAGTCACCGAGATTATAGTCACTTAAAAATAACTCAGGGAATCTGTCTCATGTCCCACCATTATTGTACAAGAGAGTGGCCCATGTCCTCTCGCATTCTATCTCATTGCTTTTTAACAAGTCACTAGAAGCTAGCACCTTCCCGAAACTACTCAAGACGGCAAGGTTACACCAATACATAAAGGTGGTGACCCTACAGATTTTAAACAACTAAAGGCCAATATCAAACTTACTATGCTATCCAAAATCTTTGAGAAACTCGTGCACAGGAGACTATATTCATTTATAACGTCACAAAACATACTCAACCCTGCCAATTTGGATTCAGGAAAAATAAAAGCACTAATGATGTCAATTATAAAAATGCTAGATCTGCTTTACATAGCATTGGAAAATAAGGAATATCCACTAGGAATTTTTATTGACCTAAGAAAAGCTTTTGACACAGTAGACCACGGCATCCTACTCCACAAACTTGACCATTATGGTATAAGAGGCCATGCGCTTGCATATTTCAAATCTTCCCCTTACAATAGGTATCATAGTCCCATTAAAGACACAGCACAACAACACAGCCATTTGAAAACGGGAGTCCGCGGGGAATGTCCTTTGGTCCCCTCCTTCCTCATATACACAATGATCTCCAAACGTACCGACACCTGAACCCCATTCTTTTTTGCTGACACACGATTTATGCCCTCTCTCACCCAACTTGCAACCCTCAACACCATTGTTAATGAGGACTATCAAAATATCGACTTTGGAACAGCCAATAAACTTACGCTTAACGTTGACAAAACCTACACAAATTTTGGGACAGAGCGGAGATGCAAAAAAAACATTAAGATCGACAACACTCTAATTACCGGGGAAAAAATAATAGGGAAAATTTCCTAGGCCTATACCCACAACAACCTGAACTTCAGACCCAATCCAACACATAACCAAAAAAGTATACAAAAGGGTTGGGGACCCTCTCCAAAATACATACACGTCCCGCAAACTGCCCTTCTCACTTTATACCATTCACTTATAACCATACCTTCCCTTGCATCTGTGTTTGGGGGTTCAACGCACAACACACCTAAAGCCAAAAAACCCAATAAAAAGCCCATAGATAATCACAAATTCCACCCGGGGCAACACCCCCCCCACCTTAAGATTAAACTTATCCCTTTTTAAAATCCACTTTTACTACGTGCAATCTCATCTACGGGGCCTTAAATTTCCCAATATAACCTTGACCTAAAACCTTTCTTGAAGTTGTGACAGAACCCACAGGGCCCAAACCAGACACAAAAATCTCATGACATTCCCCGGCCGACTAAACCTTTACCCAAAAAATTTAAAGTAGTCAAAGGGCCCAAAATCTGGAACACCCTACCCAAAACCAAAAAATGCAGACACATTCCCCTTACAAAAAACCATCAAAAACTCTTATCTCCCGATACACCCGTCAACTAATAATACGAATACCACCTGGGGGTTCCACTTACACTCCCACCCATTTTTCCATAAACGAAAACAAACTCAACTCAAAAAAAGAACTTAACTATCAAAAGTTGGGCCTGGATCCCCAATACGAAACTATTTTTAGTGCCAAAAAAAAAAACTTCACATTGCAAAACCACAACTAATTAGTCCCCTTACCAAATTCCAAATTTATCTCAAAATTTCTGTAACTTTTTAAACCTAAGATTTAAAATAATCGCCCGAAACCCTAGCCAGCTGGGCTTTCTAGGGGGACACTCGTAATTATTTTTTTACACATGTAAACCACACAAAACCAAATTCGAAAACTCAGCTTTGTAATACTTATAGAGAAAAAAGTTTGAATTAAATTTAAATTTTAAATTCCGCACTAGTGAAAGTTTTTGAAGCAAGTAGACCGACTAAAACAAAATAAACCCCGGGTCCTGACGGTTTTTTTAAAGGGTTTTTTAAGAAGTGAAAAAGGGGAATTTTGTGAACCTTTAACAAATTTTTTTTTTTATTTTTCAAACAGTTGTGTCTATATGTGGAAGATGGCCAATAAAAATTCTAATTTATAAAGCAGGGGAAATCGTCCGTCAAATTCCGCCAATAAGCCAACCTCAATTGTGGGCAAATTACTAAGTCAGTAAAGCTGATATTATAAATGGTATCTGGAAAGCATAACTGATGAATGAACCAGCAGGATCACGAGGGGGGCCCTTTCCCGCTTAACTAATTTATTAAACCTTGTTCAGTGAGCTTTCGGGCGTTTGGGAAAATAAACACTTAAGCAGTGAATGTGTCCTTTATTGACAACGTTTCGCTCACGCAGGGGGGTTTAACAAATCACAAAAGGATCACTGGGTAAAATACTGAGTATTTATAGAATGGGGTCAGGGGAGAATGCTGCAGGGGCAATCTTTTCATAGCATTTGCAACACAGCATCAGGAACAAAAAACCCCAGCCTTGACGTAACTTCCATAATCACCCAAAAACTTACTAACAAAACCATCGACCTTTACAAGATAAAACTGACGATTCACTTGATCTTCCCATTCTACCACAATTTTACGCCTTCTTGAAATATTGTTTTGGGTTTACGTTTTCTCTTTCGAAAATCACCTCTTTCACCAACTTTCAGACTACCCATGGGAAACGCCATTAGTGCCGTCCTGGCGAACTTATCAGGAAAATCTGGAACGACGACTTTCCACTACATTCCCTCTTTTCTCACTTGGCCCGTTATTTTTGACGACATTCCCTCGTAACTCCAAGACCTTTAACGTTTAAGCTCCCAAAACACTCAACCAGGGCCCAGCCCCTTTTGAGGTAAAGTTTAATAATAGAGACGGGGGAGTATATAGTAACAATAGTTTCATTGCCACTACTTGGTTTAAGTGGGGTAAGCCCCAGCTCCCGCTATTTCCCCCCCTTTTTCCCCCCCTCACCGAAAGGATAGTTTGATTGCCGGCTGCTTGTTAAGGTAGGGTCAGTCTAGCCCCGCTATCCCTTCCCCTCCCTCTTTCCCCCCCCCGAAAGGTGACGTGTGGGGCTCCGGCCAAACAGTAATCACTCGACTCACAGCTCCAAACACTACTCTTGAAATGACAAATGGGTCACCGCCAAACCCCAACGAGAGAATTGAAGGAGACGGACTAACGTTCTGAGACGTCCCATTTTTGATCCACTTACCTGTTTGTGTATGCAAATAGCAGGATATAACCCCTCATCATTGCAGTGGTAAAGAACCTGCTTTCCTGTCATCTGGACGGACTATTGACGGCTATAAAATCTGTGAAAGAACGAGCCGGTGGTTTGTCACCAACACCTGCGACCCCCCCTTCCATCATCAAGCAACGCTACGATTTCAACAACACGCATGTCACCAACACCAGACACCCAAGTTTTTAATAGATATTAGCGTTGAATTCAGTTATCATTTATATTTCTCATTTTCATTTTCTTTAATGTAGGATTAATATTTCATATTAAGTGTTTTATATTTTATATTTTCTAAATAATAAAGTGTTTATGTTTGTCAGTTTTTTTTTCTTTTTCTATTCATTAATTTCCTGAGGAGGGGCCACCTTTGGGAATACTGTCTGAAGTTGGTACAGGGGTAGTAAGCCTTCACAAGTGCGACCTTGCCAGGATCAACTTTAACTGAATCAAGATTCAACTCCATCTCGAATCTACCATTGGAACTTCAACGCCGCATACCACAGACGGTTACCACCAGCCATGAATAATCATTCTCTATGGTAAGACACAGACGGTATTTAAAAGATTTGGTGAATGTTATAGTCTCAATTTATTGTAAGTCAAGTCAGGCAGGATTTAATTGTTAATTCTGCCACCCTATTTTTGTGTGAGCTTGAAACACTTTTTGGGGGATTAGACCTAGGGACCTGAATTTTCCAGTGACAATTTGTTTCATTGAGCTCTTTATTATATCAAGGGAACTGTCATAGGACACTCTTGATTTGGGGGAGAAAAATTGGATGGTCAAGGGACCCCATTCTATTTACTTTTTGCTCGGCCAGCATAGAACTCTTCGTTTTCATTTGTTTAATCGACGGGATCGAGCCCTCTGGTTTATTTACAGTTTGAGGGGAGCAGGAAATTGAACCCTCCGTTTTCTTTAATACCTGTTTCATTTTCCCCTGATAGTTTTAAGTTATTCTTGCAGTAGTATGGAGGAATACCATTTTTGGATAATGCTGGAAGTAAGTTAGGAATAACAGGGAAAATTTAGAAGCTTTCATATGCTAAGATCCAGGAAGAGAAAGAAAGGAGAGATAATGAAAGAGAAAGCCAAAAAAGAAAATTTAAAAGAGAGCGTATAACTTAAATCGTGAGGAAAGAGCTAGAGAACGTGGGGAAAGAGCTAGAGAACATGAGTTGAGAGAGAAAGAGAAAAGGATTGTGAGCTCGAAAAATCTCGCCTTGAATTAAGAGAATAAAAAGTTAAGTTTCTCACAACAGCAATTAGAGGAAGAGTAATGGAACAACGTGCAGCTAGTGCACATATTTCAACACCTAAATTTACCTCCCTTCAAAGAGGGGAAGACATAACTTCATACATTATCAGGGTTTGAAAATACCGCTACCCTCTGTGAATGGGGCCCGCTGACACCCGGGCTTTCCAGGTTTAGGAATGCTAATTTTCTGGTACAGCTTTGAATATTTATGCACTTTGTCGCAGGATATCATATGTAATTATAACCTACTGAAGAAGGCGAAACTTAAAGCAATCAGAAAACCCCAAATTTTTACAGGAAAGATTTCAGGATGCCACCTTACAGCTTGCCAGAACTTCGCAGTTACAGGTAACACTCTTTCGTTTGTTCGACTTTTGATAGAGAGTTCAGGAATTGATCACAGTTTTTGAATCTCTTAGAGACTTCAGGTTGCTGACCAGTTTCCTGACAGCTCCTTCCCCACCAGATAAGAACATTTATTAGAGAACGTAACCTGATTAAAGCTGAGGAAGTTGCTGAGGGCTGCTGACCTGTATGCTGAGGCTCACAATTCCTATAAAGACCTAAAGGGATCAAACCCTAAGGGCAAGGGTTCATCAGATCTTAAAAAATCAAAGCCTCTAGTGGAAAGTAAAATGACTTCTTTTATTCCGTTTGTCATTTTGGGGTGTTAAGGGCTAAACGTCCAATTGTCCTTTCTAAAAGGTCCAAAAATTTGGGAAAGAGGGTTTTAAAAGACTGAAATGCCCAAAGCACCCTTCTGTTCGGGAACCCGTTAATGGATTTAAATTTGTAACTCCCTTTTTTAAACAGACAGGGAAAAGGGGAAACATGTTTAGCCCCTTTTTTCTGAAAAGGCTGTTTCCCTAACCTTAAAGAAACTCTTTCCTCGCTATACTTTTAGACTATTTGGGGGCCTAGGGACACTTTTCCTACCACCTTTTCCCTTAGGTCAAAGGTTTTCACAGGTTGGTCTGAAGCCGTACAGCTCCCACCCAATTTTTGCTCAATACAAATGGGTTTGAAAAAGGGTGCCATTTTTTTCCTTCGAGGTTGCCCTTTTCCCCTCCCCCCAAAGGGGACAAAGGGGTTTCAGACCTTTTCCTGTAATCAAAGAACCCCCAAAAAGTTCAATGAACAATGTCTCGTGAGTTTCCCCCATGTGAGATTAAAAACCATGTGCCCCTCTGAAAGCGAGGTAGTAGGATCCCCGGGTTCACTTGTTTAAGAAAGGGAAGTTACACCCCCGAGGCAAAAAAAGGGCTTGCTAGGGCTCAGACCAAAGCCAAGGCTTTTTCCTCCCTTGTCCACCTTTGATTTTCCCTACTTAAAGCCTTTAGATATATCAAAGGACTTTTTTGTCAATTTAAAAACGTAATTGCCCTTTTTCTTCAGAATTCCCATAACCGCAAACAAAATCAAGTTTGAAAAGGGAAAAACTTTCATAAAATTTGAATATATAAAAGTATCTTGTATAAGTCAGTATTAAAAATTTAAATTCAGATGAACAGACATTCCATCTTAGTTTTCCCAAAGTAAATTTCGAAAAACTGTTTTAAAAGGGCTCATGACCTGCCAGGGGCCCGGGAACTTTTCCCTCGCATCGAAAAACCCCTTAAAAAAAATTTAAAGGGAAACCTATTTTTGGGCCCAAAAATTTCCTCAGAAAATAAATACCTTTTGTAGATCGGGGTAAATTTTCCCAAATTTTCCATCCCCCCGGGGAAACCAGCGGGGCCCTATGGAAAAAAATCCAATTTTTTAACGGTACTGTTTGAAAGAGGCATTGACATTTTTTGGTTCCCTTTATTTCCCACTTTCAGGGGGGGGACATAGAATATATTAACATTAGTTGATTATGCTTCAAGTTTCCCCTGAACCCTGTCCCCCTTAAAGCCTTTAACTACTCCCGGGGTGGCAAAAACCCTTTTGTCCTTTTCCCTCCAGATGGCTTTTCCTAGAAAAATTTTTTGGTCTGCCCCGGGCACACAATTCATATCGATTTAAAATGAAACATCTCTTCCAACTTCTGGGAGTAAAGCCTCTTTTACCACCCCCAAAAAATCATCCCAACTGTAATGGGGGGAAATGAGCGCCACCCTTTTTCGATTCTAAAGTCCATTTAAGGAAATTTTTGCCCCCTTTAAAACCTAAGGAGTGGAATCGTTACCAAACCCTGTTTTTTGTTTCCCATGGGGAATTTCCCCCAGGGGCCCTCTTTGGGGTTTTCATTTTTTGAACTTCTCTAGGGAGACGGGCCAAGGTCCATTGTCCCCCCCTTCCCTGACTTAGGACTAAGGAGGAGGTAAATGCTGGGGTTTCAGTCTTTTTTCCATTTCCCTCCTTGCCCTAAGACCAAAACTTGAGGAGACCTCTGACAAAGTTTCAAAGGGAATTTTAAACTTGTCAAGGGACCGTACAAAACCTATTTTGATTCCAAAAGCCCAGAGAAGTTTTAAAGTAGGGAAAAAGGGTTTTTGGGTATTTTTTTGCCTAAAAAAGCAAAAAAATTTAAATTAGAAAGCATGGAAAGGTCCATATAAAGTATTAAAAATTTGGGGAAAGTTGATTCCCCTCATAGAATAAAGGGGAAACCAAAATTTTTATCAAAACCCAACTTTTTTAAAAAAATTTACCGAAAAAATTTCCCGGTTTAAACCGGCCTTAAAACTTTGACTTTTTTTTTTTTCCACACGAACTTGATAAGAAACTGAAAAATTTTTAAAGTGTGCGTAATTGACACCTCTAACTTAAAACTATGACGGAGAACTAAAAGACTTGGTGACCTTGACCCCCGGGGCCCCAAAAAAACTTAATATTAATGAATCTTTGGATGATCAAAGAGACATAAATTCCAACTTCAATGTGTGATTTAAACTTTTTCTGACGTTTTACGGATATTCCGGGTTTTCCCCCCTCCACGGTAACCCCATAAAAAAGGGGATTTAGTGACGGACAACCCCTATAAAAAAAAAAATTTATACCCATTTCCGTTCACCTTAGGGATGCATTTACCGAAGGAAACCCAAATTTAAAAAAAAACTAAAGATCTTTTAAATTTTCAGTACTGCATATTTTTTCACCAGTAGTCAGGGTTAAAAAGGGAAAGGATAATTCATTTAACTTGCTATTGACTTAAAGAGGCCCTTTAAAGCTATCACTGGTGGGATGCTGAAACCCAAGCCCTTAAAGATACGATCTACACAAATTTTATGACGCTTCCTTCTTTTCAGAGATTTATATTGCCCCCAAGCCCTATCATCAAAATAAGGTTTTGATCCTTCTTTTAAGCAGTACAACCGCGTTTCCCCCCCCCACCAAGGGCTGATGCATATAGAACTATGCCCCTTCGGTTTTTGGGAACTGGGCCCGGGCTACCTACGTGAGAAATGATGAGGAAAAGGCCCTTGGGTAATATGCCCAAAAGTTTCAGTTTATTTTTTACAACATTTACGTAAGACATCCAAGGGGGGGGGGAAAATATCCAAAAAACTGACATCAGTTTTTCGTAGGTTTTTTGCTCACATGGGGCCCCAAATGCCAACCGAAGAAATGCTTTCCTTGGGTAAAACAAGATTAGATACTTGGCTGAAAACTTTTTAATAACTCCCCAGCCTCTCCAAAGTAAGGGGGTCAAAGCTTTTTTGGGAATTTTTAAATTTCCCCCAAAAACCCAAAAACTCATGCGTACTTTTTTTGGGGGTTCCCGTAAACTTTTATGCACGTTTTAAAAAACCCCAACCTTACTGATCTTAAAAGGCAATTTTTCTGACCTTCCTTTAAAAAATCGTGAAGGAACCTCTTTTAACTTTCTGATGTACTCGGAAAAATTTTTAAAGAGATTTAAAAAATTTTTTCCCAAAGACCCTACACTTAAGATTCCCCGATATTAATAAAACATTTTGTTTAAGAACTGATGCCTCCAATACTGCTTAGGGGCAGTGGTTTCTACAATACCATGATGGTAATCCCTTCCCGGGGAAAGCTTCCTAAGCCGGAAACCCTTCTCGCTGTAAAGAGATACTCCACCATAGAAAAGGGGAAAGTTTTGGGCCCTTTTGTGGGGGATCCCAAAGCTTAAATTTTTAACTCTGGGAAAAAAAATCATTTTTAAGGGGGGGAACGGTCACAAGCCTTTTTATATACCTAGAAACTTTTTAAAGGGGAAACCAACCTCGCCTCTTTAGGTGGACAAAGGGGAAATCCAGGCCTTTTTTAATTCCAAATTGTGTATATCAAAGGTTCATCCAATTATTTCTCTGACTGGTTAAAGTCGGGCAGTCATAGAAGATTTTTTTGCCTTTCAAAAGTCTTCCACATGTTAAAACTTTTTTTCCCGCCTATTCTTCTTATACTCCTTGACATAAGTCTTGGTATGGGGAAAATGGGGGAGGGAAAAAATTCAAAAATAGGAAATACAAGGGAGTAAAATAAAAAACAAAGTTTCATTGCCGGCTACTTTTAAAGGGAGGGGGAAATCCAGCTCCCGCTATCTCTTTTTCCCCTCCCCCCCCTTCTCCCCCCCCCCCGAAAGGTGACGTGTGGGGCCCGGCCAAAAAAGTAAAACACCCCGACTCACAGCTCCAAACACTACTCCCTTTAAAACGAATGGGTCACCTCCAACCAAAAAGTAAAATTGAAGAAGACGGAAATAACGTTCGAGAAAGGGCCCCTTTTTTTATTTCCCCTTACCTGTTTGTGGATGCAAGTAGCAGGATATAACCCCCATCATTGCAGTGGTAAAGAACCCTTTTTTTCCTGTCATCTGGGCGGGTTTTTGATGGCTATGAAACTGTGAAGACAGCCGGGGGTTTTTCACCCAAAACCGCGACCCCCCCCCCTTCCCTCATCAACAAAAGGCTAAAGACTTCAACAACACGCAGTGGCCCCCAACACCAACAAAACCCCAATTTTATATATATAAAATTAGTTTGAATTTAGTTATCATTTATTTTTATTCATTTTTCCCTTTTCTTTTAAAGGAGGATTAATATTTCATATTTAAGTGTTTTATATTTTATAATTTTTTAAATAAAAAAGGTTTATGTTTTGGGCAATTTTGTTCTTTTTCTATTTATTAATTTCCTGAGGGAGCCACCTTGGGAATACGTCTTTAAGTTTTACAGGGCGAAATAAGCCTTCAAAAAGCCCTCAGTCCGGTTTTACAAATAGAAGAAGTCGAACAAAATTTTTTTCCCTTTTTCCCTTTATGTTCTTCTCTGCAAAAACTGACCATAAATTTGTTTAAAGTCTATCGAAAAAACCCACCAACCAACACGATCTTCTTCACCTTCCACTCCACCACGACACCAAAACTAAACGGGGTAATTAAAAAGGGTTTTTCCCCCGGAACTCAGAAACTCGGAAGGGGTTTTCCCTTTAAGAAGAATCTCTCTTTTTGAACAAAATTTTTTTCCAAACTCTTCACTATCCTCGTCACTTCCCTCAGAGACCTGCAAACAACGCAAATTTAAAAACGAGTACCTATGGTTTAAAATTTCCAATCTTTTCCCGGGACTGTTTGAAAAGTAGCTTTTTGAAATCGGGGGTTCCTTTAAACACCACTTTCTTTGGGGGAAAAGTATTAAATTAACATTAGTTGATTAGCTTTCAAGTTTCCCCGAAGCTTTTCCCTTTAAAAACCATAACTACTACAGAGGTGGCCCGAAACCCTTTTGTCCATTCTTCTTTCCCGAGTGGGCCCAAAAAAATTCCCAAAAAATTTTGTCTGACCGTGGCACACAATTCATATCGGGCTTAAAGCAAAATCTCTTTCCAACTTCTGGGAGTAAAGCCTCTCTTCACCACACCCTATCATCCCAACTGTAATGGGAGGATTGAGCGCCAGCATTCGATTCTAAAGTCCATTTTAAGGAAACTTTGCTCCCTTAAACCTAAGGAGTGGCATCGTTACCTACCCTGTGCTTTGTTTGCCATGAGGGAAGTTCCCAGTGACTCTTTGGGGTTTTCACTTTTTGAACTTCTCTATGGTAGACAGGCCAGAGGTCCATTGTCCATCCTTCATGACTTATGGACTAATGAGGAGGTAAATGCTGAGGTTCAGTCTTCTTACCAGTTTCTCCTTGACCTAAGATCCAAACTTGAGGAGACCTCTGACATAGTTTCGAAGAACTTAAACTTGTCAATGGACCAGTACAAAACCTATTTTGATTCCAAAAGTCAGAGAAGTTTTAAAGTAGGGGATGAAGTTCTTGTACTTTTGCCTATAAAGTCAAATAAATTATTAGTAGCATGGAAAGGTCCATATAAAGTATTAAAAATTTGTGGGAAAGTTGATTACCTCATAGAAGTCAAGGGGAAACCTAAGCTTTATCATATCAACATCCTTAAGAAATATTACCGAAGAAATTCGGTTAACTGCCTTAATAACTTTGACTTAGTTTTTCCACACGAACTTGATAAGACAACTGAAGAATGTAAAGTGTGCGTAATTGACACCTCTAACTTAGACTATGACGGAGAACTACATGACTTGGTGACTCTTGACCACTCGGGCACAACAAACATTAATATTAATGAATCTTTGGATGATCATAAGAGACATGATCTACTTCAATGTGTGAGTAACTTTTCTGACGTCTTTACTGATATTCCAGGTGTTACCTCCACGGTAATCCATAAGATTGACTTAGTGACGGACAATCCTATCAAAAGGAAATTATACCCAGTTCCAGTTCACCTTAGGGATGCATTTGACCGAGAGGTAGACAAATTATTAAAACTAAAGATCATTGAACCTTCAGTATCTGCATATTGTTCACCAGTAGTCATGGTTAAGAAGGAGGATAATTCATATAGACTTGCTATTGACTTCAGAGGCCTTAATGCTATCACTCGGTGGGATGCTGAGCCCATGCCCTTAATAGATAGCGATCTACACAAATTTTATGACGCTTCCTTCTTTTCAGAGATTGATATTGCGCAAGCATATCATCAAGTAATGTTAGATCCTTCTTCTAAGCAGTACACCGCGTTTCCTACCCACCAAGGACTGATGCAGTATAGAACTATGCCCTTCGGTTTGGTAACTGCCTGTGCTACCTACGTGAGACTGATGAGGAAGGTCTTGGGTAATATGCCAAATGTTTCAGTTTATTTTGACAACATTTACGTAATGACATCCACGTGGGGCGAACATATCCAAACACTGACATCAGTTTTACGTAGGTTATGCTCACATGGCCTCACTGCCAAGCCGAAGAAATGCTTCCTTGGGTATAACAAGATTAGATATCTTGGACTGATACTTTCTAATAACTCCCTGCAGCCTCTCCAAAGTAAGATCAAAGCTTTATTGGAATTTAAATTCCCCAAAACCAAGAAGCTCATGCGTAGCTTTCTTGGTTCTGTAAACTTTTATGCACGTTTTATCCCGAACCTTACTGATCTTACAGGCATCTTATCTGACTTCCTTAAAAAGTCTGTGAAGGAACCTCTTGAACTTTCTGATGTAGCTCGGGAAAAGTTTAATGAGATTAAAAGTATCTTTTCGAAAGACCCTACACTTAAGATTCCAGATATTAATAAAACATTTTGTTTAAGAACTGATGCCTCCAATACTGGCTTAGGTGCAGTGTTACTACAATACCATGATGGTACTCCCTTCCCTGTATGCTTCCTAAGCCGGAAACTCCTTCTCGCTGAAACGAGATACTCCACCATAGAAAAGGAATGTTTGGCTCTTATGTGGGGTATCTCAAAGCTTAAATTTTATCTACTGGGAAAAGAATTCATTTTAGAGACGGATCACAAGCCTTTGATATACCTAGAAACTTTTAAGGGAACCAACAGTCGCCTCTTGAGGTGGACTTGGCATCCGGTTTTAAGTTCCAAAAATTTTGGGATTCAATGGTTTCCAATTTTTTCTCTATGGTTAAATCGTGACAGTCAGTAGAAGTTTTTGCCTTACGTCTTCCCATGTTAGAACTTTTTCCTCGCCCATTTTCTTATACCCTTACTAAACTTGGTTGGGGGAAAGGGAGGGAAAAATTCAATAGATAGGAGTGCAAGGGAGAATTTTAGAAAAATATTTCTTGCCGGCTACTTGTTAAGGTTGGGTAAATCCAGCTCCCCTATCTCTTCCCCCCCCTTTTTCCCCCCCCCGAAAGGGGGCGTGTGGGGCTCCGGCCCAAAAAGTAAACACTCGACTCCAGCCCAAAACCCCACTCTTGAAAAGAAGAATGGGGCACTGCCCCAAACCAAAGGTAAAATTTAAGAAAACGGACAACGTTCTGGAGTCCCATTTTTTGACCACTTTTCCCGTTTGTGTAGCAAGTGCAGGAATAAAAAACCCCATCATTGCAGTGGTAAAGAACCTGCTTTCCTGTCATCTGGGGCGGAGTTATTGATGCTATGAAATTCTGTTTGAAAGAAAACGAGCCGGTGGTTTGTCTCACATACCTGCGACCCCCCCCCTTCCATCATCAGAACGGCTACGATTTCAACAACACGCCAGTGTGTAACAACACCAGCACCAAGTTTTTTATATAAACATTAGTGTTGAATTCAGTTATCATTTATATTTTTTCAATTTTTATTTTCGTTAATGTAGGATTAATATTCATATTTAAGTGTTTTATATTTTATATTTTCTAATAATAAAGTGTTTATGTTTTCAGATTTTGTTTTTTTCTATTCATAAATTGTTCTAGGAGGAGCCAGCTTTGGTAAATACTGTTGAAGTTGTGTTACAGGGGGCCTGAGTTAAGCCTTCACAGCCCTCAGTCCGGGTTCACACTAGATGAAGTCGACAAC
The DNA here is from genome assembly GCF_026875155.1 of Cherax quadricarinatus. Taxonomy (NCBI): domain Eukaryota; kingdom Metazoa; phylum Arthropoda; class Malacostraca; order Decapoda; family Parastacidae; genus Cherax; species Cherax quadricarinatus. The sequence continues at coordinate 3,957,601 of NC_069399.1, forward strand.
TTTCTTCCTTTACTGATGTTCTTCTCTGCTCAAAGCTGACCATGAACTTAGTTTTAAAGTCTATCGAAAACCTACCAACCAACACGATCTTCTTCACTTCCACTCTCACCACGACACCAAAACTAAACGTGGTGTAATTATAGGCTTTTTCCTACGTGAACTCAGAATCTGCAGCAATGAGTTCCTTGAAGAAGAATGCTCTCTTATTGAACAAGTATTTTCCAAACTCTTCACTATCCTCGTCACTTCATCAGAGACTGCAAACAACGGGCATTAAACATCTTTAACACACCCAGAAAAGACACTGCCTAGAGTAGATACATAGTCCTCCCTACCAACTCCATTCCCAAACACAGTCTAAAGCTGTCAAAAAGCAACAAAATTCCATACATCAAGGGACTGCTCATGGATCCAAATGCAATGTTTGCAGCATTCACAGAGACCCACTTAAAGGATCATTATGACAACGAAATATGGATCCCAGGTTATAACCTATTCCGTTGCGACAGACTGAACAGGCAACAAGGGGGGGTTGGCCTGCATGTCACAGAGTCGCTCATTTGCAAAGAACTACTAAGCACCTCAAATGATATATTTGAAGTTCTGGCGGTAAAGATCGAAAACCAAAACCTTGTCATTGTGGTAGCATACAAGACTCCAGATCCAACTTCCCAGCAATTCCAGAAGCAGCTTGAGAAAATTGACCACTGTCTGGAAAATCTCCCAACTCCTGCCCCAAGCATCTTATTACTAGGAGATTCCAAACTGAGACACCTAAAATGGAGGAGTATAACAAACAATGTTTTATCAGAGATAACAACGGGAGGCAGGTCTGATGAAAATTCACATACACACGAACTATTAAATCTCTGCAACAAATTCACCTTAAACCAGCAAATAGTAGAGCCTACAAGACTAGAAAATGCGCTGGACCTCATCTTCACTAACAATGGCGACCTGATGCGTAATATAACTGTATCAAAGACAATTCACTCAGCTCACAACATAATACAGGTACGGACATGTATGCACAGGGCTCCTGAACAGCAAAATGTGAGCAGTCATGAAGGTCTCTTCACGAAATTCAATTTCAATAACAAAAACATACAATGGGATCAAGTAAACCATGTCCTAAATGAAACAAGTTGGGAAGATATCCTAACCAACACAGATCCGAACATATGCCTTGAAAAAATTAATTCTGTGGTTCTTGAGATCTGCTCAAGACACATTCTGTTAAGAAAAACAAAGAGAAGATGTAAGCTAAAAAGAGAGAGACGTTCCCTATACAGACGAAGGCGAAGAGACACAGAGCTGCTGAGTGGGGTCAATATATCTGAAATACAAAAGGAGGCACTAGTCAATGAAATTGCAAATATCGAACTTAAGCAGAATTAATCTTATAAGAGACAAGAATCACAGGAAGAACTAAAAGCCATAAAAGAAATTGAAAAAAAAAATACTTCTTCTCTTATGCCAAACAACATCCAGTATTGGGCCCCCTGCTTAGGCGGGATGGGACATACACAGATGATAAGCAAGAAATGAGTGAGATACTAAAGTCCCAATATGACTCAGTGTTTAGCGAGCCACTGCCCACTCTAAGGGTCGACAATTCAAATGAATTCTTTAGGAACGAAACCCAAAATTTGGTCTTCCCAAATATCTCGGATATTATTCTAACTTCACAAGACTTTGAAGACCCAATTAATGAAATGCCCATGCAATATGCCACAGGCCCAGACTCGTGGAATTCCGTGTTCATCAAGAATAGCAAGAAGCCCCTATCGCATGCTTTTAGCATTTTATGGAGAGGGAGCATGGACACAGGGGTCATCCCACACACACTAAGAACAACAGACTTAGCCCAACTCCACAGAGGTGACAGTAAAGGAATTGCAAAGAACTACAGACCTATAGCACTAACATCCTATATCATAAAAATCTTTGAGAGGGTTCTAAGAAGCAAAATAGCCAACCACCTAGATACCCATCAATTACACAACCCAGGGCAACACGGGTTTAGAGCAGGTCGTTCCTGTCTGTCCCAGCTACTGAACCACTATGACAAGGTCCTGGATGCTGTAGAGGATAAACAAAATACAGAAGTAGTATACACAGACTCTGCAAAAGCTTTCGACAAATGTGACCATGGTGTAATAGCACACAAAATGCGTGATAAAGGAATAACGGGAAAAGTTGGCAGATGGATCTACAACTTCCTGAGAAATAGAACACAACGAGTAATAGTAAACAGAGTAAAGTCTGAGGCAGCCATGGTAAAAAGTTCTGTTCCACAAGGCACAGTACTCGCTCCCATTCTATTCCTCATCCTCATTTCTGACATAGACAGAGATGTAAGCCATAGCTCCGTGTCTTCCTTTGCGGATGACACCCGGATCACCATGGTAGTGACCTCCATCGAAGACACCGCGAGACTCCAAGCGGACATTAACCAAATCTTCGAATGGGCCACTCAAAAACAATATGAAATTCAACTAGGAGAAATTTCAACTGCTCAGATATGGAAAACTTGAAGAAATTAAAAATGTGTCAGGGTATACCACAAATTCTAACCATACAATAGAGCGGAAAAGTACAGTGAAGGACCTGGGAGTGATAATGTCAGAGGATCTCGCCTTCAAAGACCACAACAATGTATCTACCTCATCCACTAGGAAAATGATAGGATGGATAATGAGAACCTTCAAAACTAGGGACGCCAAGCCCATAATGATTTTCTTCCAATCACTTGTGATCTGCTGGAATACTGCTGTGCACTAACGGCCCCCTTCAAGGTTGGCGACATTGCAGACCTGGAGAGTGTACAAAGAACTTTCACGGCACGCATAAGTATGATAAGGCACCTAAACTACTGGGAAATGTTGAAGGCCCTTGATCTGCATTCACTCGAACGCAGGCGAGAGAAATATATGATAATATACATTTGGAAGGTCCTGTAGGGATTGGTACCAAACCTGCACACGAAAATCACTCCATGTGAAAGCAAAAGACTCGGCAGGAGATGCAACATTCCCCCGATGAAAAACAGGGGAGCCACGAGTACAATGAGAGACAACACAATAAGTGTCTGGGGCCCAAAACTGTTCAATTGCCTCCCAGCATACATAAGGGGGATTACGAATAGACCCCTGGCTGTCTTCAAGAAGGCACTGGATAGGCACCTATTGTCAGTACCTTACCAACCGGGCTGTGGTTCGAACGTCAGCTTACATGCGGCCAGCAGTAACAGCCAGGTTGATCAGACCCTGATCCACCATGAGGCCTGGTGTCAGACCGGGCCGAGGGGGCGCTGACCCCCGAAACCCTCTCAAGGTAAACATCCCCCATCATCAAGGACTTTACCAATAATAAACAAGACAAGCTTCAATCCTCTGCAGGGATATACGTAATCCCTTGTAATGACTACAGCAAATTATGCGTCGGCGAAACATCCACAGACCTCCAAACATGTACTCACCTAATTGTGGTTGCAGGGGTCGATACTCAGCTCCTGGCCCCGCCTCTTCACCGACCGCTACTAGGTCTTCTCTCCCCCTGCTCCACGAGCTTTATCATTCCTCGTCTTAAAACTATGGATAGTTCCTGCCTCCACTACATCGCTTGCCAGACTATTCCACTTCCTAACAACTCTGTGACTAAAGAAATACTTCTTAACATCCCTTTGACTCATCTGAGTCTTCAACTTCCAATTGTGACCCCTTGTTTCTGTGTGCCAACTCTGGAACATCCTGTCTATGTCCACCTTGTCTATTCCACGCAGTATTTTGTATGTCGTTATCATGTCTCCCCTGACCCTCCTGTCCGCCAGTGTTCTCAGACCGATTTCCCTTAACCTTTCTTCATAGGACATTCCCCTTAGCTCTGGAACTAGCCTTGTTGCAAACCTTTGCACTTTCTCTAATTTCTTGGCGTGTTTGACTAGGTGTGGGTTCCGAACTGGTGCTGCGTACTCCAGTATGGACCTGACGTACACAGTGTATAAGGTCTTGAACGATTCCTTGCTGAAGTACCAGAATGCTATTCTCAGGTTTGCCAAGCGCCCATATGCCGCAGCAGTTATCTGGTTAATGTGTGCTTCTAGCGATGTACTCGTTATTATACTCACTCCTAGGTCTTTCTCCTTGAGTAAGGTTTGCAGCCTTTGGCCACCTAGCCTATACTCTGTCTGCAGATAGGCCTATACTCTTTGCCCTCCTCCGATCTTGATGACTTTGCACTTGGCGGGGTTAAATTCTAGGAGCCAGTTTCTGGACCACTCATCCAGCCTGTCCAGGTCTCTTTGTAGACCTTCTGGTCTGCGTCTGATTTAATTCTCCTCATTAACTTCACGTCATCTGCAACAGGCACTTCTGGTCTACCCTTCCGTCA
>NC_069399.1:3962492-4025252 GCF_026875155.1 Cherax quadricarinatus
TCAAAAACCCCTTTCCCAAAATTTTTAATTTTATATGGCCTTCCCCATGTCTAAAAATTTATTTGACTTTTGGCAAAAATAAAAGAACTTCACCCCTACTTTAAAACTTCTCTGACTTTTGGAATCAAAATAGGTTTTGTACTGGTCCATTGACAAGTTTAAGTTCTTCGAAACTATGTCAGAGGTCTCCTCAAGTTTGGATCTTAGGCCCAAGGAGAAACTGGTAAGAAGACTGAACCTCAGCATTTACCTCCTCTTTAGTCCATAAGTCATGAAGGATGGACAATGGACCTCTGGCCTGTCTACCATAGAGAAGTTCAAAAAGTGAAAACCCCAAAGAGTCACGGGGAACTTCCCTCATGGGAAAACAAAGCACAGGGTAGGTAACGATCCCAAACTCCTTAGGTTTAAGGGAGCAAAGTTTTCCTTAAAATGGACTTAGAATCGAATGCTGGCGCTCAATCCTCCCATTACAGTTGGGATGATAGGGTGTGGTGAAGAGAGGCTTTACTCCCAGAAGTTGGAAGAGATGTTGCATTAAGTCCGATATGAATTGTGTGCCACGGTCAGACAAAATTTCTCTAGGAATGCCCACTCTGGAGAAGATGGACAAAAGGGTTTCAGCCACCTCTGTAGTAGTTATGGTCTTTAAGGGTACAGCTTCAGGGAAACTTGAAGCATAATCAACTAATGTTAATATATATCTATGTCCCCCAGATGAAAGTGGTGATAAAGGAACAACGATGTCAATAGCTACTCTTTCAAACAGTACCGTAAAGATTGGCATTTTGACCATAGGTACTCGATGTTTAATGCCCGTTGTTTGCAGTCTCTGATGAAGTGACGAGGATAGTGAAGAGTTTGGAAAATACTTGTTCAATAAGAGAGCATTCTTCTTCAAGGAACTCATTGCTGCAGATTCTGAGTTCACGTAGGAAAAAGCCTATAATTACACCACGTTTAGTTTTGGTGTCGTGGTGAGAGTGGAAGTGAAGAAGATCGTGTTGGTTGGTAGGTTTTCGATAGACTTTAAAACTAAGTTCATGGTCAGCTTTGCAGAGAAGAACATCAAGTAAAGGAAGAAAGTTGTCGACTTCTTCTAGTGTGAACCGGACTGAGGGCTGTGAAGGCTTACTCAGCCCTGTAACAACTTCAGACAGTATTACCAAGGCTGGTCCTCCTCAGGAAAATTAATAATAGAAAAAAAACAAATTGACAAACATAAACACTTTATTATTTAGAAAATATAAAATATAAAACACTTAAATATGAAATATTAATCCTACATTAAAGAAAATGAAAAATGAAAAATATAAATGATAACTGAATTCAACACTAATGTATATATATAAAACTTGGGTGTCTGGTGTTGGTGACACTGCGTGTTGTTGAAGTCGTAGCCGTTGCTGATGATGGAAGGGGGGGGGGTCGCAGGTATTGGTGACAAACCACCGGCTCGTTCTTCACAGATTTCATAGCCATCAATAATCCGTCCAGATGACAGGAAAGCAGGTTCTTTACCACTGCAATGGATGAGGGGTTATATCCTGCTACTTGCATACACAAACAGGTAAGTGGATCAAAAATGGGACGTCTCAGAACGTTAGTCCGTCTTCTTCAATTCTACTCGTTGGTTGGCAGGTGACCCATTCTGTCATTTCAAGAGTAGTGTTTGGAGCTGTGAGTCGAGTGATTACTGTTTGGCCGGAGCCCCACACGTCACCTTTCGGGGGGGGGGAGAAGAGGGAGGGGAAGAGATAGCGGGAGCTGGACTTACCCTACCTTAACAAGTAGCCGGCAATGAAACTATTGTTACTATATACTCCCTTGCTACTCCTATCTATTGAACTTTTCCCTCACACTTCCCCATACCAAGACTTATAGTCAAGGAGTATAAGAAGAATAGGCGAGGAAAAAGTTCTAACATGTGGAAGACGTGTAAGGCAACAAATCTTCTACTGACTGTCACGACTTAACCAGTCAGAGAAATAATTGATGAACCATTGATATACACAATTTGGAACTTAAAAGCTGGGTGCCAATGTCCACCTCAAAAGGCGACTGTTGGTTCCCTTAAAAGTTTTAGGTTATAAAAGGCTTGTGACCCTCTCTAAAATGAATTTTTTTTCCCAGTAGAAAAAATTTAAGCTTTGAGATCCCCCACATAAGACCCCAACATTCCTTTTTATGGTGGAGTATTCTTTTCAGCGAAAAGGGGTTTCCCGGCTTGGGGAAGCAACAGGGAAGGGAGTACCATCATGGTATTGTATAACACTGCCCAAAGCCAGTTGGAGGCTCAGTTCTTAAACAAATGTTTTTTAATTCGGGGAAATTTTAAAAGTGAGGGTCTTTCGAAAAATACTTTTAATTTTTAAAACTTTTCCCCGGCTACATCAAAAGTTCAAGAGGTTCTTACAGATTTTTAAAGGAAGTCAGATAAGTCCCTGTAAGATCCGTAAGGTTGGGATAAAACGTGCATAAAAGTTTACAAAACCCAAGAAAGCAGCATGGTTCTTGGTTTTGGGGAATTTTTAAAATTCCCAATAAAGCTTTGATTTATTTGGAGGGCTGAGGGGTTTTAAAAAGTTCAGTCCAAGATTCTAATCTTTTTTTCCCCAAGGAAAAGATTTTTTCGGCTTGGCGTGGGGCCATGGGCAAAACCTACGTAAAATGATGTCATTTTTGGATAGTTCGCCCCCGTGGATGTTTACGTAAATTTTGTAAAAAATAAACTGAAACTTTGGGCTATTACCCAAGACCTTCCTCATCAGTCTACGTAGGTGACGGGGGGGGCCCCAAACCGAAGGGCATGTTCTAACTGCACATCCTTTGGTGGGGTAGGAAACGCGGGGGACTGCTTAGAAGAAGGGTCTAACATTACTTGATGATATCTTGCGCAATTCAACTCTGAAAGAAGGAAACGTTTTAAAAAATTTTTGTAGATCGCTATTATTAAGGGCATGGGGCTCAGCATCCCCACGAGTGACATTAAGGCCTCTGAAATCAATAGCAAGTCTATAGAATTATCCTCCTTTTAACCCCGCTATGGGGAACAATATGCGAACGAAAGGTTCATTTTCTTTGTTTTAAAAATTTGTTCCTCTCGGGCAAAAGTCCCTAAGGGGAACTGGAATGGGTTAATTTCTTTTTGAAGGAGGCACTAAGTCAATTTATGGATTACGTGGAGGGGAACACCCGGAATATCATAAAAACGTCAGAAAAGTTATACACATTGAAGTAGATCATGTCTCTTATGATCATCCAAAGATTCATTAATATTAATGTTTGGTCCCCGGGTGGTCAAGAGTCAAGTCATGAGTTCTCCGTCATAGTCAAGTTTTGAGGGTTTAATTACGCACACTTTACTTCTTCAGTTGTCTTTTTCAAGTTTTGTGTGGAAAAAAAAAGTCAAAATTATTAAGGCAGGATGACCCGATTTCTTCGTAATATTTCTTAAGGATGGTGATATATAAACGCTTAGTTTTCTCCTCCCTTGACTTCCTATGGAGAGTCAACTATCCCTCAAATTTTAATACTTTATATGACCTTTCCATGCTACTAATAAATTTTATTTGACTTGATAGGCAAAAGTACTCAGAACTGCATCCCCGAGCTTTAAAAAACTGTCTCCTCTGACTTTTGGAATCCAAAACTAGGTTTGGTACTGGTCTAAAGTTGACAAGCTTAGGTTTTTCGAAACTATATCAGAGGTCTCCTCAAGTTTGGAATCTAAGGTCCATAGAGAAGTCATGAAGGATGACAATGGGCTTCTGGGCCGGGCTAACCCATAGAGAAGTTCAAAAGGTGTAAACCCTCAAAGAGTCACTGGGAACCTCCCTCATGGCAAACAAATCACAGGGTATAAACATGCCACTCCCCTAAGTGTAAGGGATCAAAGTTTCCTTAAAATGGACATTGAATGAATCGAATGCTGGCGCTCAATCCTCCCATTACAGCTGGGTTGAATAGGGAGTGGTGAAAGAGCTTCACTCCCAAAGTGTTATAAGATGATGCATTAGTCAATTTGATTGTGTCCCACCCACGGTCAGTCAAATTTCTCTAGTGATGCCCACTCTGGTAGAAATTGGACAAAAAGCCTTCCGCCACCTCTGAAGTAGTTTATGGTCTTTAAGAGAAAGGCTTCAAGGGAAACTCGTAACGCATAATCAACTAATGTTAGATAATATCTATGTCCCCCAATGAAAGTGGAGAAAAGGACCAACTGATGTCAATAAGCTCCTCCTTTCAAACGCACCGTAAAGATAGGCAATTTTGACCATATTGCTCTCCTGCTACCTCGGGAGGATTGACAGTTTGCAAACTTTACACATCTACAATAGTAGTGACAATCTGAGGACTTTTTTAGCCAAAAATATTTTCCCTAATTATATTAAAAGGTTAACATCGAGAAATGTCCGGTCACTGCCGAGTCATGAACCATTTTAAGACATCCTCTCTGCATACTTGGAACAACTAAAAAAAAAAAAAAAAAAATGGAATAGTCCCTATCTCATCTGCATTTACTTTGAATACTGACCTCTGGGTGCAGGGAGATGACAACCCACCTTGCTCATTCTCACAGATTTTCTAGCTTTGTCAAATTAATCCTTCCAGATGACAAAGCAGGTTTTCTCCACTGCAAGTCAGGGTTTATATCTGCTACTTGCATACACAAAACAGGTAAGTGGAATCAAAATTCGGGACATCACAGAACGTTAGTCCCTCTCCTTCCAGTCTACTCGTTGATTGGCATGGACCCTCTCGTGTCATCCTCAAGCTGAAAGATAACATTACCCACTGCTTATGAAAATCACTCTCCATCATAAGTACAATACCTAAAAGATGTGGTGATTTATTACACAACAGTCAACTTAGAAGCAAGACTGAAGGGACTAAGTTTATTATTGGGCAAAAGTGAAGCTTTCAACCAATAAACCAGCTAGAATACTAGGCAGGCATGTACTTACAGTAGTGCTTGAGAGCTGTGAGTCTAGTATTACTGTTTTGGACCGGAAGCCACCACACGCACCTTCGGGGTGGGGGGAAGAAGAGGAAAGGGAATAGAGGAGCTAGAACTGACCCTACCTACAAGCAGCCGGCAATCAACTTATCACTTTCCACCTAGCGGAGTTTCACGGCGAGCACGTGATTTCTCGTGAATATGATGCCTGTAGCAGGAAATCTCTCTCTCCACAGCTGTTATTGTTCGATTAGCACCTCTCTCTCCTCTCTCTCTCCATCACACCACGCACAGTCCCTGGCTGTTTGTTCATTATTTAACTCCTTTTTGGCGAGTATGGTTTTGCTGATAGTAAAACATACTAATTATAACTCTGTTAAACACTCTGTTCACAGAGCAGAAGTTCAGTCTTAGTGATTGTTTGACGTTTTCTGAAGTTTTGTGTGTGCCAGATACTCTAAGTCAACCCACGTCACCAAGCTACAAGCTTCCTGACCTATTTTTGTGGCATCTATGGAACCGTCTAGTCGGGATTTGGTTATGTTGAACGTAGATTAAGTATAAGAGGAGTTTATGACTTTTAGGAGGATCTGCTGATGGTCCCCAGCTAGTGAGTTATTTTTGTTTCCTTGATCCTACGCAGGGATGATGCTTGTTACATTAATTGCTGTTGGCGAATGATTCTCATATTGTTCAAACAACGTGTTTTGATTGCCTTGTTTGTCAAGAACATAGATTTACTTGAGAAGCTTAGTCAGTCTCCTTTAAGACTAAGTACATTTATTCTTATAGAAATAACTAGAAACAATTGAGCACACAATACGCACATATTCACACACGCTTTGTATATTCCTAGTATAATTTTTTATAATTGATGATAAGGCACCAAAACGGTATTTATAGTCATACTGATATGAAAGGTACCCTCAGCACTATATTACCACATGAACAATTTCTCCTCGCAACTACAAGAGATGTGTAGAGCGATATCCTAAAGTATATCAAATGCATATGCTTTGATTTTGTCCACCTGGACTCCTTTGCTAATAAACAACTCACTTTCTATGTTCGTTGGATTTAATATCACCTAGTTGTAATGCCAAAACTCTAATAATATTTAATCAGAAACAAGAAAAAACTATAACCTGACCTTTTTTTCCGACAACTTGTTACAAAAACAGAACAGGCAAAATATTAGAGGAGGAAGGACATTCTAGTATAATCAAGAGATAAGAACATAATGAACACAAGAGAAGGAGGAACACGCAACAGGCCTACTGACGCCATGCGGAGACAGGTCCATGGTCCCCCCCGATTAGCCCAGTGACCCACCCAGTCTGGACACCTCCCTCAAGAAAGCGCACGGCAGCAGACCCAGCAGCACAAGCTAGTCCAGGTCCAACTCACACCCACCCACATGAACCCACACCCACTCATGTATTTATCTAATGTATATTTAAAACTACACAATGTTTAGCCTCAATAACTGTACTCGGAGTTTTGTTCCACTCATCCACAACTCTAATGACCAAACCAGTGCATTCCTATATCCTTCCTGAATCTGCAATTTTCCAACTTGGAAAACTCATTGCCGCGAGTCCGCATGGCTGGAAATTTTCAACACGGTCTATTTGACATCCCTTATTTATACCGTTTCCATTTATAATACCTCGATCATACCCCCCTAATTCTACGCCTTTCGAGAGAGTGCAGAGTCAGGAGGCCCTCAGTCTATCCTCTTAGGAGATTTCTGATACATGGGATTCATCTTTGTCATCCGCCTCTGTAACGTTTCCCAGAGCATTTATATCCCATTTCTGTAATACGGTGACCAGAACTGACACATGATCTAAATAGCCTCACCAAGGATATATAGAGTTGGAAAACAACCTGAGGACTTCTATTGATATAGTACTTTTCTAGGTATTGAAGCCAAGAATTCTGTTAGCTTTATTGCGAAAACTAATGCACGATGTCTTGGTTTAGATTACTGTTACGAAACTCCGAAATAATTTTCGCAATCAATAGTATTAAGATCTAACATTATTTAGTTAATTTCGAATGGTTATTTTCCTGTCCAACATTTAGACTTTGCATTGTCTATAATAAACTGCATCGCCACTTCATCGACCATTTGCTATCATCTATATAAAACATCCTGAGTGCTCTAGTGTCCCCTCATTAAATGATTGACGGCCTATTTTTAGTGTCTTCATCAAATATGCTTATGCGCTATTATTCCTTCATCTACGTCGTTTATGTAAATCGTGAAATCAACGACGGCCCAACACTGACCCCTGGAACACCCGCTTGTACTGCCCTATTCTGAGTCTCCCCATATGCACACATCTTCTCTGCCTATTTGTCAGCCATGACTCTACTCAGGAATATATTTTCTCCTCCTTAGTCTGTGTTCCTTAAGTTTTCCTCAAATAGCCTCTGATGTGGGAAAACTCTGTCGAAAGCTTTTCTGAAGTCCATATTCAGCAATATCATATTCATCACCATGATCTACCTCCTCAACACCTTAGTGAAAAAATGTCATAATTTCTAAGACAGGAAACACCCCTATGTAAAACCATGTTGAGATTTCATTAATCAATCCTGTGCCTATCAAGATGGCTATACGAATTGCATCGGCAATTATTGATTCCAAAAATTTTCCCACTATGGAGTAAGGCTTATTGCCTTGTAAATAGGTATTACATTTGCCATTTTCCACATATCAGTACTAATGCCAGTTTGTAGTGATATGTTAAAAAGATTACCAAAGATATGTATGCAAAGTTACCTCTTTACATTCCTTTAAACACCCTTGCAAAAATACATCAGGACCTGGGGATTTGTTAGGTTTTATTTTCTCTATTTGTCTGAGAACATGTCACTACTTACTGCTAATCGGGGGTATAGGTTATTATCATCCTGTTCTACATAATCTATTTTTCAGGAATAGCGGCTGCGTATTTTCCCGTAAAACAGAGAGGAAGTAGTATTGAGAAGTTCACAACATATCCTTATCACTGGTCAGTGATCTGACCAGAGTTACTCTAAGGGTCACTCGTGTCCCTAATCCTTACTTCTGTAACCAGAAAAACTCTGTTGGGTTAGTCTTTGAATCCCTTGCGACCTAGCCTCATAATCCTTTTTGCTTTTCTTATTCCCTAATCTTTATTTCACTCTTTAATTAATATATTGATTTCGTCTATAACTGCCCATTTGCCCCGCTTTTGATACGCATATATATACCTCACTTTTGACCAAGAGATGTTTTAATTCTAATGTTCATCCAATGGGAGCATTTTTTGTTATTCTAATTTCCCTACGCGGAACAAAAGTTGTCTGGCAGCTAGCACTAGCTCTGAAAAACGTCAAATTGGGCACCAGATCACCTATCTGACCCATAGTAGGACATCCCAATGTTAGACTCACCCAGCGTAATATTTTAGTCCCATGAATTTGGCCAAGTGAAAATCTGTGACAGCAGATTTGATTGCCGGTGATCTGGTAAATTCCATGATATATTGAAACTAGTGATTTTGATCCTTCCCCAAGCTCATTATTTAACCGCAAGATTATTAATTATGACTCTTTGTTGGCAAGAACCAAGTCAAGCAGATTGTTTTCTTAGCTTTCTGTCACAACCTCTGTCAAAAACATCCTGAACTGATCAGAAATCACTAGACTCAAGAATTCCTGTCATATGTCCATCATTGTCTAAAGTTAAAAGCTCCCATTTTATCACAACATTTTCATATTCTCATGCCTATGAATTTTGTCCCTTAGTAGCTTACTGCACTCCCTATCATGGTTTGGGGCCAATGAATCACACCCACAATTAATTAGTCACGACCCCGAGAAACTGTAGACAAACAGATTCTGTGTTTCGATGTTTACTAATCTTATATCATGTCGAAACAAACAATTTAAATTTTCTCTGATATACAGCGCCACTCCACCTTCCTTCCTGTTACCCTATCAGTTGTGGAATAATTTATAACCCCTGTATGTACATTCAGAAGACATTTCTCTATCTTTCAGGTTGAACCAGTTTCTGTTATGCCAATAATATCATATTACCTTCACTTGCAAGTAATCTTAACTCATGTCGTATCTTTATTTCCTTTAGACCCCTTTTATTTGTAAAGTAAACCTTAGGGAGCTAGTCACTCTTTCCCTCTGCAATCTCTCTTTTGTTTTGTTGACAATTGATTTGCCATTACTAGAACTTCATTTTGAAAATTGTACCTTTTTAAACCATAATCCCTAAAGTACCAGTAATAACAGATTTTAAATTCTAAAACATGCAGCCTGCTTGTTTCCCAAAAACAATCATACCTCTATAATCTATCAGTTTCGAATCCCTAGACAATGTCGTCCATACTCTCTCAATTGATTTGGCTAATAGCAACCACTCCATCCCAGAGAGATGAATCCCATTCCTTGCAACACATCACATTGCCAAAGAATAGGTCCCATTTATCATGAATGGATTGCATGTTCCTTGCAGTACCTGTCTAGCCAGCGGTTTTTACCATTGCTTTAGCCATCCTTCATTGTCCCTGCTCCCTTTTCTAGGCAAGATGCTACATGTGACTCGGATCCCCCTCCCTTCGACCTAACTGCTTCTATGGCGGACCTGTACTTATCCAGTACTCCTGTCTCCTGCCCTTCCCATGCTATTACCCCCTGCACTAAGAGCAGTATAATGAGACTTGTTCCCATTTCCTGGCATAATATTATCCAATCTGCTGACTAGGTCACCAACACCAGCTCCAGGAAGGCACATCCCTCTGTCTGACTTTTCTGTCCTATTACAAAACATGTCCATATATTCTTATCTGAGGATCTCCTACTCATTAAAATATTCATACCTTGAGTAGCAGGAATCAGTCGTACCTTCACTTCCCCCCCCACTAACCTCTGAAGTGCACTCGTCCCAGGAGAAGAGAGATTCGATAATTCGCAAGGATACCTTCTCATCCTGTAGCCGCTCGTTAGCTTCCTTCGTCCTGAACTGTAACCACTTGCCACGTAAAGCAGACTGCCACTATCACCTAGTGACCATTTCCTCCTTACCAGCTAAATCCTTTCTCACACTCCCAAACTCATCTAGTCGAAGCTTCAGCTTCTATCTTTCCTCCTGAAGAAGTAGAACCTTCTTCTTCAACACTTAACCTGAATTCTAAACACTACAACAAGCCCATGGTGCTTGTGCCTATATACATCCCAGGAGTCCAATGGCCTGTTATTCCTGGGTGTAAAGGGAACAAAATACACACAGCAAAAAGTTTTCACTTTTATTATCCTCTCAACACCAATTTAGAACACAATATGTAACTTTATACACTATGTACAGTGATAGGTATTAGTGCTCTCTACGGTAACAAGGCAGAATAGAATCCACAAGGAGAAGCAATAGTGCTTCAAAACCAGTTCTAGAATGGACTGACAAGGGCAGCAGACAGAGAGTGGTACCACTTTAACCTCTGTGACATTTGCCAAAACCATCTTATTATTGGCTGGAACCTGGTTACTAGTTTTGAGCGACGGGCCCCTTCTCAACTCATAGATACCTGTTTCACTGGTTGGGGGAGATAGCCTGTAAAATGGGTGTGTACATGTGCCGAATAAGGTTACGTACCTTTTGCATGCCATATAACCCCCACTCCAAGAAGGGCTCAGATTAGGGCTGCCACCTCCAGTGTAACCGTGCCGCATGGCACAAAATAATGGATCGCCTTCCTCTCAGCAGACCACCAACTCTTAGATAGAGCCAGCTGTTCTTGTGACCAAAAGCCAAACCCTAACTCAGAGTGAGACAGCAGTCAGTCGGGCTAGCATAGGTCCAAGATACAGGCGGACGTTGCCCGCATCCCCCCTCCTAAAAAAAAAAAACCCACACCATGGATAAAAAAAGAGCTTTAAAGGGGTTACCACAAGTAACCTAACATCCCCATAACCTATTAAATAATATAATTAGACTCGAGATAATGAGGCGCCAACATATTTTCTTTGCCCGGCTAAGTTTTAATTTTGATACAATAGGGTTCAGGTCCGTAAAAGCCCGAAAACCATGAGCCTTGTGTTTTTGGTTCTTTCATGCTTGAAATATACTAGAGGATTGTGATCACTGTAGACGGTGACCACCTCGAATGTCTGGCCCACATAAACATCGTAATGCTCCAAAGCCTGTACCAAGCGAGAGGCTTTCCTTTTCATTGGTAAGTAAGCCCTCTGATGCGGCAGGAACTTGGACGAAAAAAAAGGCTACAGGCTGCAACTCCCCGTGCCCGTTTTCGTAATAATACTTTGCCGCCCCAACCCCAACTCACAGCAACAACCTGTAATGAAAAAGGTTTGGAGAATCTGGAACAAAAGAATGGGTTGCAGTACACAATGCATCTTTTTGCTTTGTCCAAAACATTTTACAGTCCTGGGTCCCAATTAAAGGGAACTTTGTGACGTAAGAGAGGTAAGAGTTACTAAATATCGAGAAATACTACAGAGATATTCTGTAAATCCGTATCATGCCTAGGAAACTGGATAATCTTTAATTACCAAGACTTTCAGCAAGTTTTAGGTGCAACTTTACCACTACCTACTTCATGCCTAGACAAGTGATAGTGGCCTGGTCAAAGAAGGATTTAGAAAAATCAACAGTGTGATGGAACTCTGAAAGGTCTCAAAAGGGAGCCTTAAAGTCTAAGTAGGTGTTGAATTCCCAAGTATCAGACAGCCCACAAACAATATCTTCTAGGTACGCTGCCGTGCCTTCAAGTCCCTTTAAATACCTATGGATAAGTTTCTGGCATAAAGAGGGGATCTTTTCATTCCGAAGGGGGTACTGTGTATTGTAATGAAAACCTCCTTGAATTAGCGAGCAGAGATTTCCTTCGCCTATCCATCAAAGTACCTGAATAGCAACCTTTAAGAATCTATCTTGGACTCAAAAGTAGCCTTACCCCCAAAAAGGTCCATTACGTCATCCAGACAGAGAGGTAAGAGCATCTGTAATTGGACCTCACTCACCTACGGTAGTCCTGTAACTCTTACCAACCCTCCATCATCCTTCTTCCACAAGGAAGCATGTGAAGCCCACGACTACTGACTCCTCCACTAAACATGCTTTAACATAAATTCTACTTCCTCCTGCTGAAGTAGCCCCTGCATTTCAGGATTAGCTCTGTAGAGGGGAGAGTTTAATAGGGTTAAGTTTTCCACAAATACATCATGATAACCTAATCGTACATTTTTTTCGGCACATCCGAAAAAATATAAGGGTATGAACTGTAAAGTTCACTTAAGCGTATTGCTTGCGTTTTCTGATAGTCCCTCATTAAAAGGCTATGGTCCTTGAGGAGGGACAAGAATTTGAAAGTTTAACATTAATTTCAGAGATAGAGTGCAAAGAAGCAGATCCCCGTCCTTCAGAGTATAGACAGAGTCATTACAGGACTTATCTGGTGTAGGAAAGGGGGGGGAAAGATTTTAATTGATTAAGTGTGGTAAGTTATAGTTTTTGAGGTCCTTATCAATGGAGCTACACATAAATTTAGCATCAGGATATCTACTTTACAATATCCATAGTCCCGTAAATCTAGCTTTCAGGTGTGGTGGCCAGTAAAGTTCCAGCACCAACACCTTATCTCCTGATGGAAGGAGCAAATGGGCACTTCTGTCATACCTCTGTTACATCTTACTTTGAGCTGTCATTAAGGTACCTTGGCTAACTGACGTGCCATCTGCACCTAGGACGACGGGTTGAAGAGTGGTTTGAGCTAACGTCCTTCTGCCCATCCATCCTGTCTTTGAGCACCCGAAGAGACCTGTACATTGTGCCTATAGACAGCTCAAACGGACTATACCCTGTAACTCTTGCACCGTTTCTGTAATGAGAACAGCAACAAAGGTTAGTGATTCATCCCTCTGTAAGAAATGTCATGCAAAAAGTTTCTCATCATTGGTTTTTAACCTGATGGAATCTTTCAAAGCCGCCTTGGGACTGTGATGATAGGCAGGTGGATATGTTTGTTTGGATTTCCCTAACCTCGTTAATCTTCCCGAAATGCTTTGGCAGTGAAGTTAGTACCTTGATCACTTTAGAATGCAAACAAGAAAAAATTTGATAAAGCTTTGAGAATAGCTTAGTATTAAAACTGCGCATGTAATTGCTTCAGGATATCGGTTACTCTATCAATTATGGTAAATAAATACTGATTTCCAGACTTTGACCTAGGTAATGGACCCCTACACATTCTATATTAAATCTGCAAAAGCTTCTTCTCCATCAGCACTATAGTTGGAGAGGTGCAGGTGTAATGAAATGGCCAGATTTCCCATTTGCCTGTCATTCTCGCACACCTGATATAATTCTTCACTCACTGCTTAATTTGGCCAATAAAATTCTTTTGTGATCTGTGCAGGTTTTTAGTAATTTCTAAGTGACCTCCTAGTCTAAATTGTTGAAACCACTAACCTTCAACAATTGCCGGCCCTTTATCTCCTTACCAGTCTCAGTGCATATCAAATAATCGTATTTAAGTTCATACTTGACCGTGATTAGCCAAAGAGGATTTTCCCATGGCTGCCTGAAAAGCTAATTTTAAAGAAGGGTCCTTTTGTGTTCCTCCCCGGAAGAAATCCCTCGGCTGGAAACAGAGAATAGCTGGATCATCCTGCAACCTGGGAATAGGAAGACTTGATCCGGTCTGTTCACTTGAATTACGAGCCCGGCCGGTGTGGGCCTCAGAAAAGACAACGTGGCTATTCCGAGATCGGAGTCGTCCAAGGATAGGTCAATCCTTCTTGCCAGACAACCCTTGGGAAGTTGCCCTGAGATGGCCCCACCGAGAGAAGAATTAATTCGTTTATAGGTTCAGGACACACACTAGCAGTATTAATTGTTAATTACCCAGTTTTAACATGGCATCTTTCCATGGGGAATCCTTTGGATACACCCACAGTCAAGTAACCGTGTAATAGTTGCACTTGGACATAAATTTATGCTAGGGACAGAATATATACACCTCCAAATGCTTCCCATTAAAACAGAGGAATTCAAGGAAGTGTTCTTTGAAAGGGTAATATTCCTACTCTTAAATTGAGCAATATGCTCCAGTATCTCTGAAGGTTTGACTGCAGTTGTTCTGGTTTACTGTAAGGGAAATAAGACTCTTAACAATAATAAGGGTCCATCCCTTTTTCTACTTCTCTCGGAGCATATTACTAGGGATTTTAGAAATTTCCCAAGTGTTGGGGGTTTGTGGGGCAGTTGGATGATGTGACCCTACTTTGTTACCGAGAAAGCAGACGACAGGCTTGCCCTTTACTCCCCTGTCTGACGTTGAACGTGTCGCTCAGGCTGTTCTCTCTGGATAACTGTTGCGAGATGCACCATGTTAAGGTAGTATTGGTCTCTCAGCAGGTGATCCAAAGTTGAAAAGTGGCCTCACCAGGGTGACTTAGTTGGCTGATGTAACGTTCTCCCTCCGGCTGGCACTTTTTGTCTTCATTCTTCCAAGTTGACGACTCTGCTCATGCCAGGCCTGTTGAAAAGAGAGACGGGACCGCTCGGACAGGACAAGATTCGGTTAAGTTTCGAAGTGATCAGCCAATCTGGCTGCTTCCAATGCATGTTAAGTCACCGATCCTGGCAATAAAGACTCGAACCTCTGTCCCACAACTGTCAGGCAGGTTGTCAATCAAATAAGCTGTAACCAGCTCCTCAAAGTGTGGGCGACAACCCAACTTGCTTATACCAGCTGTAAAAGCTTTGGTCTGTTGATGCACAAAGTCAACTAGGGATTGACCAAGCTGTCGACTGCCCAGCTTAAAAAAGCTATACACGTCTCTGGTTACAAGTATATGCTCCCAACATGAGGTTTTCACTACTTATAATCAGAAAAATCAGTGTCATTTAACACGGGGCGTAATCCTGTGCCTTAAACCAAACAATGCTGTGTGAACCAACGGTCCCCAATTTGCTGTTCCGCCCAGCACAAGGCTCGAGCCTGATTATTCGAAGCATACGAAAAAAAATTTCTGGTTCGGCCTCATTGAAAGCGGGAACAAGCTGTAATGTTTTTTCTTTCTGTAAACTAAAATCATTTACCTGAATGCGAAAAACTGCCCTTTCTCTTCCCTATCAAATTCGTCTTTCCAAATCCTCTCTGTCCCTAGTCTGCTCAAGATTGATTGTTTTGCCAGACCTCAAGTGCCAACGCTGCTATTCACCCGAGACACCCTGTCTGCACTATATTGACTATTCTGCTCCGTTGAATATATTTTTCCTCCTGCAGAACATAGTAAGTTTTTGCCTTGCTCCCGTAAGGGAGGAATCTGATGTGCCATCTCTTCTTCTCGAAGTATTCAGCAATCAGGAAAAACGCAGTCGCGCACTGTGAGAGTCTGTTGTATTTAAAGCCAATGGAATGAGCAATTTTCCAACAACACTGTAGGAAAATTTAACATAGGTTTTATGCAAAGGTATATGCCGACACCAGACGTCTGACTCTTCTAGTGCATAAGTTATTCGCTATGCACAGTAACGATGGCAGAATATCCCAACGTAACTCGTTAATTTGGCAGAACAACACTTAGCTATGCACAGTATGATTGCAAAATAACCCCAACATAACGTTATTTTGCAGACAACCTTAGCTATGACAGTACATTGCAGAATCGCATACAAGGTGGATAACGTGATATCAAAGCTGACTGCAATAGTTCCTCCACACCTGAACAGGCTTAGTAGCAACGACACACAAAATTCTCCACACACAACAGGCTGTACAACTGACACAACAAAATTTGGTTTAACAAGCAATGCCATACAGCCAGCTACTACATCTGTTTCTACACGAATTGACCATAGCGAAGCGAGCACACCAGAACAAGCTAGTAGCGAGCTGTGAACGATCACAGCAATAGCAAGGCAGACCATAGCAGAAGTAACTGACACGCAAAATTTTTGGTAAAGCGTTGGCAATGCTAATGCATGCCGGACCAGCAAGCTGCACATGCTCCTGCTACCACTTCGCCCTAGGCTCAACCCTTTCTTCTAAGTCCAGCTCCAGAACCCGGGCAGGCCCCCATATTACAACCGCAGAAGTCCAAATGGCCTGTTATCCTGGGTGGTAAAGGAGAAAATAAACACAGCAAAAAATTTGACTTATAATATCGCTTCACCAATTTAGAACAGCAATATGTACACTATTTACACTAGTGTACAGTGATAGGTATTAGTGCACTCCGAACGGTAAGCAAGGCAGAATAGAAGCCACTAGAAGCAGACCATTGCTTCAACCGCTCATAATGAAAATGACAAGTGCAGACTGGAAGTGGTACCCACAAACCGCTGCGATTGGCCAAAAACCATCTTATTATTGGCTGAACTGTTTACTAGTTGAACGATGGGGGTCCCATAAATGAGGTGTTGTACATGCATCCGAAGAAAGGTTACGTACTCTTTGCATGCCACAGTATCACTCCATGCTTACTCCCAGCTTAGGATCAGGTATGACTGGCAGTTAACTTTGATGTTTACATCTTTGTGGAAGAGGGGTTTGAGAATTGAG
The DNA here is from genome assembly GCF_026875155.1 of Cherax quadricarinatus. NCBI lineage: Eukaryota > Metazoa > Arthropoda > Malacostraca > Decapoda > Parastacidae > Cherax > Cherax quadricarinatus. The sequence continues at coordinate 3,979,029 of NC_069399.1, forward strand.
AAATATGAAATTAGAAGTTTTTTTTTCTAACTGTTTAGAACAGGCCCTGTGACTTGAGATTAAAGAGACTTATAGCATGTTTTGCTATAGCGAAATTTATCCAGAATTTACGTTTTCAAGGTAAATTTCCAACGATTTTCTAAGAAAATTCTCTGTTCTTTTTTTTTTTTTTTTTAAGTTTGCTATGTCAAAGACTCTTTGATCAGGGATTTTGGGTGGCTCATCTCCCTGAGACAAGATGAAGGCGTCACCATATTGTTTCAAACTCAGTAATATGCATCTTATTACTGAAAACTACACTGTCCATTTAGGCATCATGAACTTAGTGATGTTTTGCACCAGATGATTTGGTAAGGTTCAAAAACAATTAAATATATATATATATAGAATAAAAAATATATACAATATATATATATATATATATATATATATATATATATAAAATATAATATATATATAATTAAATAACTGACAGACGAAAACTATAGCACAAAGAAATGATCTACTATAATTCCCAAAACTACTATAATATTGATAAAACTGACGCTGTGTTACACTATATTATAGCAAGTAAAAGGCAGTTTATAACACATGAATTACATATCAATATGCGTCAAAATAAATTTTGACAAAATTTTCTCATATTACCGACACTTATGACGTCGTGAAGGATCGTGGACACAGGGTGTGGACCAGTGAGGTGCATCGGATCAACACTAAGTGACTCCCAAGTGTCGGTACAAACGTCCTTGAAACTCGTTCCATTATAATGACAGCTTCAAATTAACCATAAACGTTCATCTCTGTGGTCAATGATAGACCTACTGGACAATCTTATACGGGAGGGAACCACTCCCACGATACTAATTGGCTGGTCCCTGGTGGAGGAACCGCAGACAGGGTGCGCCTGGCTGCAGTACAGGTAAGTCTCCCAAAAAAAATATATCCAAGAGGTTAAAAGTCGATAACTAAATAATACATTTAAAATGTGTATCGTGATCAGTGTACTCCTAATAAAACGAAGAAAATATGTAAATTCTTTAATCTAGTATAGTTCCTAAACTTTCAGCCTTTTAGTTTTTTATGAAAATTAATTAAATAAAGTGGCTCCTATTAAACTTTCTTGCAAAATGAATATAAATTTTCCTTTTTGTAATGGAACTCATGTAGCCTTTGTTAAACTATCCAGAACCAAAAAACTAGTTTCTTCACAAAAGATATTTTATAAGCTGTTGACAAACAATCAAGATCACCATCAACACTTGATCTCCACTTGCATCACCATCCCTAAACAACGTTGACCAGACCTAAAAGATATAAAATTCCTTGCAATACATGATAATTGTCGCTTACAACCCCCCATCAAGATACAAACGTCCCCCACCGTAGGATACATATCCATGGCCTCATCAATGGAAAAAGACTGCCATCCTCCGCCACCAAGATACATTACCCTTTGATCACCAAGACACATTGTACCTTCACCCACTCAGAATACGTTATGCTCTTCTTCTCGCAAAAACACATAACAAGATCTTCCCCGTCAACCTAGAACAAGATTGCAATCATTCACGATGATACACTGTTCTTCGAAAGTTCGTGATACATGTGCTCCCAATCACTAAGTTACATGATTCACATCACACAAGATACAACGTCTTTCCCGACTCAACAAGTATAATAACCTCTGGATAACTCCATACACATTCCCTACTAATCAAAAACATAGGAACCGCCCCCACCCAACCTGGATACATGATCATTCACCAAGTCGACACTATGACCCCCTTTCACACCAGAAATACATAGTAAAATGTTTAACCATGAAACAAGTTCTTCTCTTCTTTGTGATACTAATTTTCAGCTGCAACTAAGATTAATATTTCCTCTCAATGCCGGGGGGGGGGGGGGGGGGGGGGGGGGGGGGGGGGGTGGGGGGGCCCCAAGAAATATGTTCCTGCTACCAGCATAGAGTCCACAGACCTGTGACCGATGCAAGGTCCAAAAGACATCAATATACATAGTCGCCCATCCACCAGAACAACGTGGTGTTCCCCACTCAACAGGATACATGGTATTCATAAAAAATACATGACAATTAATGGCAACCACCCGCCCTGTTTACTTCTGACACGCTAACCCTTCAAACACCAGGCTGCCTCGCCCATTCTCCCACGCCACGCTCCACACACTATACCCCCAGTCAACCATACGACTACAACAAAACATGTCCTCCAATCAAACACCCAAGAACCCACGCCTCCTACATGCAACCCCTCCAAACAACACACTGCCTATCTACTTCTGTACTCCACCCTCCACTGGAATACGCTCACTGACCATGCATTGCCACGTCACTCTTTCACACATAACGCAAGGGCCCTAAGAATTCCCACACTAACCTTCCAAACACTAAAAAGCAAGCTCCACCTACGAACCACACCACTTCCTACACTAAATACCATGCTGTCCATCTCACAACCCCCCCTCCCCCAGAACCTGTCAAACACCTTACTTCCCTATTTTACTACCAGCGGTCACGTATCCAAACCGCGCTATGGAGCCTGCTTTACTCATGCGCGCGGTCGCGAAACCCATGCATCCCATTCCATTATCATGTGCAGGCCCCAAAAGACCACTCTCCCTCCGCGCCCCGACAACCATAGCCACCCCATTCCATTCCAAACAAATGCTGTCCTGCCCAAATGCCGCGCCAGACATTTCCCATCAATATGGCCCCATTCACTACAGCACCATCCACTCCAATCATCAATGCCCCAGGCCACTTCCATGCCCCCCTCTCATGCAAACGATCCCACTGTCCGTCTACAGCCACACCACCTATCCATCGTCACTCTGACCCACACTATACCACGCCATTTGTCTCCTCCCATCATCAAACTTCCCTCCCATCATCAAACTATGCTGCCCCCGCCCCATTACCTCGGCCATAACACTCCATTCAAATCACCTAGCTGGCCCACGCCCTGATTACCTGTCCTTGACTATTGTCTTCCTCCTAATGTCCTATACAACAGTTCGGGTCAGACTTGTCCTCGATGCTGTGGTGTGCGTGTAGTCACCTATTTGTACTTCCTATTTTGTGGTTGCAGGGTCGATTTATAGCTCCTGGCCCCTCCTCTTCACTGATTGCTACGGAGACCTCTCTCTCCTCTCCCTGGTCAAGACTTTAGTCAAATTACACGCACGCTGACATTCTTCTAGTCTTATCAAGTTCGTGTTTGGACAAACTAAGTCAAAGTTATTAAGGCAGGATGACCCGATTTCTTCGTAATATTTCTTAAGGATGGTGATATATAAACGCTTAGTTTTCTCCTCCCTTGACTTCCTATGGAGAGTCAACTATCCCTCAAATTTTAATACTTTATATGACCTTTCCATGCTACTAATAAATTTTATTTGACTTGATAGGCAAAAGTACTCAGAACTGCATCCCCGAGCTTTAAAAAACTGTCTCCTCTGACTTTTGGAATCCAAAACTAGGTTTGGTACTGGTCTAAAGTTGACAAGCTTAGGTTTTTCGAAACTATATCAGAGGTCTCCTCAAGTTTGGAATCTAAGGTCCATAGAGAAGTCATGAAGGATGACAATGGGCTTCTGGGCCGGGCTAACCCATAGAGAAGTTCAAAAGGTGTAAACCCTCAAAGAGTCACTGGGAACCTCCCTCATGGCAAACAAATCACAGGGTATAAACATGCCACTCCCCTAAGTGTAAGGGATCAAAGTTTCCTTAAAATGGACATTGAATGAATCGAATGCTGGCGCTCAATCCTCCCATTACAGCTGGGTTGAATAGGGAGTGGTGAAAGAGCTTCACTCCCAAAGTGTTATAAGATGATGCATTAGTCAATTTGATTGTGTCCCACCCACGGTCAGTCAAATTTCTCTAGTGATGCCCACTCTGGTAGAAATTGGACAAAAAGCCTTCCGCCACCTCTGAAGTAGTTTATGGTCTTTAAGAGAAAGGCTTCAAGGGAAACTCGTAACGCATAATCAACTAATGTTAGATAATATCTATGTCCCCCAATGAAAGTGGAGAAAAGGACCAACTGATGTCAATAAGCTCCTCCTTTCAAACGCACCGTAAAGATAGGCAATTTTGACCATATTGCTCTCCTGCTACCTCGGGAGGATTGACAGTTTGCAAACTTTACACATCTACAATAGTAGTGACAATCTGAGGACTTTTTTAGCCAAAAATATTTTCCCTAATTATATTAAAAGGTTAACATCGAGAAATGTCCGGTCACTGCCGAGTCATGAACCATTTTAAGACATCCTCTCTGCATACTTGGAACAACTAAAAAAAAAAAAAAAAAAATGGAATAGTCCCTATCTCATCTGCATTTACTTTGAATACTGACCTCTGGGTGCAGGGAGATGACAACCCACCTTGCTCATTCTCACAGATTTTCTAGCTTTGTCAAATTAATCCTTCCAGATGACAAAGCAGGTTTTCTCCACTGCAAGTCAGGGTTTATATCTGCTACTTGCATACACAAAACAGGTAAGTGGAATCAAAATTCGGGACATCACAGAACGTTAGTCCCTCTCCTTCCAGTCTACTCGTTGATTGGCATGGACCCTCTCGTGTCATCCTCAAGCTGAAAGATAACATTACCCACTGCTTATGAAAATCACTCTCCATCATAAGTACAATACCTAAAAGATGTGGTGATTTATTACACAACAGTCAACTTAGAAGCAAGACTGAAGGGACTAAGTTTATTATTGGGCAAAAGTGAAGCTTTCAACCAATAAACCAGCTAGAATACTAGGCAGGCATGTACTTACAGTAGTGCTTGAGAGCTGTGAGTCTAGTATTACTGTTTTGGACCGGAAGCCACCACACGCACCTTCGGGGTGGGGGGAAGAAGAGGAAAGGGAATAGAGGAGCTAGAACTGACCCTACCTACAAGCAGCCGGCAATCAACTTATCACTTTCCACCTAGCGGAGTTTCACGGCGAGCACGTGATTTCTCGTGAATATGATGCCTGTAGCAGGAAATCTCTCTCTCCACAGCTGTTATTGTTCGATTAGCACCTCTCTCTCCTCTCTCTCTCCATCACACCACGCACAGTCCCTGGCTGTTTGTTCATTATTTAACTCCTTTTTGGCGAGTATGGTTTTGCTGATAGTAAAACATACTAATTATAACTCTGTTAAACACTCTGTTCACAGAGCAGAAGTTCAGTCTTAGTGATTGTTTGACGTTTTCTGAAGTTTTGTGTGTGCCAGATACTCTAAGTCAACCCACGTCACCAAGCTACAAGCTTCCTGACCTATTTTTGTGGCATCTATGGAACCGTCTAGTCGGGATTTGGTTATGTTGAACGTAGATTAAGTATAAGAGGAGTTTATGACTTTTAGGAGGATCTGCTGATGGTCCCCAGCTAGTGAGTTATTTTTGTTTCCTTGATCCTACGCAGGGATGATGCTTGTTACATTAATTGCTGTTGGCGAATGATTCTCATATTGTTCAAACAACGTGTTTTGATTGCCTTGTTTGTCAAGAACATAGATTTACTTGAGAAGCTTAGTCAGTCTCCTTTAAGACTAAGTACATTTATTCTTATAGAAATAACTAGAAACAATTGAGCACACAATACGCACATATTCACACACGCTTTGTATATTCCTAGTATAATTTTTTATAATTGATGATAAGGCACCAAAACGGTATTTATAGTCATACTGATATGAAAGGTACCCTCAGCACTATATTACCACATGAACAATTTCTCCTCGCAACTACAAGAGATGTGTAGAGCGATATCCTAAAGTATATCAAATGCATATGCTTTGATTTTGTCCACCTGGACTCCTTTGCTAATAAACAACTCACTTTCTATGTTCGTTGGATTTAATATCACCTAGTTGTAATGCCAAAACTCTAATAATATTTAATCAGAAACAAGAAAAAACTATAACCTGACCTTTTTTTCCGACAACTTGTTACAAAAACAGAACAGGCAAAATATTAGAGGAGGAAGGACATTCTAGTATAATCAAGAGATAAGAACATAATGAACACAAGAGAAGGAGGAACACGCAACAGGCCTACTGACGCCATGCGGAGACAGGTCCATGGTCCCCCCCGATTAGCCCAGTGACCCACCCAGTCTGGACACCTCCCTCAAGAAAGCGCACGGCAGCAGACCCAGCAGCACAAGCTAGTCCAGGTCCAACTCACACCCACCCACATGAACCCACACCCACTCATGTATTTATCTAATGTATATTTAAAACTACACAATGTTTAGCCTCAATAACTGTACTCGGAGTTTTGTTCCACTCATCCACAACTCTAATGACCAAACCAGTGCATTCCTATATCCTTCCTGAATCTGCAATTTTCCAACTTGGAAAACTCATTGCCGCGAGTCCGCATGGCTGGAAATTTTCAACACGGTCTATTTGACATCCCTTATTTATACCGTTTCCATTTATAATACCTCGATCATACCCCCCTAATTCTACGCCTTTCGAGAGAGTGCAGAGTCAGGAGGCCCTCAGTCTATCCTCTTAGGAGATTTCTGATACATGGGATTCATCTTTGTCATCCGCCTCTGTAACGTTTCCCAGAGCATTTATATCCCATTTCTGTAATACGGTGACCAGAACTGACACATGATCTAAATAGCCTCACCAAGGATATATAGAGTTGGAAAACAACCTGAGGACTTCTATTGATATAGTACTTTTCTAGGTATTGAAGCCAAGAATTCTGTTAGCTTTATTGCGAAAACTAATGCACGATGTCTTGGTTTAGATTACTGTTACGAAACTCCGAAATAATTTTCGCAATCAATAGTATTAAGATCTAACATTATTTAGTTAATTTCGAATGGTTATTTTCCTGTCCAACATTTAGACTTTGCATTGTCTATAATAAACTGCATCGCCACTTCATCGACCATTTGCTATCATCTATATAAAACATCCTGAGTGCTCTAGTGTCCCCTCATTAAATGATTGACGGCCTATTTTTAGTGTCTTCATCAAATATGCTTATGCGCTATTATTCCTTCATCTACGTCGTTTATGTAAATCGTGAAATCAACGACGGCCCAACACTGACCCCTGGAACACCCGCTTGTACTGCCCTATTCTGAGTCTCCCCATATGCACACATCTTCTCTGCCTATTTGTCAGCCATGACTCTACTCAGGAATATATTTTCTCCTCCTTAGTCTGTGTTCCTTAAGTTTTCCTCAAATAGCCTCTGATGTGGGAAAACTCTGTCGAAAGCTTTTCTGAAGTCCATATTCAGCAATATCATATTCATCACCATGATCTACCTCCTCAACACCTTAGTGAAAAAATGTCATAATTTCTAAGACAGGAAACACCCCTATGTAAAACCATGTTGAGATTTCATTAATCAATCCTGTGCCTATCAAGATGGCTATACGAATTGCATCGGCAATTATTGATTCCAAAAATTTTCCCACTATGGAGTAAGGCTTATTGCCTTGTAAATAGGTATTACATTTGCCATTTTCCACATATCAGTACTAATGCCAGTTTGTAGTGATATGTTAAAAAGATTACCAAAGATATGTATGCAAAGTTACCTCTTTACATTCCTTTAAACACCCTTGCAAAAATACATCAGGACCTGGGGATTTGTTAGGTTTTATTTTCTCTATTTGTCTGAGAACATGTCACTACTTACTGCTAATCGGGGGTATAGGTTATTATCATCCTGTTCTACATAATCTATTTTTCAGGAATAGCGGCTGCGTATTTTCCCGTAAAACAGAGAGGAAGTAGTATTGAGAAGTTCACAACATATCCTTATCACTGGTCAGTGATCTGACCAGAGTTACTCTAAGGGTCACTCGTGTCCCTAATCCTTACTTCTGTAACCAGAAAAACTCTGTTGGGTTAGTCTTTGAATCCCTTGCGACCTAGCCTCATAATCCTTTTTGCTTTTCTTATTCCCTAATCTTTATTTCACTCTTTAATTAATATATTGATTTCGTCTATAACTGCCCATTTGCCCCGCTTTTGATACGCATATATATACCTCACTTTTGACCAAGAGATGTTTTAATTCTAATGTTCATCCAATGGGAGCATTTTTTGTTATTCTAATTTCCCTACGCGGAACAAAAGTTGTCTGGCAGCTAGCACTAGCTCTGAAAAACGTCAAATTGGGCACCAGATCACCTATCTGACCCATAGTAGGACATCCCAATGTTAGACTCACCCAGCGTAATATTTTAGTCCCATGAATTTGGCCAAGTGAAAATCTGTGACAGCAGATTTGATTGCCGGTGATCTGGTAAATTCCATGATATATTGAAACTAGTGATTTTGATCCTTCCCCAAGCTCATTATTTAACCGCAAGATTATTAATTATGACTCTTTGTTGGCAAGAACCAAGTCAAGCAGATTGTTTTCTTAGCTTTCTGTCACAACCTCTGTCAAAAACATCCTGAACTGATCAGAAATCACTAGACTCAAGAATTCCTGTCATATGTCCATCATTGTCTAAAGTTAAAAGCTCCCATTTTATCACAACATTTTCATATTCTCATGCCTATGAATTTTGTCCCTTAGTAGCTTACTGCACTCCCTATCATGGTTTGGGGCCAATGAATCACACCCACAATTAATTAGTCACGACCCCGAGAAACTGTAGACAAACAGATTCTGTGTTTCGATGTTTACTAATCTTATATCATGTCGAAACAAACAATTTAAATTTTCTCTGATATACAGCGCCACTCCACCTTCCTTCCTGTTACCCTATCAGTTGTGGAATAATTTATAACCCCTGTATGTACATTCAGAAGACATTTCTCTATCTTTCAGGTTGAACCAGTTTCTGTTATGCCAATAATATCATATTACCTTCACTTGCAAGTAATCTTAACTCATGTCGTATCTTTATTTCCTTTAGACCCCTTTTATTTGTAAAGTAAACCTTAGGGAGCTAGTCACTCTTTCCCTCTGCAATCTCTCTTTTGTTTTGTTGACAATTGATTTGCCATTACTAGAACTTCATTTTGAAAATTGTACCTTTTTAAACCATAATCCCTAAAGTACCAGTAATAACAGATTTTAAATTCTAAAACATGCAGCCTGCTTGTTTCCCAAAAACAATCATACCTCTATAATCTATCAGTTTCGAATCCCTAGACAATGTCGTCCATACTCTCTCAATTGATTTGGCTAATAGCAACCACTCCATCCCAGAGAGATGAATCCCATTCCTTGCAACACATCACATTGCCAAAGAATAGGTCCCATTTATCATGAATGGATTGCATGTTCCTTGCAGTACCTGTCTAGCCAGCGGTTTTCCAAGAAGGCTAGATTTGGGCTGCCACCCCCCAGGGGTAACCGTGCCGCAGGCCAAAATAAGGGGATCCCCTTTTCCTCTCCACCACCAACTCTTGATAGACCAGCTTTTTCTTGTGACCAAAAGCCAAACCCTAAACTCAGAGTGAGACAGCAGTCAGTCGGGCTAGCATAGGTCCAAGATACAGGCGGAGGGTTGCCCGCATCCCCTCTCTAAAAAAAAAAAACCCACACCAGGGATAAAAAAAGAGTTTTAAAAGGGGGTTACCACAAGTAACCTAACATCCTAACCTAATTAAATAATATAATTAGACTCTAGATAATGAGTCTGCCAACATATTTTCTTTGCCGGCTAATTTTTAATTTTGATACAATAGGGTTGCAGCCCGTAAAGCCCAACGCATAGCCTTTGTTTTTGGTTCTTCAGGGTTTGGGAAATATACTAGAGGATTGTGATCACTGTAGACGGTGACCACCTGCGATGTCTGGCCCACATAAACCGAAATGCTCCAAAGCCAGTACCAGCGAGAGGGCTTCCTTTTCAATGGTAAGAGTAAGCCCTCTATGCGGCTGGAACTTGGACGAAAAAAAGGCTACAGGCTGCAACTCCCCGTTCCCGTTTCGTAATAATACTGGCCCCAACCCCAACTCAAAAGCATCAACCGTAATGAAAAAGGTTGGAGAAGTCTGGAAACAAAAAATGGGTTGCAGTACACAATAATCTTTTTGTTTGTCAAAAGCATTTTTACAGTTGGGGTCCAATTAAAGGGAACTTTGTGACGTAAGAGAGGTAAGAGGGACTACAATATCTGAGAAATTCTTACAGAATATTCTGTAAAATCCTATCATGCCTAGGAAACTGGATAATCTTTAATACCAAGAACTTCAGCAAGTTTAGGAGCAACTTTACCACTACCTACTTCATGGCCTAGAAAAGTGATAGTGGCCTGGTCAAAGGAAGATTTAGATAAATCAACAGTTAGATGGGAACTCTGAAAGGTCTCAAAAGGAGCCTTAAGTCTAAGTAGGTGTTGATCCCAAGTATCAGACACCACAACAATATCTTCTAGGTACGCTGCCGTGCCTTCAAGTCCTTTAATAGCCTGATGGATAAGTTTCTGGAATAAAGAGGGGAGTTTTTCATTCCGAAGGGGGGAACTGTGTATTGATAATGACCTCCTGGAATTCGAAGGCAGAGATTTCCTTCGCCTTATCCATCAAAGGGACCTGATAGTAACCTTAAGGAGATCTAACTTGGACTCAAAAGTAGCCTTACCCAAAAAGTCAATTACGTCATCCAGACGAGGAGAGGGTAAGGGATCTGTAATTGTGACCTCACTCACCTTTCGGTAGTCCTGAACACATACAAACCCTCCATCACCTTCTTCACAAGGAAGCATGGTGAAGCCCACGGACTAGCTGACTCCTCCACTAAACCATGCTTTAACATAAATTCTACTTCCTGCTGAAGTAGCCTCTGCTTTTCAGGATTAGCTCTGTAGGGGGAGAGTTTAATAGGGTTAGAGTTTTCCACATATACATCATGAAACCTAACGTACATTTTTTTCGGCACATCCGAAAAAATATTAGGGTATGACTGTAGAAGTTCACTTAAGCTTATTGCTTGCGTTTCAGATAGTCCCTCCATTAAAAGGCTAGGGTCCTTGAGGAGGACAGAATTTGAAAGTTTAACATTAATTTCAGAGATAGAGTGCAAAGAATCAAAAGTCGTCCTCAGGGGTAGAGGACAGAGTCATTACTGGGACTTTATCTGGTGTATGAAAAGATTTTAATTGATTAATGTGGTAAGTTTTAGTTTTTGAGGTCTTATCAATGGGAGCTACCACATAATTTACATCAGATAATCTACTTACAATATCCATAGGTCCCGTAAATCTAGCTTTCAAGGTGTGGCCAGGTAAAGGTTCCTGCACCAACACCTTATCTCCTGGATGGAAGGAGCGAATTGTGCACTTCTGTCATACCTCTGTTTCTTCTTACTTTGAGCTGTCTTAGGTTACCTTGGCTAACTGACGTGCCATCTGAAACCTGGAAGAGGGGTTGTAGAGTTTTGAGCTAACGTCTTCTCCCATCCATCCTTCTTTGAGCACCCGAAGAGGACCTCGTACATTGTGCCTAAAGATCAGCTCAAACGGACTATACCCTGTAGACTCTTGCACCGTTTCTCGTAATGAGAACAGCAACAAAGGTAGTGATTCATCCCAGTCTGTAGAAAATGCATGCAAAAAGTTCTCATCATGGTTTTTAACGTCTGATGGAATCTTTCCAGGGCGCCTTGGGACTGGGATGATAGGCAGTGGATAATTTGGGGTTATCCCTAACCTCGTTAATGCTTCCCTAAATGCTTTGGCAGTGAAGTTAGTACCTTGATCACTTTAGGAATGCCAAAACAAGAAATAAATTTGATTAAAGCTTTGAGAATAGCTTTAGTATTAAAACTGCGCATGAGAATTGCTTCAGGATATCTGGTTACTCTATCAATAATGGTAAATAAATACTGATTTCCAGACTTTGACCTAGGTAATGGACCTACACAATCTATAATTAAATCTGCAAAAGCTTCTCCATCAGCACGTATAGGTTGGAGAGGTGCAGGTTTAATGGAATGTCCAGATTTCCCTGTTTGCTGACATTCTCGGCAACACCTGATATAATTCTTCACATCCTGCTTTAATTTTGGCCAATAAAATTCTTTTGTGATTCTGTGCAAGGTTTTAGTAATTCCTAAGTGACCTCCTAGGTCTGAACTTTGTTGGAACCACTAACCTGTCAGACAATTGCCGGCCCTTTATCTCCTTACCAGTCTCAGTGCAGATCAAATAATCGTTTTTAAGTTCATACTTGACCGGATGATCCAAAGAGGATTTACCCATGGCTGCCTGAAAAGCTAATTTTAAAGAAGGGTCCTTTTGTTGTTCCTCCCGGAAGGACAGTCCCTCGGGCATGGAAACAGAGATATCTGGCAATCCTGCAACCTGGGAATAGGAAGGCTTGATCGGGTCTGTTCACTTGATTTACGGGGCCCGGCCGGTGTGCCTCAAAAAACAACGTGGCTATTCCGAGATCGGAGTCGCCAAGGATAGGTCAACATTCTTGCCAGACAACCCTTGGGATGTTCCCCGAGTTATGGCCAACACGGAGAAGAATTAATCGTTATGGTTCAGGACACACACTAGCAGTATTAATGTTATTACCCATTTAATAACATGGCATCTTTCAGGGGGAACCCTTTTGGATACACCCACAGTCAAGTAACCAGTTTTAATATTGCACTGTACATAAATTTTATGCAAAGGGACAGAATATATAGCTCCTCCAAATGTTTCCCAAATTTAAAACGAGGAATTCAAGGAAGTGTTCTTTGAAAGGGGTAATTTTCCCTTTCTCTTAAATGAGCAATATGCCCAGTATCTCTGAAGGTTTGCTGCAGTTGTTTCTGGTTTTCGGGAAAGGGGAAATAAGACTCTTACAATAATAAGGGGCCATCCCTTTTTCTACTTCTCTCGGAGCATTTTACTAGGGATTTTAGAAATTTTCCCAAGGGTTGGGGTTTGTGGGGCAGTTGGGATGGATGTGACCTACTTTGTTACCGAGGAAGCAGACGACAGGCTTGCCCTTTACTCCCTGCTGACGTTGAACTGGTGTCGCTCAGGCTGGTGTCTCTCTGGATACTGTTGTCGAGATGCACCATGTTAAGTAGTTTGTCTCTCAGCAGGTGGACCATAAGTTGAGAAGTGTGGCTCACCAGGTGACTTAGTTGGCTGATGTACGTTCTCCCTCCGGCTGGCACCCTTTATTCTTTCCCAAGGTTGACGATCTCTGCTCATGCCAGGCTGTTGAAAAGAGAGACGGGACCGCTCGGACAGGACAAGGAGCGGTTAGTTTCGAAGGTATCAGCCAATCTGGCTGCTTCCAATGCAGTGGTTAAGTCACGATCCTGCAGAAAGACTCGAACCTCTGGGCCCACAACTTCAGCAGGTTGTCAATCAGAATAAGCTGTACCAGCTCCTCAAAGGTGGCGACAACCACTTGCTTTTTACCAGCTGGTAAAAGCTTTGGTCTGTTGATGCACAAAGTCAACTAGGGATTGACCAAGCTGTCGTCTGCCCAGCTTAAAAAACTTATATACTTAGCTGGATACAAGTATATGCTCCCAACATGAGGTTTTCACTACTTGATAATCAAAAAATCAGTGTCATTTAACACGGCGTAAATTCCTGTGCCTTACCAAACAATGCTGGTGAACCAACGGGCCCCAATGCTGTTCCGCCAGCTCAAAAGGGTCGAGCCTGATTTTCGAAGCTTACGAAAAAAATTTCTGGTTCGGCCTCATTGAAGCGGGGAACAAGCTGTACTGCTTTCTGTAAACTAAAATCATTTACAGAATGCGAAAACTGCCCCCTTTCTCTTTTCCCCATCAAATTCTTTTTTGCAAATCCTCTCTGTTCCCTAGTCTGCTCAAGATTGATTTTTGCCAGCTCAAGTGCCAACGCTGCTGATTCACCTCGAGACAACCCTGCTGCACTATACTGACTATTTTGCTCCGTTGATATATTTTTCTCCTGCGAGAACATAGTAGTTTTTGCCTTGCTCCCGTAGAGGGAGGAATCTGATGTGCCATCTCTTCTTCTCGAAGTTGTCAGCAATCAGTGAACGCAGTTGCGCAGCTGTGAGAGTGCGTTGTATTTAAGCCAATGGAATGAGCAATTTTCCAACAACACTGTAGGAAAATTTCATAGGTTATGCAAATATATGCCGACACCAGACGTCTGACTCTCTAGGGGGCATAAGTTATTCGCTATGCACAGTAAAGATTGGCAGAATATCCCAACGTAAAAACGTTAATTTGCAGAACACACTTAGCTATGCACAGTATGATTGCAAAATACCCCAACATAACGTTATTTTTCAGAACACGCTTAGCTATGCACAGTACGATTGCAGAATACCATACAAGGTGGATAAAGTGATATCAAAGCTGACTGCAAAATTCCCCCACACCGAACAGGCTAGTAGCAACTGACACACAAAATTCTCCACACACGAACAGGCTGTACAACTGACACACAAAATTTGTAAACAATGCCATACAGCCAGCTACACACTGTTCTACACGATTGACCATACGAAGCGAGCACACCGAACAAGTGTAGCGATTTTTAAACGATCACACAATGCAAGGGCCAAAGCAAAGTAACTGACACGAAAAATTTTTTAAAGCGTTGGAAAAGTAATGCAATGCCGGACAGCAAGCTGCACATGCTCCTGCTACCACTTCGCCCTAGGCTAAACCCCTTTCCTAATCCACCCAGACCCGGGGCCCAGGCCCCCATATTACAACCCAGATCCAAATGGCCTTTATCCTGGGGGGAAAAGGGGGAAAAAAAAACACAGCAAAAAATTTTTGACTTATAATATCCTTCACCAATTTAGAACGCAATATGTACCTTTTTAACAATGTACAGTGATAGGTATTAGTGCCCTCCAAGGTAACAAGGCAGAATAGAAGCCAAAGAAGAAACCCATGCTTCAACCGCTCAAAAGGGGAATGACAAGGGCAGACGGAAGTGGTACCCACAACCCGCGTTTGGCCAAAAAAAACCATCTTATTATTGGCTGAACTGTTTACTGTTAACGATGGGGCCCAAAAATGAGGTTTGTACATGACCGAAGAAAGGTTACGTCTCTTTGCAGCCACAGAAAACACTCCTGCTTACCCCAGTTTAGGACAGGTATGACGGCAGGTTAACTTTGATGTTACATTTTTTGGGGGGAAAGGGTTTTGAGAATTGGAAATATGAAATTAAAGTTTTTTTCTAACTGTTTAGAACAGGCCCTTGACTTAAATTTTAAAGAGACTTATAGAAATTTTTTGCTTAGCGAAATTTATCAAAATTTCGTTTTCAGGTAAATTTCCAACGTTTTCAAAGAAAATTCTCTGTTTTTTTTTTTTTTTTTTTTTAAATTTTTTGCTATGCAAAGACCTTTACAGGGATTTGGGGGGTCATCTCCCTGAACAAGGGATAAAGGGCGTCCCCATTTTGGTTTCAAACTCAGTAATATGCATCTTATTACGAAACTACCTGTCTTTGGCACATGAACTTAGTGTTTTTGCCCAATGATTTTTGGGAAGTTCAAAAAAAAATAAATTTTATATATATATAAATTTAAAAAAAAAAATTTTTTATATATATATATATTATAATATATATATATTTAAAAAATATTATATATATTAAATAATGACAGACGAAAACTATAGCACAAAAGAAATGATCTTTCTAATTCCCAAAAATTTCTAAATATTGATAAACTGACCTTTTTTAACATAAGCAAGTAAAAAGGGTTTATAACAAGATTCAATCAATATCGGTCAAAATAATTTGACAAATTTTTTTCATAATTACGACACTTATGAGTCGTGAAGGGGGCGGGAAAGGGGGTTACCCGTGAGTTTCATTGGATCAACACTAGTGACCCCCAAGTGTCGGTACAAACGTCCTTGAAACTCGTTCCATTAAAAAGGGCACCCTTTAAAAACATAAACGTTCCTCTGTGGGCAAGGGTAGACGGGCATTTTTATACGGGGGGAACCCTCCCCGATACTTTAATGGGTTCCTGGGGGAGGACCCAGACGGGTGCGCCTGGCTGCATACAGGAAGCTCCCAAAAAAAATATATCCAAGAGGTTTAAAATCGATAATAAAAAATACATTTAAAAAATTTTTCGGATCAGTGTCCCTAATAAAACGAAAAAAAAGTAAATTTTTTTAAAATTTGTATATTCTAAACTTTCACCTTTTAGTTTTTATGAAATTAATTAATAAAATGGGTCCCAATAAAATTCTTGCAAATGATATAAATTTTTCCTTTTGTAATGGAACTCATGTAACCTTTGGGTTAAAATATCCAAACCAAAAAACTAGTTTCTTCACAAAAAAATTTTTATAGCTGTTACAAAAAATCAGTCCCATCAACACTGATCTCCATTGCATCACCTCCCTAAACAACGTTGACCAGCCTAAAAGATATAAAATTCCTTGCAATACATGATAAATTGTCGCTTACCCATCAAGATACAACGTCCCCCACCGCCTAGGATACATGATCCATGGCTAATCAATGGAAAAAGTCTGCCACCCACCAAGATACATTACCCTTTGATCACCAAGACACATTGTACCTCACCCACCAGAATACGTTATGCTCTTCTTCTCAAGATACAAGATCTTCCCCGTCAACCAGAGAACATGATGCATCATTCACGAGGATACACTGTTCTTCGAAAGTTAGTGATACATGGTGCTCCATTCACTAAGGTTACATGATTCACTTCACACCAAGATACACGGTCTTCCACTCAACAAGTTATAATAACCTCTGGATAACTCCATACACAGTTCCCTACTAATCATGAAACATAGTAACCGACCCACCCACCTGGATACATGATCATTCACCAAGTTCGACACTAGGTCCCCCTTTCACCAGAATACATAGTAATATGTTTACCATGAAACAAGTTCTTCTCTTCTTTGTGATACATAATTTCACTGCAACTAATATTAATTATTTCCTGCTCACCAAGAAATATGGTTCCTTGCTAACCATGCATATAGTCACAGACCTGTGACGATGCAAGGTCCAAAAGACATCAATATACATAGTCGCCCATCCACCAGAACACGTGGTTCCCCACTCAACAGGATACATGGTTATTCATAAAAAGATACATGATCAATTAATGGCACCACCCTGCCCTGTACTCTGACACGCTAACCCTTCAAACACCAGGCTGCCTCGCCCATTCCCACGCCACCTCCACACACTATACCCCAGTCAACCAACTACTACAACAAACATGTCCTCCAATCAACACCCAGACCCACCCTCTACCACGCAACCCCTCCAAACAACACACTGCCTATTCTACTTCTACTCCACCCCTCCACTGGAATAACCTCACTGACCCATGCATTGCCACGTCACTCTTTCACACATACGCAGCCCTAAGAATTCCCACACTAACCTTCCAAACACTAAGCAGCTCCACCTACAACCACACCACTTCCCTTCACTAAATACCATGCTGTCCATCTCACAACCCCCCCCCAGACCTGTCAAACACCTTACTTCCCTATTTACTACCACGTCACTTATCCAAACACTATACCCTGCTTTACTCAGCCCTCCAAACACCATGCAGCCCAGTCCATTATCATGTCACCCCTCAAAAGACCACTCTCCCTCGCCCACTACCATGCCACCCATTCCATTCCAAACAAAATGCTGTCCTGCCCAATGCCGCGCCAGACATTTCCCATCAATATGGTGCCCCATTCACTACAGCACCATCCACTCCCAATCATCATGCTGCCCAGGCCACTTCCATGCCACCCCTCTCATGCAAACATCCCACTGTCCAGTCTACAGCCACACCACCTATCCAGTCGTCACTCTGACCCACACTATACCACGCCATTGTCTTCCCTCCCATCATCAAACTTCCCTCCCATCATCAAACTATGCTGCCCCGCCCATTACCTCGCCATACACTCCATTCCAATCACCTAGCTGCCCACGCCTGATTACCTGGTCCTTGACTATTGTCTTCCTCCTAATGTGCCTATACAACAGTTCGGGTCAGACTTGTCTTTCGATGCGTGTGTGTGCGTGTAGTCACCTATTTGTACTCGCCTATTTGTGGTTGCAGAGGTCGATTTATAGCTCCTGGCCCCTCCTCTTCACTGATTGCTACTGGGTCCTCTCTCTCCCTGGTCCATGAGCTTTATCAAACCTCATCTTAAAGCTATGTATGGTTCCCGCCTCCACTATGTCACTTTCTAGGCTATTACACTGCCTGACAACTCTATGACTGAAGAAATACTTCCTAACATCCCTTTGGCTCATCTGAATCTTCAACTTCCAATTGTGACCCTTTGTTTCTGTGTCCCATCTTTGGAACATCCTGTCTTTGTCCACCTTGTCTATTCTGCACAGTATTTTATATGTCGTTATCATGTCTCCCCTGCCCTTCCTGTCCTGCAGTGTTGTCAGGCCATTTTCCCTTAACCTTTCTTCATAGGACAATCCCCCTTAGCTCTGGGACTAGTCTTGTTGCAAACCTTTGCACTTTCTCTAATTTCTTTACCTGCTTGACCAGGTGTGGATTCCAAACTGGTGCTGCATACTCCAGTATGGGCCTGACGTAAATGGTGTAGAGAGTTTTGAACGATTCCATACTGAGGTATCGGAACGCTATCCTTAGGTTTGTCAGACGCCCGTATGCTGCAGCAGTTATCTGATTGATGTATGCCTCAGATGTGCTCGGTGTTATGCTCACCCAAAGTTCTTTTTCTTTGAGTGAGGTTTGAAGTCTTTGGCCACCTAGACTATACTGTGTCTGTGGTCTTCTTTGCCCTTCCCCGATCTTCATGACTTTGCATTTGGTAAAGGTTTTATTCAAGGAGGCAATTGCTGGACCAGGGTTGTACCCGTCCGGTCCTTTGTGTCCCCCCGACCCAACTGATTTAATTCTTCATTAACTTTTAATCTCGGAAAAAAGGGACATTCTGAGCCATCCCTTCCCTTTGTCATTCCTATACCAAAAACAGCACATTTCCCAGGAGCCCCTGGGGACCCCGCTTTTCACAGGCGCCCTCTGACACCTCTCCCGTACCAAAGACTTGTTGTTTCCTCCCTGTCAGGGATTTTTGATCCATAAGGCCTTTCCTGTTATGTGTGCTGATCCTCTAAATTTTGCGTAACCTCTTGTGAGGAACTGTGTTGAAGGGCCCTTTTTGCAATCCAAAAAAATGCGTTGTCCTCCCCCTCTCTCTTTTCTTTCTTCTGTACCTTCATAAAAAATCAGTAGGGTTTTTGACCAGGATTTCCTTTCCCAAAACCCTGCTGCTTGTCGATTAGCCTTGTTTTTTCCAGTGCTCCACCACTCTCCTCCTGTATCTTCTCCCTGACTTTGCATACTTCCCTTATGGCACGGCGTGTTTAAAGCTTCGGTCTGGGACTATATTTCCATCTTCCCAAACCCAGGGAGTTGCCCCCTTTCAATGGATGTGTTGAAGATCTTTGTTAATTGCACCCACAGCATCTCTGCTCCCTCTCTATGGACCCACGGAGAGATGTTGTCTGGCCCCACCACCTTTGAGGTATCAAGTTCACACAGCAGCTTCTTCACCTCCTCCTCGGTTATGTGTGCCTCATCCACATGTCGTTGTACCTCCCTGTTTTGATTTCCTGGAGTCCTAACGGTTTCAACTGTAAATACTTTTTAAAATCTAGTGTTGAGCTCCTCACATACCCCTTGGTCGTTTCTTGTGAACTCCCCATCATCCTTCCTCAGTCTGATTACCTGGTCTGACTGTTGTTTTCCTCCTGATGTGGCTATACAACAGCTTTCAGGTCAGATTTGACTTTCGATGCTATGTCATTTTTGTATTGTCGCTGAGCTTCCCTTCTTATCTGTTCATATTCGTTTCTGGCTCTTTGGCTGATCTCTTTATTTTCATGGGTCCTTTGTCTTCTGTGTCTTTTCCATTCTCTAGTACACCTAGTTTTTGCCTCGCTACACCTTTGGGTGAACCAAGGACTCGTTCTGTTCTTCCCATCATTTCTGTTTCCCTTGGGAACAAACTTCCCCTCTGTCTCCGTGCATTTTGTTGTCACTTAGTCTATCATTTCTTTTACTGGTTTTCCTGCCATTTCTCTCTCCCACTGAACGTCTTGCACAAAGTTCCTCATGCCTGTGTAGTCCCCCCTTTTGTAGTTTGGTTTTTCCCATCCTATTCCTGCTACTCTCTCCACTTGTACCTAAACTATGTCGTCAAAGCACAGAACCACATAATCACTAGCTCCTAGGGGCCTTTAATACATGATATCGTCAATGTCTGAACTACTCAAGGTGAATACAAGATCCAGTCATGCTGGATCATCCTCACCTCTCTCTCTGGTAGTGTCTCTAATATGTTGATGCATGAGGTTTTCCAGTACCATATCCATCAACTTGGCTCTCCATGTTTCACGACCCCATGGGGCTCCAGGTTTTCCCAGTCAATCTCCTCGTGATTGAATCACCCATACTAGGAACTTTGCACCCCTGATTGGCTCTCCTGGCAACCTCGCTGTGGTGTCACCATGCTCTGTTGCTCTCTTTCGTATTCTTGTCTTGCCTCCGCAGTTTTTGACAGTGAAAATACTGCATTACCACCTTATGGCCCTCAGCTGGATTGTTCCTACTAAGTATTTTCCCTTTCACCTATGCTATCCATTCCTTCCATTTTTCAATCCCCCACCGATTTTTAAGGGAGCATGTCAACTCCTCCTCCCCCCTCACCCTCATCTTTTTGAGGATTTGATATCCGGGTGGAAAGATTGCATCTGGTGGTCTGGGGGGTACGTTGGGGTCCAGGAAGTAGGAGACCTGATAAGGAACTATGGGTTTGGTTGCTGTGGGGTGGAGTTTGTAATGAGGTGGGAGGGGGCATGGGATATGGCATGTGTGTTTTGGGTTAGAATGTTTGGTTGCATTGGGGTTCTCCTGGTTGAGGGGATTCTCTAGGTGGTTGTGAGGAGGTGTATATGATCATCCTCCTGAATCTGGGTTCTCCTGTCTATCTCCATCTTCACGTCTTTCCTCCTTTCGTCGTTATACCATCTCTCGTAGTTTCTGCCTTTCTTCTTGTGTTCTGTCGAGGTCGAGATACACCTTCCGGGATGCTGGCTATCCCTTTGTCTTGCTTTCTCCTGCAGGATCCTGTTTTTTTTGCCGATTCCCGCCCTTTAAAGTCACTTTCACCCGTCGGGTTTTTCTTGGTGTATGTACTCACCTTTTGTGGTTGCAGGGTCGATCTTTGCTTCCTGGACCTGTGTGTGTGTGTTGTGTGGGGTGTGTGTGGTGTGTGTGTGTGTGGGGTGTGTGTGTGTGGGGTGTGTGTGTTGTGTGGTGTATGTGTGTGTGTTTGTTTTGGTTGTGTGGCTGTCTGCCCTGTCTGATTGTTTATCTTTTTGTGAATTAGTTGTACATTTATTAATTTTCCTGATATTTGCCTAGGTGGTAGGGAAAATAAACAGTTTTTCGTCGTATTCTTCTTTTTTTTTAAAATATATCTGGCCTCGTTTATGTTATTAATCAGATTTTATTACACGGTTAATATATGCCCATAGTGGTCCCGTCTATCATCCATTTAAGTCAGTAAATCCTCAAAACTTAAGTTTCTGCTGCTATTAATCTAGTTTCATCACCTCGCAAGTGATAAATTTATAAATTAATCACTGGGCTGCTGAATCTTGATCATTAATCATTTATTTATTTGATTACATAAATAAAAATGATTGTTCATTACATAAATTGCAATTTACAATTCAATTAAACGTGTAAAATCAAATTTTGCATGTCTTTTTTTTATGTAAAATACAATTTTTATATTATATATGAAGAAAGTGAAGAGTTTTGTTTTGCATACTCTGGAAAATATATTATGTTTAGATTAAAAATTAATAAAAATAATACATTATTTTATTTTATTTTCAGCTTCTTTCTAGAGGAGTATTTGGAAGTGTAAGTATTTCAATATATTGAATTATAAGTATAAAGTTTCTTGAAATTGTTTTACAGTATTAATTTGACAGCAACACCCATTTAAACACAATATTTACTTTACAATACCTTCCTGAAATTGTGTTTTTTTTAATTATGTATTATGTAACATAGGAACTAATAAGATAAATAATTTATGTTCCGGTCATTTCTAAAAAAGGGGCCAGACAAGATTACCTAAATTTAATTTTTTCACAATAAACTCTGGTTGGTTGCTACTTGTTTATAGTCAAGTAAGGAAGGTAATGTTAAGTATATGGGGCGAGAAGGTTGATGTACAAGCATCTGGAAAGTGAGGAATATTAACAAAATTTTGTGAATGCTTACTTAAAATATATATATATACTCATAATATTAAATAATAATGAATATTATATAACAAATCCGTTCACCAATAATGTTCCAGTTAACATGATTAAAAGCAATATAATCCATTTCCTTCCGTCAGGTACCATTTTTTTCAAGTTTTAGTATTCAAATTTTGATTTTTTTAAATGTACTTCTTTACTGACATCTCGACACTAGCAACTAAATACCATATATACACTAGAAATTCTGACTCTTCTTGACGAAGTGCATTTCAGAATGAGCTCATTAAATATGCTGAAGATATTTCTTATTTAAGCATAATTTTAGTTGGACACACTGATGCTGGCCCCAGTGGGAAGTAATATCTTGGCAAGAGATTTATGTCCATTCATTCCTCTAGCAGTACGTCTGGTCCTTCTTGAGGAGAAATATGATAAGGTGAGTACAATGTTGGAGCACACAATAGCTGCAGACCATACTTTTAATTTTGTTTCCTCTTGATATATGACAAATGATCTTTCATTGTCATCCAGTTACATATCAATAATTATTAACACATAGAACCATTTACTGACACTTGAACTGTCTCAACGAACGATGATATAGGAAAGTACAAAGAAGTGCCAGGGACTCTTGCGAGAGGCAAGACTTGCTGACGGTGGCAGATACGAGCTACGTACTGTAGGATGTTTCCACCAAGGACAACTGTTTCTTAAGTCTTCTCTCCATCGCCCTATAACCTCTCTCAAAGGTGGACTACTACGAGTTTCATATATAAAGGTAAGAAAAGTGATATATATAATATATATATATATATATATATATTATATATATATATATAATATATATATATATATATATATATATATATATATATAATATATATATATAATAAATAATATATGTCGTGCCGAATATGTAAAACTGGTCAATTAGCAAGAACTCATTTAAAATTAAGTCTTTTAAAAAAATTTATCTTATACATTTAAAGATACATTTTTCTCATTAATGTTAATGTAAAAAAAATTTAAATTTTGCACCAAAAGAAACTTAGAAAACTTACCTAACCTTATTATAACAAGCTCAATTTATTTTAGCCTATCCCAACTAAATATATTTTAAATACGTTTACAGTAATTTAATACTAAACAAACACAATGAAATATATTTTTTTCGTTAGGTTTAGAATGATTTTTTGCGAAATTATTGCAATTACTGTAAACAAATATAAAATATATTTAGCTGGGTTAGGCTAAAATAAGTTGTTCTTCTTATAATAAGGTTAGGTACGTTTTCTAAGATTCTTTTGGTGCAAAATTAAAAATTTTTACATTAACATTAATGAAAAAAAATATATCTTTAAACGTATAAGAGAAAATTTCGGAAAGGACTTAATTTTAAATGAGTTCTTGCTAACTGACCAGTTTTACATATTCGGCACGACACACACACACACACACATATATATAATATATATATATATATATATATATATATATATATATATATATATATATATATATAATATATATATATATATATATATATATATATATATATATATATATATAATTATATATATGTATATATATATATATATATATATATATATATATATATATATATATATATATATATATATATATATATATATATATATATATATAATAATTATAGGGGATAAGTCTGTTGAGTATACCTGGTAAAGTGTATGGTAGAGTTATAATTGAAAGAATTTAGAGTAAGACGGAGAATAGGATAGCAGATGAACAAGGAGGCTTTAGGAAAGGTAGGGGTGTATGGACCAGGTGTTTACAGTGAAACATATAAGTGAACAGTATTTAGATAAGGCTAAAGAGGTCTTTGTGGCATTTATGGATTTGGAAAAGGCGTATGACAGGGTGGATAGGGGGGCAATGTGGCAGATGTTGCAAGTGTATGGTGTAGGAGGTAGGTTACTGAAAGCAGTGAAGAGTTTTTACGAGGATAGTGAGGCTCAAGTTAGAGTATGTAGGAAAGAGGGAAATTATTTCCCAGTAAAAGTAGGCCTTAGACAAGGATGTGTGATGTCACCGTGGTTGTTTAATATATTTATAGATGGGGTTGTAAGAGAAGTAAATGCGAGGGTCTTGGCAAGAGGCGTGGAGTTAAAAGATAAAGAATCACACACAAAGTGGGAGTTGTCACAGCTGCTCTTTGCTGATGACACTGTGCTCTTGGGAGATTCTGAAGAGAAGTTGCAGAGATTGGTGGATGAATTTGGTAGGGTGTGCAAAAGAAGAAAATTAAAGGTGAATACAGGAAAGAGTAAGGTTATGAGGATAACAAAAATATTAGTGATGAAAGATTGGATATCAGATTGGAGGGAGAGAGTATGGAGGAGGTGAACGTATTCAGATATTTGGGAGTGGACGTGTCAGCGGATGGGTCTATGAAAGATGAGGTGAATCATAGAATTGATGAGGGAAAAAGAGTGAGTGGTGCACTTAGGAGTCTGTGGAGACAAAGAACTTTGTCCTTGGAGGCAAAGAGGAGAATGTATGAGAGTATAGTTTTACCAACGCTCTTATATGGGTGTGAAGCGTGGGTGATGAATGTTGCAGTGAGGAGAAGGCTGGAGGCAGTGGAGATGTCATGTCTGAGGGCAATGTGTGGTGTGAATATAATGCAGAGAATTCGTAGTTTGGAAGTTAGGAGGAGGTGCGGGATTACCAAAAATGTTGTCCAGAGGCTGAGGAAGGGTTGTTGAGGTGGTTCGGACATGTAGAGAGAATGGAGCGAAACAGAATGACTTCAAGAGTGTATCAGTCTGTAGTGGAAGGAAGGCGGGGTAGGGGTCGGCCTAGGAAAGGTTGGAGGGAGGGGGTAAAGGAGGTTTTGTGTGCGAGGGGCTTGGACTTCCAGCAGGCATGCGTGAGCGTGTTTGATAGGAGTGAATGGAGACAAATGGTTTTTAATACTTGACGTGCTGTTGGAGTGTGAGCAAAGTAACATTTATGAAGGGATTCAGGGAAACCGGCAGGCCGGACTTGAGTCCTGGAGATGGGAAGTACAGTGCCTGCACTCTGAAGGAGGGATGTTAATGTTGCAGTTTAAAAACTGTAGTGTAAAGCACCCTTCTGGCAAGACAGTGATGGAGTGAATGATGGTGAAAGTTTTTCTTTTTCGGGCCACTCTGCCTTGGTGGGAATCGGCCAGTGTGATAATATATATATATATATATATATATATATATATATATATATATATATATATATATATATATATATATATATATATATATATATATAATGGAATCACGAAACAAGTGATTTTAAATCATTTACCAAACTGCGGCACGCCAGGACCCGACCCTACGAACCTTGTACCTCCTCCAGAGACAGAACAATACACGCATCACCTTACCACTACGCCACTGAACATGGTGGGCGAAAAATCATGACGCCTTTATCCATGTGATCACACAATCCTTAAGAGTAGCGCATCCAGCGGAACTGGATGTTGTACTCACTACCCAAGGACATACGTTGGTGTGGATGAATCTAGGTTAATTTAATTTTACTTCCTATTTGGTGTACTAGTACAACGAGCAGTATTTTATATTATTTCACCCATGAACAAGTAGCATTGATCAATAACAACAATAATACTGGCAGGCCAAACCAGTATGGGTTCGACTCCTTGATTAGTCACACTGTTGCTATTGAATAATACCACTTGTTCGTGTTATTATGGTACACAGTACTTAAAGGATACATTGCTGATACAAAGATGGTATATGCAGTATATGAGGTTTGAGTGATACATGTCAAGTGGATACTGTTACATGTTTATCACAAATTATATTGCGAAATCTTATCCAGCTCCTCAGACCTGGGGTGCATACTCAGAATTCAGCAGTCATTACCCTAAATAACAAGAAAAGGCATAATAATACCGTGACTGGAACGATACACAGATAGCCCGCACATAAAAGAGAGAAGCTTACGACGACGTTTCGGTCCGACTTGGACCATTTACAAAGTCACAGTGTGGCTTTGTAAATGGTCCAAGTCGGACCGAAACGTCGTCGTAAGCTTCTCTCTTTTATGTGCGGGTTATTTGTGTACAGTCATTACCCCTCTGAACCGCAGCACTGAGTCACTGGAACAAAAAGTTAGCCGCGTAGGATTTCTAGCTACACTGATGAGTCTTCTGCCTAGCTCCTTAAGAAACTTAGATGCACAGTTTCCCCTTGGGGCCAAGGGTCTCCAAGCCTATGGGAACAAACATATAATGATGGGAAAGTTTTAGACTTTTGTGACTCCTTGAAGCTGGCTGCTGCCCTTCCTTCTTCCCTGGTGTATTGGAGATAGGTATCAGCCAATGTGGATGAACATGTGTACTCCCACACCACCTGTTTGCCGTCTGTCCAGGCATAGTTGCGTATTTGGGGTGGCTCCCTTATTGTTAGGCATCCATCTGTTGTAAGACTCCTCTTGATGATGTTATTAATCTCTTCATGCCTTGCGATGTTTCTCTCGGGTCTAGACCAAACAAGACCATGGTACCAGACTCGGTCTACCGATTCACTGCAGCAAATACCCTGTATACGGCGAGAATAGGGGTGGGAAGGAGACGGGCAATGCCAACGCTGTTGGTCTGTAGGTCGAGACATGTGCCAACGGAGGGGATGGGAACAGCCAACAAGTAGTCCCCTGCATGAGAAGTTTTCACTGCTAGAAGGAGGGCCTTATCCTTCCCAGACACACTCTGAAACATCGTTGACCTATATTTTCCAGTACTGGATCATCCCAGCGTGACTGTAGTTGTAGGGGAGAGTAGATCTGGTTTCAGAGCTTGTCAGATTTCCCAAAGCATGGCTCCATCAGGAACTTCATCATTGTCCCTAAGGTGTTCAGGGAGATGCACTGCTACAAGTTTACTGGATGCAACACATGTGACAAGAAAGCAAGCAGCGCAGTCTGTGATGCCTTGTTGACACCAATGACACTTCTGACTAGAAGTGTAGCTTGGTCCCACTGCCCGTCTTCTAGAGCAAGGTTGAGTACTTTTGTAAAATTGTTTCTCAGGATACTGCCATATTCATGCAGTATATTGTTATTATATGAGGCACATCTTGGGAAAAATGTTATTCTGGGCAAATTCAAGCATCGTGGGTGTCAAGATTGCCTATTCGTTGTTCCATTCTCCTCAACTCGTCGAGTTTCTTCCTGAGAACTGAGTCAGTTCAACAGCATCAGTTGCCAGAGGTACTCCAAGCAAGACTGTGGGAGCAATGACTGATGCACCTGGTAGCCTTCATCTCAGTGCGTCCATTACTTGTTGATTGACTGAGATTATTCCGCATTTGGAATAATCTCAGTCAATCAACTGAGATTATTCCACATTTCCTGTCCCCGAGTCATCACCTGGTCAAGATCATCTACAAGGGACTCGTTTGTATCTGCTAGTGTGCCATCATCCAGGAACCAAAGGTTTAACTCACTGGTCAGTCTGACTGTGACTTCCCTAACCACTATACAGAAGAAAAATGGTGCGAGAGGATCTCCTAGCTGGACACTCTCTGATGATTTGATTTCATGCTCTCCTAACAGGAGCATTGATTCCTTGCTATATCGAGCTGAAACAAAAGGGAAGAGACCAGGGAAATATGCTTGTGCAGTTTTTAATACCATGCGTCTTCTCAGGAGATTAAAGGCATTCATGAAATCTAATTTTACCACGGCACTGTCCTCAGGTTGATTGTTGATATACGACCTTGTTGCATGAACTGCTGGATCGCATCCTTGAGAGACCCCAAATTCAACCTGGTTTTGTTGAAGCATCATGGCCGCCTCTGTGTGAATACTTCAGACAGCAGATTTGAAAACAAGATGGCGAAGTGTTGCCTACGACAACTGGCCTAATTCCTTCAAGCTTCTATTTTCAAGGGCACAGAATGTTGCAACAAAAAAGAAAAAAAATATTTTGTCAGGAATCAGAACAGCCAAGGAGTTGCTAAGGAGCCTTGTGATCTCAGAAAGCAGTGTCTCTGCAATTTCCCCGATAACTGGATTAATAATTTTTTTAAATGCTATGGTCTTATTCCAGTGTAGCTCCCAGCAGAGTGAGATTGGAACGACATCGTTGTTTTTATAAACACCTGAGTGTTGCACAAACAGTAGTTCCACAGTGAGGACATTGGTCTCAAAACTGTTGATACACCTGGTTTCCCTGCCAGGGAAACCAGGGGCATCCCTGAAGGCAACTGTATCTTCGAGAGTGATTAGTCTGATTGCCCCCACTGTATTGCTCTCTTCAACTTTTTTGCTCACCTGGAATTCTTAGGTGGTCTGCCTTTCCCATTTTTGTATAGGATGGGATGGCGAATGAGAATGTTATCTCTGGGAAAGTGTCTTAAAGAATTAATGACCATTGAGGCTAACCTCTTTCTCCTTCTTTCGGGCTAAGCAGACATTGCCAAAAAGTAACAAGCTGTGGAACTTTTAGAAAAGTGGAACCATCGTTTACTTTTTCCAAGCGATCTGTGAGTTTCCCAGCTGTGTGTGGATGGGCTGCTTTGGGAATATGTGTGAATGTCCTGGTAGCTGTTGCTTTAATTGTTTCTAAGATATTATCTGAGGAGATGAGGTCTGTTGGAGTGTATTCAGGTGCTGGAAGCGGCTGTGGATCATCACTTTCCACGGGAGGATATCCAGAAGCTGGGTAGTTACCATGTTTATGGAGGAAATCATTAGTGTTGAGGAAATAAACCTGTAAACATGATCGACACTAGCCTCTCCTAGCATAGCCAGCCGTGCCATTTTCCTGGCTGCTAGCGTCCTCCTGATTGGCTAGACTGTAGGAGTAGAGTACGACATGTTGGGTGCAGCAAGTTTGTGAATGCAGGGAGGGTGTATCGTGCGTGTAAAAGGTACTGAACTTCACCGTGAAGACCTGGTGAGACATGAAGGACGTGAAGGGAAAACTGCCCTTTACAGTAGAGGTGGCAGTCTGGTGAAGAATGTTAGGCAGTGGGGTTGGGGGAAGCATGGCATTCACTGTGCACTTGATGTATATTGATGCACATGGGCTTACACAATTTACATTGTTAACACTGTCTAACAATATACACAACATTATTTGTTTCCCAAGCATATCGTGAAAGATGTGGGTATGTGCACTGCTTTCACTGCTTCGCTTCCCTCCACATACACCCCGCGCCTCTGACCCCTCCCCTCTTCCCCAGAGAAGGGAAAGGCGGCACTGACTGGTCACTCCTTAGTTACTCTCAACAACACAGTTTCCCACAACCTATGCCTCGGATTATTCTATGCATCGGCAGATATTTGTCTCTAAATTAACTGGAAGCATGGCATATGGTACTGGAAGTAGTGACATAAAAACTGACGGTGACGACAACGAAATGGACTAAATATGACAAAAGAGGGACCAGCATTTAAGTACCAGACCTGCTGCCAGACGTGAACCAGACATGAGACGTTTTCCACTACAATGAAATAACTGACCTCCATATCAACTGCACCAGTGTTTAACGGGAAGACAACATGGCAGAAAACCTGATCAACTAAATCTCCAAGGAAATGACAGGTCTGTAGTGACTTTTTCTTCAGTGCCAAACGAGGGAAAGAATTGAGATTTAAAAAACAGGGCTGACCGGCCAGTCCAAACAGCCCCGCTACTTGCCAGACTACAACTAGCCGAAGTGAAATTCACATCTTTACTGACGTTCATCTTTGACAGTAGCATCAGATCTGTATCCCCATCATCATATCACCGTACCAGTGGTAAAACGAGAGGCGAAACACAGGAGACAACGTCAAATCAACAGTACAAAACACCAAGTTATAGGTCGGATATCCCCAGTGCCATCGTGAGAAAGAAGTGAATAGTTATGAACAGTCAAGTTAATGTTTTAGTAGCTGACTATATTCAGCTGACCAGTGTACAGTGAGAGAAATCATAGCAGAAAACGCCAAAAATATAACTATAAACTCAAGGAAAGTCAGGTTGTAGGTGCGTTTACTTACTCCCTCAGTGTTTTAAAAATCTGAGTCAGCAGAACAGGTTCCGGCAGACAACAACACAACACAACCCCGATAAAGAAATGGAATATGAGGGATTTGGAAGGATAAAACCATGGATTAAACTTTCTGATCTACAGAATGGAAAGGAGTTAAGAAGTTAAATGAGGAATCCAGACTGTGAATGAGGAGGGAAGGGGAGTGGTGTAAAAAGGGGGTAACTGTAAGGGTTTGTGAAGTTAAGGGAAAAGTGAGCAGTGAAAGAGGGTTTTGAAGAGGAATTTACTAGTAATTCAGTGGTGATTGCTAAGCAGATACTAAAGTACTAGGACTAGGAAAGAGAAATAAATAGTATTGTATATGAATAAAAAGAGCGAAGAGTGAAAAGGGCAGGCATTAGGGGGTACAGGCTGCCATAATTATATTTTATATTTCTTCTTCAATTCCATGAAGACGAAATCAGTCATGGGCAGGAAAAGGTGAATGGAGTAACAGCGCCCTGGACAGTAAAAGCCCAACATATGCCATCCTACCCCAGGAAACGTAACATGTCACTATCGCCGCAAGGTATGGCACACCCGCATACCCAAAACAAAAACAGTGGGCACACAGCTTCTTATTGTAGCCGCTCTTAAGCGGTGATAACCAAAATTAATCCAGACCTCAAACTATTGTGCAAGGCAAACAGACAGATAAATGACGGCGATAATGACGTCTAAGTAGCAAGGAATGATAACCTTAACTCCATAGTGAAATGCATACATAGTCCCAATGTGAGGACAATACAGCCCATTATTATCTCAAACATTACCAAACAGGGGCCGTACACGTACTAAAGTACGCATGAAAACAGAAAAGGCACCATATGTAAAATGTGTAACAGGTGGGTGCATGATGGATGTATGTACAATTTATAACAACGGTGCCAGAATTTCATTTTTAGTGTAACAAAGGCACTTTGGCACAGTTACCTCTTTAGCGTGATGACATTTAATTATACAAATGACCCATTGCCATATAATTGATGATTATGATTGTTTTATTAAAACAGGCCTTCACTTTATTCATGTCACTGCAAGATCACTTCTCTAAATTGGCAAAGATTAGAGTCCAGCTAAACAAAAAAAATTAGGGCGGCAGTTATAACCATCTCTGAAATCTTGGTATGGATGATACGGTGACTGACGACGAAGGTCAAAAAATAGATGGTTACCTATATAAAACGCTTAGATAGAACAGAATGGGTGTGTAGTATGTGCCTACATTAGAAATGACTTAGCTTACAACCCAAGACCTGATTTAAATAACTATAACTGGAGATTCATGGTTTGAAGTGCTGCTTTCCCACGACCAAACCCAACTTAGTAGGTACGATACCGCCCTCCTACCCAAGACCAGTTCTTATAAGACTTTCCAGAGTCGTGTCCGGAGTTTGCAAACATTGCGAGAAACAATAATACTGGGCGACTTCAAATATCTGTTTTCAGCATCAAAATAAACGGCTAGGCAAAAGGTATAAGCAAATCTAGGATTAAATAGTCACACTCAACAATTAATACTCCAACCCGGATCACACAGTTCCCAGCCAACCTAATTGACCACATACTTTGTAACCACTCTGAGAACATTAGTCTGTCAGGCGTCATTACCACAGGTCTTAGTGATCATTTCATCATTTACTGCACCAGGAAAATCACTAGGGATAGGATAGGCCTACACAGGACAATAAAAATGAGGTCAACTAGAAACTACAGTAAAGAAACACTGGTAAATAGGCTACACAATTGTGACTGGACAGAGATAACAAGTTGCACGGACGTAAACGATGCCTGGGAAAAATTCAAAACAATGTTCACTACCATCCTTGATAATATTGCACCAGTTAAAGAGGTTAGGATTAAACGAAGAACTGAACCCTGGATGAATACTGAGATATTAGATAATATGAAATTCAGAGACCAGCTGCTAAAAAGATTTAAAGCAAACAGACAGGATATTGCAGCACTAAATGAATTCCAAAGGGTGAGGAACAGAGTACAGAGACTTATAAAAGGAGCAAAGGCAAAGCACTACTGCTCAAAAATTGAAGAGTATAAGCATAACCCCAGAAAGCTCTGGCAACAACTAAAACAGTTGGGGTATAGCCATAAGCCAGTAGATAGGTCTAACATAGTACTCACTATCGATAATGAGGTATGCCACGAAACATCTAAGGTGGCAAATTGCTTTAATTCATACTACACATCTGTTGCATCAACACTAGTAAGTAAACTACCAGCTGCATCAAATACCTTTAACACAGACTCTGATAAGTTTCAAACATACTATACCAATAAAGGGGTAACCCCAAACAGTTGTCAACTAGTAAGTGTATCTCATGACTTTATTCAAAAAGAACTAAGCAGGTTAAACCCAACTAAGAGCACAGGCCCTGATAACATCCCGTCTAAGTTCCTAAAAGATGGTGCTTCTGAACTGTCAATCCCTATTGCTCACATAATAAATCTATCAATCACCACTAATACCGTACCGGAGGGGTTCAAGGAGGCCAGAGTTATTCCTATCTTCAAGAAAAATAGTAGGTCTGATGTAAGCAACTATAGGCCTGTTAGTATACTCAGTATAATATCTAAAATTCTAGAGAGGGCGGTGTATTCTCAAGTAGTTAAGTACCTTAATGACAACAACATTCTCCATAGCTATCAATCGGGCTTTAGAAGATCCTACTCAACCGACACCTCCCTTATTAATCTGATGGATTACCTGAGAACTGAAATGTCAAAGGGGAACCTCATAGGTATGGTAACCTTAGACCTGCAAAAGGCCTTCGATACTGTCAACCACAATATATTATGTAATAAACTTCAAGCTATCGGTATAGGTTCTGTAGACTGGTTTAAGTCCTACCTTAGCAACAGGAGACAAATAGTCAAAATCAACAAAACAGAATCAGAACCCCTGCCGATAACATGTGGAGTTCCCCAAGGTAGTATTCTGGGTCCCTTATTATTCTTATGTTATGTCAATGATATGCCTATCAGTGTCAAGTGCAAACTCCTACTGTATGCAGATGACAGTGCTCTGTTAGTGTCAGGTAAAGACCCACAAGATATTGCTAATGTTTTAACACTGGAACTGGAGTCCTGCAGCAAATGGTTAGTAGACAACAAACTATCATTACACCTAGGGAAAACTGAAGCCATTCTCTTTGGCACTGTAACATAAACTGAGAAGGGTAAATAATTTTAAATGTCATATGTAATGGGGAGCCCATCACTTTGGTTTCATCAGTAAAAAATATTTGGGAATCCCCGTTTGACCCATGCAGTCAGGAGAATTGATAGGGAACAGTGTAGTAAAGAAGCGAATGCCAGAGTGAAGTTCCTGTATAGACTAGCACAGTGTCTACCTAACTGAGGCTCGCAGGACCCAATGTCTAGCCCTTATACAGTGCCATAAGGATTCTTCCGCTTGCTCTTCTTGGAAATACTCTGCCTTGACAAAAAAAATGAAAGATAGACTGCAGATCACCATAACAAAATCGAAGATTTATCTGGTGCTGGACCAAGGAACATGTAGGCCAGGATGAAATTACAGCAGTTGGGATATCGGAATGTTGAAGACAGAGTAAAACAACTGAAGCTAAATCCTGTTTATAAAAATTGCTCACAAACAATGTCATAATATCTTTCTGTCAATTAGGTCAAGGTAGAACCAAAGGCAATCCATAGACTAGTGGGAGAGAGCACACACTTTGTAGTACCCACAGTCCGCGGCCAAGCTTCAAACACCTTCTATTGTAACAGCAAAAAGGAATGGAACCAGACTTCTGCCCGCACATGTCAAAGCCGTCAAAGCATGAACCAGTTCAAGAAGAGTGCCAAAAAGGTGTCTATTGAATGTAGCTACAGAAAGGGAGGGAAAGATTTTCTATTTTTTTAGCTTAACATACGTGTAAATTTACCTGTATACCTAGTAATGACCCTCGTATCGTAATATCCTTAATGACCTTGGTGTAGTAGATAGTCTTTTCGTAAGATAATAAGATTTATCTCATTGTAGAATAATAAGAAAATAATATAAAACCTTTATATTATAATATAAGGTAAAAGCCCCAATGGAAATAAGTCACTCTGCAGACTTTTTTGGGTTTATCCTAGGTTCTCTACACATATGGCTGCTACGAAATGAATAATTCAATGTCACTGTATTGTGTATACATGAATAAACTTACTTAACTTACTTACTTATTGTTAAGACGCTTCTCAAAGGTTTGCATAAGCAATAAACCTCTCCAGCACCACACACAGTTAGGCCTAATCATCCCTATACCCACCTTCCAGGATTTTTCCCATTAGCACCACACCACCCTCCAACACCCACTATCACTCATCAACCTTCAAAAGAACTTGAACGATGCACTGGAATGTCTTCTCGCTACACTGGAAACCTCCAAAAATATTCATACTGATTCCTGTTTGGTCTTGACCTGGTCAGTCTCTTTGATCAGAGGGAATTCGAAAACTCCTGCCTCTTACCGTCCATGTGTGAAACTCATGGCCAAGAAGTTATATAATATATAGGCTCAAGGCAGTGCAGCGCAGCTCATAGCAGCAAATGGACCTTCATCAAGGACTTATCAGAAGACAAGGCCGTAGTCAAACTTGACTTTAGAAGTGCTTTTAATATGGTGAAAGGAGATGTGGTCTTGCCCGCCGTTCGGGATCGGTTCTCCAGTCTTTTCTCTTCATTTCAGCTGGCTACAGCAAACCCTTAATTCTTTTCTTTGGCGAACATGGAATTCCCTCATCAAAGGGAGTTCAGCAGGCTGACCCACTTGCTCCACTACTCTTCTGCTTGCAGTAAGAGAAATAACTTTCAATCCTGCACAGCGAGCACCACAACTGTACGGATGAAGGCACTCTAGCAGGTACTGAAGAGTCCCTACTAGAGGACCTGCAACTGCTGAAGACACAGGGAGAAACCTTGGGTCTCATCCTCAACCCCTCCAAGTGTGAAATCATCTCATCGAACCAGGAAATAATCAGTGCTGTGTGAACAATCCTCCCGGAAGTCTCTAATACCACTCCATCCAACAATACTCTCTTGGGAGCACCTCTGGGTCACCAGGCCATCGACACGGTCCTCAAGGACAAATTGAATGACCTGAAGAGAATGTAGGAGAGAATAAAAGATCTCGATGCCCATGATGCCCTGTATCTCTTCACAAGGTGTCTCACTCTGAAAAGACTCACTTCCTGAGGTACACAACCTCTTTTGACAACCCAACACTCAAGGAATATGACTCACTCTTGAGATCAATCTTTAAGGCACTGAATCTGTCACTGGAAGATCAGAATAGGGATCAGGCAACTTTCCCAGTGTGACTGGGAGGTGTAGGGGTGCACAAAGCAACGCAGGTAGCTTTACTGCATTTCTGTCTTCGTGTTTGGCTTCCAGTGGACTAGTCGAGGAGGTTGACCCCGAACGCTTGAGAGGTGCAGTGGGAGCTCAAGACCCTCGGTTCATTGAAGCAGCTGTGTGGTGGGACACCCTTGCCGGCTCCTCCAGTAGACCAGCTCCTCTCAAAGAGCACTGGGACAGACCGATCATGGAAAAAATCGCCAACACAATGCTCTCCAATGCTTAAGGAAAGGACAAAGCTCGTCTCTTAGCGGTGAAGGCACAGCATGCAGGAGATTTCCTTCTAGCTGTTACCAATTCCTCTCTGGGCACTCGACTCGACTCCCAGGACATTCGGATTGGTGTTGCTGTTCGCCTAGCCGCCCCCATACTCACCGAACATAGGCGTATTTGCGGTGCTAGAGCGAATCAATTCGGACTTCATGGTCTCGGACTTCATGGTCTCGTGTGTCACACATCAGAAAGGAAGTATGGTAGTCATGAGGAGGTCAACGACATCATAGAGAGAAGCCTCGCCACACCCCGTTGCCCAGCTCAACGGGAACCCCAAATACTGAGGTCTGACAGAAGTCAAAAGCGTCCTGAAGGAGCCACTGTGCTACCCTGGAAGGATGGTAAGCAGTTTGCCTGGTACTACACATGTGTAGCCATATTGGCAGACACCTACTTGTCATACTCCGAAGCTGAAGGGGGTAGTGCTGCCTGCTACAGGGAGACCCAGAATACCCACAAATATGATGGTCTTTCCCCCTTGCACTAACTTCATCCCAATAGTACTTGAAAAGTATTAGCATTCCAGGGGAATATCTTGATTATCCTCACTCCACTGTATTGCCCTCTTCAATTATTTTTGCTCACCTGGACAATGATTTTCTCTGTCAGTGGAGTTATTGGGTCCGTCTTTCTCATTTTTGTGTTGACTGGGGAAGACGAATGAAACTGTTAACTCTAGAAAAATCTCTTTAATGACTTAATGGCCGAAGAAGCTAGCGACTTGCAACCTCATGCCGGCACAGCTAAGCAGACATTGGTAAAAACAGAAACCGTTTGTTCCATGACTTTATGGTGGGTTGAGCATTTACGATAGTAGAACCGTCATTTATATTTTTCTGTTCCCAGATGCGTGTGGACGGGTTGCATGGGAAATTAGTGGGAGGGTCTTGGTCACTGTTGTACTGATTGCATCTAATACATTATCTGAGTAGATGAGGTCTGTTGGAGAGTTTACCTAGAGTTTACCTGGAGAGAGTTCCGGGGGTCAAAGCCCCCGCGGCCCGGCCTGTGACTGTGAAGGCTTACTCAGCCCTGTAACAACTTCAGACAGTATTACCAAGGCTGGCTCCTCCTCAGGAAAATTAATGAATAGAAAAAGAAATAATAATTCACAAAGATAAACACTTTATTATTTAGTAATGCAATGATAAAACATTAAAACATGAAGGTGTATCCTACTTGAAAGAAAAATGAAAAATGAAATGAAAAATTGCCATTTGAATTCAACGCTAATATGTACAAGTAAACTGTGGTGTCTGGTTGATGTTGACACCGTCTTGTAGAAATTGTACCCGTTGAGGATGATGTGAGGAGGGGGGTCACAGGTGTTGGTGACAACCCAGCGACTAGTTCTTCACAGAGTCTATAGCCTTGAATAGTCAGTCAAGATGACAGGAACACAGGTTCTTTACCACTGTAAAGATGATGGTTGACTGTAAGTAATCAGGTAGATAGATTATGAATGATGTCTCATGGGCTGTTTCAGTCCATCTCCTTCAACACTTCTCGTTGGTTGGCAGGTGACCCGATCTGTCATTCCAAGCTGGAAAGAGAGACAGGTTACCCACTGCTTAAGAAATTACTCTCCATGATAAGTGCAAGATACTTAAAAAAGGTGGTGATTATCGAAAAGTCTTATGTGGAGCTTAAAACTGAAAGGACTAAGTTTATTATTGGTCAAAAGTGAAGCTTTCCACCAATATCCACTAGAATAGGAGCAGAGGCTTTTACTCACAGCTGGGAGCTGTGAGTCGAGTGATTACTGTTTGGCAGGAGCCCCACACGTCACCTTTGGGGTGGGGAAAAAAGGGGGGGAGAGGATAGTGGGAGCGAGACTGACCCTACCTTAACAAGCAGTCGGCAAACTATCGTTACCATATACTCGCTCGCTACTCCTATCTGTTGAACTTTTCCCTCACAGTGACCAGGCCTCATGGTGGATCAGGGCTGGATCAACCAGGCTGTTACTGCTGGCTGCACGCAATCCAACGTACGAGCCACAGCCCGGCTGGTCAGGTACCGACTTCAGGTGCTTGTACAGTGCCTGCTTGAAGACAGCCAGGGGTCTATTGGTAATGCCCCTTATGTATGCTGGGAGGCAGTTGAACAGTCGTGGGACCCTGACACTTATTTTGTTGTCTCTTAACGTGCTAGTGACACCCCAGCGTTTCATTGAAGGGAATGTTGCATCTTCTGAGGAGTCTTTTTCTTTTGTAGAAAGTGATTTTCGTGTGCAAGTTTGGTACTAGTCCCTCTAGGATTTTCCAGGTGTATATAATCATGTATTTCTCCCGCCTGCGTTCCAGGGAGTACAAGTTCAGGAACTTCAAGCGCTCCCAGTAATTGAGGTGTTTTATCTCCGTTATGCGTGCTGTGAAGGTTCTCTGTACATTTTCTTGGTCAGCAATTTCACCTGCCTTGAAAGGTGCTGTTAGTGTGCAGCAATATTCCAGCCTAGATAGAACAAGCGACCTGAAGAGTGTCATCATGGGCTTGGCATCCCTAGTTTTGAAGGTTCTCATTATCCATCCTGTCATTTTTCTAGCAGATGCGATTGATACAATGTTATGGTCCTTGAAGGTGAGATCCTCCGACATGATCACTCCCAGGTATTTGACATTAGTTTTTCTCTCTAATGTGTGGCTGGAATTTATTTTATACTCTGATGAAATTTTAATTTCCTTATGTTTACTATATTGGAGTAACTGAAATTTCTCATCGTTGAACTTCATATTGTTTTCTGCAGCCCACTGAAAGATTTGGTTGATGTCCGCCTGGAGTCTTGCAATGTCTGCAATGGAAGACACTGTCATGCAGATTCGGGTGTCATCTGCAAAGGAAGACACGGTGCTGTGGCTAACAT
This sequence comes from Cherax quadricarinatus, assembly GCF_026875155.1. NCBI lineage: Eukaryota > Metazoa > Arthropoda > Malacostraca > Decapoda > Parastacidae > Cherax > Cherax quadricarinatus. The sequence goes on from NC_069399.1 coordinate 4,017,893, forward strand.
CCTTGTCTATGTCAGATATGAGGATGAGAAACAAGATGTGAGCGACTACTGTGCTTGCGGAACAGCTTTTCACCGTAGCCGCCTCAGACTATGTTGACTACTACTCTTTGTGTTCTGTTTGTGAGGAAATTATAGATCCAGCTACCAACTTTTCTTGTTATTCCTTCAGCACGCATTTTGTGCGCTATTACGCCATGGTCACTCTTGTCGAAGGCTTTTGCAAAGTCTGTGTATATTACGTCTGCATTCTTTTTGTCTTCTAGTGCATCTAGGACCTTGCCGTAGTAATCCAGTAGCTAAGACAGACAGGAGCGACCTGCTCTAAACCCATGCTGCCCTGGGTTGTGTAAATGATGGGTATCTAGATGGGTGGCGATCTTGCTTCTTAGGACGCTTTCCAAGATTTTATGATCTGGGATATTACCGCTATCGGTCTGTAGTTCTTTGCTATTGCTTTACTGCCCTCTTTGTGGAGTGGGGCTATGTCTGTTGTTTTTAGTAACTCTAGGACGACCCCCGTGTCCATGCTCCCTCTCCATAGGATGTTAAAAGCACGTGATAGGGGCCTCTTGCAGTTCTTGATGAACACGGATTTCCATGAGTCTGGCCCTGGGGCAGAGTGCATGGGCATGTCATTTATCGCCTGTTATAAGTCATTTGCCGTCAGGATAACATCAAATAGGCTTGTGTTTACCAAAATCTGTCACATCTGTATAGGTTGTAACCTGGGATCCATATTTCGTTTTCCAAGTGATCCTTTATGTGGGTCTCTGTGAAGGCCGCAAACATTGCATTTGCCTCTGCAAGCAGTCCACGGATGAAATACCTTTTGTTGTTCATTGCTGGCTTTAGACCCTGAATATTTGCAAAGAAAAATGTCGTCGGATTGGTGGTATTGGTTGTACTGAGGGGATAATTTTTTTTCCAGCACTAATATCTGTATCTGTTGGTTTGGAGTGGAGGCCATTGACTGTTATTCCACTCCAGAAATGACTGGATTTGCTGTACGATTTCTGCCATTTCTTCTAGTTTTTTTTCCTTCCTGTCACTAAAAACCTCTCCCTCTTGAGTGGCTGTGGCTACCCATGTTTTCCCATGGTCTGGATGTTTTGTATCTTTTTGTCCCCATTAGATGGTGTGCCTGGCAATTTAAGTTATAGCACCCTTTCCTGTCCTGAAGAGGGACAAATTTCAGGGTGAAAAAGCTTACAGAAAGGGAGTTTGCATTTTCCTGTTGTCATATGGGCACGGCATTTTCTAGGGTGGTCAAAGTTGCACGTCCCATCTGTTTTTCCAGATATTCCATGCCTGCAGATACCAAGTGCATAATATGTGCACAGGCTTGGTTTCCGTTTGCCTTGGATTTTTGTGACTGTATTCCCTGTTGGTGCATGTTTTCCTGTCTCATTCCTATCCTCACTAGTACTAACAATGGAGCTCTCACCAGATGTTTTTGGTAATATATCCTCACTATTACTAGTGGAGTCCTCTTGTTTGCTATCTCCTGTGGTATTACTAGTTTGTGATATTGGTTTTACCTTGTCCTTGACTACACTTGTTTCCCCACTACAACTCCTGTCTCCCATGAGGTCACTAATATGCATTCCTCCATGCATACAGTTACTGTCTACCAGGACAGCACCTGCAGCCTCACAGTTACTGTCTACCAGGACAGCACCTCCAGTCATACAGTTACTGTTGGCCAGGACAGCATCCGCACCAAGGGCGATAGCACCATCCAGCCCAGACTTTTTATTTTCCCATTTGTTACAGAATGTTTCCAGGTTTTCTATGAAGGTTGCTTTGATGTTATCCTCTTTTAATACCAATGTGATTTTAGTCCGCAGATTGATCTTATTTGGGCATACCCAAAAACACTTCCCTGATTTAATACCTCTTGTAGATAATTCTTGGATATCTGCACAAGGGGCGTGACACCAATTTCCACAAAAGTGTCAAGTAATCCATGTGGAAGCACGCTTGTTTGTTTGACTGCAGACTACACAGGATTTCATAATGTGATTTTAATGGTTGATTTACTGTAATTCTACTAATAACCTCTTAAATATTCTACTAATAACCTCCTTAAAGAGAGATTTGGCTATTTGTATTTCTATTTCTATTTGCACTTGTATATTTGGACAAGCTTATCGCTCTAAGTTACTGCTTTAGTAGTTATTGTTTGTGTGTCTGATAAGGGCGCCTGAAACCCCGTTTGTTTATAATCCGTTTTATTGTCCAACGAATCTGTTTGAAACTGGTCAAGGGTTCAGAACCAGTCGGATCTGATCAGTGGATCACTTATTAAAACATATCTGGTTGATGATTTGGGCTAACACATGAAGGAACTACTGGAAATTATTAAACCGAGTAATATGTGATTAGAATGATACAAAAGTATAACTTGCATGTTGGAGAACCGGTGATTACTGGCAGCTCCTACAATGACGAACAGTCGAGACCTCAACTCTTATTTGCAGCCTGAAAGTTTATAGATCACTGTATTTAGCTTTTCTAGGTTTTTTCGTTTCCACCACAACAAATGCTATGTGGATAGGTGCTTGAAGGATATCCTGAAAAAGGGTAGCTACCATGTCTGCTAAGGAAATCATTAATGATGTGGAGATAAACAAAGACACTTGTCTCTCCTAACATTGCCAGCTGCGTCGTATTCTTGTCCGCTAGTTTCCCTCTGATTAGTATCCATCAAGGTGGTTAGGGTGTGTGAATGAGGAACGAGATGGGTGGAGCAAGGGTGTTGAGGTGTCGTCTTACTAGGTGCAGCGAGGGTGTATGTTGGGTTGAAAAAATAATATGTCCCACTGTGGTGGCAACATGGAGAAGAATGTTGGAAAATGTGGAGGAGGAAGTAGCAGGCAGCACATTATTGCACACGGACTTACACTACTGATATTGTTAACTCTGTCATATTTACAATAAATCCGCACATTATGAATAATAAGTGTATTAGCACTGTTAACTCAGAGTATGCACTGTACTCATTCGGGCGGTCATGGCTTGGCTGATAACGGCCTCAGTTCAAACTAAGCGTCCGGGAATAATCACCAGCACGGGTGAAACGTTGGGTGTGTTTCCTTTTCCTGTGACTTCTGTTTAATTTGCAGTAAGTTGGCACCTTGATGTTAGCTGACAATTGTGGGCAGCGTCTTTGAGAACAAGATAAACCTAAGTGGTGCAAGACGAATTTAATTGGGTAATCATCGAAAAAATGGAAAAAAGTATGGAAATAAGATAAGAGAATAATCGACCAAAAATCTGCTAAGACTTTGGTGTAAATCCCATTTCTCTACTATAATTCTAAGTATCGTTATCGCGGTTACAAGAAATAAGATGATGAAGTCCTCCAGAAAACACCCTTGTGTAAGTAGTACATTTTATTATTTGTTTAGATCTCTTTTATATTTACATAAGTTTTATAAAATCATTCATTGGCATCTTTTCAATGTGAAGGAAGACTGTGGAACATGTGAGGCTTTAAGGCTTGATGTGGCTTCCCTATTAATTATAAAATTAAAAAGTGGTTATAATCATATTCATAATTTTTAAAGGGGTAGACCGGTTAGCCTGCAGAAGGCTTCGGTCAGATGACCAAAAGCTCCAGCCGTGTGTTATCATATGGCAAAAACACTCATTAGGAAACACTTGTCCTGGTCCATGACAAACCTTATCTAATCTAACCCAAGTCTCAGTGTCGCTCTGAGAAGACAAGCAATGGAATGGTACCGCTGAGTCAGCCCACGTGCTCGCTTTCTCACGAGGCATTCAACAACAGAGTACCAGTACCCGCATCTTCAACACTGCCACGGAGCATTCAACAACAGAGTACCAGTACCCCACCTTCCTCACTGCCATGGGGCATTCAACAACAGAGCACTAGTACCCGCACCTTCCTCAGTGCCACGGGGCATTCAACAACAGAGTACCCGTTTCCCCACCTTCTTCACTGACACAGAGCATTCAACATAGAGTACCAGTACCTCCACCTTCTTCACTGACACAGAACTTTCAACAACAGAGTACCAGTACCTGCACCTCCTTCACTGACACAGAGCATTCAACAACAGAGTACCAGTACCTCCACCTTCTTCACTGACACAGAACTTTCAACAACAGAGTACCAGTACCTGCACCTCCTTCACTGACACAGAGCATTCAACAACAGAGTACCAGTACCTCCACCTTCTTCACTGACACAGAACTTTCAACAACATCGTACCAGTACCTGCACCTCCTTCACTGACACAGAGCATTCAACAACAGAGTACCAGTACCTGCACCTCCTTCACTGACACAGTGCATTCAACAACAGAGTACCAGTACCTGCACCTCCTTCACTGACACAGAGCATTCAACAACAGAGTACCAGTACCTCCACCTTCTTCACTGACACAGAACTTTCAACAACAGAGTACCAGTACCTGCACCTCCTTCACTGACACAGAGCATTCAACAACAGAGTACCAGTACCTCCACCTTCTTCACTGACACAGAACTTTCAACAACATCGTACCAGTACCTGCACCTCCTTCACTGACACAGAGCATTCAACAACAGAGTACCAGTACCTGCACCTCCTTCACTGACACAGAGCATTCAACAACAGAGTACCAGTACCTCCACCTTCTTCACTGACACAAAACTTTCAACAACAGAGTACCAGTATCTGCACCTTCTTCGCTGAGACAGAACATTCAACAACAGAGTGCCAGTAACCGCACCTTCTTCACTGCCAAGGAGCATTCAAGAAGAGAGTACCAGTACCCGCACCTTCCTCACTGTCACAAGGCATTCAAGAACAGAGTACCAGTGCCCGCATCTTCCTCACTGCCACAGAACATTCAACAACAGAGTACCAGTACCCGCACCTTCCTCACTGCCACAGAGCATTCAACAACAGAGTAACAGTACCCACACCAACCTCACTGCCACGAGGCATTCAACAACAGAGTACCAATACCCGCATCTTCCTCACTGCCATGGAGCATTCAACAACAGAGTACCAGTACTCGCACCTGTTGAGAGGGTTCGTGGAGATATGATGGTTGGAGATAAACACACTTGTTGGGTTGTAACACTTATATTAGCAGAGTGTGAGAGGGGAGCCCAGCCTGCCTGTAACTGACTGTAGGTCTGTCCGTGGACTGGGGAAGGGACAGGGTGACTCCCGCCCACAAGCAGCATGGTGTGACGTCACGTGTTAGCTTCTAAGTGCAGCAAGAGATCGACTGTATAATACATATGGATGGTACTAACTGAGATACACAGATATGCTATACAGGGGATCAGCAACTATGCTGACAGCTCGGTCATGTTACATATGTCGTCTCGACATACCATACGCAACAGGCTGAAACAGGCAGGTGGTTCTGGGCTGATTCTATACAATAGCAAAGATATAGATAACTTAGAATTAATCACACAAATGGTTATAGGATATACTCAGTTGAATTAGATAACATTGGAATGGATATTATATTAACGGATGGTAATTTACATAATGGAGGTTATCATAATGGATTACGAATTATAGTAACAAATCACAATACTAAAAAGAGAGGATTAATCGATCGATCTGTATTCATGCACTCTACGGATTCTGAGGAAGAATATACTTTTACAAAGGTGAAAGTAATTAACAGCAAAGACAGACCAGGCATGCACAGGCCATACTGCTAAATCTCAGAATTCGGAGGGAACATGAACACAAAAAAAGAATTTCTGAAAAATGATCAGCTAATAATAAACACACAGTTGACAACTCCATTCAACTTGATCATCTAATTATACAGGCTATGTATATTTAAACACAACTCTGCAAGGGTAAGATTTGCATATGCAGAATGGTTATCGTCTCTGGGAGGATCGAATTCTTTTGCAATGGCTAACACATGCCTTGACTGAGAGAGATCTGAACAAGTATCTACAAAAGATACTTGGGGGTTTCTCATTACTTGTCTTGTATGCAAAGAGTAATGATATTCAAATTGATCATCCTGACGAGTGTTAGAGGTAGAGGGTACAGAGTCAGGAGGATTATTTTCATTTGTCACATTAGTCTGGTAGAAAAAAATCATCCTCAACATCGCATACTTACTTCATTTGATCTAAATGTGTTTCCCTTTAAATACTGACCAGTACTAATTTCTCTAACTTTATGCTTATTGCATTGATATGTTCAACTACTCGATAAGGACCAAACCCAACTTTTGATCAAGCTTGGGCATTGCAGATGTTTTGTTGAATTTAGGCACCCATTACTCTCGAACCCATTTTAACTTTGGTCAGCCTAGCACGGCTATTAGTTACTCTTGTAAATTCTGCTGTTGACTTACAAAGTATCTCACGGATTCTTCTAAAAACACTTTGAGCTAAGCTGGTACGATTTTGCTATAAATTATCAGGGATGTAATTGGGTTTCGGTGCAGAATATAACTACTCATAAGCAAAAGCTTTTTCTACACCATACACCGCATAATGTGGAGTGTCACCTATCAAAGCATTGTAAACAGAATTTATGGCACATTGAACATCAGGTATTACTTCATCCCCGTTTCACTGCGGGGTTGATAGTGCTCTCAAGACATCAAGTACTTTCTTATTGGTTCATTCCACTAACCCATTGCTGGCAGAAAGATGATGAACAATGGTGGATTTAGAGATCTTGTACAAGGTACACAAATTTCAAGAATCTCATTACAGAAATTCCCCCTCCCTTATCTGTTACCAGTCTTATATGCAACAGGAACTATTTCACAATATCTGGTGAAATGATCTACCATAACACACAGATGCTTGTTACCTTGGAGGGGAAAATTGGAAATTGGTTAACAGATCTATGGCAACTCTTTCCCACGGTTCACTCGTGATGGGATAAAACCTGCATAGGGTTTGGACGGTTGAAAATTTCCTTTATGTTGCATACAGACACTACATTTCTTAACATACTCGGAAATATCAGTTGCCATACGTGGCCAAAAGTATTTCATTCTTGCTTGTTTTACTGAACGATCCCCTACCAGGGTGCGCCATTCTTGGTGCATCGTGAACTAGCTGTAGAGCTACATTCACTAGTGACAGTGGAATTACTAACTGGAATACCCTTCTGCCAGGAGTACCCAACTGGGTTGTTTGATACAATAATTCTTGACTCATTACAAAGTCACTAAAAGGGTGGGTTGTGGCTTCAAAAGTCAGAATAAGATCTTCCTGGAGCAGGAATCGAATCACACAAGACCACATGGGGTCTGTTTTTTCTTACTGGAGGAATGAACAAACTCGGTGGAGTTTGGGTGACATCCCTGGTTGAAAAAAGTAAAAGCTATAACACAAAAATACAAGG
>NC_069399.1:4025752-4049788 GCF_026875155.1 Cherax quadricarinatus
AAGCAATCATAGTACGGGGGGGAAGCACAACTTTGTAGTACCCACAGTCAGTGGCCAAGCTTCAAAACCCCTTTTTTGTACAGAAAAAAAGGAATGGAACAGACTGCCCGAATGTCAAAGCCAGTCATAGCATGAACCAGTTAAAGAAGGTCCCAAAAAGGTGTCTGTGAAGTAGCTACAAAAGGGAGGGGAATGATTTTCTATTTTTTTAGTAACATACTTTAAATTTTCTTATTCCATAATGCCCTCGTTTTTGTAGTAGTTTTTTAAATGACCTTGGTGTAGTGATATCTTTTTGTATGTAATAAGATGTTTTTTCATTGTAGAAAAATAAGAAAATATTTATAACCTTTATATTATATAAAAGGTAAAAGGACCCCAATGGAAAAAAGACTCTGTCGATTTTTTGGGGTTATCCTAGGTTCTCAACATATGGCTACGTTGAAAATTTTCTATGTAACTGTTTTTGTGTATCCCTGAATAAAATTTAAAATTTTCTATGTGTTTATGAAGGCTTTTCAAGGTTTGATATGAATAATCCTCTCCAGCAACCACACACAGTGTAGGCCTTTATCATCCACTACCCCCCTTTCCTATTTTCCCCCTTTAGCACCCCACCCCTCCCCCACCACTATATTAACCTTAAAAAGAATTTGAAACGATGCACGGGAATGTTTTCTCGTACACTGGAAACCCCCCAAAAATATTCATATGATTCCTTTTTGGGTCTTGACCTGGTCAGTCTCTTTGATGGGGGGTTTTCGAAAACTCCCCTCTTACCCCTCACATGTGTGACACCAGCCAAAAATTTATATAATTAGCTAAAGGGAGTAAAAGCCGCACTCTGAGCAAGGACTACATCAGGGATTATCAGAAGAAAAGGCCGTAAAAAACTTGATTTTAAAAGTGTTTTTAAATAGGTGAAAGGAGATTGGTCTTGCCCGCCTTTTGGGGAGGGGTTTTCTCCAGTCTTTTCTCTTTTTTGCTGGCTACAGCAAACCCCTTAATTCTTTTCTTTGGCGAACAGGGAAAATTCCCTACAAAAGGGATTTCAGCAGGCTGACCACTTGCCCCACTTCTTTCTGCTTGCAGTAAGAGAACAAAATTTCACCCTGACAGCGAGTCAAATTGGTACCGGATAAAGGCACTCTACAGGTACTAAAGAGTCCCTACTAGAGGACCGAACTGTGAAGAACAGGGAAAACCCTTGGGTTCACCTCAACCCCCCCAAAGTGTAAAATTCATTCCTCGAACCGGGAAAAAAATAATCATGTGTTGAACAATCCCCCCGGAATCTCTAATACCACCCATCAACAAAAATCTTTGGGGCACCTCGGTCACCGGGCCATCACACGGTCCTAAAGGGGAAAAATTGAATGACCTGAAAGAAGTGGAGAGAATAAAAGATCTCGATGCCCAGTGCCTGTATCTCTTCAAAAGGGTTTCTCACTCTAAAAAAGACTCACTTCCTGGGGTACACAACCCTTTTGCAACCCAACACTAAGGAATATAAACCCACTCTTGAGATAAATTTTTAAGGAACTGAATCTGTCAGGGAAGATCAAAATAGGGATCAGGCAAATTTCCCAGTGTGACTGGGGGGGTGTGGGGTGACAAAGAAAGCAGGTAGTTTACTGCATTTCTGTCTTCGTGTTTGGCTTCCAGGGACTAGTCGGGAGGTTGACCCGAACGCTTGAGAGGTGCAGTGGGAGTCAAAACCCCCCGGTTCATTGAAGCAGTTGTGGTTGGGGCACCCTTTTCCGGCTCCCCAGTAAACCAGCTCCTCTAAAGGCACTGGGACGCCGATCATGGAAAAAAACGCCAACACAAGCCTCCAAAGCTTAAGGAAAAGGGCAAAGCTCGTCTCTTAGCGGTTGGGGAAAGGGCCAGATGCAGGAGATTTCCTTCAGTGTTTCAATTCCTCTCTGGGCCTCGACTCGCTCCAGGAATTCGGTTGGGGTTGCTGTTCCCTAGCCGCCCCAATACTCACCGAACTAGGCGTATTTGCGGGCTAGACAATCAAATTTGGACTTTATGGTCTGGACTTATGGTCTGTGTGTAACTCAGAAAGGGAAATTGGGAGTATAGGAGGTCAACGAATATAGGAGAAGCCTCGCCACACCCCCTTGCCCAGCTCAACGGGGAAACCCCCAAATATGAGGTCGACAGAAGCCCAAAAAGCGTCCTAAAAGGAGCCACTGTGCTCCCCCCCGGGAAAGGGATGGAAAGCATTTTCCCGGTATTACACATGTTTTCCCATATTGGCGGGAACCAAATTGTCATACCCCAAGCTAAAGGGGGGGAAAGTGTTTGCCTGTACGGGGGAGCCCCAAAATTACCCACAAATATAGGGGTTTTTCCCCCCCTTGCACAAAATTTCCCCCAATAGTATTTAAAAAAGTTTTAGCACCAGGGGAAATTACCCTTAAATTTTTCCTAAATTTCCACTGGTTTTCCCCCTTTTCAATTTTTTTTTGTTTCACCTGGACAATGATTTTCTCTGTCAGTGGATTTAATTGGGTCCGTCCTCTCTTTTTTTGTGTTGAGGGGGGAAGACGAATGAAACTGTTAACTCTGGGAAAAATTTTTTAATGTTTTAATGGCCGAAAAAGGGCTAGCGACTTCCCAACCCTCTTGCCGGCCCCGCTAAGCAGACATTGGAAAAAACAGAAACCGTTTTTTCCCAGGGTTTTTATGGGGGGGTTGAGCATTTACGATGTAGAACCGTCATTTATATTTTTTTTTCCCCCAATGCGTGGGGAGGGGTTTTGCAGGGGAAATTAGTGGGGGGGGTTTTTGGTCATGTTGAAAGGATTGCATCTAATACATTATCTGAGTAAAATGGGTCTGTTGGGGAGTTTTAATAGTGTTTACCCTGGAAAGATTTCCGGGGGTCAAAGCCCCCCCCCCCCGGGCCCCTGTGACTGTAAAGGCTTACTCAGCCCTGTAAAAAAACTTCGACAGTTTCCCAAGGGCGGGTTCCTCCCCCGGGAAAATTAATGAATAAAAAAAAGAAATAAAAATTTTCACAAAGATAAAAAAAAACCTTTATTATTTTAAAAAAGCAAAGATAAAAACTTTAAAAAACATAAGGGTATCCAAATTTAAAAAGGGAAAAATAAAAAATTGAAATAAAAAAAATTGTTTTTTTGAATTCAACGCTAATTTGTACAAGTAAACTGTGGTGCCCTGGTTGATGTTAAACCCCGGGTTTTGGGTAAAAATTTGGGTCCCCGTTGAAAAAAGTTTGGAGGGGGGGGGTCAAAGGTTTTGGGGGAAAAACCCACGACTAGTTCTTCACGAGTCTATAGCCTTGAAAGTCAGTAAAGATGACAGGAAACAGGTTTTTTCCCACTGTAAAAAAAAAAAGGTTGACTGTAATTTAATCGGGTTTTTTAGATTATAAATTGTTTGTCTCATGGGTGTTTAAGTCCATCTCCTTAACACTTTCTTTGGGTTTGGCAGGGGGCCCCGTTGTCATTCCAAGCGGAAAGAGGGGACAGGTTACCCCTGTTTAAGAAATTATCTCCATGATAATTGAAAAGATACTTAAAAAAGGGGGTTTGATTATCGAAAAGCCCTTTGTGGAGCTTAAAACTGGGGGGGGAATAATTTTTTAAATTTTGGGCCCCAAAAGTGAAGCTTTCCACCAATATCCACTAGAATAGGACCCAGGGGCTTTTACTCACGCTGGGAGCTGTGAGTGGGGTGATTAATGTTTGGCAAGGAGCCCCCCACGTCAACCTTTGGGGTGGGGGGAAAAAAAGGGGGGGAGAGGGGAAAAAAGTGGGAGCGAGACTGAACCCCCCCCTAACAACATTTGGCCCAAAATTTTCGTTACAATATACTCGTCCTAATCCTATTTTGGGTTTAAATTTTTTCCCCCAAAAGTGCCAGGCCCCATGGTGGTTTAGGGTGGAAACAACCAGGCGTTACTGCTGGCTGCAAAGCAAACCAACGTACGAGCCACAGCCCCGGGTGGCCGGTAAACCCACTTCAGGTGCTTGACAGTGCCGCTTTAAGACAGCCAGGGGTCCCATTGGTAATGCCCCCCTTTTTATGCTGGGGGGCAGTTGAACAGTCGTGGGGCCCTGACACTTTTTTTGTTGTCTTTAATGCTAGGACACCCCAGTTTTAAATTTAAAGGGGGGAAAGTTGCATCTTCTGAGGAGTCTTTTTTTTTTGGTTTGAAAGTGATTTTTTGTGTGCAAGTTTGGTACTAGCCCTCTAGGATTTTCCAAAGGGGTATATAATCATTTTTTCCCCCTTTCGTTCCAGGGAGTACAAATTAAGGGGAAATTCAAGCGCTCCCCCAAAAAGGGGGTTTTTTTATCTCCGTTATGCGTGCTGTGAAGGTTTTCTGTACTTTTTCTTGGTCAGCAATTTCACCTCCCTTTGAAAGGTGCTGTTAGTGTGCAGCAATATTCCAGCCTAGATAGAACAAGCGACCTGAAGAGTGTCATCATGGGCTTGGCATCCCCTAGTTTTGAAGGTTCTCATTATCCATCCTGTCATTTTTCTAGCAGATGCGATTGATACAATGTTATGGTCCTTGAAGGGAGACCCTCCGACATGATCACCCCAGGTATTTGACATTAGTTTTTCTCTCTATGTGTGGCGGAATTTATTTTATACTCTGATGAAATTTTAATTTCCTTATGTTTACTATATTGGGGTAACTGAAATTTCTCATCGTTGAACTTCATATTGTTTTTCTGCAGGGCCCCCTGAAAGATTTGGTTGATGTCCGCCTGGAGTCTTGCAAGTCTGCAATGGAAGACACTGTCATGCAGATTCGGGGGTCATCTGCAAAGGAAGACCCCGGTGCGTGGCTAACATCCTTGTCTATGTCAGATATGAGGATGAAAAAACAAGATGTGAGCGACTACTGTGCTTGCGGAACAGCTTTTCACCGTAGCCGCCTCAGACTATGTTTTACTACTACTCTTTGTGTTCTGTTTGTGAGGAAATTATAGATCCAGCTACCAACTTTTCTTGTTATTCCTTCAGCACGCATTTTGTGCGCCTATTACGCCATGGTCAAATCTTGTCGAAGGCTTTTGCAAAAATCTGGTATATTACGTCTGCATTCTTTTTGTCTTCTAGTGCAAACTAGGACCTTGCCGTAGTAATCCAGTAGCTAAGACAGACAGGAGCGACCTGCTCTAAACCCATGCTGCCCTGGGTTGTGTAAATGAGGGGATCTAGATGGGTGGCGATCTTGCTTCTTAGGACGCTTTCCAAGATTTTATGATCTGGGATATTACCGCTATCGGTCTGTAGTTCTTTGCTAATTTCTTTACCGCCCTCTTTGGGAGTGGGGCTATGTCTGTTGTTTTTTAGTAACTCTAGGACGACCCCGTGTCCATGCTCCCTCTCCATAGGATGTTAAAAGCACGTGATGGGGGCCCCTCTTGCAGTTCTTGATGAACAACGGATTTCCATGAGTCTGGCCCTGGGGCAGAGTGCATGGGCATGTCATTTATCGCCTGTTATAAGTCATTTGCCGTCAGGATAACATCAAATAGGCTTGTGTTTACCAAAATCTGTCACATCTTTTATGGGTTTGTAACCTGGGATCCATATTTCGTTTTCCAAGTGATCCTTTATGTGGGTCTCTGTGAAGGCCGCAAACATTGCATTTGCCTCTGCAAGCAGTCCACGGATGAAATACCTTTGTTGTTCATTGCTGGGTTTAGACCCTGAATATTTGCAAAGAAAAATGTCGTCGGATTGGTGGTATTGTTGTACTGAGGGGATAATTTTTTTTTCCAGCACTAATATCTGTATCTGTTGGTTTGGAGTGGAGGCCATTGAAATGTTATTCCACCCAGAAATGGGCTGGATTTGCTGTACGATTTCTGCCATTTCTTCTAGTTTTTTTCCTTCCCGTCACTAAAAACCTCTCCCTCTTGAGTGGCTGTGGCTACCCATGTTTTCCCATGGTCTGGATGTTTTGTATCTTTTTGTCCCCATTAGATGGTGGCCTGGCAATTTAAGTTTAGCACCCTTTCCTGTCCTGAAGAGGGACAAAATTTCAGGGTGAAAAAGCTTTTCAGAAAGGGGAGTTTGCATTTTTTCCCGTGTCATAAAGGGCACGGCATTTTCTAGGGTGGTCAAAGTTGCACGTCCCATCTGTTTTTCCAGATATTCCATGCCTGCAGATTTCCAAGTGCATAATAGTGCACAGGCTTGGTTTCCGTTTGCCTTGGATTTTTGTGACTGTATTCCCCGTTGGTGCATGTTTTCCTGTCTCATTCCTATCCTCACTAGTACTAACAATGGAGCTCTCACCAGATGTTTTTGGTAATATATCCTCACTATTTTCTAGTGGAGTCCTCTTGTTTGCTATCTCCTGTGGTATTAAACTAGTTTGTGATTTTGGGGTTTTACCTTGTCCTTGACAAACACTTGTTTCCCCACTACAACTCCTGTCTCCCATGAGGTCACTAATATGCATTCCTCCATGCATACAGTTACTGTCTACCAGGACAGCCCCTGCAGCCTCACAGTTACTGTCTACCAGGACAGCACCTCCAGTCATACAGTTAGGGTTGGGCCAGGACAGCATCCGCCCCAAGGGCGATAGCACCATCCAGCCCAGACTTTTTAAATTTTCCCTTTTGTTACAGTTGTTTCCAGGTTTTCTATGAAGGTTGCTTTGATGTTATCCTCTTTTAATACCAATGTGATTTTTTTTGTCCGCAGATTGAAACTTATTTTTGGGCATACCCAAAAACACTTCCCTGATTTTTAAAACCTCTTGTAGATAATTCTTGGATATCTGCACAAGGGGCGTGACACCAATTTCCCACAAAAGTGTCAAGTAAACCATGTGGAAGCACGCTTGTTTGTTTGACTGCAGACTACACAGGATTTAAAAATGTGATTTAATGGTTTTATTTACTGTAATTCTACTAATAACCTCTTAAATATTCTACTAATAACCTCCTTAAGAGAGATTTGGCTATTTGTATTTCTATTTCTATTTGCACTTGTATATTTGGACAAACTTATCGCTCTAAGTTACTGCTTTAGTAGTTATTGTTTGTGTGTCTGATAAGGGGCCTGAAACCCCGTTTGTTTATAATCCGTTTTATTGTCCAACGAATCTGTTTGAAACTGGTCAAGGGTTCAGAACAGTCGGATCTGATCAGTGGATCACTTATTAAACATATCTGGTTGATGATTTGGGCTAACACATGAAGGAACTACGGGAAAATTATTAAACCGAGTAATATGTGATTAGAATGATACAAAAGTATAACTTGCATGTTGGAGAACGGTGATTACTGCAGCTCCTACAATGACGAACAGTCGAGACCTCAACTCTTATTTGCAGCCTGAAAGTTTATAGATCACTGTATTTAGCTTTCTAGGTTTTTTCGTTTCCACCACAACAAATGCTATGTGGATAGGTGCTTGAAGGATATCCTGAAAAGGGTAGCTACCATGTCTGCTAAGGAAATCATTAATGATGTGGAGAATAAACAAAGACACTTGTCTCTCCTAACATTGCCAGCTGCGTCGTATTCTTGTCCGCTAGTTTCCCTCTGATTAGTATCCATCAAGGTGGTTAGGGTGTGTGAATGAGGAACGAGAATGGGGGAGCAAGGGTGTTGAGGTGTCGTCTTACTAGGTGCAGCGAGGGTGTATGTTGGGTTGAAAAATAATATGTCCCACTGTGGTGGCAACATGGAGAAGAATGTTGGAAAATGTGGAGGAGGAAGTAGCAGGCAGCACATTATTGCACACGGACTTACACTACTGATATTGTTAACTCTGTCATATTTACAATAAATCCGCACATTATGAATAATAAGTGTATTAGCACTGTTAACTCAGAGTATGCACTGTACTCATTCGGGCGGTCATGGCTTGGCTGATAACGGCCTCAGTTCAAACTAAGCGTCGGGAATAATCACCAGCACGGGTGAAACGTTGGGTGTGTTTCCTTTTCCTGTGACTTCTGTTTAATTTGCAGTAAGTTGGCACCTTGATGTTAGCTGACAATTGTGGGCAGCGTTTTTGAGAACAAGATAAACCTAAGTGGTGCAAGACGAATTTAATTGGGTAATCATCGAAAAAATGGAAAAAAAGTATGGAAATAAGATAAGAGAATAATCGACCAAAAATCTGCTAAGACTTTGTGTAAATCCCATTTCTCTACTATAATTCTAAGTATCGTTATCGCGGTTACAAGAAATAAGATGATGAAGTCCTCCAGAAAACACCCTTGTGTAAGTAGAAATTTTATTTTTTTTTTTAGATCTTTTTTATATTACATAAGTTTTATAAAATCATTCATTGGCATCTTTTCAATGTGAAGGAAGACTGTGGAACATGTGAGGCTTTAAGGCTTGATGTGGCTTCCCCTATTAATTATAAAATTAAAAAGTGGTTATAATCATATTCATAATTTTTAAAGGGGTAGACCGGTTAGCCTGCAGAAGGCTTCGGTCAGATGCCCAAAAAGCTCCAGCCGTGTGTTATCATATGGCAAAAACACTCATTAGGAAACACTTGTCCTGGTCCATGACAAACCTTATCAATCTAACCCAAATCTCAGTGTCGCTCTGAGAAGACAAGCAATGGAATGGTACCGCTGGTCAGCCCACGTGCTCGCTTTCTCACGAGGCATTCAACAACAGAGTACCAGTACCGCATCTTCAACACTGGCCACGGAGCATTCAACAACAGGAGTACCAGTACCACCTTTTCCTCACTGCCATGGGCATTCAACAACAGAGCACTAGTACCCGCACCTCCTCATGCCACGGGCCCTTCAACAACAGAGTACCGTTTCCCCACCTTCTTCACTGACACAGAGCATTCAACATAGAGTACCAGTACCCCACCTTCTTCACTGACACAGAACTTTCAACAACAGAGTACCAGTACCTGCACCTCCTTCACTGACCAGAGCATTCAACAACAGAGTAACCAGTACCTCCACCTTCTTCACTGACACAGAACTTTCAACAACAGAGTACCATACCCCGCACACTCCCTTTACTGACACAGAGCATTCAACAACAGAGTACCAGTACCTCCACCTTCTTCACTGACACAGAACTTTTAACAACATCGTACCAGTACCTGCACCTCCCTTTACTGACACAGAGCATTCAACAACAGAGTACCATACCTGCACCTCCTTCACTGACACAGTGCATTCAACAACAGAGTACCAGTAAACCGCACCTCCTTCACTGACACAGAGCATTCAACAACAGAGTACGCAGTACCCCCCACCTTCTTCACTGACACAGAATTTCAAAACAGAGTACCAGTACCTGCACCTCCTTCACTGACACAGAGCATTCAACAAAGAGTACCAGTACCCCACCTTCTTCACTGCACAGAACTTTCAACAACATCGTACCCGACCTGCACCCCTTCACTGACACCAGAGCATTCAACAACAGAGTACCAGTACCTGCACCTCCTTCACTGACACGAAGCATTCAACAACAGAGTACCCGTACCTCCACCTTCTTCACTGAAAACAAAACTTTCAACAACAGAGTACCAGTATCTTTCACCTTCTTCGCTGAGACAGAACATTCAACAACAAGTGCCAGTACGCACCTTCTTCATGCCAAGGAGCATTCAAGAAGAGAGTACCAGTACCCGCACCTTCCTCACTGTCACAAGGGGATTCAGAACAGAGTACCAGGCCCGCATCTTCCTCACTGCCACCAGAACATTCAAAACAGAGTACCAGTACCCGCACCTTCCTCACTGCCACAGAGCATTCAACAACAGAGTAACAGTACCCGCACCAACCTCACTGCCACGAGGCATTCAACAACAGAGTACCAATACCTGCATCTTCCTCGCTGCCATGGAACATTCAACAACAGAGTACCAGTACTCGCACCTGTTTGAGAGGGTTCGTGGAGATATGATGGTTGGAGATAAGCACACTTGTTGGGTTGTAACACTTATATTAGCAGAGTGTGAGAGGGGAGCCCAGCCTGCCTGTAACTGACTGTAGGTCTGTCCGTGGACTGGGGAAGGGACAGGGTGACTCCCGCCCACAAGCAGCATGGTGTGACGTCACGGGTTAGCTTCTAAGTGCAGCAAGAGATCGACTGTATAATACATATGGATGGTACTACTGAGATACACCAGATATGCTATACAGGGGATCAGCAACTATGCTGACAGCTCGGTCATGTTACATATGTCGTCTCGACATACCATACGCAACAGGCTGAAACAGGCAGGTGGTTCTGGGCTGATTCTATACAATAGCAAAGATATAGATAACTTAGAATTAATCACACAAAATGGTTATAGGATATACTCAGTTGAATTAGATAACATTGGAATGGATATTATATTAACGGATGGTAATTTACATAATGGAGGTTATCATAATGGATTACGAATTATAGTAACAAATCACAATACTAAAAAGAGAGGATTAATCGATCGATCTGTATTCATGCACTCTATCGGATTCTGAGGAAGAATATACTTTTACAAAGGTGAAAGTAATTAACAGCAAAGACAGACCAGGCATGCACAGGCCATACTGCTGAATCTCAGAATTCGGAGGGAACATGAACACAAAAAAAGAATTTCTGAAAAATGATCAGCTAATAATAAACACACAGTTGACAACTCCATTCAACTTGATCATCTAATTATACAGGCTATGTATATTTAAACACAACTCTGCAAGGGTAAGATTTGCATATGCAGAATGGTTATCGTCTCTGGGAGGATCGAATTCTTTTGCAATGGCTAACACATGCCTTGACTGAGAGAGATCTGAACAAGTATCTACAAAAGATACTTGGGGGTTTCTCATTACTTGTCTTGTACGCAAAGAGTAATGATATTCAAATTGATCATCTGACTGAGTGTTAGAGGTAGAGGGTACAGAGTCAGGAGGATTATCTGCATTTGTCACATTAGTCTGGGTAGAAATATCATCCTCAACATCGCATACTTACTTCATTTGATCTAAATGTGATTCCTTATACTGACCAGTACTAATTTCTCTAACTTTATGCTTATTGCATTGATATGTTCAACTACTCGATAAGGACCAACAAACTTTTGATCAAGCTTAGGCATTGCAGATGTTTTGTTGAATTTAGGCAGCATTACTCTCGAACCCATTTTAACTTTGGTCAGCCTAGCACGGCTATTAGTTACTCTTGTAAATTCTGCTGTTGACTTACAAAGTATCTCACGGATTCTTCTAAAAACACTTTGAGCTAAGCTGGTACGAGTTGCTATGAAATTATCAGGGATGTAATTGGGTTTCGGTGCAGAATATAACAACTCATAAGGCAAACGCTTGTCTACACCATACACCGCATAATGTGGAGTGTCACCTATCAAAGCATTGTAAACAGAATTTATGGCACATTGAACATCAGGTATTACTTCATCCCAGGTTTCACTGCTGGGATTGATAGTGGCTCTCAAGACATCAAGTACTTTCTTATTGGTTCATTCCACTAACCCATTGCTGGCAGGATGATGATGAACAATGGTGGATTTAGAGATCTTGTACAAGGTACACAAATTTTCAAGAATCTCATTACAGAATTCACCTCCATTATCTGTTACCAGTCTTATATGCAACAGGAACTATTTCACAATATCTGGTGAAATGATCTACCATAACACACAGATGCTTGTTACCTTGGAGGGAACATTGGAAATTGGTTAACAGATCTATGGCAACTCTTTCCCACGGTTCACTCGTGATGGGATACACCTGAATAGGATTTGGACGGTTGACATTTCCTTTATGTTGCATACAGACACTACATTTCTTAACATACTCGGAAATATCAGTTGCCATACGTGGCCAAAAGTATTTCATTCTTGCTTGTTTTACTGAACGATCCATACCAGGGTGCGCCATTCTTGTGCATCGTGAACTAGCTGTAGAGCTACATTCACTAGTGACAGTGGAATTACTAACTGGTATACCCTTCTGCCAGGAGTACCCAACTGGGTTGTTTGATACAATAATTCTTGACTCATTACAAAGTCACTAATGGGTGCTTGTGGCTTCACAGTCAGAATAAGATCTTCCTGGAGCAGGAATCGAATCACACAAGACCACATGGGGTCTGTTCTTTCTTACTGGAGGAATGAACAAACTCGGTGGAGTGGATGACACTCCCTGGTTGAAAAAAGTAACGCTATAACACAAAATATGAGCAAGGGAAAACGAATCTACTATCTCTCATTGCAAGAACAAGGGAAAAGAAATGAACACGGTCGACAATACTGGTATTCGTTCTTGGTCGAACACTGTAATACGAAGCATCAACTATAAAGAGACTGCACTTACAAACGGTAACAGCATGTGAAGGTTTCTCGAGAAATAACCTTTTACATTGCAAGGATTACTGTCAGCTATGATAGTATCACCATTTGGAACACAAGGGACAACAACAATACTCTAGTGAGCACACTAGCCACAGAAACGTCTTTCTGCATTGGTTTGTGGCATCTGCAAGAGATGACATAACTCATTGCAGGTAATCTTTCTCTGCAAAGCGTCCCCTGGGAGGAACGACTACTCGAACAAGTCACCATCGCAGGGATAGTAGTCTCAGCACCCAGGGTTTTCTGAGGTTCCTCTGAAACGAAAGGTACCTATACACTATTCTGCGTGCATGATATTGTGGCTGGATTCCAGACAGGAGTGACAGTGTTACTAGTGCCTGACCGCTCGGCTACGTTAATAAGTAATTCGCGGATCTACAGGAACTTAATCTGGGCTTCACATTTTGCAGCACTGTGACAAATCTCAGATACAAGCTGTGAGAACAAACATATTGCTCAAGGGCTAGGTATTGTCTTTCAGTCAGTAAGGGAATATTGGACTGTGGACTGATTCATGTTTACTTGGGCTGGCATGATACACTAAGTGAGCAATCAAAATGACTGGGGCAACTTCTCAGTGAACTTACTCAAGGATATAAAAGCAAGAATAATAAAAAGAATATACGACACAATAAAGCTGAAATGGGAGAAAATGCTTAACTATTCTGCAAAAGTAAAGAAAAATGACAAATCACACTGTAGAGCAAGGAAAACTCACATAAAACACTCAACTGGAGAAAGTAACACTTTGATAATCAAGAGAAAGTATACTTTACTCAGATCAAATTTACTCAAATTTACTTTAATTTGAATTAATTGTACAGTGAGCTGTCTTTACTCTCAATTCAATAAAGAAATTCAACAATAAATGATAAATGAATCAAAAATGATAAAATAGAAGCAATAAATCTTGTGCAAAATTAAAATGGACTAGGAAAGCAATTCTCTAAAAATTTAAAATAAAGTGACACTCAAAGAATGAAGAAATATTATGCACAGAACACAAGAAATGTAAAACTGGAATCACAGAATATTACACTGAAATAAACTGTAGCACTATTGTAAATAACAATTACTAATCAAAAATTACTGCACAACACAACACTACATAAAAATTTTCTGAAAAAAAAATTAATGGCAGCACAATATTACAAAAGAGTCGTTGCAGAATGAGTCAATACTGCAATAATAAAAAATGCACATACAAGAAAATGCAGTTTACAAGAACAACAAAAAAAATGTCAAGGAATGAAATGATTGAACACTTTAACTCTTAACTGCAGCTTTACTTAAAAAAAAAAAGTTAAAAATTGCACTAAGAGTGAATTTGTTCAATGAAATATGAAGAACAATAGAGGGCATAAAATACAAAATGGAGAATGGTTAACACTTACAATAATGCACAAACACAACACATCAGTATATACACAATACTATAATAATTTTCTTGCAATAAGGTCTGGTGTTGACAAAAATTGGAAATAATTCTCTTGCTTCAAACAAAATACTGGCACTATTGTCTGTGGAAATAGGGCAAATTAGACACTAGCTAAATTAAAAGAATTAGCAAAAAAGAATGTTTAACACACAGTAAAATGGGAAATGAATTAACATAAAATCAGCAAGAATACACAAATGCTGGGAAAAAAATAACTGAGACAACACTGCGTTGTGATGCAGATTATAAGATAACAGTTACTGAATTATTATACTTCATAACTTACTGGGCAAGGAACACAGTACTGTGAACACACGATAATTGTGAAGTGTAAACAAAAGTTTATACTGCTTACATATTGCACACAACAGGGAAAAATGTTAAAGTACTTACTTCAAGTAAATATTAAAAAAGAGGAACACAACACAACAGGCATACAAATAAAACACGAAAATTTAAACATTGAAGAAAAAAAAATATTGCAAACAGAATTTACTGAATGTCACTAAGAAATCACTGAAAAAGAAATGTCACTAAGAAATCACTGAGAACAAAAAAATGTCTCAACATTCGCAAATATCTCTGTAAAAAGATTATTATCACTTGAGTGATGTCAGCGGATAATGAGGGGGGTGGTGGTGGTGGAGTCTCGTGGCTGTTGGCGTTCTCGGCGATTCTCGAAGACTTCAACGCTTACATCGACGAGAGACACACACAGGAGGCCTTTACGTTGGCGCTCAGGGACGAAGGAACAATCTTGCGTCTTGACCCCCTATGTTGTCCATAAAATAAAGGTGCTAGACCCCAATATAAGGGTGAAAAAACCATGGTGGTGGGTAGATATGGGTGAAGGCAGCGCACTGGGACACTGCATGGTGGCTAGACCGACTGGATAAGCGGCATAACCCACGTGCTCTGGGTACACCCACACTAGGTACGAAAATATTCTAAGCCAGGCTGGCTTAAAAACCCACAAAATACCACAACACCACAGGGATCGTATAAGCACTCAAGATGGCTTGGAACCTGGAGCATAAAGCGATAATGAAGGCTGGAACTCACATGGCTTGCTTAAGTACTGGGTTTAACCACCTGGGTTAGTTGGTGGCTTAAACACTTCACACAGGCTGACTTGAGAACTTGTAACAATGAGCACAGCAGGGTGGAACGCTGGATAGCAGGTTAGGCTAGGATGGGTCTGGCTGGATAGCTTAGAGCTTCAATCCCCCCACAGACTGGCTTGGCAGCTTGGCTTAATTTGAAACCCAGGTCAACCCCTCGGAAGTAATGCAAATAAGCAGAGAAAGATACACAAATAACCCGCACATAAAAGAGAGAAGCTTGGACCATTGACTTTGTCAATGGTCCAAGTCGGACCGAAACGTCGTCGTAAGCTTTTCTCTTTTATGTGCGGGTTATTTGTGTATCGTTCCAGTCACGGTATTGTGCCTTTTTTGTTATTTAAGCAGAGAAAGCACAAGGACTAACCAGGAAGTAGTGCTTGGTCGGGGTAACTGGCTGTTTAGCTAGGCCATCATGTGGTCACACACAAGGCCCATCGGCTGATAGAAGTTAATCTTCATACATCTGCATAAATATCAAATTTACGCACCCACCACTGCCACCATTTGTTGAGAGGGTTCGTGGAGATATAATGGTTGGAGATAAACACACTTGTAGATGGATGGTTCAAAGAACCGACATGTTGTTAAATTAGACACATGTGCAACTCTTGGGTATCTTTATTGAGGAAACGTTTCGCCACACAGTGGCTTCATCAGTCCATACAAAGGATAAACTTGAAGAACAGGAGGAGAATGAGGTAATCAGTCCCTCAGCCTTGAGTCTCAAGGCTGAGGGACTGATTACCTCATTCTCCTCCTGTTCTTCAAGTTTATCCTTTGTATGGACTGATGAAGCCACTGTGTGGCGAAACGTTTCCTCAATAAAGATACCCAAGAGTTGCACATGTGTCTAATTTAACAACATAAACACACTTGTTTGGTTGTAACACTTATATTAGCAGAGTGTGAGAGAAGAGCCCAGCCTGCTTGTAACTGACTGTAGGTCTATCCGTGGACTGAGGAAGGGACAGGGTGACTCCCGCCCAAAAGCGGCACAGTGTGACGTCACATGTTAGCCGCTAAGTGAAGCAAGAGATCGACTGTATAATACATATGGATGGTACTATGATACACAGATATGCTATACAGGGGATCAGCAACTATGCTGACACACCTTCCTCACTGCCACGAAGCATTCAATAACAGAGTACCAGTATCTGCACCTTCTTCACTAACACAGAACATTCAACAACAGAGTACCAGTACCCGCACCTTCTCCACAAAGATGGTCCTCACTTAGTTTCGTCCTCACATCTAACTTTATTCTCCTCTGATTGTTAATTATCTTATCCATTTTTCCCTCGTATGGTCTAGCAATGAATAAATTGGGGAAAAAATTTTGTGAAAAATAACTTTTTTTTTTTTGGGGGGGGGGGGGACCCAAAAGGATTAAATTTTTGTATGGGTTTTAACGTCAAAAAAAAACCGATTGCCCACTGCTTCCCCATTAAAAATTTGGAAAAAATTAAATTTTGATTTTGCCCTTTTTTACATTCAATTGCACAGAAGTGTTGGAAAGCTAAATTTTTTCCCATTTTCTTCTTTTTTTATTGATCTTCAAAAAAATAATTTTTAAAATTTTGGGTTTCTTATATTTTGATTCTCACAAAAAAAAAAAAAAAAAAAAAAATTTGAATGAGGGGAAAAAAAAAATGGGGATCAATTTAATCTAGTACTCCCCTTAAGTTGCCCGAAATTATTACACAATTTACCCCGGGGGGCTTTCTTTTAGTATCCCAGTGATGTGGGCCCTAAATTGTAGTAGTTTTTTCCCAAATACTAGTAAAAATTATAGTTTTTAATATTAATTATTTTTAAAATTTTTTATTATTATTATTTTATTATTTTTTTTTATTATTATTTTATTTATTTTTATTATTATTATTATTATTATTACCATTATTTTTTTTGGGTTTTTATTATTATTATTATTTTTTTTAAATTATATTATTTTTATTTTTGAAAGGAAAGGTTTGGGAAACGGGCTGGTTCTCGCCACTTTTAAAACTCCTCACTGTAACACATTCACTTATCCCTTTTTTTTTGTATATCAGTTCCTTTTCTTTTCTGGGTTTAAAATGGGGGTGGGGGGGCAGGGTTTTAAAAGGAAAAAGCTTTTCTAGGTTTTATATACGGAATTCATCCCCAGCACCCAGAAACAGTGTAGGCCTCACCCTCCACCTTCCAACATTCCGTCTTTCCCTTATTATTCAAAATCCCAAAAAAAAACGCAAAATTTTTCCCACTTTTTATATTAAAAAGGTTGCTTTGGGAATGGTTCTCGTATATGAAATCTTTTTAGGTATTGCCCACTGAGTCCGGTTCAGTCTGACCTGGTCAAAGTTGATCAGGGGGAAATTTTTTTTTAAAAAACCCCAAAATTTTTTTCCTTTTTACTCCCCCAATACGTATTAAACCTATATGTCATTGCAGAGTCGAATCTCAGCTCCGGGCCCCCAACCCCTTTTGCTGGCCCCCAGAAAAGGCGCACTGTCGCCAAACATCAAAAACCTTTTTTTATCCCGGGTTTTTTAAAGCTAAGTATCGTTTTCCTGTTTCTACCTTTCGCTTTCTAGGTCGCTCCATTTTTTCATCTTCCTGACTATCAAAGGGTTTAAGAAATACTTCCTAAAAAACAGTGGGACTCATTTATGTTTTAAAAATTCGAGCTGTACATTTACATTTTTTCTTACTTTTTTGAAAATTGTTTTCGTATAACCCCAAGTCATTTTTTCCCTTTTGGTGTTATAAGTTAAATTTTCCCTTTTTAAACTCTTTTTCACAAAAAACCATACAAATTAACCCCGGGGCGGGAGTTTTGAAACCACTACATTTTCTAAAATTTATTTTGGGCTTTTAATTTCACCTTTGTGTGTGTTTTTGGGCTACTTTTTTTTCCCCCCCCCCCCATTTGTGGGGGCCCTTAAATGTACATTTTTGTACAGGCCGTTGGAAAAATTTTTCTTTTGTTTTACTAAAAAACCTTAGCCCTTTAGCCAAGCGTTCATTTGTTGAAAAAATTTTTTTGGGAGTTTGTGCGCCCCCGAGATTTGCAAAAATTACAATGCTTACCCCCAAAAAATTTAGGAAAGAGGAAAACCCCCCTCTCTCCTCTCCCTCCTTCTCTCTCTCTCTCTCTTTCTCTCTCTCTCTCTCTCTCCTCCTCCTCCCCCCCCCCCTTTTTTCCTTTTTTTCCCCTTTCATTTTAAACTTTTTATAAAAAGAATGTTTTTATGGGGGGCCCGGAAAAATTTTTTTGGGAGGGACTTTTAAAGGGGGAAAAACTGAACTTCACGCGGATCAAACGAGGTGATGGTGCTATGGGTAAGCTGCCAAGGGGTCATTTCAAGGAGTAGTTGGCTTGTTACAAAGTAGGGTTTTTTTTTAAAATTTAAAATTGTTTTAAAATATTTGATGTTTTTTTGTATATGATGACAAAAAAAAGGGGTTTTTTTTTATAAATTTAAATTTTTTAAAAATTATTTAAAAGCGTTTTGAATTTTTTTTGTTAAACTCCTTGAAACTATTTATTTTTTTAAAATATTTATATTTTTAATATTTTTATATTTTATATTAAAATTATATTTTTTATATATTTTTTTTTTTTATATATTTTTTTTATATTTATTTACAATATTTTCATAAAAGAGGGGAAAATTGGTTTTCAAGCCTAAATTCCCGGTCAGGTTTTGGGGGGGCGGGGGAGTACGCAGATCCCCCCCAAGATTGCTTTTTTCCCAGCTTTCCTATCCTTTTAAATTTGCACCCCAAACGAGTTGATAAAAAAAATTTCTTTTTGGGAAACCCTCGTAAACCAGAGGAATACAGGATTTTTAAGCTATGCCAGTGCCATCCTAAAATGGGAGAGTTTGTGCCCCAAGTAAAAACCCCCTAGTGCAGCATTTGGCTCACAAACATTTCAAGCTGGGATGGCCCAATCACTAAAAAGGTGCTTCCCAACATGTAGGGTTTGCAAAATCAGTAGGGAGTTCCCCGTTTTTCGGCTGTCAGCAACCTCCCCCGGGGGGAATTCCCCCAAAACATTTCCCCAAATCGGCAATCCCCAACGCCCCTCGTTCCTAAACTTTTCCCGAAATTGCAGTGGCTCTGCCCTTGTTTGCCCCAATTAAACTCAGAATATCCCGGTGTATTTGCGGCGACCCGCAAGCAGAAAAAAAACGGTCACATTGTTTTAAAACTCCCCCAAAAACCCAAAGGGCTTTTCATGCAAGAAACAATGGGTTTTAAAGGGACATCTTTTAAGAGAACCCTTGCTACAGCTGGTTTCCCAGCTGAGAGGGGCCCCGATCACTACCCAGCCAACAATACCCAAAAACCCAGCAAACCCCCCCAAAGGGGATCACCATTTACCCTTTGGGAAAGAATGGAAAAGCTCTTAGCATGGGTTATACATGTGGGGTCCCACTGGCTAAACACCTATTTTCCATCACATTTGTCGGCCCGACAGGAAGAAGTTTGCGGGAAAACGGGGGAGGAGAAAAAAGATCAGAACGTCCCAGGGAATAACCCAAACAGTATCAATCTGCCCAGTGTATCGGAGACTTTTTGGGTTTAAATGAGGAAAAATCCCAAACACTTTTCCCTTAAAAGAATTGGGATCCGACTCATGGGCCACCACCAGAGCCCCCAAGGACAGCAACTTTAAATTTCCCAAAGCGTCTCAGCGTGGCCATAAAAAGGGGAAATCCCTTGCTGCAAAATTGGCTCGCTTTATGGTTTTGGGAAAAGGGGGGCTGGGGGAAAATTCCTGATTTTTAATACATTTTTCCCATTGTATTCATGTTTGTGTTTTTCTGTAAATGTATTCTTTTTTTATTTAAAAAATTTCCACATAGAATAAAAAAAATTTGGGGGGTGGAGGAGAAGAAAATATTAAAAACAGCGCCGGGGGAACCTTGAGTTATCCCGGATGTACGTTTTTTCTCTGGGGGTTGAGGGTCCCCATTCCAGCTAAAAGAGGCACCCCGGTACCGGTTATAATATATATATAATATATATTTATATATTTATTATATAATTTTATATATATAAAATTATATATATATATATATATATATTTTATAAAATTTAAATATTATAATATAATATATAAATTTATATATATATAAAATATATATATATATATATTTATATATTTTTTATTATTATAATATAAAATTTTTATTATATATTTATATATATTTTTATTGTCGTGCCGAATAGGCAGAATTCGATTTTGGGGTTTAAAATTAGCAACGCTCCATCTTCCCCATATAGGAAAAGTAAAAATTTTTTGTATGCAATAATTCCCCAAAAATCATTCGGAACCCCAAAACAAAAAAAAATATATTTCACTTTTGTTTTTTTTAAATTATTAAATTACTGAAAAAAATTTCAAAATATATTTTAGTTGGGTTAGGTAAAGTAAATTGTTCTTTTCATAAAAAGGGTTTTTTAGTTTTTCTAAGATTTTTTGGTTTTGGCAAAATTAAAAATTTTTCCCTTTAAAATTTAAATAAAAAAAAAATTAAATTTTTAAAACTTTAAAAAAAAAAATTTTCAGAAAAAAATTTAATTTTTTAAATGAGTTCTTGCAAATTGACCTTTTTTACAAAATTCGGAAACAAACTTTATAAAAATATTTATATATATATTATATATATAATTTTTATATATAATATATATTATTTATATATATATATTTAATATAAAATATATATTTTATTATTTTTATTATTTTATCACCCCGGGGGGGCCGATTCCCCCCAAAGGGTTTAGGGTGGCCCCCAAAAAAAAAATTTTTCCCCCCATCATTACTCAACATTTTGTCTTCCCAAAAAAGGGGGGCTTTACACTAAAATTTTTTTTAAACTGCCAACATTAACACCCCTCCTTCCCAGGGGCGGGCCCACTTTTACTTCCCATTTTCCGAATTTACCCCCTTTCCCAATGACAAAATCAAACCCACCCCCCCCCCAACTCTTTATATTTTTTCCAGTTCTTCTTAAAGCTCCCCAAAAGGGCCCTAGCCCTTCCCCCCACTGGGAAGCTGTTCACGCACCTAAAATTTCTGTTGGGAAAAACCGTACTTACCTATGTCCTTATGAATCTAAATTTACCCAATTTAAAATCCATTTTTTTGGTTCTTCCCTTGTTCGACACCCCCCAGTACTTTTTTAAATTACCCTTTTTTTTTTTTATGCCCGTACCCAATTACACCTTTTAATGAAACTCCCCTAGTTCTAGTCTCTCCAGGGGGAGTGGGAAATTTTAAGGGTTTAAGTCTATCTTCATACGGGAGGTTCCCTTAACCCCGTAAATTAAATTTTTGTTATTCTTTTGTTATGCTTCCAATGAGGGCTATATTCCAAACCCCGTAGTAAGGAGACCCAAAAATGAACGGCATTTCCCAAAAGAAAAACCTTTACTTGTGATTTATAGAGTTCTAAAAAAACTTTTGAATTCTGTTACTTATAATTTTTTTGAGATTAAAACCAAGTAAAAGAACATAAGAAAATAAGACATAAGAAAGGGGAACACTTTCAGCAGGCCCTTTTTTGGCCCATTTCTAGGCAGGCCTTTACCCAAATTTATCCCCTTTAAAAAACATTTACCAACCAATTTTCAATGCTACCCCCAAAAAAAGCTTTTGATGTGCAAGTCCCAATCAAATCCAACCCCTCCCCCTCATTACTTATCCAAACCCAAATTTTTAAAAATAACCCAAAATCCCGCCTCAATAAAAAAAATAGGTTTGACTGTTTTCCCCTCCCTCTGAAAGCTAAATTTCTGTCTTAGCTTTAGATTTTTTGCCCTTTCCATGGACTCCCAAGTCTTTTTTCAAATTTTGGATTTATCAAGCTCTACTTGAATTGATTGAGACACTTATGCCCGCATATGGGGAAACTTTATTAGGAACGTTTCGTTCACAGTGGCTTCATCAGTCCAATACAAGAGGAAGGGGGTAAGGGAGGGGGAGAATGAGGGGTAAACAGTCCCTCAAACCCGGAGTCGATTGTTCAGTCCCTCAATCTTGTAGAAATTACAGCATTGGGCCCCTTTGGGCGTGGTTAATACTGTTTGGGAGGGGACGGGGAAGCAGATGGAGGCGGGGGGGCATAGTGGTACCATCCCCCTAGTCGAAATAGGGCCGGGCCAAAAAATTGAAAAAAAGTGTTGAAAAAATTTTTTGTAACAAGGGCCCCCCCTGCTTTCCGTGTCGGCCGTTGTGATGGAATGGTTTGAAAAAAAACCCACAAGTTGAAGAAATTTTGGGGGGACACTTATGCAGCAAAATGGGAAAAACTTTATTAAAGGGAAAAGTTTCGCCCACAGGGGTTCATCAGGGCCCTTTTCAAAGAGGGAAAGGGTTTAAAGGGGAGGAGGAGAAGAGGTTTAAACAGTCCTCAACCTGGAGCGGTTTTGTTTCAGTCCACAAACTTTTTACCCCTGGGTTTTTAAACCCAAAATTCCCGGCCTTTTGGGCCGTAGAGGGCTTATATACTGTAGTGAGGTGACGTGAAACAAAATGGAGGCGGGGGCCTAGTGGTACCAAAATTTCCCCTAGTCCCTAGTAGGTCTTCGTCCAAAGGTTGAAAAAAGTGGGTTTAAGAATTCTTTTTTAAAAGACCCCTGATGCTGCCGTGTCGACAGTTGTGATGAATGGTTTTAAAAACCCACAAGTTTAAGAAAAGGACACTTTTGGCCCGCATTGGGAATCTTTTTTCGGAAACGTTTCGCCCCCAAAGGGGGGCTTCTTTAGCCCAAAACAAAGAGGGGAAAGGGTAAGGGAGGGGAGAATGAGGTAAACGTCCCCCAACCCGGGGTCGATTGGGGTTCAGTCCATCAAATTTTTGAAATTACAGTTTGGGCCGTAGACGTGGCTTATATACTGTTTGTGAGGTGACGTGAAGCGATGGAGGCGGGGTCTTGGGTTTCCCTCCACTGTTTGAAGTAGGTCTTCGTCCAAAGGTTTAACAAGTTTTTGAAAAATTCTTTGTAACAAGACCCATGATGCTGCCGTGTTGACCCGTTTTTGGGGTGAATGGTTTGAAAAAAAGACAAAATTTAAAATTTAGACACCCTTTTGCGCTATGGGGAAACTTTTTTAGGAAAAAGTTTTGCCCACAGTGGCTTCATCAGTCAAAACAAAAAGGAAAGGGGCCTAAGGGAAGGGGGAGGACACCCCAAACATGGGGTCTTTTTCAAAAAATTTTTTAAAATTAACAACCTTTGGCGAAACTTATTGATAGTGGGATGGACCCTATGGACCCCCCTAATTTGAAAGGGCCCCAAAGGGGAAAATTTTAAAAAGTTTAAAAAGGCCCCTATGCTGGTTTTTTACATTTTATTTATTGGGTTTTAAAAAAAAAATGGGTTCCAGGGTTTGGGAACTTTATTTAAAATTTCCCCTTTCCCTTAAGTTTCCTCGAGGAAGGGGAAGGGGAAAAGGGGAAAAGGGTTTCCAAAAATTTCCCAATGGTGCATGTGTTCAATCCTTTAACTTTTTGGGTTTTTTCAATTCCAATTTATTAAAAAGGGAGGGGACGGAAAAAATAGGGGGGGCTTGGTTTCCCCCAAAGGGAATTCTTGCAAAACAATTTTTAAAACTTTGGACAAGACCCCCACCCCTTTTGGGCTTGTGGTTTGGGTTTGAAAACCCAAGTTAAAATTTTTCACTTTCAAGGGGCTTTTTTAAGGAAAAGTTCGGGCCATGGGTTAATTTTAAAAAAGGAATGGATGAAACACGGACTCCGGTTTTGGGGCTTTTTACCTTCTTCCCTTTTCCTTTACGGCCTCCCTTGTATTTGGAAATTATAATGCCCCCCTGTTCCCCAAACTTCCGGGAATAAAGTTCCCCTTGCTGAATTTAAAATTTTTCTCAATATTTAATTGTCGGTTTTTTTTCCCCCTTTCCCTTTCCCCCTTTTTAAGGGCAGGAAACCCCTTGGGGAAAGTTTCCAAAAATTTATTCAAATGTTCAACCCCTTTGGAAAAATTATACAATTAAAACCGGGATAGGTGGTTTTTTACCAAAATTCCCCGCCCCTTTTGGCCAAGACCTACCAAATGTATTTTAAAAGCCCCACCTTCTTACGGCCCTATCGT
>NC_069399.1:4050288-4139746 GCF_026875155.1 Cherax quadricarinatus
TTAGGATGTTATTATTTGTGGTAACCCCTTTTCATGCTCTTTTTTTTTTACCCCCTGCTGTGGGTTTTTTTTTTTTAGTGAGGGGATGCGGGCTAACCGTTCGCCTGTATCTTGGGCCTATGCTAGCCCGACTGACTGCTGTCTCACTCTGAGTTCAGGGTTTGGCTTTTTGTCACGAGAAAAAACTGAGCTCTATCTAAGAGTTGGAGAGTGGAGAGGATAGGCGGTCTCATTATTTTGTTGCCATGGCGGCACGGTTACCACTGGGAGGGCAGCCAATCCTGAGCCTTCTCGGGGTGGGGGTGTGACATGCAAAGGGGTATGTAACCCTTTATACGGCGCATGTACACACCTCATTTACAGGCTATCCCCCCCAAACCCAGCGAACCGGGTTTTGCTGAGAGTTGATGATGGGGCCCGTCGTTCAACTAGTGACCAGGTTCCAGCCAATAAGAAGAGTTTTTGGCAATCGCAGAGGTTATGTGGGTACCACTCTCCTGTCTGAATTGTCATTCCCATTCTAGAGCTGGTTGAAGCACGGTCTATCTTGTGGCTTCTATTTCTGCCTTGCTTACCGTGGAGTGCCTATTACTTAATCACTGTACATAGTGTAATATTGCTGTTCTAAATTGGTGAAGGAAAATTATAAGTCTAAACTTTTCCTGCTGTGTTTATTTTGCTCCCTTTACACCCAGGATAACAGGCCATTTGGATTCCTGGGTTGTAATATTGTGGTTGTTATGGTGGTGGTGATGGTAGTGGTGGTGGTGGCTGTTATGGTGGTGGTGGCTGTTATGGTGGTGGTGATAGTAGTGGTGGGGGGTTGTCATGGGGGTTTAAATGATGGGAGTGGTGGCGGTGGTTATGGTGGTGCTGATGGTTGGGGTGGAGGTGGTTGTTATGGTGGTGATGGTTGTCGTGGTGGTGGTTGTTTTTTGTGGCTTTTGATGCTAGTGGTGGTTGTTATGGTGGCGATGGTGGTAGTGGTGGTGGTGGTTGTTATGGTGGAGGTTTGTGGTAGTGGTGATTGTTATGGTGGTGGTGATGATAGTGGTGGTTCTGGTTGTTATGGTGGTGGTGATGGTAGTGGTGGTGATGGTAGTGGTGATGCTGGTTGTTATGGTGGTGGTGATGGTAGTTGTGGTTGTTTGGTGGTGGTGATGGTATGGTGGTGTGATGGTATTGGTGGTGGTGATGGTAGAGGTGGTGGTGATGGTAGTGGTGGTGGTGGTTTGTTATGGTGGTGGTGATGGTCGTGGTGGTAAGGGTTGTTTATGGTGGAGGTGATGATAGTGGTGGTGGTGGTTTTTTATTGGTGGTGGTGATGGTAGTGGTGGCGGTGGTTGTTATGGTGGTGGTGATGGTAGTTGTGGTGGTGGTTGTCATCGTGGTGGTGATGGCAGTGGTGGATGTGGTTGTTATAGGGGTGGTGTTGGTTGTGGTGGTGGTGGTTGCTATGGTGGTGGTGATGGTGTGGGGGTTTGGGCTATGGTGGTGGTGATGGTTTAGTGGTGGTTGCTATGGTGGTGGTGATGGTAGTGGTGGCGGTGGTTATGGTGGAGGTGGTGGTTGTTATAGTTGTGTTGATGGTAGTGTTTGGTATGGGTTTTTATTTGTTGTGGTGATGGTAGTGGTGGCTGTGGTTGTTATAGTGGTGGTGATGGTGGTGGAGGTTGTTATGGTGGTGGGGGGTTTATGGTGGTGGTGATGGTAGTGGTGGCGGTGGTTGTTTAAGGGGTGGTGGTGATGGTAGTTGTGGTGATGGTTGTTATCGTGGTGGTGATGGTAGTGGTGGTGGTGGTTGTTATAGTTGTGGTGAGGGTTGTGGTAATGGTGGTTGCTATGGTCGCAGTGATGGTATGGTGGTGGTGGTTGTTATGGTGGTGGTGATGGTAGTGGTGGTGGGGGGTTATGGTGGTGGTGATGGTAGTGGTGGTTGATATGGTGGTGGTGATGGTAGAGGTGGTGCTAGTTGTTATGGTGGTTGTTGCAACCCCTGAATGGTTTGTAATGTATATTATGCATATATATTATATGTATATTACCCTTTTTATATAATTTTATATTGCTTATATTTGTGAAAAAAGCTAAATCGTGAATTTATTGCTTTATATTATTATTTGACTTAGTTAAATTTTGCTAGGTAGGATGTTACATATTATTATATGTTCAGTTCAAGTCTTGATTGTCTAACTACTGTAATTGTCGCTCTTAGCTCGTTTACTCTGCCGGCTTCTCAATTGTTGCTGAGCAAGCAGCTGTACACGGAGCTACTATCAAGTGATCGAGGGAGGGGTGTTTCTCACCTGCCTAAGATTCAGCACTGGTCTAGACTCTCTTGGTGTGGGACGTATTCTTGACAAGACGAGCCTAAATCTATCTCCCATATTGCCTTGTTGGAAGATCGTCTCCATGGTCTCAATTGTTGTAGGTTCTGTAGAACTGTTCCAAGAAAAATTGTATAGACTTAGTGATTTGGAACGCTGTACTGAGGTTGTGTGTCGCAAATGACACTCCTGAGCAACTCAGGTCCTGAGCTGTTGTTCTGACCCTAATTTGTACTGATTCTCTGTACTGTCACAGTCGGATTTTCTTAGCTGAACTTAGATTCATATGTATGGGGAGTTTTTGTGACTTTTGTGGAGATACTGCTGATGGTCCCCCTACTTATGGGTCGTATATATTATCTCCTGTTCCTGATTCTGTTTTGTTGGCAGTTGCTTGTTATAATTGCTATTGGGCTTAGCATTCATTTTATTGTTCAAGCACACTGTCTGATTGCCAGTTGTCCAAGAAGGTAAGTTTATTTGAGGACTTTGTCAAGTCACTTGTTTAAATCTAGTCGAGTCTTGAGACATAGCGAACTACTAGAGTACTTACACACAACAAAAACATGTACATATTTGTAATATCTTATTAAATGTTAATGTACTCAACGGCACTTAAGAATTATAAATGTGATATTGTGCTTTCAGCACAATAATACTGTAGCACGTGAGAAGTGATTATTCTTATTTTGTTGATATTAATTTAATTTAATTTGACATAGCGCCTAAGACAACTTATTAATAATTTAATTAAATTTTTATTTCTCTAGTTAGTACCACCAGTTTGTCATCATGAAGCACTAATAATTCTTATTGAATTCTAATTGATAATTTTACCAGGATATTGACTACTTTTTTTTCCGAAAACCCAGTAACAGGCTGGATGCTAGAGGGCAGTCCTTTCTATAAATCACTTGAGATCTCTAAAACTTTTAGAATCGCGTTTTTTGTAACAGTGGGATGGTAGTGATGGGTTGTTATGGTGGTGGTGATGGTAGTGGTGGTGGTGGTTGTTATGGTGGTTGTGATGGTAGTGGTGGTTGGTGGTTGTTATGGTGGTGTGATGGTAGTGGTGGTGGTGGTTGCTATGGTGGTGGTGCTGGTGGTGGTGGTGGTGGTTGTTTATGGTGGGGTGATGGTTAGTGGTGGTGGTGGTTTGATATGGTGGAGGTGATGAAAAGTGTGGTTGGTGGTTTATATGGTGGTGTGATGGTGAGTGGTGTGTGGGGCAGTTGCTATGGTGATTGGGGATGGTAGTGGTGGCGGTGGTTATTGTTGTGGTGGTGGTTATGGTGGTGTTGATGGTAGTAGTGTGGTGTTTTATGGTGTGGGTGATGGTAGTGATGGTGTTTTTGATGGTGTGGTGATGGTAGTGGTGGCGTGGTTTGTATAGTGTAGGTGATGGTAGTGGTGGTAATGGTTATTATGGTTGGTGGTGATTGTATTGGTCGTGGTGGTTCTAAGGTGTGGTGATGGTAGTGTGGTGTTGGTTTTATGGTGGTGGTATGATAGTGGTGGTGGTGGTTATTATGGTGGTGGTGATGGTATGGTGGATGTGTTTGTTATGGGTGGTGGTGGGGAAGTGGTGTGTGGTTGTTATGGTCTGGTTATGGTAATAGTGTTGTGGTTGTTATGGGGTGGTGGGTGATTGGTAGTGTAGTGGTTTATTATGGTGGTGATTGTAGTGTGGTGGTATTGTGGTGGAGATGGAGTGGTGGTGGTGGTTATGATTTTGGTAATGGTAGTGGGTGGTGGTGGTGATGGTAGTGGTGGTGGTGGTTGTTATGGATGTGGTGATGGTAGATGGTGGCAGTGGTTGTTTAGTGGTGGGTGGTTGAATGGTAGTGGGGTGGGTGGGTTGTTAATCGTGGTGGTGGAATGGGTAGTGGTGGTCGTGGTTGTTTGAAGTCGTGGTAATGGTTGTGGTGGAGGTGGTGGTTGCTATGGAGGTGGTGATGGTATGGAGATGGTGGTTGCTATGGTGGTGGTGAGGGTATGGTGGCGGTGGTTAGGTGTGGCTGTGGCATGCAAAGAGTAACGTAACCTCATTTGCGCATGTACACACTCCTGCATTTTACAGGCTATCTCCTCCAACCAGCGAACCAGGTTGCTAAGAGTTTGATGATGGGGCCCCGTAGTTCAACGTAGTGGACCAGGTTCTTAACCAATAAGAGATGGTTTTTGGCAATCGCAAGAGGTTATGTGGTACCACTCTCCTGTCCTGCCCTTGTCATTCCCATTCTGACTGGTTGAAGCACGGGTCTGCTATCTTGTGGCTTCTATTTCTGCCTTGCTACCGTGGATTGTGCACTATACTTATCACTGTACATAGTGTACAATATTGCTGTTTCTAAATTGGTGAAAGATAATATAAGTGTAAACTTTTCGCTGAGTTATTTTGCTCCCATTACAAACCCTGGAAAACAGGCCATTTGGAATCTGAGGTTTTAATAGGGGCCTGTCCGGATCTGGAGCTGGACTAAGAGAAACGTTGAGCTTAGGTGAGCTCGTAGCAGAACATTTGGGGGGGGCAGCTTGCTGTCTGGCATTTGCAATTAGCTTTGCCTACGCCTTTACAAAATTTTGCGTGTTAGTTACTGTTATGGTCAGCCTTGCTATTGTGTGATCGTTCAACAGCTCGCTACTAGCTTGTCTTGGCTCGCTCGCTAATGCTCAATCTTCAAGAACAGTGTAGCTGTCTGGGCCATTGCCTTTACAAATTTTGGTGCAGTTGTTACTAGCCTGTTTCGTGGTGAGAATTTTGCAGTCGGCTTTGCTTGGGGGATGCGTATTCTGCAACGTACTGTGGCATAGGCCAAGCGTGTCCCTGCCAAATTAACGTGTTACGTTGGGGTATTCTCAATCGTACTGTGCAATAGCGAATAACTTATGCCACCTAGACGAGTCAGACGTCTGGTGTCGGCATATACTTTGCATAGCCCACCTAAATTGTCCCTACAGCGTTGTTGGCAAATTGCTCTCGTTCCCATTGGCATTAAATACAAACGCACTCTCACAGGCTGCGCAACAGCGTTCACTGGTGAAGACACAACTTATAGAATAAAGAGATACGCACATCAGGACTTCCTCCTCTACGGGAGCATAGGGCTCAAAAACATGTTCTCGCAGGAGGAAGATGATTACAATCCTACGGAGCAAAATGGTCAGTATAGTGCAGCTGGGTTTGTCTCAAGGTGAATCAGCGTCGTTTTGGCACTTGAGCTGCAAAAATTCAACTGAGGAAACTAGGGAAACAGAGAGATTCGCAAAGGGAATAATTTGATAGGGAAAGAGAAGGAGCAGTTTTTCGCATTCTGTAAATGATTTTTAGTTTACAAAAAGCAGTACAGCTTTGTTCCCCGCTTCGATGAGGCCGAACTAGAACAATTTTTCGAAAGCTTCGAAAATCAGCTCGGCCTTGAGGTGCCAGAATAGCATTGGGGCATCGTTGGTTCATACAGCATTATTTGGTTAAGGCACAGATTTACGGTCAGTATAAATGACCTGAATTTTCTGATTATAAAAGTAGTGAAGACCACAGTGTTGGGAGCATATACATGTAACCCCAGGCCAAATAAAAACATTTTTTTAAGCTGGGCAGACGTACAGCTTGGTTCAATCCCTAGTGAATCTTTTGTGAGACAGCAAACCAAAGCTTTTACCTGCTGGTATAAAGCAAGTGGTGTCCTTCTTTGAGGAGGCTGGTACAGCTTATTCTGACTGATAACCTCTGGAGTCTGTGGGAACCCCGAGAGGGTCGAGTCTTTCTCTCTGCAGGATCGTGACTTAAAACCACTGCATTGATCAGCCAGGATGGCTTGATACCTTCGAAACTAACCGCTCCTTGTCCGACGGTCCCGTCTTCTTCTTTTTAACAGCCTGGCAATGAGCAGAGATCGTCAACCTTGGAGAATGAAGTGTCCAGCCGGAGGAGAACGTCTACGACCGCCAACTGAGCACCTGTGACCACGCTTCTCAACTTATGGTCCACATGCGGAGAGGCAAACTAGTTAACTCATGGTGCATCTCGAACAACAGTACCAGAGAGACACAGCCAGAATGGACGACACCATTTGCAACGTCAGCAGGAGGTACAGGCAAGCCTGTCGTTCTGCTTCCTCTGTAACAAAGTAGGTCATATTCGTCTCAACTGCCCCCACAAACTCCAACCCATTGGGAAAATCTCAAAATCCTTTCCCTAGTAACAATTCCCCTAAGATGTAGAAAAAAAGTTTGGCCCTTATTATTGCAGAGTCTTAGTTCCCTTCAGGAAAACTAAGAAACAACTGAAGTAAAGACCTAGAGATACGTTGAGCATATTGCTCACATTGAAGAGAGGAATATTACCTTTCCACAGGAGACCACTTCCTTTAATTCGTCCTGTGTTATTTAAAGATTTGGAGGAGCTATATATTCTGGTCCCTTGCATAAAATTTATGTACAGTTCACACATTACAACTGGGTACATGACTGTAGGTGTGCTCAAAAGAATTCCCATGAAAGATGCCATGTTATTACTGGTAATAACATTACTACTGTTAGTGCGTGTCCTGAACCTATAATAAAAAATCTTCCGGTGTTTGGCCATAATCTCGGGCATAACATCCCAAGGAATGTCTGGAGAAATGTTTAACTATCCCTTTGACAGACTCAGGTCTCGGAATAGCCACTTGTTTTATGAGGCACACCGCCGGAGCCTCGTAAATCAAGTGAACAGACCCATCAAAGCCTTCCTATTCCCAGTTGCAGGATTGGCCAGATGTCTCTGTTTCCATGCCCGAGGGACTGTCCTTCCGGGAGGAACAAAACGAAAGGTCCCTTCTTTAAAATTCTGCTTTTCAGGCAGCCATGGGTAAAATCCTCTTTGGGTCAATCCGGTCAAGTATGAAGCTTAAGACGATTATTTGATCTGCAATGAGACTGGTAGGAGATAGAGGGCCGGCAATTGTATGACAGGTTAGTGGTTCCAACCAAGTTTAGGACCTCAAATTTAATATAGCTCATAATACTTCATTAGGAGGTCACTTAAGAAATTACTAAAACCTTGTATAGAATCACAAAAGAATTTTATTGGCGCAAAATTAAAGAAAGATGTGGAAGAATCATATTAGGTGTTGCGAGAATGTCACAAGTAGGGAAAACCTGACATTCCATGTAAACCTGCACCACTCAACCTATACCTGCTGATGGAGAACCTCTTGCAGATTTAATTATAGATTGTTAGGTCCACTACCTAGGTCAAAGTTCTGGAATTCATATTATTTACGATTATGGATAAAGTAACTCAGATATACCAGAAGCAATTCCATTGCGTAATATTAATACTATAGCTATTCTCAAAGAGCTTTAACCATATTCATTTTTTGTTTTGCATTCCTAAACTGTTGATTCAAAGCGATCAAGTACTAACTTTACTGCCCAAAGCATTTATGAAGTATTAACAGGTAGGATAATCCACAAGTTATAAACTGCCTATCTCCTCAGTCCCAAGGCGCCTTGGAAAGATTCCATCAGACGTTAAAAACTATGATGAAAAGGAAAAAAAAAACTTTTTTACATGCACCTTTCCTACAGAACTGGGATGAATTGCTACCTTTTGTTGACTAATGCTCAGTATCAAAGACTGTTCAAGAGTCTAAACCGTTTGCGCTGATCTTTGGGCACAATGTACGAGGTCCTCTTCGGGTGCTCACGAGAAAGAATGGAGGGAGAAGACTTAGCTGAACACCACACCCGTCTTCAAAGGTTGCAGGTGGCACGTCAGTTAGCCAAGGTTAACCTAAAGACAGCTCAAAGTAAGATGAAACAGAAGTATGACAGAAGTGCAAAATCCGCTCCTTCCATACCGGAGACAAGGTGTTGGTGCAGGAACATATAATTGGCCACACCTTGAGAAGCTAGATTTCCGGGACCTATGTAAGTAGATTAACTGAGTAAATTATGTGGTAGCTCAAATTGAAAGACCTCAAAAACTACTAAAACTTACCACATTAAATCATTAAAATATTTCCAATACACAAGAAAAGCCCAGTAATGACTCTCTCCTCTACCTCCTCCTTACTCTTAATTCTTTGCACTCTATCCTGAAATTATATTAAACATTCAAATTCTGTCCTCCATCAAGGATCCTAAGCCCTTTAATGGAGGACATCTGAAACCAAGTCAACAAAATTAACTGAGCTTCTCCATCCATATCCTAATAATTTTTCGGATGTGCCGATAAAACATGTACGTTAGGTTATCATGATGAGATGTGGGAAACTCTAAAACCAATAAACTCTCTCCCCCTACAAGCTAATCCTGAAAAGCAAAGGTTACTTCAAGCAGGAAGTAGAATTATGTTAAAGCATGTTAGTGGAGGAGTCATCTAGTCCATGGGCTTCACCGTGCATCCATGTAAGAAGGCGATGGAGGGTTTTCGTATGTGTACAGACTACCGTATGGTGAATGAGGTCACAATTACAATGCTTACCCCCTCTTCCTCTCTGGATGACGTAATTGACTTTGAGGGTAAAGGCTAACTTTTGTGTCCAAGTTTAGATCTCCTTAAAGGTTACTATCAGGTCCTTTGACTTATAAGGCAAGGAGATCTCTCCTTCGTAATTCCAGGAGCATTATCAATACACAGTTACCGCCCTTCAGAATGAAAAAATTCCCCCCTCTCTTCATTCCAGAAACTTTATCTTATCCATCCAAGCTATTAAGGACTTGAAGGCACGCAGCGTACTAGATGATAATTGTTGTGGTGTCTGATACTTGATCAACACTACTTAAGACCATAAGGCTCTTTTGAGAAACTTTAAGAGTTCCCAGTTTAAACAGTTTTAATCTATCTAAAATCTTCCTTTGCCAGGCACTGTCACTTTTCTAGGCCATGAAGTTAGGTAGTGGTAAAGTTGCACCTAAACTTGCTAAAGTTCTTGCTATTAAAGATTATCCAGTTCCTCATGATGAGAAAACTCTACAACGTTTCCTAGGCATGATATGATTTTACAGAAGATTCTGTTAGAATTTCTCGGATATTGTAGCTCGGGCCTCTTACCTCTCTTACAAGTCACAAAGATCCCTTTAATTGGACCCGAGATTGTCAAACTGCTTTTGACAAAACAAAAATAATATTGTGTACTGCACCCATTCTCTTGTCTCCAGACTTCTCCAGACCTTTTCATTACAGATTGATGCTTATAAGTCTGGGGTTGGGGCAGTACTATTACAAAACGAGAATGAGGAGTTCCAGCCTGTAGCATACTTTTCAGCCAAGTTCCAGCCACATCAGAGGGCTTACTCTACCATTCAAAAAGAAGCCCTCGCGCTGGTACTGGCTTTGGAGCATTTCGATGTTTATGTG
Organism: Cherax quadricarinatus; assembly: GCF_026875155.1. Classification (NCBI taxonomy): domain Eukaryota; kingdom Metazoa; phylum Arthropoda; class Malacostraca; order Decapoda; family Parastacidae; genus Cherax; species Cherax quadricarinatus. Next base: position 4,059,964 of record NC_069399.1, read on the forward strand.
GGCCAGACACGCAGGTGGTCACGTCTAGTGACACAATCCTCTAGTATTTTCCCCAAGCCAGAAAACCAAAAACACAAGGCTCAGCGCGGACGCTAAACTGAACCTACTACTTAAAATTAAATATATTGGGGGGAAAGAAAATGTGTTGGGGGATCTTTACTAGAGTTAAATTTTTATTTATTTATTTAGGATGTTATATTTTTTTGGGGAACCCCCTTTTCACGCTCTTTTTTTTACCCCCTTTGTGTGGGTTTTTTTTTGTGGGGGGAGCGGGCTACCGTCCGCCAAATTTTGACCTTGTAGCCCGACTGGTCGTTCACTCTGATTTAGGGTTGGTTTTTTTGTCAGGGGAAAAGTCAGTTTAAAGAGGGGATGGTGGACGGAAAGGGGGCCCAATTTTTTTTTTTTGTGCCAAGGGGGCACGGTTACAAACTGGGAGGTGGCAGCCTAACCCTACCTTCTGGGGGTGGGGGTGGGGATGAAAGAGTAAAATTTATTGGGGCGCATGTACACCCCCCACATTTACAGGCTTTTCTCCCCCAACAGTGAACCAGGTTGCTAAGGTTGATAAGGGGCCCCCCGTCTTTCAATAGTGCCCCAGTTCTAGCCAAAAGAAAGGTTTTGGCAATTGCAAGGTTATGTGGGTACCACTCTCCTTCTGCCCATGTTTTCCCATTCGGGGGTTTTTTAAGACGTCTGCTATTTTGGCTTCTATTTCTCCCTTTGTTTACCGGGGAGGCACTATATATCACTGTACTAGTTTATATTTCGTTCTAAATTGGTGAAGGGAAAAATAAGTCTAAAGTTTTTTTTGATGTGTTTTTTTGCTCCCTTACACCCCCATAAAGGCCCCTTTGGAATCCCGGGGGTAATGTTGGTGGTTGTTTAGGTGTTTTGGGTAGTGGGGGTTTGGGTTTTTATGGATTTGGTGATGGTAGTGGTGGGGGGTGGTTTTTAAGGGGTGGTGAGGGAGTGGGGGTGGTTATTATAGTGGGGGTGAGGCAGTGGGGGTGGGATCGGGCAGTGGTTGTTAGGAGATGGTGATGGTATGGGAGTGGTTTTGTTATTGGTGGTGAGGTTGTGGGGGGGGGGTTGCTATGGTTGGGGGATGGTAGTGTGGATGGTTTTTTTTGGTGGGGTGTTGAATTGGTGGGGTTTTTTGGGGGTGGGTTGGTGTAGTGGTTATTTGGTGTGATTTTAGTTGTGGGGTGGTTGTTTGGTGGTGGTGTGGTGTGGGGGTGGTTTTGTTAGGGGGTGGTGATGGTAGTGGTGAGGTGGTGGGGGTGGTTTTTGGGTTGGTGATGGTAGTGGGGGTTTGGTTGAAAGGGTTTTGGGGAGGTAGTAGTGGTTGTGTTTTTATCTTTAAAAATTTGGGCTCCTTTTATTTAACTATTTTAGAGAATATGTTCTACTTAAATTATAGCGTGAAAGTACCCCTTTTTTCTAAAAAAAAGACTTTTGGGTTATATTATTATCTGTTAATATATGAAAAATACCATGGTATTATCACTATTTTGTTATTATCACTATTTTGGTATTATCACTATTTTGTTATCACTATTATTTTATTATTATTGTTAGGTATAGAGTTTAAGTCTTGGAACTATCCGGTGAATTGTTCAATTGTTTATGTCCGGCTGGCTGACTTTTTGGGTAAAGCTGATCCAAACCTGATGATGCATCAACAACTGGCAAGTAGTCAGTCCGCTCCTGCTCTACCCCTGACAAACTGATCGTTATTGGCTCTTATGGTGTACAGTTTGAATGATTTTGAGAATTGGACTCTAGAGCTGACTCAGTTTGTTCCTAATTGCTCTGAAAAATTCTTTTGATATTTATATTCTTAGTCAGTTCAGTAATCCCTAAAGATACTTTACGGCCAGATTCAAAGGTCTTGCCAAATCTTTGTACCTTTTGTATTTTGAGTTTACAGTCTTGTTAAGACAAAAACGTAAAATGTTATTGAAGTCTTAATTACAGGAAAAAATAATTAAACTTCCTTATTAATTACATTTCTATGATTTTGAACTAAATGTATATGGTTTAAAATTTATGTAAAAAGTATTAATTACATTAACTACAGAGAGAAGAAAAAGTATTGTATTTAAATACTTTAACAAATTTGAATATTTTCTATGGAGTTTCCCATTGAAATTTTTTTCCCCCTTAACTCTAAAATACCTTTAAAAAAATCAGATCCAAAAATTTTTTTGATAAGAAATAATGGTAACAGCCACATTCGAAGTTCTTTAAAAAAAAATTTTTATTCGCAACAAATGGGGGTTTCCCGGGTCTTGTTTTTTAAAGACCATTGATCAAAAAGAACAATTTTAAAATTAAATAGGGAATTTTTTTTTAGTTAATTTCAAAATATTGATCTGGAAGTCACTTTAAAGATTTTTAAAAAATTTAAATTGTCAAAGCTGGACCCTTGAAACTTCAAATGCTGGAGATAGCCTGAAATTGGGAGTACCATACTATAGATATTACACACCCAATCCCAAAGGGCAATTTTTAGAAACAAATTGTTTCCGGGGCCCTCTACATCATGTAGCAGGAGATTGCCCTCGAATTGTTTAGTTTTTTCAAGTAAGCTACAGCGAGATTCAAATATTAAAAAAAATTTCAAAGAATTGTCTTGAAATTTGTTGAAACCCCCTAAGGGGTTACAATGATTTTTAGGTAATAAATGTATTTATTTTTTCTATAATTTTAATTGCTTATTTTTTGTGGTAAAGCTAAATCGAATGTATGACTTTATTTTTTATTGATGTTGTATTGTTTTTGACTTATTTTTTAGGATGAACATAATAATGCTCAGTTCTAGTTTGTTTGTCAAATCGTATTTATGTTTATCTTTTCTGCCGGTTCTGACCTCTGCCCACAAGGCTATCACTATCGAGGGGGGGGGGGTGTTCACTTTCCGTAAAGTATGAGTCTGTCGAGCTGTTGGGGTTGGACAGATTGTCGTCTCAATTATTCTTGTTATTTCTGTAGAACTCGTTCACAAACCCTTGTATAGATTAGGTTTTTTCGGTTGTACTGGGGTTGTGTGTGATAGACACTAGATCTCAGGTAATTACTAAGCTTCTGACCAAATTTTTTGTACTGGTTTCTGTTATTGCACAGTGGGGTTTTTCCTATGCTGAACTTGATTCAGTAAAATGGGAGTTTTTAACTTTTGTGGGGGATTGGTGAGGGCCCCCTACTTAGTGCGTTATGTTTTTCCCCCTTGATCCTGATTGTGTCGCAGTGTTGTTATTGGCTATTGGGCTTAGCTTTTTTTCTTTTTAGCAGAAGTTCGGGTTTGCCATCGTCAAAAAGTTAGTTTATTAAGGACTTTGTCAGTACTTTTTAAGTTTAGTGATCGGGAATAGCGAACTATTAGGACTTACAGCATACACAAACTTACTTGTACATTTTGTAATTTTTTATTAAATGTTAAGTACCAGAGGGTACTTAAGAATTTAAATGTGATATGTGCTTTCAGCCAAAAATATTGAACTCGAGAATTGATTTTTTTTGATTGCTGTGATTAATTTAATTTGAAAATTCCTTAGAAAACTTAATGATTAATAAATTTTTTAAATTTTTAATTTCCCTAGTTAGTCCCCACCATTTTGAAATCCAAAGCCATGAAAAATATAATTTCTAATGGAAAATTGAAAGGATACGACTACTTGTTACGAAAACCCATAACGGGCTGGATGCTAAAGGGAAACCCTTTTTTGTGCATGGAGATCTCTAAGCTTTTGATCGCTTTTTTTGAAACAAATGGGGGTGTCCGGGGGCTCTTGATCCGGGGGTTTGGAAAATTGCCATTTTGACATACTCTACTTCTATGATCAAACTTTGGTACTTTCCTAATCTAAAAGACTTTGAGTTTGTCTTGTACAACATACCAGTGGATGTATGTACCTGACTGGTCTTTTAAATCCAAGGAAGGAAATACTGTTTATGAGTTCAGCTCTAAGCAGCAACAAAAAATTCCTATTAGGTTTATAGTTTCCATAATCACTCTTCTAGAAAATTTTTTTTCGGGGAAATAAAAGTGAAACATTTAAATTTGAAACTCTGACTTTGTCTGAGTTAAGTACATTAAAATTCAGAGTTTGGGCAAGTCCAATTCTGGGTGTGACGTATAACAGGAAATACACGTGAGATGTCAGAGGGTTTTTTAAATTTTATTGTTTCCCTCATACAGAGATTCTGATTATGATTCAGATTCAAAAGGAGTGCACAATTAGGAATTGGCTTATTTGAAGTTGAAAAAGAGAATAAGGCAGAAGTGAGCCTAGTGTTGACCCTAGGGGTATTTTCATTTTCTCGTGCCCCTTCCTTAGACACTATGACAGGTAAGCTGGTAATGCACAGCCAATACTAGTAAGTGTTTGATCTCTGTATCATTATCCTAGACCGATCTAACTCTCTGAGACGGCTGGACGAAGTGTCCGACCTAGAACAGTCCAGAAAGAATGTTAATTTCCTACCCCTCCATTACCCAGGGCCTTCTCTCAGGAACAGTTTGAGGGTTTTAAACCCCTCCTTATGTTGCAGACGCACAAATAGAGGCCAGGGGAAATTGAACGAAGAAGATTTCCCAAAAGAGAAATTTTTGTCTTTAAGACAACAACTGATAGACACGGGGAAAATTTAAGGCAGAAAGCTGCTCCAGGGTTTCCCTAATTTTTTGAAAGTACTTGACACATATTTTATGTTGAAACCCAGGCACAGCATGAATTGGGCCAGTAACACTGGGAACATTTTTTGCTTGCTTTGACGGGAAGGCCAAACCCTTTTTATGCAGCTTTGCCATTTCCCAAGTACATTAGTTATGATCTGTCAAACAAAAAATTTCTAGAGACTTAATTTGTTCCCTGTAAGATAAAAGAGCATTTGTCGTTACAAAACGCAAGATCAATTATGTAATTTTGCCGTGAAAAAAAAGTTGCTTTTCAGAGGTGTGTAGGTCCGCCAAGTTAACAATACGACAGCCTTTTTCAGTTGTTACTCCCGAAGATTTTCACAACTGTTGTCTTGATATACAAGAAATTGATGATCATACTACTGGGATTTTCGGAAACTCAGCATTACAAAAATTACAGATTTTTCCCCAAACTTGTACTTACAAAACACAAAGAAAAAAGGTAACAAAAAATTTTCCAGAAGTTGGCAACCTAAATAGCTGCTCTTGCCGCCTGAGACCCGTTACGTAACTTTTGTACCTTTACCAGGGAAAACTCACAATCCTGAAACTGTTTGTGGCTAACAGAAATTGATACCCAGAAGAAAAAAATTAAATTACCTAAGTAACAAAAGGACAAAATAAGGGGTATTGCTTAGTTAAGGAGAACGAGAAACAGTCGTGCGGCTGGCGCCCCCACTCAAGTCTACCCCTTTGAGCCAAGGCACCCAAAAACCTGCAATACCTCTGAACCTATGTTTTTTTGTAATGTTATCAGGAAAAATGAAATAGCGTCAGAAAAATTATCTGACGAAAAGATTCGTTCAGGATGATCCTTACTTTTTTGAGAGATAAAAAGGATTTTACGAAAACATCTGAATAATTTCTTTCGAGACACTGGCAGTTATTCAGTTTTTAAGAGAAGATGTATGCCCCCAACTGCGATACCTATTTCAAGATAGATGTATTTTAGAAGCATGGAGGGGTGTTATAAAATACCTTTCACAAAGTTACATTAAACAACATTAACTGGGTTTATTTCAGGGGTATATCCCGTGGTTATTTCCCATAGGTCAGGGATTGTTGATAGGAACGAACCCTTTTGTGGTATATGTAAAAAACCACTTGTGATAGATAATAACACGATGAAATTATGCCATTAAGCTTGTAGAGAAAACTATTTTTTTTTCCCTTTTAGCGCAATTACAGAGCTTGTAAAGATAAACAACCATCCCTTTTTTCTGTTTATTATTGATGACAATGATTTGGGGTTTTAATAGTTGTTTTGTGTGCTCTGCGCCCGGGCATTAACATGATCCCCCCGGCATAACCCCGCGGAAACCCCAAGACGTTAAATTTCTAACTCATATGATTTAATCAAGGATCAGTTTTTGATCCACTGGAAAAACTGAGAGTTTAAACAGTTTTAAAAGGGAAACAAAGGGTCCGATAACTGTTCTATTTTAGTAACGGTGTACTGTGGAGAAAAATAATGTAATTGTAGTATATGTTTCCCCCACAGTCAAGCATTTCGTAGTGTTACCCGTTCATTTCGTGAACAAGCCATTGTTTTGCCACATAGCCCCATAGGAGGACTTTGGGTGTCAAGAAGAAGGTAAAAATGGGAAAAATTTTTTCTTGGCCAAAGATAAGGAAAAGTAGTGATCTGTGCGACGTTGCCAGGTCAAAAGGCAGCAAGCCAGCGCACATGCCTCCACCCCACACCCTTTATTGTTTATTGTACCCAAAATTCAGTTCACGGATAGAGATTTTTCAGACTCGTTTAAAAAAGGTTGAAACTTTGCTATCCCTTTCTCCGTTTGAAAATCCTAATTTCAATCTTCCCTTTTTTTTACTAAAATGCGATGGTTAGCGTGGGTGCGTGCGCTCCAACACAACACCCTGATATTTCACCATATGTTACTATTCCTAAGTTTAAAAGACACCAGAAAAATTATCCACATTGAAAGAGGGTTAGCTTTTGTGGGGTCCCTTTGGAAATTTTGAGTGTATTTGGGCACTTTTCCCCCTTTAAAATTAAAAGTTTTTTCAGACCCCAATCCCCCACTTATATAAACACCCCGAAGGTAAGAATGCTAGGGTCATGAGGGGGGGGCCCCCAAATCCAACCCCATTCTATTTATAAAAAAAACATATGATGTCTTGTAATGTAAATTTCGACGCTCTTTCGTCCCTTTAAAAATTTTAGTTACATTAAATTTAAAGTAATTTTTTGCCCCCAAAAACCTTTTGTTACTTGCTAGTCAATTCAGTAAAGTAATTAACCCTCCAGCCCCCTATTAATATATATATATGTAAGTTAATTATTTTATTTATGTTTCCATATTTTTGTGTAGGAGGAGACAAGCTGAGTGTTGAGTGGGTAGTGTGGTGCAGGTATTACGGTGACGCAACATCCCTGTCACTTGACCCCCCCCCACTACACACCTTAAGCTGTTTCAACTCAGATGTTCATACTGCCTCGCATTCCCAAAACCCTACTTTTGATGGAAGCAGTTCCTCTATATTCGCCTAACGTGTACTCCTTGCGCTACCTGTCTTACACTGATGACATAACCATGAGTATGCAGAAAGCATACTGTGTCTGCCCTATACTAGGGGCATATCCCGGACGGACGCGTGAAAATTTTAAGGTGCTTGGCAAAAGAGACTTTTATTAATATTTTATTAAATTTTATTTTATATGAGTAATCAGTAAAATTGAAAGACTTAATGCAACTCCTAGTCGACCCTTGTGTTTGGGGGGGGGGGGGTGTTGCAAACCCCCGAAAGGGTTACAATGATTATTTGTATAATTGTATATTACCTTTTTTTAAATTTTTTATTGCTTATATTTTCGATAATAGCTAAATCGTTGCTTTATATTATTATTTTATGTTATATTTTTATTTTACTTATTGTTAGGATTACATAAAATGGCTCATTCAAGTCTTGATTGTCAAACTACTTTTTTATGCTTGTAGCTCGTTAGAGCCGGTTTTGGCTGTGCTGTCCAAAGGCTATCACTGATCGAGGGGGGGGGGGTTCCCCCCACTTCTGTGAAGTATGCAGTCTGCTGGACCCTTGGTGGTTTGGGCAGATTGTCTGTCTCATTATTCTTGTTTTGTAGAATTGTTCACAGAACCTTGTATGACTTAGTGATTTTGACTTGTACTGAGGTTTGTGTCCATGACACTCTGAGACTCAGGGGGCCTTGTATAGCTTCTGACCCAATTTTTTACTGGTTTCTGTGTATTGACAGTCGGGGTTTTTTTTTCCTATGCTGAACTTAATTCAGTATATGGGAAGTTTTGTAACTTATGTGGAGGATCTGCTGCGATGGTCCCCTACTTTAGTGTCGTTATGTTATCTCCTTGATCCTGATTGTGTCGCAGCGCTTGTTATAAGGCTATTGGGCTTAGCATTCTTTTTCATTGTTCAAGCAGACTGTTCTTGGTTTGCCAGTACGGTCAAGAAGTTAGTTTTATTAATGGACTTTGTCATCCACTTGTTTTAAGTCTAGTCAGTCGTGCGAGACATCTCGAACTACTTAGAGCACTTACACGCTTACACAAACTTACTTGTACATATGGTAATACTTATTAAATGTTAATGTACCAGACGGTACTTAAAATTATAAATGTGATATGTGCTTTCAGCACAAAAAATTATTGAACCTCAAGAGATTGATTTTATTTTGATTGCTGTGATTAATTTTAATTTGATATATTACCCCTAGACCAACTTAATGATTAATAAATGTATTAAATTTTAAATTTCTCTAGTTATATCCTATCACAGTTTTGTAATCCTGAGCAGCTAGTGAATAATACTGATTTTCTAATGGATAATTGGACAAGGATACTGACTACTTGTTACGAAACCCATAACAGGCTGGATGCTAGAAGGGCAGTCCTTTCTATGTTCAGTGGAGATCTCTAAGCTATTAGAATCGCGGTTTTTTTGTAACAAAATTGCAATCAGAAAGATTAAGTCCCGCTTTGGCCTCTATAAAGTATATGCAAGTATGCAGGGTGAAGCCGTGTTCGGCATTCGCCCATTACTGAAGTGGAATTCCTGATTAATGGTCAGCCTGCCCCCCTCACTCGAGGTGCACATCCAAGAATATCCACATACCGTCAGTTCAATTCCCTCAATTTTCGATACATCGGGCATATTTCTCAAAGTCATTTCTTGAAGAAATTAGAGAGACCTAATTTATTTTACAGACTGCTCAAATTGAGGCTCAGCATAAATTAAATGAAGAAGACTGCCTTTCAAAGGGAAACCGCTCCACAATATACGACAACAACAACAAGGAATGTTTGTGAAAGATGTACTGAATCCTCAAATGAATTCTTTCAATAACAAAAAGCGCATCAATGTGGTTCTAAGGAGTTTTAATGACGGAGATTTAGATACTATTTATGAAGTCTTTGAGAATCAAGCACATGCTGATGCGCTGGCCCCGACAACACTGAGGGAACTTATTACATACTTCGTTGACTGAGTAAAGCTCAAAGTTTAAGGGCTCGTTACCCTTTTTTGCGAAATATGTGGATATATGATTCCGTTAGAAGAAGGCTAATCCTAGAGGCTTATGATCGCCTCCCAGTAAGTTATCAAAAAACCTTAGAGCATTAAATGCCAGCACAACTCAGTCGTATGTAGATTTATGAGCACGGTAAAAGAAAATCGCTTTTGAGAGATGGTGTAAGCTTCTAACTGTAAATCATGGAAAGTCTTTCCCAGTTGATCCTGCATGAGGTTTTCTTAATAATTTACCAGAAGACTTGCAATAAGTATTTATGATTAGTTGCCCCATAGTAAATAAACTAGAAACAGCCTCGCTCGCCGATAATTAGAAATATCTCAACAATTGATTGGAGAAACAAAAGTAGGAAACAGTGACTAAATGTCCCCTCTTAAGAAAGGATGATCCAATCTTACAGAGATGCTTCCGCATACAGAATCCCCCCCCCCCATTACCCGACCTCCTATGATGCCTCCACGGCCCATGAATACATAATTTAGATCTAACTCTAGGAAAAGTTAAAAACCTCTAAGCATAACAGTGAGTTGAACTGCCCTTATGTAATAAGAGAGAGCATTTAAAGTAAACACTGTTATTGGCTCGAAGGGATACCAGGAACGAGCGACTTCGTTCCCATGTCAGGTAATACTTCATCGACAACTCAAAAGAAACTGAACCCTAGTACCGAAACGAGGTTCACAAGACGAATCAGTAGTCATTCTAGATGACTCAATACTAAGAGCTGTTTCAGAAAAAGATATTCACATCAGCTATGAGTCCCCTAACTTTGCTCTAAAGTGAAAGTTGCAATAGACAACTCCAATTAGTTGAAATTAATTCCTTCAGTGATACTGGAATTTTTAACATTGTTTGAAGCAGGACAACTTCCCGTAAGTGATATGACTCCACAAAGCTAGATGCCTTTTTAGAAGCCAAAGGAGGCTTCCAAATAAGAGTGCCTCTTTCACAAGGCTACACATTCCAAACACCAACCTATACTGGGCTTTGTTCGGTTAGGAATATCTAAGTGAAACTTTTCCTATAGGGCGTTGACTTACTACATAGGCAATGATCTAGACTATCCAGTATAAGCCCAGAACCTCAAGCTATCTTGAAAATCTACTACATTAACTATGCCATAGAAGCTCGAAAAGAGGCTCCTACCTTATTTCCACTCAATGTTATAACTAGAGCAAATGTCTAGGAGCGCCTAAAAAACCACCTTTGTCAACTGATGTCCTAAGTGAAGGCGAAGATTTAGGTTCTCGATTTATTGTTCGCCAGATCCCTTACAACCCGGATCTTAATCTGAAATATTCTATATCGGCCCTTTTTCAAGATTCTGATGTTAAAATTGCTATCGAAAGAAGATTTAATAAGGGATCAGTTCCTTGATCCATCCCTAGAGAAAATTACGAGAGTTAGCTATTACAGAAGACGAACGCCCAAGACGCTGGCAATTGTTACTATCTTTGCTAATGGGTAAATTAATGAGAAAGAAAAAGTCTCTTTTGTCCTTCCCGAACGATCAACTGTCTACCAGCAAACATCTAGTTAGTGCTAACCTAGCTACCTTTAGAGAATTGGCTATTAGTTTCCGGCCCCGCCATAGTCCCCATGGGAGAACATTTTGGGAGTAAAGATAACGCTGGGAAACAAATAGCCAGCATCTTTCATTGGCCCGAATGAAGGAGACTGTGGAAAGCTATCTAAAAAGTTTCAAGTCTGACAAGTACCGCAAACCTACTGCACACTAAGTCAACACCACCACTCATTCCCCTCAATTCCGATTCCATCAGGGTGAGCCCTTTCTCACGCCTGATAATAGATTGTGTTGGTCCGTTAACCCATGACTAAACAAGGGAATCAATATCGTTTAACAATTATGGATGTCGTTACTCGATATCCAGAGACTTCTCCCTTTGGAGAACAATTAATTCCTCTCTCCTCTCATTGTTCGAGCTTAGCATAAATTTTTCTCACAGGTGTGGATTCCCACGAATAATTCCAATCCGATCAAGTTCAAAATTTTACCTCTAAGATGTTTCCGTGATGCTTATCTCGCCTCGGAATTAATCCGTATTTTCTGTAGCTTATCACCCTACAGTCGCAAGGCAACCCTCGAACGATTCATTAAACATTAAATCAATGAATGAGAGAGTACTGCAGCATTTTTCCGGAGAGATTGGGACGAAGAAACCATCGTCTTGTTCGCCTTAAGGGAAAGCGAACAAGAAAAGCACTGGGTTAAGTCATTTGAATTAATTGTTACGGACCACCAATACAACGGTCCCCCTCGCCGTACTAAAAGAATCATGGGACCGGAAAATCAAACTCTCGTTTAAAACAACTCCAACTATAATGCAAAACGTTTGTCACAACTGAGGGAATTAGAGCCTCAAAAACTTAGCTAAGGCCCAATCCAAGATGAGCATTGTTATGACAAACAACACACCTCTCCGTTTCTTCCAACCAGGTGACAGTGTGATGGCACAGAAATTTTCTTACTCTGGACACGCTCTGCAACCTAGATACGAAGGTCCTTTGGAAGTGATGATCGGCTCAATGATGTAAATTAATGTACTACAAACTCCAGAAAGAGAAAAGCAAACGTACTTACACATAAACCAACTTAAGGCTTACCACCCCCTGTATCGTACAGTTTAGACAGTTCTTCTTAGCTGAAACTGAAAAATTAAGTCTGTGCCCCAGCATCTCTAAAGCGATAGAAAGTACGTTAAAAAATTCAGAGACATTGCAATCTCTTGATACCTTTCTTATGGCCTTGATTTTGAAGAAAGCAAAAGATATCAAAAGACTTGATATTACGTTAGAGGTTTAATTCGATGACGACCCTAGGTGGTTGTACATTGGAATCACTACATAGATGTACAAGGAGCAAGCCTTGCAAACAGTCCCACCTATAGGTCAAGTTCCACTCAAACAAGAAACATTAACAAGGAAGTAGAATTTTTGTTGTCCTATGGACTCATAGAACGGAGTAAAAGTCCGTGGGCCTCGCCCTGTATATTAGTTCCCAAGCCTGATGGAACTTCTAGAATGTGCACTGATTATCGTAAGGTTAATGCTCTCACGGTACCAGATGGTTTTCTTTTATATCGACAGTATGACTATGAAAGCCGCTTCGTTGATGGGACGAAGTATTAAGTCCACATGGATGACCCTGATAGTCATGTCTGAGACTCCTATTCTCGAATGTGTGATGGAAGCCACTCCAGATAGTTCTTCCGGCCATTGTTCCAAAAGCTCATCCTCTGGCAAATAATCATGCTGATCGAGTTCTTTCTACTCCATTCTCCCGTCGTCCTACATGCCTTATTTACTATAAAGGAGATATTGCCAAGGACGCTTGCAAACTCCCTACTGCGACCTATTGTCGTACGGGGAGGGGGTGTTATATCTTCGAAATTGGTCATCCTGTGTTATTTAACTATTGTAAGAGAATATGTTTATCACTTAATATTATAGCGCGAAAGTCCCCGTTTATAGCTAAAATAGAGACTTTCGGCGTTATATTATTATCTGTTAATGTATGAAAAATACCATGGTATTATCACTATTTTGTTATTATCACTATTTTGGTACTATCACTATTTTGTTATTATCACTATTATTTTATTATTATTGTTAGGTAGGATTTCTTGTGTATATAGATTTTAAGTCTCGGAACTATCTGGTGAATTGTTCAATTATTTATGTCCAGCTGGCTGACGTTTGGGTCAGCTGATCCAACCTGACGATGCGTCAACAGACTGGCAAGTAGTCAGTCCGCTCCCTGCTCTAGCCCTGACAACTGATCATATATTGGCTCTTACGGTATACAGTTTGAATGGTTTTGAGAATTGGACTCTAGAGCTGACTCAGTTTGTTCCTAATTGCTCTGAAAGATTCTTTTGATATTTATATTCTTAGTCAGTTCAGTAATCCATAGAGATACTTTACGGCCAGATTCAAAGGTCTTGCCACATCTTGTACCTTTGTTTTTTGAGTTTACAGTCTTGTTAAGACAAAGACGAAATGTTTTTGAAGTCTTAATTACGGGAAGAAAAATTTTAAACTTCCTTTTTAAATGTACTTTTCCATGATTTTGAACTAAATGTATATGGAAAAATTTATTGTACAAAGTTTTAAGTTACATTAACTACGAAGAAGATAAGTATTGTATTTAAATACTTAAATAAATGTAAATTATTCATGGATTTCCCCATTTGAAATTATTTCCCTAGACTCAAAATACCTTTAAATAACTCGGATCCAAAAATTTTGGAAAAAATGGTAACACCACATTCAAGTTCTTTAAAAAATTTCTTATTCGCAACAGTTTTTATGGTGGGGTGATTTGTGGTGGTGGGTTGTTTGTTTTTTTGGTGGGATGGTAGTGGGGGGTGGTGGTTTTGTTAGGGGGGTGATGGAGTGTGATGGTTTTTTAAATGGGGGTGGTGATGGTAGTGGGGGGTTTTGTTATTGTGTTACAAAAAAACGCGATTTCAATAACAAGAGATCTCCAGTGGGAATACTGGGGTTTTCATAACAAGTAGCAGTACCCTTGTCCTTTACCATTAAATTTCAAAAAGAATTATAGGCTCGGGATTACAACGGGAGGCTACTAACTAGAGAAAATAAAATTTAATAATTTTATTAATAAAGATGTCAAAGGGGTACATTCCAAAAAAAATTAAAAGTAATAAAACAAAAATAATCATTTCTCTCGTTACAAAATATTGTCTGAAGGCAAATATCACATTTTTGTCTTAAGTCCCGTCGGACAAAAAAATTAATAAAAATTTTAAAATATGACAAAAGTTGTGGTATGTTTTTTAAGTCCAAGTGTTCGCTAGTCCGAAACTCAACTAACTTAACGTGACTAATCCTCACATTAACAATTCTTGCCCACCGGCAACAAACACTTGCAAACAATAAAACGACGATAAGCGAACAAAAAATTTAAACAAAAAAAAAGTTATATAATCGGAACAAGGAGATAATATAACACAAAAAATAGGGACCCTCGCAGATCCTCCCCAAAAGCCATAAAACTCCCCTACTACTAACTAAGTTCAGCATTTTAAAAAACTTGACTGTGACAGTACCAGATACCAGTAAAATTTGGTTTAGAACTACAGCTCAGGACCTGAGTTGCTCAATGTCTATGAATGCACAACATCAGTACAAAGTCGAAAAACGCTAAATCAGTCATTTTTCTTTAACAAGTTCTTTAAAACCACAAAAGAAAACGCGAGACGATCTTCAAAAAGGGGGAAAGAGGGGGGGGCACGTCTTTTCGGAAAAAAAACGTCCAACCACCAAGAAGTCCCAGCCCAAATGACTACTCCAGGCGAGGGGTGAACACCCCCCCCCCCCTGATCATGTATTTCTCCAGGACTGTTGCTGCCCAGCAACAAGAAGCCCGGGAGAGAAAGAGCACGAGCGATAATTCAGTATTAACAATCAAAACTTGAACTATGAGCACATAAAAATAAATATGAATGTTCATCCTAACAATAAACAAGTCAAATAAAATATAAAGCAATATATTTAAAGATTTAGCTATTATCGCAAATATAAGCAATATAAAATTATATGAAAGTAATATACATTATATACATTGTGACCCATACAGGGGTCGCAACATGGTGTGTGGTGAAGGTAGTGGTGGTGGTGGTGTTCTGGTGGTGGTTGATGGTAGGTGTGGTGGTGGTGGTTATGGTTTAGGGGTGATGGTAGTGGTGGTGGTGGTGATTGTTATGGTTGTGTGATGGTAGTGTGGTTGTTATACGGGTGGTGATGGTAGTGGTGTTGGTGGTTGTTATGGTGGTGGTGATGGTATGGTGGTGGTGGTGGTGGTTATGGTGGTGGTGATGGTAGTGGTGGGGTGGTGGTTTATGGTGGTGGTGATGGCAGTGGTGGTGGTGTGTTGCGGCCCCCTACCAAAGTAGTGGTTAAATGGTTAACCTGCCGGCCGGCAGTACCACTGGGTACGTCATGAAACCCAATGTGGGGACTGCTGAGCCGGCCTTAGCAGCAGTAAGTACCTGAGCACCTAACAGTACACATCTACTGGCTTTAGTAGCAGTAAGTACCTGAACACCTCACGGTACGCACCGCAGCAGTAATTACCAGAACACCTTACAGTATAGATCTACTGGCAGTAGAGAGTATTCTCCTGCCCAAATTTTTGGTATTCTACTGGCTTCTACTGATTTTAGAAGAGCCGCTCACCGTAGCTCACCGAGTCTGATGGCCTCAGTTACTTGACGGCCGCATGGTGTTCTGCTAGTAATTCATCGGACCACCTTGTGGTGTTTCAATTGGTCTTGAAGGCGGTAGACAGTACTCACCAGACCATCTTATGGTGTACTTCTACCGGCCTTGGAGAGTATATACAGGACTACCGGTGATGACTGCGGAGTCACCGCCTACGCTGGTCAACTGTGGGCCGGAGTCATCTGATGCTGTTTTAGTGGGACATTACGTGAAGAAAAGGTTGGAGTGTTACACTGAACTGGGCTAGGACCGTAGTGTGACACTTAGGGAAGTATGATGGAGTGGAACACTGAGATATGCTACAGGATCGTAGTGGAACACTGAGAAGAAAAGGGTGTCGTGTGACACTGAAGATGGCCTGGTTGTAGTGTACATTGAATAGTATCACGTGACTGGCCTCTCGAAAGACGCTACGTCGATAGTGTGTCGCAGACAAGGGTGTCAAGTGTGACACAGTCGAGAAAGGGTGTGGATGACGCAGAGAAAAGGGTGTCGTGTGACACGGAGAGCTGGAGTGTCTGGTGACACAGAAAAGGGTGTCGAGTGACACGGTGGAGAAGGAGCGTCACAACTCGAATAAGTGTCGTGTGGGACATAGAGCGTCATTATAAGTGTCGTGTGAGACACGGAGTTGATCATAATTTATTATTATACAAATGTTATTTATAATTTATTATTTTAGCATAGATATATATATTATTATTTTAAGATGCTAATAATTTATTATTGTAACCTGTATATATATTTTAAATACCTCTAGACCAAAGATTGATTTTATATAATATTAAGGAAAAAAGAGAATATGAATGTGTAAATGCAAGAATTATGTGCATTAAAGTAAAGGTTGATGCGAGAAGTGGGTCATAATAAGCGTGTGCACCTGGAAAGATGGCTGGTACAGGCTTATTCTGATTGATAACTGCTGGAGTCTGTGGGACCATAGGTTAGGATCTTCTGCAGGATCGTGACTTAACCACTGATTGGAGGCAGCATGTGGGGCTTGCGCTGTTACCTTCGAAACTAACCGCTCCTTGTCCGAGCGGGTCCCGTATCCCTTTTCTAACAGCCTGGCATGAGCAGCAGATGATCGTCAACCTGGAGAATGACAGTGCCAGCCGGAGGAGAAAGACGTTCTACGTCAGCCAATAAGTCACTGGTGAGCCACGCTTTTAACTTATGGTCCCACCTGCGGAGAGACAAACTAATCATGGTGCATCTCGACCAACAGTATCCAGAGAGACACCAGGCCAGAAACGACCACCATTTGCAAACGTTCCGCAGGGAGTAAAGGGCAAGCCTGTCGTCTGCTTCTTTGTAGAAAAGGAACAGGTCATATCGTCCCGACTGCCCCCACAAACCCAACCCATTGGAAAAAATCACTAATGTCACTAGTAACTTGTCCCCTGAGAAGAGAAAAAGGTTTCATGGCTCCTTATTATTGCAAGAGGTCTTATTTACCTTCAGGAAAAACTCGAAACAACTGAAGGTAAAGTGACCTTTAGAGATACTGTGAGCCATATTGCTCACTTGTAAGAGAAGGAATATTACCCCTTTCAGTAACACTTCCTTGAATTCCTCTGTATTTTTCTTAGAAGCATTTGGAGGGAGCTATATATTCTGTCCCTTTGCCATAAAATTATGTACAGTGCAAATTATTACACTGGGTTCTTGACTGTAGGTGTCTCAACTCAAAACGATTCCCATGAAGATGCCATGTTATTACTGGGTAATAACATTACTTATGTTAGTGCGTGACCTGAACCTATAAAGAGTAATTATTTCTCCGGTGTTTGGCCATAACTCGGGCAAACATCCCAAGGTTGTCTGGAGAGGAATGTTGACCTATACTTGGACGTATTACGATCTCGGAATAGCCACGTTGTGTTATGAGGCACACCGGCCGGAGCCTCGTAAAATCAAGTGAACAGACCCCGATCAAGCTCCTATATCCAGTTGCAGGATTGCCAGATGTCTCTGTTTCCATGCCCGAGGGAATGTCCTTCCAGGAGGAACAACGAAAGGACCCTTCTTTAAAATTCGGTTTTCAGGCAAGCCATGGGTATATCCTCTTGTGGGTCATCCGGTCTAGTATGAAGTTTAAAAACGATTGTTTGATCTGCTCTGAGACTAGGTAAGGAGTAGAGGCAGCGGCCGGCAATTGTTTAACAGGTTAGTGGTTCTCCAACAAAAGTATAGACCTAAAATATTAAATTTAGCGCATAATATTCATTAGGAGGTCACTTAGGAATTACAAAAACCTTGTATAGAATCACTAAATGTTTATTGGGCCAAAATTTAAAGAAAAGATGTGAGAATCATATTAGGTAGTTTGCCGAGAAGTCAGAAGTAAGAAACTGGACATTCATTAAACTTGCACCTATCCAACCTGTACCTGCTGATGGAGAACCTTTGCAGATTTAATATAGATTGTGTAGTCTCCACTACCTAGGTCAAAAGTCTGGAAATCAATATTTATTTACGATTTTATGGATAAAAAGTAACCCGATTTCCTGAAGAATTCCATGCGCAGTATTAATACTAAAGCTATTCTCAAAGCTTTAGCCAAAATTCATTTTCTTGTTTTGGCATTCCCCTTAAAACAATTCAAGTGATCAAGGTGCTAACTTTACTGCCAAAGCATTTAGGGAAGTATTAACTAGGTTAGGGATAATCCACAAACTTATCCACTGCCTATCATCCTCAGTCACAAGGCGCCTTGGGAAAGATTCCATCAGGGACGTTATAAATTATGATAACTTTTTGCATGCAATTCCTACAGAGACTGGGATGAATCATAATTTGTTGCTGTTCTCAGTAAGAGAGACGTGAAAGAGTTACAGAGGTATAGTCCATTTGAGCTCATTCTTTGGGCACAATGTACGAGGTCCCTCTTCGGCGTGCTCAAAGAAGGATGGAAGGGAGAAGAGTTAGCTCAAAAACTCTACAACCGTCTTCAAGGTTGCAGGTGGCACGTCGTTAGCCAAGGTTAACCTTAAAGACAGCTAAAGTAAGATGAAACAGAGGTATGACAGAATGTGCAAAATTCCACTTCTTCCATCCAGGAGACAAGGTGTTGGTGCAGGAACCTATACCTGGCCACACTTTAAAAGCTAGATTTACGTGGACATGCAGATTTGTAAGTAGAATTATCTGATGGTAAATTATGTGGTTTAGCTCCCATGGATAAGGACCTCAAAAACTAAATTTACAACATCCAATCAATTAATATCTTTCATACACAGATTAAAGTCCCAGATTATGAATCTGTCCTCTAACCTCTCTACTCTAATTCTTTGCACTTCTATCTCTGAAAATTAATATTAAACTTTCAAAATTCTGTCCTCCTCAAGGATACCTATGCCCTTTAGTGGGAGGGACTATCTGAACGCAAGCAACAAATTTAACTGAGCTTTACCGTCATTATCCTAATATTTTTTGGATGTCCGAAAAAAATGTACGTTAGGTTATCGTGATGTGTATATGTGGAAAACTCTAACCCTATTAAAACTCTCCCCCTACAGAGCTAATCCTGAAAGCAGAGGGCTACTTCAGCAGGAAGTGAATTTTTTGTTAAGCCATGGTTTAGTGGGAGGAGTCTCTAGTCATGGCTTAACCGTGCATCCTTGTGAAGAAGGCTGTGGAGGTTTTCGTATGTGTGCAGACTTACCGTTAGGTGAACGAGGTCACAACTACAATGACTTACCTTTTCCTCGTCTGTGATGACGTAATTGACTTTGTGGGTAAGGCTACTTTTGTGGTCCAAGTTAGATCTCCTAAAAGGTTACTATCTCAGGTACCTTGAAGGATAAAAGGCGAAGGAAAACTCTGCCTTCTTAATTACAGTAGGTCATTATCAATACACAGTTACCCCCTTCGGAATGAAGAATTCCCCCTCTTCATTCCAGAAACTTATCCATCAGGCTATTAAAGGACTTGAAGGCACGGCAGGTACCTAGATGATATTGTTTTGGTGTCTGATACTTTGGGATCAACACTACTTAGACTTAAGGCTTCCTTTTTGGACCTTTCAGAGTTCAATTTAACAGTAATTTATCTAAATCTTCCTTTGGCCAGGCCACTGTCACTTCTTTCTAGGCCTTGAAGTAGGTAGTGGTAAAGTTGCACCTAAACTTGCTAAAGTTCTCTTGCTATTAAAGATTATCAGTTCCTCATGAATAGCCATACCCAGAAATTCTTCAAACATCTTCTAGGCATGATAGGCATTTTACAGAAGATTCTGTAGAATTTCTCAGATATTGTAGCCCCTCTTAACCTCTATTACCAGTCACAAAGTTCCCTTAATAGGAACCTTCAGACTGTATCCACTGCTTTTAAATAAAGCAAAAAGATTTATTGTGTTACTGTACCCATTCTTTTGTCTCCAGACTTCTCCACACCTTTTTCATTACAGGTTGATGCTTGTGCAGTCTGGGTTGGGGCAGTACTATTACAAATCGAGGAATGTGGGGAACGTTTGCAGCCTGAGCATACTTTTTCAGCCAAGTTCCAGCCACATCATAGGGCTCTTTACCTTGTTGCAACCCCTGAAATGGGTTTTGCAATGATTATTATGTATATATATATTTATTATCTTTTCATATAATTTTATATTGCTTAGATTGGCGATAATAGCTAAATCGTTAAATATATTGCTTTATATTATTATTATTTGACTAGCTAAATTTTTTGAGATAGGAATTGTCACGTATTATATGCTCAGTTCAAAAGTCTTGATTGTCTAACTAACTGTATTATCGCTTGTGGCTCGTTAGACTGCCGGCTTTCTTGCTGGGCAGCGACACACGGAGCTATTCACGGATCGAGAGGGGTGGGTGTCCTCTCACCTCGCCTGAAGTAGTCAAGTCTGGTCTAGAATCTCTTTGTGGTTGGGACAGATTGTCTGTCTCATTATTTTGTTAGTTCTTGTAGAACTCGTTCACAGAACATTGATAGATTAGTGATTTCGACGTTGTACTGAGGTTGTGAGTCTCATAGACACTCTGAGTAACTAGGTCCTGAGCTGTAACTCTCCAATTATCTCTGTATGGTCATATGTGTTATTATTCACCAAGTCGGGGATTTTTTCTTATGCTGAACTTAGATTCAGTAGTATGGGAAGTTTTGTGACTTTTGTGGAGATTCTGCAGATGGTTCCTACTTAGTGATCGTATTTTATCTCCTTGTCCTGAATTTTGTGTCGCAGTTGCTTTGTTATATGCTATTGGGCTTGCATTCTTTTATTGTTCAAGCAGATGTATGAATTTGCCAGTTGGTCAGAAGTTAGTTTATGTGAGGACTTTGTCAGTCACTTGTTTAAGGTTAGTTGAGGCTTGAGGACATATCGAATACTTAGAGCACTTACAAACAATACACCACAAAAATTGTATCGATATTTGTAATATCTTATTAAATGTTCATGTACCAGATGGTACTTATGAATTATAAATGTGATATGTGAATTCAGCCACAATAATATTGTACTCGAGAGAAGTGGTATTGTTTTGTATTACTGTGATTTATTTTAATTTAATTTAATTTGTAATATACTCTAGACTTAATAAATTTATTAAATTTTATATTCTCTAGTTAGTAGCCTACCAGTTATAATCTTGAAGCACTATTGAATTATACTGAATTCTAGTGGATAATGGACAAGGTGATACTGGACTACTTGTTACAAAAACCCAGCAGTAACAGGCTGGATGCTAAGATGGGCAGTCCTTTCTAGTATTAACTGGAGATCTCTAAGCTTTTAGAATCTGCGTTTTTTTGTACATTACTCTACCAGTGAAAAAGAAGCCCTCGCGTGGTTACTGGCTTTGGAGCATTCGATGCTTATGTGGGCCAGACATCGCAGGTGGTCACAGTTACAGTGATCACAATCTCTAGTATATCTCCAAGCCATGAAGAACCACAAACACAAGGCTCATGGCTGGGACGCTAAGACTGCAACCATACTCACTCAGAATTAATATATTGCCTGGCAAAGAAAATGTGTTTGGCGGACTCTTTATCTCGGTATAATATTTTTATTTATTTAGGATTTAGGATGTTATATTTGTGGTAACCCCCTTGTAAACTCTTTTTTTTAATCCCCTGGTGTGGGTTTTTTTTTTTTTAGTGAGGGATGCGGGCCTTCGTCAGTCTGTTATTGGACCTATGCTAGCCTTGACTGACTGCTGTTCCTCACTCTAAGTTTAGGGTTTAGGCTTTTGGTCACTAGAAAAACCTGAGCTCTCTCTAAGAGTTGGATGGTGCGAGAGGAAAGGCGGTCCCATTATTTTTTGTGCCATGGCGGCACTGTTACCACTGGAGACGGTGGTAGCCTAATCTGAGCCTTTCTCGGGGTGGGGGTGTGGCATGCGATGAGTACATAACCCTTATTCGGCGGGCATGTTACACACCCTAATTTACAGGCTATCTCCCCCAACCAGCGAACCAGGTTGCTAAGAGTTGATGATGGGCCCCGTCGTTCAATAAGTGACCAGGTTCTAGCCAAATAATAAGAAGATGGTTTTGGCAATCGGCAGAGGTTATGTGGGCGGTTACCATCTCCTGTCTGCCATTGTCATTTCCAATTCTAGAGCTGGTTTGAAGCACGTTTCTGCTATCTTGTGGGCTTCTATTTCTGCCTTGCTTACTGTGGAGTGCACTATACTTATCACTGTACATAGTGTACATATTGCTGTTCTAAATTGGTTGAAAGATAATATAAGTCTAAACTTTTTCTACTGTGTTTATTTTGCTCCCATTACAAACCCGGGATAACAGGCCATTTGGAATCTGGGTTGTATACTAGTAGTGAGTTTGATTTTTGCGTGTACTGTCTGTTACAGTGGCTGTTGTAATAGTACTTGTCATCTCCAGGATAACCTGGTGCTGTAGTGGAAATTTATTATGTTTTTGTATTCGGTTTACAGTTATTATGTTTACTATTATTATGCCTTACACAGATCTGCAGGGAAAATCATTTCCACGAAGGACAGACAATAAATATACATTACACGTTGCACCGAGCACAAAATGTCCATGGTAGGGTCTCAGCTTGGACAGACCCACGACATGGCTTATGTAAGGTACATAATTAATAACCTCCCCCCCTCAAACACACTGTGTTATCCATCAAAAGGAAAAGAAAGACCTATTTGCACTTATTACATTACACACACAACACACACACACACAACTTACATATAATAGCATACAACAGCAAACATATCAAATCTGCAAGCTGTTGGCACCAATTACCTACACGACAGTCTATACAGGACCACCTACAGGCTTATTATAAGGACCTGGCACAATCATAAATCACAAAAAACACTTGCATGGCCCAAGGTCCAGACATAAGGTAACGCAGTTCATAATGACTTACAGGTTTATACGAGGATACACAAATTAACACCATATATGGCTGGGAATACTAAATATCATCTGCACAAACAACGTACATGTACATGTACATTAATGTACTTCCTTTCCATAGGAGAAAGCTATAAACACTATCTTACGTCTGCCAACTTACCTGGACTGCCACGATCATACACTGCAGATCGACCGTTTATAAAACCACTGAAACATCACACCAATTCAAATCTTTAACTCTAAAGCTTGGATTATAAGCGACGGGAAGTCCGCTCCCTCTTCCTCCCATATACTAAATTACTGCGATCATTTGGTTCTCAGAACGTCCCTGCCAAAACCTTAAAACACCTGATGATACCATCGACGTGCCTCATTGCCCAGATGACACAAAAAGAAAAAGTCAGCACCATTACGACACCCGAACGTTGGAACTCTCAACTCTTCCCACCCCCTCTCCCACCAAATGCAAAACCCCATGGAACCACTCGTGTTACCACAACCTAAACCCTCGCAGGAAATACCACTACCTAATTTTTTTGGAAAAAAGCTCTGACTCCTACACCCTTCCACCCGCACACCTGACAACCCTGGTACTCCCTCAAACGTCTATTTTACAGTACACCCGCGAACGGCACAAAATCCCATGCAAAAACTTTAAAAAAACGCTTTCCTTAAATTTGCCACCCGATTCAGTGTTTTAACCCTCCCCAAATATCATCCCACGCCACTACCCTATCTATACATACCCTTTCCAAGGTACTTAATTTAACGCAAAATTCCTTACACCCAGCAAGCACGAGACTATTAGACTTGAAAATCTAAGCAAGTCCCTCCCCTTTTCCCCCACCACCCACTTCGCAGTTCCTGGTGCAAATAGATTTTTTTTATTATTTTAGTTTAAAACATAAATTAACAAGATTGTATAAAGATGATTAAAAGAATACAACACTCCACAGGCCTCCAGCCTTCTCCTCGCTGCAACATTCATCACCCATGCTTTCACAACCCTATAAGAGCGTTGTTGTAAAAAACTATACTCTCATTATTCCCCTCTTTGCCTCCAAGGACAAAGTTATTGTTTCCACAGGTCTCCTAATTCACGCCCCACCCTTTCCTTCATCAATTCTATGTTATTTCAACCTCATCTTTTCTAGGACCCATTCGCTGGACACGTCCACTCCCAAATATCTGATACATTCACCTCCTCATACTCTCTCCCTCCAATCTGATCAACCATCTTTCTCACTAATCTTTTGTTATCCTCATTAACCTTACTCTTTCTTGTATTCACTTTTAATTTTCTTCTTTTGCATACCTTACCAAATTCATCCAGAACCCTCTGCAACTTCTCTCAGAATCACCCAAGAGGAACAGTGTCAATCAGCAAAGAGCATCGTGACAACTCCCACTTGTTATGTGTGATTCTTTATTTTTAACTCCACACCTCTTGCCGACCTAGCATTTACTTCTCTTACAACCCCCATCTACAAATATATTTAAACAACCATGGTGACATCACACATGCTTTCTAAGGCTACTTTTTACTGGGGAAATAATCTCCCCTTTCCTAACATGCTTAACATGAGCCTCACTATCCTCGTAAAAACTCTCACTGGCTTTCAGTAACCTTACCTCCTACACATACCACCTGCAACATCTGCCACATGCCCCCCATATCCACCCTGTATACGCCTTTCCAAATCCATAACGATGCACAAAAACCTCTTTAGCCTTATCTACATAATTACTGTTCAGTATATGTTTTACTGTAAACACCTGGTCCACACACCCCTACCTTTCCTAAAGCCTCCTTGTTCATTGCTATCTATTCTCCGTCTTACTCTTAATTCTTCTCAATAATAACTCTTTTCCATACACTTTACCAGGTATAATCAACAGGACTTATCCCCCTTTAATTTTGCACTCTCTTTTGTCCCCTTTGCCTTTATACAAAAGGTACTATGCATGGTTCTCTGCCAATCCCTAGGTACTTACCCTCTTCCATAAATTTATTAAATAATTGCACCAACCACTCCAAAAACTATATCCCCACTGCTTTTTACATTTCTATTTTATACCATCAATCCCAGCTGCTTACTCCCTTTCATTTTACCTACTGCCACACGTACTTCCACCACTCACATCTACTGGCTCTTCCTCTCTCCTACAAGATGTTTTCTTCATTGCCCTTTACACGAAATCACAGCTTCCCTATCTTCATCAATCATTTAACAATTCATCAAAATATTCCTTCCCATCTTCCAATACTCTAACTCTCCATGTAATAACTCTCCTCTCTATTTTTAACTGACAATTCCAATTTGTTCTCTAGGCTTTCTTAACTTGTTAAATCTCACTCCCAAACGTTTTTCTTATTTTTCAACAAAATTTGTTGATACAACATCTCACTCCACTCCTCATTTGCCCTCTTTTTAATTGTTCACCAGTCACCTCTTTTTCTCCATATACTCTTCCCTCCTTGCTACTTCTACTTTGTTAAAAATCTTCTCATATGCTTACTTCATCATTCACCAATCGCTTCTCTTCCCTCCGCGCCCACTTTTTCTGCAACCCACAAACTTCTGCTGGAACACTCTTAACGCTACATTTTTACTACCCCATACCTCTTCGACCCCATTGCCTATGCTCTCTTTAGCCCCATCTATCCTCCAATAGATGTTGATATATTACCCTACTAATGCCTCCTCTTTTAGTTTTATAAACCTTCACCTCTCTCTTCCCTGATGCTTCTATTCTCCTTGTATCCCATCTACCTTTTACTCTCAGTGTAGCTTTCAACTGAAAAGTGATCTGATATTATCTGTGGCCCTCTATAAAACATGTTACATTCCTGAAGTCTACTCATCTGTCTTTTTATTAACCAATACCCTAATCAACAAAAACTACTGTCATTTCGCCCTCCTACATCACATCTTGTATGTATTACTTATTTATCTCTTTTACTTAAAATTATGTTATTACCTATATCTAATCACCATTTATATACAAAGTTCAATCCAAAGGACTCCCCATTATCATTTACACCTGGCAACCCAAACTTAACTACCAACCCTCTCTAAAAATTTCTCCTACTTTAGCATTCAGGTCCCGTACCACAATTTACTCTCTCACTTGGTTCAAGGCACATATACATTCACTTAACATCTCCAAATCTCTCTCTCTCTCTCTCATTCCTCTCTCTCCAGGTTGGCATACACGCTTATTATGACCCACTTCTCGCATACAACTTTTACTTTAATCCAACATAATCCTTGAATTTAACCTTATATTCTCTTTTCTCCTTCCATAACTGATCCTTCAGCATTAATGCTACCCTCTTCTTTGCTCTAACTCTCTCAGATACTCCAGATTTAATCCAATTATTTTCCCCACCGTACTACCCTACCCCCATTCAGCTTTGTTTCACATAGGCGGGCCAGGACATCAACTTCTTTTCCATTCATAACATCAGCAATCATCTGTTTCTTGTCATCCGCACTACATCACGCAAATTCAACCATTCCAGTTTTATTAAAGCTTTTCCTTCTTCTCTTTTTTTGTAAATGTCTACAGGAGAAGGGGTTACTAGCCATCGTGTCCCAGCATTTTAGATCGCCTCATAGGGAAGCTTGGTCTTACGGAAGGAAAGATTCTTTTCCACTTCCCATGGACATAGAAGAATAAGAGAACATTGAGTATTTAGAAAAGGGAGAAAAACCTAGATGTATTCTATATTTATAATATATATAATATATATATATATATATATATATATATATGTATTTATTTATATATATATAATATATATATATATATCTGACATTGTGCGTTGTCTGTGAAGTGTGACCAAAGTGTAAAGGTAGGAGTAGAAGATATCCCTGTTATCTAGGTGTTTATGAGAAGAAAAAGACTCTAGCAAATCCTCCATCATGCAAAACAGTTACATGGCCAGGACGGTTAGTACTTCCCTGGTGGTTGCTGTCTACCAACTACTACCATATTATATTTATATATATATATATATATATATATATATATATATATATATATATATATTTAGATTTATATTATGTTATATAGTATATATGTATATATTTAATATATATTATATATATATATATATATATATATATTATATTATATATATATATATATATATATATTATATATATATATATATATATATATATATTTATATATGCAATAAGATCACAGTAAACAGGTGATTTCAAAATATGCAAAACAAACCACACTGAAAGAATAGAGAAATTCCAAGCGCTTTCGTGACTACTCACATTAACAAGGAACTATGGAAAGTGAAGCATCAAGGAAGCCTATATAAGGGGTCAGTCCAGCACCTCACTAATCAGATCCCACAAACGGTTAAACACGTTGACTGCGCGGCGATGCCAACTTGGATAGGTCCTTTGACAAACTCACCCCCAAAAACGATTATACCCAAGAATTAAAAATTATTTGTCCAGTGTATTATTAAATTCTGTGGGGATTGATAGTGAGGTGCTGGCGGACCCTTAATAGCGTCCTTATATGCTTCACTTTCATAGTTCCTGATAATGTGTGTGAGTCTCGAATAGCGCTTGGAATTTCTCTATTCTTTCAGAGTGGTTGTTTTGCATATATATATATATACATATATATATATATATAATAATATTATATATATATATATATATATATATATATATATATAATATATATATATATATAGGAATGGGTCCCACCTCTGGCGTAAATTGTTGGGACCATAGCTCGGAGAAGTGGATAAAAGGGCTTCCAAGAAAAATATTTGGATTTCTTCCTGAAGCCGTTTGAATATTCCACTTCCCCTACTACCCCATCTTTTCTATTATTTTTTTTTTTTTACTAATAGGAATATTTTGGGATTACATTAATATGGGTACAGAAGATTTAAGAGATACATTGTTGATATAAAGGTGGCATATACGGTACATGTTGTTACGTGTGTATCACCGATTTAGCGGAAATATCATCCAGTCCTCAGAGTGGGCGTGTGCCCAAAAATACAGCAGGATTACCCCTTTGAACAGCCCGCACTGAGCCGCTGGAACAGAAAAACTAGCTACCCTGGGACCTAGTTACCCTGATGAGTCTTTTTCCCAGCTCCTTAGAGAATTTTGTTGCACTCTTTCCCCATGATGCCAAGGGTCTCTGAGCTATGGGAAACAAACATTATAATGATGGGCATGTTTCTCATATTTCTAGACTTTTGGACTCTGAAGCTGGCAGCTGCCCTCCTTCTCCCTGGTGTATTGGAGATAGGTATCAGCCAAGGTAGACGCCATGTATAGTCCCACCACCACCTGCTTCCAATCGTCCAGGCTTTAAGGGTGATATCATCTGGAACGCTTCTGGCTGCCATCAGATCTGCCATAGTTGGGGTGGCTCCTTACTGCTGGGCATCCAGATGTTGTGAGGCTCTCTTAAGATAATGTTAATTAACCCTCCTCATGTTCTTGCAATCTTTCCCTCGGATTACGGCACACAAGACCATGGTACCCTAATCGGTCTTTGCTGCTTCACTTCCACAAATACAACCTGTGTTCGGAGAGAATAGGGCGGCAAGTCGAAGGGCAACCACCGATGCGGATGGTGTCTTGTTGTGGTCGAGGGACGTTGCCAAGGCTGGAGTTGGGAACAGCCAAACAGAAAGTCCCAACGCATGAGGGGCTCTCACTCCGGAGGCCGGCTCTATCCTTCCCTGACACACTCTGAAGCATTGTTTAAGGCAATATTTTCATATTGGACCATCCCAGTGCGATTGTTTGTTAGTTGTTGGAGGGAAGCAGTCTGGCTCCAGAAGCCGTTAGATTATCCCAGATCATTGCTTCCGTCAATGAATTTTTGGTCCGGGACTCCTATCTTGTCCCTACAGATGTTCAGGGAGAATCGCTGCTACAAGCACTCTGGATGCAATACACGGGACAGAAAAGCAGGTAACGCAATCTGTGATGACTTGCGGACACCAATGCTCTGTCTGACTGGAAGGTGTAGCTTGGTTCCATGCCCGTCGTCTAGAGTAAGGTTAAGTACTTTCGTAAAAATCTGCCTCAGATACTGTCATATTATGCAGTATAGGGTTATCATATGAAGTGCCACATCTTAGGAAATATTCAACCTGGCCACAGACTCAAGCACTTTGTGAGAAGGTACAAGGCAATCCGTGGGTGTCCAGATTGCTATTCGTTTGTTCCATTTCTCCTTAACTCTTCAATTTTTCCTGGAGAATGTGTCATATGGCATTGCTTCCAGAGGTGCTCCTAGCAAGACACTATTTGTGGGGGCAATGGACTGAAGCCTCCTGGTAGTTTAGATCTCACTGCATTTATCAGTGTTGATTGACTGAGATGATTTCACATTAGGATGGATTCAGGATGAGAACCCATTTCCTGGTCCCGTGTCATTTACCTGTGTAGGCATTAGGAGGGACTCCTTTGTCCTGCTAGTGTTGCCTTCCTTAGGAAACCAGATGTTTAGCTCGCTGGTCAGTCTGGACTGTGATTTCCCTAACAGCTATACAGAAGAGGAAATGGTTGCAAGAGGATCTCCTTGTTTTGGTCACCCTCGATGATGTAATTTCATGCCTCCAAGAGAAAGCATTGATTCCTTTGCTATACCGGCTGCTGAAACAAAAGGGAAGAGACCAGGGAAATGTTCTTGTACTGCTGCTAATACACGTCTCTTTTCAGGAGATTGAAACCGCATTCTTGAAATCTAATCTTACCACTGCATTGTCCTTCAGGCAGGTGTTGATATTACGCACTTGTTGCATGAACCGCTGCTTCATTCCTTGTAGAGACCCCAAAGCCTGCTGGTTTGGTTGAAGCATCATGGCTGCCTGTGCACGAATATTTCGGGACAGCAGCTTTGGATACGAGCGGTTAGGCGGTTGTAAGGTGTATTGCCTACTGCAATATATATATATATACTATATATATTTTTTAAATATATATTTATATATATATATATTATATATATATATTTATTATATATATATAATGTGTGTGTGTGTGTTGTTGTCGAGCCTAATTAAACCGAACTTGCCGAATAGGCCTGAAACTCCTTAAAAATTAAACTTTTCCAAAAATTTCATTTTCACCAAAGTTAGACAATACAATTTTCTTTGACCTCTGTATACAGACCTAAATTTAACTCATGGAAATTTTTTGAAAGCCAAATTCTGCTTTATGTATTCCAAGGCAATTTTAATTTATTTAATTTTACTTCAATCATTGATATTTATTTTTTTCGTTATGTTCAGATTAATTACTGTTGATATATGGCAAAAACAAATTTTCATTCTTGTAATTCGATAAGTTCAAACTTGCCAGACAAGGACAAACTCGACGCTTCTGTCTTCCTTCTACAATAATTCATGCACAATGACAACGCCTAAATGAGGCAATACACTATTCTGAATTATGATTACTTCGCCCACTAAAATTGGACCTAAAATCCCTTCGTTCTGTACCTGGAGTTGTACCTGGATAGGGTTTCGGGGGTCAATGCCCCGCGGGTCTGTCTGAGACAGGCCTCATGTAGATTAGGGTCTGATGATCAAAACAGGCCTGTTTACTGTGCCCGCACGCAAATGACGTACGAAACACAGCCTGGTTGGTCAAGTACTGAAGTCAGGTGCCTGTCCAGTGCCTTCTTGTAAGAAACCGGGGGTCTATTGGTTATTCCCCTTGTTTATGCTGGGAGGCAATTGAAACAGTCTTGGGCCCCGTACACATATTATGTTGTCTCTAGTGCAATCTTGGCGCCACTGATTTTACATTAGGGGAATGTTGATCTCTGCCGAGTCTTTTGCTTTATTGGGAGTGATTTTCTTTGTCAGTATTGGTACCCAAATCCTTCCTCAAGATCTTTAACCTATACCGCTGTAGAGGTTATGTTCGTATTTGTTTTATAGTTGTTATGATGCTTTAGTTAGGGTCTTTATTACTTTTACTTATCATGATTTTGTAGTATATTTTGTTGTGCTGGCATTGTTGCTATGGATTTAGTCAAGTGTCACTATTTTTACAACTGTAACCTTGTGTTGATGTGCAATTTGTTTGGAGTAATTTGTTGTATATGAGTACTCCTAAAATCTGTAAACCATGTAAAGGTTCCTTAGGAGTTTTATTGTGCACAATTTGTGCCATGGTACCTATCAATGACTGTGAAGGACCTAGTGTGGCATGGCAAAAGAGTATGTAACTTTATTCGGCGAATGTACACACCCTCATTTACAGGCTATTCTCCCCCAAACCAGCGAACCAGGTTGCTAAGTGTTGATGATTGGGGCCCCGTCGTTCAACTAGTGACCAGGGTTTAGCCACTATAGAAAGAGATGGTTTTGGCAATTGCAGGAGGTCATGGGTTACCACTTCCTGTTGCCCGTGTTCATTCCCATTCTAGAGGCTGGTTTGAAGCACGGTATGCTATCTTGTGGCTTCTATTTCTGCCTTGCTTACAGTTGGAGTTGGAGTGCACTATACTTCATCACTGTACATAGGTACATATTGCTGTTCTAAATTGGTGAAGGATTAATATAAGTGTAAACTTTTTTTCAGCTGTGTTTATTTTGCTCCCATTACACCCTGGATAACAGGTCCATTTGGAATCCTGGGGTTGTAATATGGGGGCCTGTCTGGGATCTGGGCTGGACTTAGAGAAACGGTTGAAGCATGGGTGAAAGCTCGTAGTCAGGAACATTGTGAGCTTGCTGTCTGGCATTGCATTAGCTTTGCCTACGCTTTACAAAGTTTGCGTGTCAGTTACTGTTATGGTCAGCCTTGCTATTGTGTGAATCGTTCAACAGCTCGCTACTAGCTGCTTCGGTGTGCTTCGCCTTCGCTACGGTCCAATCTTCTAGAACAGTTGTAGCTGTCTGGCATTGCTTTACAAATTTTGCAGTCAGTTGTTACTAGCCTGTTCGGTGTGGAGAAATATGAGTCGGCTTGGCTTGTATGGTATTCTGCAATCGTACTGTGAATTGCTAAGTGTGTTGTTCTGGCAAATTAAACTTGTTACTTGGGGTATTCTGCAACGTACTTGTGCATAGCGAATAACTTATGCCACCTAGACGGTCAGACGTCTGGTGTCGGCATATACTTTGCAATAACCTTCATAAATTGTCACTACAGAGGTTGTTGGCAAAATTGCTCGTTCATTGGCAATTAAATACAAGCACTCTCACCAGCTGCGCAAAACTGCATCATTGATTCGCTGACTCCAAAACTTTATAGGAGAAGAGATGGCACTTCGACTCCTCCTTACGGGAGCTAGGGCCAAACAAACTTATGTTCTCGCAGAGGAAGTTGCTACACTACGGAGCAAAAAGGTCAGTATAGTGCAGTGGGTTGTCCAAGGTAAAATCAGCGTCGTTGGCACTTGAGTTGGCAATAAAAAATCAATCTTTGAGCAACTAGGCGAACAGAGAAGCATTCGCCAGGGAAGTATTAATAGGGGAAGAGAAAGGAGGCAGTTTCGCCATAATGTAAATGATTTTTAGTTACCCAAAAAAGCAGAGTAAAGCTTGTTCCCCCGCTTCAATGAGGCCGAACCAGAAATTTTTTCGAAAGCTTCGAAAATCAGGCTCCGAGCCTTGATGTGGCCGAACAGCATTGGGCATCGTGGTTCCATACAGCATTATTGAGTAAGGCACAGTGAATTTACGTCAGTATGAAATGACGCTGAATTTCTGATTATTAAGTAGTGAAGACACAGTGTTGGTAGCATATACATGCTATCCCAGCCAATACAAAAACTTTTCAAACTGGGCAGACGACAGCTTGGTCAATCCCTCGTGGACTTTGTGAGACAGCAAACCAAAGCTTTACCAGCTGGTATAAAGCAAGTGGTGTTTCTACCTTTGAGGATGGCTGGTACAGGCTTATTCTGATTGATAACTGCTGGAGTCTGTGGGACCATAGGTTAGGATCTTCTGCAGGATCGTGACTTAACCACTGATTGGAGGCAGCATGTGGGGCTTGCGCTGTTACCTTCGAAACTAACCGCTCCTTGTCCGAGCGGGTCCCGTATCCCTTTTCTAACAGCCTGGCATGAGCAGCAGATGATCGTCAACCTGGAGAATGACAGTGCCAGCCGGAGGAGAAAGACGTTCTACGTCAGCCAATAAGTCACTGGTGAGCCACGCTTTTAACTTATGGTCCCACCTGCGGAGAGACAAACTAATCATGGTGCATCTCGACCAACAGTATCCAGAGAGACACCAGGCCAGAAACGACCACCATTTGCAAACGTTCCGCAGGGAGTAAAGGGCAAGCCTGTCGTCTGCTTCTTTGTAGAAAAGGAACAGGTCATATCGTCCCGACTGCCCCCACAAACCCAACCCATTGGAAAAAATCACTAATGTCACTAGTAACTTGTCCCCTGAGAAGAGAAAAAGGTTTCATGGCTCCTTATTATTGCAAGAGGTCTTATTTACCTTCAGGAAAAACTCGAAACAACTGAAGGTAAAGTGACCTTTAGAGATACTGTGAGCCATATTGCTCACTTGTAAGAGAAGGAATATTACCCCTTTCAGTAACACTTCCTTGAATTCCTCTGTATTTTTCTTAGAAGCATTTGGAGGGAGCTATATATTCTGTCCCTTTGCCATAAAATTATGTACAGTGCAAATTATTACACTGGGTTCTTGACTGTAGGTGTCTCAACTCAAAACGATTCCCATGAAGATGCCATGTTATTACTGGGTAATAACATTACTTATGTTAGTGCGTGA
Source organism: Cherax quadricarinatus (assembly GCF_026875155.1). Taxonomy (NCBI): domain Eukaryota; kingdom Metazoa; phylum Arthropoda; class Malacostraca; order Decapoda; family Parastacidae; genus Cherax; species Cherax quadricarinatus. Next base: position 4,093,606 of record NC_069399.1, read on the forward strand.
CCTGAACCTATAAAGAGTAATTATTTCTCCGGTGTTTGGCCATAACTCGGGCAAACATCCCAAGGTTGTCTGGAGAGGAATGTTGACCTATACTTGGACGTATTACGATCTCGGAATAGCCACGTTGTGTTATGAGGCACACCGGCCGGAGCCTCGTAAAATCAAGTGAACAGACCCCGATCAAGCTCCTATATCCAGTTGCAGGATTGCCAGATGTCTCTGTTTCCATGCCCGAGGGAATGTCCTTCCAGGAGGAACAACGAAAGGACCCTTCTTTAAAATTCGGTTTTCAGGCAAGCCATGGGTATATCCTCTTGTGGGTCATCCGGTCTAGTATGAAGTTTAAAAACGATTGTTTGATCTGCTCTGAGACTAGGTAAGGAGTAGAGGCAGCGGCCGGCAATTGTTTAACAGGTTAGTGGTTCTCCAACAAAAGTATAGACCTAAAATATTAAATTTAGCGCATAATATTCATTAGGAGGTCACTTAGGAATTACAAAAACCTTGTATAGAATCACTAAATGTTTATTGGGCCAAAATTTAAAGAAAAGATGTGAGAATCATATTAGGTAGTTTGCCGAGAAGTCAGAAGTAAGAAACTGGACATTCATTAAACTTGCACCTATCCAACCTGTACCTGCTGATGGAGAACCTTTGCAGATTTAATATAGATTGTGTAGTCTCCACTACCTAGGTCAAAAGTCTGGAAATCAATATTTATTTACGATTTTATGGATAAAAAGTAACCCGATTTCCTGAAGAATTCCATGCGCAGTATTAATACTAAAGCTATTCTCAAAGCTTTAGCCAAAATTCATTTTCTTGTTTTGGCATTCCCCTTAAAACAATTCAAGTGATCAAGGTGCTAACTTTACTGCCAAAGCATTTAGGGAAGTATTAACTAGGTTAGGGATAATCCACAAACTTATCCACTGCCTATCATCCTCAGTCACAAGGCGCCTTGGGAAAGATTCCATCAGGGACGTTATAAATTATGATAACTTTTTGCATGCAATTCCTACAGAGACTGGGATGAATCATAATTTGTTGCTGTTCTCAGTAAGAGAGACGTGAAAGAGTTACAGAGGTATAGTCCATTTGAGCTCATTCTTTGGGCACAATGTACGAGGTCCCTCTTCGGCGTGCTCAAAGAAGGATGGAAGGGAGAAGAGTTAGCTCAAAAACTCTACAACCGTCTTCAAGGTTGCAGGTGGCACGTCGTTAGCCAAGGTTAACCTTAAAGACAGCTAAAGTAAGATGAAACAGAGGTATGACAGAATGTGCAAAATTCCACTTCTTCCATCCAGGAGACAAGGTGTTGGTGCAGGAACCTATACCTGGCCACACTTTAAAAGCTAGATTTACGTGGACATGCAGATTTGTAAGTAGAATTATCTGATGGTAAATTATGTGGTTTAGCTCCCATGGATAAGGACCTCAAAAACTAAATTTACAACATCCAATCAATTAATATCTTTCATACACAGATTAAAGTCCCAGATTATGAATCTGTCCTCTAACCTCTCTACTCTAATTCTTTGCACTTCTATCTCTGAAAATTAATATTAAACTTTCAAAATTCTGTCCTCCTCAAGGATACCTATGCCCTTTAGTGGGAGGGACTATCTGAACGCAAGCAACAAATTTAACTGAGCTTTACCGTCATTATCCTAATATTTTTTGGATGTCCGAAAAAAATGTACGTTAGGTTATCGTGATGTGTATATGTGGAAAACTCTAACCCTATTAAAACTCTCCCCCTACAGAGCTAATCCTGAAAGCAGAGGGCTACTTCAGCAGGAAGTGAATTTTTTGTTAAGCCATGGTTTAGTGGGAGGAGTCTCTAGTCATGGCTTAACCGTGCATCCTTGTGAAGAAGGCTGTGGAGGTTTTCGTATGTGTGCAGACTTACCGTTAGGTGAACGAGGTCACAACTACAATGACTTACCTTTTCCTCGTCTGTGATGACGTAATTGACTTTGTGGGTAAGGCTACTTTTGTGGTCCAAGTTAGATCTCCTAAAAGGTTACTATCTCAGGTACCTTGAAGGATAAAAGGCGAAGGAAAACTCTGCCTTCTTAATTACAGTAGGTCATTATCAATACACAGTTACCCCCTTCGGAATGAAGAATTCCCCCTCTTCATTCCAGAAACTTATCCATCAGGCTATTAAAGGACTTGAAGGCACGGCAGGTACCTAGATGATATTGTTTTGGTGTCTGATACTTTGGGATCAACACTACTTAGACTTAAGGCTTCCTTTTTGGACCTTTCAGAGTTCAATTTAACAGTAATTTATCTAAATCTTCCTTTGGCCAGGCCACTGTCACTTCTTTCTAGGCCTTGAAGTAGGTAGTGGTAAAGTTGCACCTAAACTTGCTAAAGTTCTCTTGCTATTAAAGATTATCAGTTCCTCATGAATAGCCATACCCAGAAATTCTTCAAACATCTTCTAGGCATGATAGGCATTTTACAGAAGATTCTGTAGAATTTCTCAGATATTGTAGCCCCTCTTAACCTCTATTACCAGTCACAAAGTTCCCTTAATAGGAACCTTCAGACTGTATCCACTGCTTTTAAATAAAGCAAAAAGATTTATTGTGTTACTGTACCCATTCTTTTGTCTCCAGACTTCTCCACACCTTTTTCATTACAGGTTGATGCTTGTGCAGTCTGGGTTGGGGCAGTACTATTACAAATCGAGGAATGTGGGGAACGTTTGCAGCCTGAGCATACTTTTTCAGCCAAGTTCCAGCCACATCATAGGGCTCTTTACCTTGTTGCAACCCCTGAAATGGGTTTTGCAATGATTATTATGTATATATATATTTATTATCTTTTCATATAATTTTATATTGCTTAGATTGGCGATAATAGCTAAATCGTTAAATATATTGCTTTATATTATTATTATTTGACTAGCTAAATTTTTTGAGATAGGAATTGTCACGTATTATATGCTCAGTTCAAAAGTCTTGATTGTCTAACTAACTGTATTATCGCTTGTGGCTCGTTAGACTGCCGGCTTTCTTGCTGGGCAGCGACACACGGAGCTATTCACGGATCGAGAGGGGTGGGTGTCCTCTCACCTCGCCTGAAGTAGTCAAGTCTGGTCTAGAATCTCTTTGTGGTTGGGACAGATTGTCTGTCTCATTATTTTGTTAGTTCTTGTAGAACTCGTTCACAGAACATTGATAGATTAGTGATTTCGACGTTGTACTGAGGTTGTGAGTCTCATAGACACTCTGAGTAACTAGGTCCTGAGCTGTAACTCTCCAATTATCTCTGTATGGTCATATGTGTTATTATTCACCAAGTCGGGGATTTTTTCTTATGCTGAACTTAGATTCAGTAGTATGGGAAGTTTTGTGACTTTTGTGGAGATTCTGCAGATGGTTCCTACTTAGTGATCGTATTTTATCTCCTTGTCCTGAATTTTGTGTCGCAGTTGCTTTGTTATATGCTATTGGGCTTGCATTCTTTTATTGTTCAAGCAGATGTATGAATTTGCCAGTTGGTCAGAAGTTAGTTTATGTGAGGACTTTGTCAGTCACTTGTTTAAGGTTAGTTGAGGCTTGAGGACATATCGAATACTTAGAGCACTTACAAACAATACACCACAAAAATTGTATCGATATTTGTAATATCTTATTAAATGTTCATGTACCAGATGGTACTTATGAATTATAAATGTGATATGTGAATTCAGCCACAATAATATTGTACTCGAGAGAAGTGGTATTGTTTTGTATTACTGTGATTTATTTTAATTTAATTTAATTTGTAATATACTCTAGACTTAATAAATTTATTAAATTTTATATTCTCTAGTTAGTAGCCTACCAGTTATAATCTTGAAGCACTATTGAATTATACTGAATTCTAGTGGATAATGGACAAGGTGATACTGGACTACTTGTTACAAAAACCCAGCAGTAACAGGCTGGATGCTAAGATGGGCAGTCCTTTCTAGTATTAACTGGAGATCTCTAAGCTTTTAGAATCTGCGTTTTTTTGTACATTACTCTACCAGTGAAAAAGAAGCCCTCGCGTGGTTACTGGCTTTGGAGCATTCGATGCTTATGTGGGCCAGACATCGCAGGTGGTCACAGTTACAGTGATCACAATCTCTAGTATATCTCCAAGCCATGAAGAACCACAAACACAAGGCTCATGGCTGGGACGCTAAGACTGCAACCATACTCACTCAGAATTAATATATTGCCTGGCAAAGAAAATGTGTTTGGCGGACTCTTTATCTCGGTATAATATTTTTATTTATTTAGGATTTAGGATGTTATATTTGTGGTAACCCCCTTGTAAACTCTTTTTTTTAACCCCCTGGTGTGGGTTTTTTTTTTTTTGTGAGGGGATGGGGGCTCCCGCCCCGTCTTATTTTGGGACCTATGTAGCCTGCTGACTGCTGTTCCTCTAAGTTTAGGGTTTGGTTTTGGGCACGAAAACCTGAGCTCCTTAAGAGTTGGGGTGGGGGAGGGAAAGGCGGTCCCCTTATTTTGTGCCATGGCGGGACTGTTTCCCCTGGGAGGGGGTAGCCTAAACCCGACTTTCGGGGGGGGGGGGTGGCATGCAAGAGTACATAACCCCTTTTCGGCCATGTACACCCCTAATTCCGGGTATCTCCCCCAACCAGCGAACCAGGGTTTTAAAGTTGATGAGGGGCCCCGTCGTTAACTAGTACCATTCAGCCAATAAAAAGATGGTTTTGGGGAATCGCAGAGGTTTTGGGGACCACTCTCCCGTCTGCCATTGTCATTCCCATTCTGAGCGGTTGAAGCACGGGCTGCTATCTTGTGGGTTTATTTCTGCCTTGCTTACTGTGGAGGGGTATACTTTCACTGTACATAGTGTCAATTTCTTTCAAAATTTGGGGAAGGAAATATAAAATCTAAACTTTTTCTACGTGTTTTTTTTTGCTCCCATTACACCCGGATAAAAAGGGCCCTTTTGGAAAACCTGGGTTTATACCTAGTGAGTTAGTTTTTTTCGTGTACGTCTGTTACGGGCTGTTGTAATAGTACTTTCATCTCCGGAAAAACCTGGTGCAGTTGGGAATTTTTTATGTTTTTTTACGTTTACAGTTATTATGTTTAATTTTTTGCCCTTAAAACGATTCAGGGGAAAATCATTCCCCACCAAGACCAACAATAAAATACATTACACGTTTCACCGAGACAACTAGTCCAAGGTAGGGTCTCAGCTAGGGCAGACACACGACATGGCTTATTAAAAAGGGACATAATTTAAAAACCCCCCCCCTCAACACACTGTCCCTATATTTCCCTCAAAAGGGAAAAAACCTATTTTTTACTTATTACATTAACACACACCCCACACAAAACACACAACACTTACATATAATAGCTTTTCAAAAGCAAACTTTTCAAATTTTGCAAGAGTTGGGGACCAATTTCCTACAAAGACAGTCTATACAGGAACCCCCTACAGGCTTAATATAAGGACCGGGGCCAAAACCTAAAACAAAAAAAACACATTGCATGGCCAAGGCCAGACTTTGGGGAAGCAGGGCATAATGACTTCCCGGATTAAAACCGAGGATACACAAAATAACACCATATTTGGGGTGGAATACTAAAAATATCGCCCAAAAAAGTAAATGCTACATGGGACATTAATGCTACTTTTCCCCCTTCACTTTGGAGAAAGCTATAAACACAAAACTTACTCCCGCCCCTTACCTGACTGCCACGATCATCCTGCAGATCAGCCCCTTATAAAACCCCTGAACATCACACCAATCTCAAATCTTTAACTCTAAAGCTTGATATAGCGACGGGAAGTCCCGCTCCCATCTCCTCCCATATACTAACTTACTGCGATATTTGGTTCTCTAGAACGTCCCTGCCAAAACCTTAACCCTGCTGATACCATCGACGTGCCTCATTGCCCATGACACAAAGAAAGTCAGCCACCATATACGACACCGAACGTTGAACTCTCAACTCCTTCCCACCCCCTCTCCCCACCAAATGCAAAACCCTATGGAACCACTCGTGTACCACACCTAAACCCTCGCAGAAATACACTACATGAAAAGCTGACTCCTCCCCTTCCCCCGCACACCTGACAACCCCGGTACTCCCTCAAACGTCTATTATACAGTACCACCCCGAACGGCAAAATCCCATGCAAAAACTTAAAAAAAACGCTTTCCTTACATTTGCCACCCGATTCAGTGTTTTAACCCTCCCCAAATATCATCCCACGCCACTACCCTATCTATACCTTCCCTTTCCAAGGTACTTAATTTAACGCAAATTCCTTACACCCAGCAACGCACGAAGCATCGACTGACATCTAAGCAAGTCCCTCCCCTTTCCCCCACCACCACCTTCGCAGTTCCTGGTGCAATAGATTTTTTTTATTATTTTATTTAAAACATAAATAACAAGATTATATAAAGATAGTAAAAGAATACAACATTACAAGGATATGAACAAGATTGTCCAAAAAGCACATCGTGTACTGGAAATTATAAAGACTACAAAAAAATCAATGTGACAAAAACGAGCACACAAACTACACACATACACATTCACAACACGTATCAAACAACATGATACTACAGCTGGCATATAATTGGTCATGGCTTCCGCCTGCCAACACACATGTATCCAGGACTTTTATCTAAGATCTCAGGCGCCTAAAAGAGCACAAAATTCTCAAACGTTAATTTAGGCAACTAACACGAGATCTTACAATTGACTAAGAATAGATATTTATAATTCAAAGGATAACACTATAAGTCATAAAAAAAATCCAATATAATAAAACACTTGCATAGACACATAGCACTATTGAAAAACACACTATAACATGGCATAAAGTATAAACAGAAAATAAGACACAATTCATCTGTGCTGGAAAATATACACCAATTGTGCTGGAAAATATACACCAATTACTTGTATCGAGGCATAAACGACGGCGAAATATTCTAAAAGCTGTATACACAAAGCTTTAGCAGATATAGCGACGTCACCATCACATAGGAGACGCACATAATTCACGAGATCATACAACATTCACTCACCTGGCATACACAATTAGACACTGCTGACCAGCCCGTTAGATTACCCCTGAACCTCACACCAATCTCAAATCACGTAACTCCAAGGCTTTATACACTGACAGGAAGTCTCTCTCCCAGCTCCCCTCGTATACCAACCTATTTCGACACTTCTATAAATCGTCCCCGCTAAAATCCGAATCCTACTGTTACCTCCGACATGCCTCATAGCCCATGACACGTAAATATAATCGGCCACAACGTATGACAAGGGACGTTGTACGCGCATGTCAACCTCACCTACATCAAAACTCAACGCCCGGAGCGCCGACAACCCTGCCCCCTACCAAGCGCAAAACCCTACTGAACCACTCACGTACCATACCTAAAGTTTCACAGAAATACACAACGTGGAAAGCAGACTCCTCCTCCCTGCACGCCGGACAACCCCGGTCCTCCCCCAAACGCCTGTTATACAACACTACCCTAGACGGCAGGATCCATGAAAAAACTTAAAAACCACTTCTCGTACATGAGCAGGTAGACGCAAAAGGTGAACCTGCCCCCAAATATCACTCCACATATACATGAGATACATTCCCTCAACTCGCGCCACAACTCTCCCCATACCTGCCTTTTCCAAGGTACATAATTTAACACACAGCACGTCTCTCACGCATAATAAGACATGAAGTATGGACTCGCACCTAATTAAATCCCTCCCCCACCACCTGTGCAGTTCTTGATACATTTTATTTAAACCACCCTGCATCCCACCCAGCCGGAAAAAACGACGCTTCACATAACACACCATTAGGCGAGCCTCTAGAGGCAAGAGACCCAACCCTCCCTGGTGCAGTGGTGTCTCCACCATCGCTCTTGTGAGCCAATCGCAACTCGAACCCCACAAAAACTGATAAACTCTGTAACAGAGGATACAGTGCAGCAACATGCCATACTTTGCTGTAAAGTAGGACTACCCCCCTCTGATCTGATGCAGGGTTAAATGCTGTGGCCGTAGACTATTTAAGCGCCCCAAGACACTATGTACAACCCTCTCTGAATTACACGCCCTCGTCTGGTCTACCTCACTCATATAATGAACACCACATATAGTGAGACGATCAACTACCGTCCACCCCTCTGCACCCACTGCATCCCCCATCCACTCCCCCAACTCCATAATCTTCGATTTTTCTCTATTAACACACAGCCCTGTCGCCTTGCCAAATACATCAACAAGTCTCCCAACAATATGCAAGTGTTCTCTCATACGCAATAGCACAGTAGTATCATCCACATAACCAACAAGGGCTGGTCGACCACTATTCAAACCCATGTGGTATGCAAAGAGTACGTAACCTTTATTTGGCGCATGTACACACCCTCATTTACAGGTTATCTTCCCCAACCAGCAAACCATGTGACTGAGGGTTGATGATGGGACCCCATCGTTCAACCAGTACCCAGGTTCCAGCCAGTGAGAAGATGGTTTTGGCAATCGCAGAGGATATGTGGGTACCACTCTCCTGTCTGCCCTTGTCATTCCCATTCTAGAGCTGGTTGAAGCACGGTCTGCTCTTTAGTGGCTTCTATTCTGCCTTGCTCACCGTGCAGTGCACTAATACCTATCGCTGTACATAGTGTATATAGTGTACATACTTCTGTTCTAGATTGGTGAAGGATAAAATAAGTGAAAAGTTTTCTTCTGTGTTTATTTTGCTCCCTTTACACCCAGGATAACAGGCCATTTGGAAACCTGGGTTGTAATATGGGGGCCTGTCCGGGAGCTGGAGCTGGAGCTGGACTTAGAGAAAGGATTGAGCCTAGGGTGAAGCAGGAAGCAGGAACATTGTGTAGCTTGCTGTCTGGTATTGCAATAGCTTTGCCAACACTTTACAAACTTTGCGTGTCAGTTCCTTTGCTATGGTCAGCCTTACTATTGTATGTTCGTTCAACAGCTCGCTACTAGCTTGTTCAGGTGTGCTCGCTTTGCTATGGTCAATCTTGTGGAACAGTGTGTAGCTAGCTGTCTGGCATTGCATTTAGCTTTCCCAACGCTTTACAAACTTTGCATGTCAGTTCCTTTGCTATGGTCAGCCTTGCTATTGTATGTTCGTTCAACAGCTCGCTACTAGCTTGTTCAGACGTGCTTGCTTTGCTACGGTCAGTCTTGTGGAACAGTGTGTAGCTTGCTGTTTGGCCTTGCATTTTGCTTTGCCAATGCTTTACAAACTTTGCGTGTCAGTTGCTTTGCTGTGGTCAGCCTTGCTATTGTATGATCATTCAACAGCTCGCTAGTAGCTTGTTTGGTTTGAAGATTTTGCAGTCGCTTTGCTATTGCGTATCCACCTTTTATGTGTATTCTGCAATCGTACTGTCCCATAGCTAAGCGTGTTCTGCAAATAACGTGTAACGTTTGGGGGATTCTGCAATCGTACTGTGCATAGGCAAATAACTTATACATTGTGGTATGCCCCTAGATGAGTCAGACGTCTGGTGTCAGGCATATACTTTGTTTAACCTACCTAAATTGTCCCTTTCAGCATTGTTGGCAAATTGCTTGTTCCATTGGCATTGATTGCGAACGCACTGTCACAGATGCGCAACTGCGTTCACCCGTTTTAAACTTTGGGAAGAAAAGATGGGACATCAGACTCCTCCCTCTGCAGGAGCTAGGGAATAAAACTCCTATGTTTTTCGCAGGAGGAAGAAAGATATATCAACGGAGCAAAAACGTCAGTCTAGTACAGCAGGGTTGTCTCAAGATGAATCAGCAGCGTTTGGCACTTGACTGGCAAAAATCAATCTTGAGCAGACTAGGGAAAAGGAGCATTTGCAAAACAAGAGTTTTATAGGGAAAAAGAAAGAAGGCCGTTTTCGTATCTTGTAAATGACTTTAGTTACAGAAAGCGTACAGTTGTTTCCCGCTTCAATAGGCCGAACCAAAACAATTTTTCGAAGCTTTCGAAAATCAAGCTCGAGCCTTGAGGTGGCAGGAACAGCTTGGGCATCGTTGGTTCACACAGCATTGTTTGGTAAGGGAAAAGGAATTTACGTCAGTGTTAAATTTACATTGAATTTTTCCCATTATAAAGTAGTGAAGACCACGTTTTGGGGCATATACATGTATCCCAGCTAAATACAGAAAGATCTTTAAATTAAGCAGACGACAGCTTGGTCAATCCCTGGTTGATTTTGTTTTGCAGCAGACTAAAGCTTTTTCCAGCAGGTATAAAGCAAGTGGGGTTGCTACCTTCGATGATTTTTGTGCAGCTTATTCAGGGGTTGACAACCTGCTGGAGTCTGTGGGACCAGAGGTTCGAGTCTTTCTGCAGGATTGTCACTTAACCACTGCATTGGAGGCAGCCAAGTTGGCTGATACCTTTGAAACTAACCGCTCCTTGTTCGAGCAGTCCCATCTCTCTTTTCAACAGCCTGCCATGAGCAGAGATCGTCAGCCTTGGAAAATGAAGTGCCAGCCGAAGGGAGAACGTCTACGTCAGCCAACCTAAGTCACTGGTGAAACCACGCTTCTCAACTTATGGTCCACCTGGGAGAGACAAACTACTCAACATAGTGCAAACTCGAAAAACAGTATCCAGAGAGACACCAGCCAGAGCGACACCAGTTGCAACGTAAGCAGGGAGTAAAGGGCAAGCCTATCGTCTGCTACCTGTGCAATAAAGTAGGTCACATCCGTCCCAACTGCCCCCACAAACCCCAACCCCTTGGGAAAATCTCTAATATCCCTAGTAACATGTCCCTGAAAGAAGTAGAAAAAAGGATGGCCCCTCTTTAGTGTCAGAGTCTTATTTCCCTTCAGGAAAACTCCAAAACAACTGAAGTCAAAACCTTTAGAGATACTGGAGCATATAAGCGAGGGAATATTACCCCTTTCAAAGAGTGCCTCCTTAAATTCCTCTGTTTTGTTGGAAGCATTTGGAGGAGTTATATATTCTGTCCCTTTGCATAAAATTTGTATACAGTGCAAATATTACACCGGGTACTTGACTGTGGGTGTATCCAAAGGATTCCCCATGAAAGATGCCATTTTATTACTGGGTAATAACATCACCACGGCGAGTGTATGTCCTGAACCCATAATGATTAATTCTTCTCCGGTGTTGGCCATAACTCGGGCAACATCCCAAGGGTTGTCTGGAGAGAATGTTGACCTATCCTTGGACGGCTCCGATCCCGGAAAAGCCACGTTGTTTTACGATGAAAACCGGCTGGGGCCTCGTAGATCAAGTGAACAAACCCCGATCAAGCCTTCCTATTCCAAGGTTGCAGGATTACCAGATGTCTCTGTTTCCATGCCCGAGGGACTGTCCTTCCGGGAAGAACAACGAAAGGACCCTTCTTTAAATTTCGCTTTTCAGGCACCCAAATGGGTAAATCACTCTTTGGATCATCCCGGTCAAGTATAAACTTAAAAATGGCTATTTGATCTGCACTGAGACAGGTAAGGAGATAGAGGGCCGGCAATTGTCTGACAGGTTAGTAGTTTCAACAAAGTTTAGACCACAATATTGAATATAGCTCATAATTTCTTCATTAGGAGGTCACTTAGGAAAATTTCTAAAACATTATATAGAATTGCAAAAGAATTTTATTGGCCAAAATTTTAAAACAGGAAAGTGAAAAATCACATCCGGTGTTGCCGAGAATGTCAGCAAGTAGGGAAACCTGGACATTCCATTAAACCTGCACCTCTCCAACCTATACCTGCTGATGGAGAACCTTTTGCAGATTTAATTATAGACTGTGTAGGTCCATACCCAGGTCAAAATCGGGAAACAGTATTTATTTACCATTATGGATAGAGTAACTAGATTACCCTGAAGCAATTCCCATGGCAGTATTAATACTAAAGCTATTCTCAAAGCTTTAGCAAAGATTTATTTCTTGTTATGGCATTCCTAAAACTATTCAAAGTGATCAAGGTACTAACTTCACTGCCAAAGCATTTAAGGAAGCATTAACTAGGTTAGGGATAATCCACAACTTATCCACTGCCTATCATCCTCAGTCCTAAGGCGCCTTGGAAAGATTCCATCAGACGTTAAAAGCCACTATGAGAACTTTTTGCATGCATTTCCTACAGACTGGGATGAATCACTACCTTTGTTGCTGTTCTCAGTACGAGAAACGGTGCAAGAGTCTACCGGGTTTAGTCCTGCACAATGTACGAGGTCCTCTTTGGGTGCTCAAAGAAGGATGGATGGGAGAAGACGTTAGTTAACACCCACAAACCCGTCTCAAGGTTGAAAGGGGGTACGTCAGTTAGCCAAGACTAACCTAAAGGCAGCTCAAAATAAGATGAAACAGAGGTATGACAGAAATGCACAATTCCGCTCCTTCCATCCAGGAGACAAGGTGTTGGTGCAGGAACCTATACCTGGCCACACCTTAAAAGCTAGATTTGCGGGACCTTGCAGATTGTAAGTAAACTATCTGATGTAATTTATGTGGTAGCTCCCCTTGATAAGACCTCAAAAACTAAAACTTACTACATTAATCAATTAAAATATTTTCATACACAAGATAAAGTCCCAGTAATGAATCTGTCCTCTACCTTGAGGAAAGACCCCTTTACTCTTTGCACTCTATTTCTGAAATTAATGTCAAATTTCCAAACTTGTCCTCTTCAAGAACCCTAGCCATTTAATGGTGGGGCTATCTGAAACTCAAGCAACAGACATATCCTGATATTTTTTCGGATGTGCCGAAAAAATGTACGTTACGTTATCATGATGAGATGTGGGAAAATCTAAACCTATTAAACTCTCCCCCTAAAAGAGCTAATCCTGAAAAGCAGAAAACTAAATTCCAAAAGAAAGTAGAATTTTTTGTTAGAGCATGAGTTAGTGGAGGAGTCGTCTAGTCCATGGGCCCTTAAACCCTGCATCCTTGTTAAGAAAGCTGATGGAGGGTTTTGTATGGTGAACAGACTACCGTAAGGGGAATGAGGTCACAATCACAGATGCTTACCCTCTTCCTCGTTGGAGACGTAATCGACTTTGTGGGTAAGGCTACTTTTTTGTCCAAGTTAGATCTCCTTAAAGGGTTTCTTTCAGGTACCTTTGACGGATAAGGCGAAGGAATCTCTGCCTTTGTAATTCCAGGAGGTCATTTTTCAATATACAGTTTTCCCCCCCCCCTTCGGAATGAAAAACTCCCCCCCTTCATTCCGAAACTTATCCATCAGGCTATTAAAGGACTTGAAGGCACTGCAGCGTACCTGGATGATATTGTTGTGGTGTCTGATACTTGGGATCAACACCTATTTAGACTTAAGGCTCTTTTTGAGACCCTTCAGAGTTCCCATTTAACTGTTAATTTATTTAAGTCTTCCTTTGGCCAGGCCACTATCACTTTTCTAGGCCATGAAGTATGTAGTGGTAAAGTTGCCCCTAAACTTGCTAAAGTTCTTGCCATTAAAGATTATCCAGTTCAACATGATAGGAAATCTCTTCAACGTTTCCTAGGCATGATAAGATTTTACAGAAGATTCTGTAATTTCTCAGATATTGTAGCCCCTCTCCCCTCTTACCTCTCTTACCAGTCACAAAGTTCTCTTTATTTGGACTTCAGTTGCTCAGGATGCTTTTGACAAAGCAAAAGATTATTGTGTACTGCACCCCCTCTTTTGTCTCCAGACTTCTCCAAACCTTTCTCATTACAGGTTGCTGCTTGTGAGTCTGGGGTTGGGGCAGTACTATTGCAAAATGGGGCCAAGGAGTTGCAGTCTATAGCCTTCTCTGCCAAATTCCAGCCGCATCAGAGGGCTTACTCTACCATAGAAAAAGAAGCCCTCGCGCTGGTAAGGCTTTGGAGCACTTTGATGTTTTTGTGGACAAACTTCGCAGGTGGTCACTGTCTACAGTGATCACAACCCTCTAATATATCTCCAAGTCATGAAGAACCACAATACGAGGCTCATGAGATGGAGTCTACGACTGCAACCCTACTCTCTCAGAATTGTACATATTGCCGCCAAAGAAAATATGTTGGCAGACTCTTTATTTAGAGTCTAACAATATTATTTACAATAATTATATATTAGGTTGGGATGTGTTAGGTTACATGTGGTAACCCCTTCCAAGCTTTTTTTTATACCCTGGTGTGGGTTTTTTTTTTAGTGAGGGGATGTGGGCTACTGTCCGCCCGTGTCTTGGACCTAAGCTAGCCCGACTGTCTGCTGTCTCGCTCTGAGTTTAGGGTTTGGCTTTTTGCCATGAGAAAAGTTGAGCTCTATCTAAAAGTTGGATGGTTGAGAGAAAAGGCAGTCCCATTATTTTGTGCCATGGCGACACGGTTACCACTGGGAGGTGGGAGCCTAATCCTGAGCCTTCTCGGGGTGGGAATGTGGCATGCAAAGTGTATGTAACCTTTATTCGGAGCATGTACACACCCTCATTTACAGGCTACCTTCCCCAACCAGCGAACCAGGGGACTGAGAGTTGACGATGGGGCTCCGTCGTTCGACCAGTACCCAGGTTCCAGCCAATGAAAAGATGGTTTTGGCAATCGCAGAGGTTATGTGGGTACCACTCTCCTGTCTGCCCTTGTCATTCCCATTCTAGAGCTGGTTGAAGCACGGTCTGCTCTCTACTGGCTTCTATTCTGCCTTGCTTACCGTGGACTGCACTAATACCTATCGCTGTACATAGTGTATATAGTACACATACTTCTGTTCTAAATTGGTGAAGAATAATATAAGTCAAAAGTTTTCTGCTGTGTTTATTTTGCTCCCTTTACACCCAGGATAACAGGCCATTTGGAAACCTGGGTTGTAATACCCCAAGACGAATCTACTCCCCGTTCACAAACAGCCCTGTAAAAAGGGTCTTGCAGACATGCAAAAAACATTTGAGACATGGGGCATCCCTGATGGATGCCCCTGCTTAACTGTACGTAAACACCTAACTTCCCATTAACTTGTACCTTAAAACCCGCCCCATTGTACAACGAATGGGCCCACGTGACGATCTCATTTCCAAAACCCTGCCATCTCATAAACTTCCACAGGACCTCCCTTTCTACACTATCAAAAGCAGCTCTCCAGTCTAAAGCCAAAACAGCTCCCCCACCCTTCTCCCCACAATCCTCAACAAACTCCCTGATATTCCCATGACCATCACACATCGACCTTCCTGGTACACCAAACTGATCCTTATGGATCACCTTATCAAACACTTATTTAATCCTATTCATCAAAACTTCCTCATATTGCTTATAGTCACTGCACGTCACATTTCCTAACTAACACTAGCACTGCCGTACGCTGAGACAGACCTAACACCCCACCTTCCTTCATCGCATTGAGTAAACGAACCATAAAATCCTGAATTACCTCTCAATGTTGAATATAAAATTCACAAGCGATGCCTGGTGCCTTCCCAATACTTATTCCTTGTAGCATATCCCACACCTCTGCCTCAGATATAGACCCACCTATATAGACCCACCATTTTCTAAATTGCATGCTCGCTCACACCTTTATTTTGCATTTGGAGCTTACACCATGTATCAACATAAAAACTTATCCCCTCGGTTGTTGCTAAAACTTGTCCTGCACGATACCCATCAACTTCATCCTGCACCACTAAACTCATAATTTCAGTCGCTTTTGCCGTTGTGTCTGACTTCTTAAGACACAAGCAGACGGCTTATCACCCCACAAAGCCTCCTCAACCCCACCTGAAACGCGTGCCCCATCGAAAACCTTATTTTTCAATACCTGAATTTGTTCTTTAAGAGCGTCAATCTCATCCACTGGTAAACTCCAGACGCCTCTCCCTGGGCATAACATTGCTGTAGATGACCCTCCAGGTACCCCATGGAAACCATACTCCAAGCGATTACCCTCCTTACCCCGATGCACATAAAATTCCTTTATATTTTTCACTATCTGTCCCACTCATAAAAAACCCACCCTCCAGGAGTCTATTCCATAAAATCCCAAGCCGCGAATAGTGCCTATCATTCGCACTGTAGCAGCCTCGTGTTCAACTTCCAGTACCTTTAAAAACGATTCGGGAGACCCCCCCATTCTAGCTCCACAAAAGCTCCTCGATGGTCGGAGAAAAAGATATTCAACACAAACACCTTGATTACTACCACCCGCCGAGACACATACAACCTATCTAAACACGCTGCATAACCTCTACACACGAAAGTATGCTCAATCCCCAATTCATGTCTTCCACCTACATCCACCACCCCAGCCCAGACAACAAATCACCCAAAATAAGTGAACAAAAACCCTCCCTCTTGGTTCAAAGTCTTTACGGCATACTACACAGTTCCAATCTCCACCAACCACCGTAATTTTTGGCAGGGACATCAAATAATATATTAAGACATCTCTAACAAAAGTATTTTTAATATGAACATCATGTTCAGCCGCCCCATATACCCCTACGAAACTTACCCTCCTACTACACCAATCCCCCATTACTCGTACCACCCGACCCTCTCCCCCTCCTCCCAATGTCTTAACACAAACGGGCTGGTCGCTTTTATCAACACAGCCACTCCACCTTTCAGATGTCTTGAGTGGGTCACGTAAATGTAGTAACCATCCATCTAAAACAAACTTCCTACTTCATGGTTATGCTCTTGCAAAAAAACACACATCCACAGCAAAACGATTCAACCACTCATGCACTTCCACACACTTTTTGACAGATTTTAAACCATTAACATTAATAGTTACACACCTAACTGTGCTAAAGGTGGCTTTCATCTAGGGGCCACTACTCCCTTTTTTTCTTTGCGTCGGCAAGCACCCAAGGCATTCCCCTCACCTTTGGCAATCCCCATGATATTACCTGCCGTCCTGGAACCGCGCGACTCCCGCCCGTGATTTCCGACCACGTCTTTTTCCCCTGAACGTTGTCCAGGGTTCAAGACGTCATCGGAGTCAGACAGGGTAGCCGCACGCTTCCTAGAAACAGTACCTTCAGACATGTCTGTACCCGGGGGTGTTCTTCAGCCTCAACGTATGAACTCTCTAACTCTCCAAAACTTCACTTCAGCTATCTTATCAGCATCATCTAAACTTAATTTCACCTCATCCGAACACTTCACCAAAGGCACACACGGCAGAGAATCAGACTCATGCGACGCTAAAAGGTCGATCAAAGCAGATACAACAGTGGCCTCCATGTCACCTGCCTCTCTTGCTAGAGAAATCTCACTGCTCACATGTTCCACCTCATCAAGGGAGACAGTCCCAGGTAGAGTCACACAAACAAACAGTATTAACCTGCTGGCGAACAGCAGTCGCCATTGTTGTTGATGCAGCAAAAACCCCGCCACCAGGTGTTGGGACTGAGCAGAAGCAGCTGACAACCACTCAGCAAAACGTCCGAGCAGAGAATGAGCGTCTGCACGGAAGATCCTCTCGGCCCGAGAGCGAAAAAGGACAATGCAAAAAAGAATTAACCCACCCCGTCCCCCCCGTCGTGAAATAATTTAACTTAGATGCCCTTAACGTGCCCACCCAAGGCTGCAAATCACCTAAACAACCCCTCTCTTCATAGCGTTGGAGGTAAATGCGATCACATATGAAACCTCGTATCACCTCCCAATGAGGAATATTGAATTCACAGGAGGTTGCCATCAGTTTCTGCGCGCCTTTCCCCTTACTTACTTTCCCCTGTAGCTCCTCACACGCTCTACTGCTTCTGATTTAGGCCCACCATGATATGTCCATCGTGATCATACCACCTATCATTGTATTCCCTTAAACCAATTCCTGACTTATTGCACTTCATTCGCACCTTTACTCTGCGTTTGGAGCCCTATCTCCATGCATCTACATAAACTATACCTTCCGTTGTTGTTAATACTTGACCCTTCACTATACCCTTCCAACCCTTATGTACCACTAATCTCATCATTTCTGTCGCCTTACGCCTTTGCATTCTGGCCTCCTAAAACACAGCGGACGGCTATCACCCCACAGGGCCTCATCCACCCCTACCATAATGCTGTGTCCCATGATACCACTCTTTTTCATACCCGAATCTGTTCTTTGATGGCTTCAATCTCTTCCACTGGGTAAACCCCACTCCCTCTCCTTGCGCCAAAGCAATTCCGCAGCTGTCCTCCAGATTACCCCAGGAAACCAATATGCATGTGAATTTGGCTCCATACCCTGAAGCACATAAAACATCCCTAATTTGGGGCTTTTTGCGATTAATCCCACATCTCACTAATCGGGATCCCCTCCCTGGATCCAACTCCTAATAGACGCCCATTGTTTCTGGTGATACATTACCTTGCAATCAATGTTTGATGCAGTCTTGTCTATTCAACTTCCAATATCCCCTAAATCGTTTCGGTAAACCTCCCCTGTTACAATTTACAGGAACATCTCTATGGTCAGAGATAAGAGACATCCAAACACACGCACCCTGTTTACAACCACAACGCCGGAATACACAAAACCTATCTAATACGACCACATACCCCCTACGCGCGACATGTATTGCTCACAAATCCTCCATTACCGAACTTCCTAGCGTCCATACAAACCCGACCAAACCCAGATAATTTAATCACCCCAAAATAACAGAAACAATACTCTCCCCTTCCTTGGTTCCACGTTTTTACGTGCACCACACAATTCCAATCCCACCCACCACTGTTATTTTCGGCTAGAAGAGAGACACGCAATATGATAAAGACTAAGACATACCAAACAAAATTATTTTTAACATTAAAGTACATTTTGCCACAGCCTATTACACACCTACTAAACCACCTCCTACTACTCCAGTCCCCCCTCCACCTCATCACCATCCATCCTCCCTTCCGTCCACAAGCCTTATCACAAACGGGCTGGCCGCTTTTTGTAACACAGCTACTCCACCTTTCACCGACTTGAGTGAGCCACATATAAGGTGTAATCTTCAATCTCGAACGAATTCCTGCCTTATGGTTCCGTGTTACTCGTCGAGACCCAACCTACACACCTCTACATCAAAGAACGGTCTTAACCGAACTCTCGAACTTGTACACACTTCTGTACAGATCTCAGTCCATTACAATGGGGTACACGAACTAATGACGTTCAAAAGGGGGGGCGTTCCTCTTGGGGGGGCTCACCACTCCCTGCTCATCTCACATTGTTTGTGTAAGTATCCTCAGGGCTCCCCCCCCTACCTTCCATTGGGCAATCCCTTTGTACCTTACCTTTGCGCCCTGAAGCTGCCCTACACACACCTCCCCCCCGCACAGGCAATTCCCGAGCCATCTTTTTACATGTACATTTGTCCAGTGGTGGCAGACGTTGTCGGAGTCCGTACTGGGTCGCCGACACCTTCCTAGAAACAGCGTCTGCAGTTAGTGTCCTTACTTGGAGTGCCCCTCCTTTTGGCGACATATCCACCCCTCTAACAGTTGAGTCTATCAGATACCAACATGGGTTCACGCATGTCGTCCATCGCGTGTACGACCACGCTCCACGGGCGTCTGTCGACTTTACATCATTGCAAGTTTCTTTGTTGACGGGTATTCGTAACGTACAACCTGGGTTCGAGAAAGTCCATCCAGGTGCAAGAGTATGAAGGTTATCGAGCTAGTTGCAGGGACATTTTTAAATATAAGACCCCTCACTCCTGTAGACCAGCATAGAGAGCCTTACGACACCTGCCCATTGGTGGCCAGGATGTATAGTCCCTCGTACGCTCTCGAACGATCTTCACGTGTATCAGCATCGTCGACTCAAACGGGGCACCGTGTTCTGACACGTTTCTCACGTATAGTATCTTGAAATTTCGTGCAAACTGTACTGTCGATAATCGGAGGATAGTAACACTTACGTACTTACATTTTGGTACGGCCACAATCCGCTCATCAAGTCCCAGTGGCACTAAACTTGATGAGATCGGAGACGCAATTTTAAGGCTACTCCACACAGAGATTCCTGCTGGATTCCGTATATATGGCGGGATTGATCGCTGGCAATAAACAAATGAGTGATGCAATGGTTACTTAAACCTTTGTTAGCTCAGATATGCACTGTCTGACACGCGTTGTGGAACAGCAGTCGCCATTGTTGTTGATCCGACAATCCCTGCTCGACCAGGTGTCTTGGCGGACCAGGGATCTGAGTTGATGACACATTCACATCATTATTCCAGTCATTGAATCTAGGCTTAAAGGGGTGTTTTTCTTTCAATGTTCCTGAGAGCTTTGCGTACCTGCAGTTTTCTGAGTATTTTCAGAGATGAATCTCAGATAAGAGTATTTAACAGTCACAAAACTAAATTACACCAGGGATTTTGTTAGAAAGGCCCTAATGCCAGTTAGGATAGAGTTTCTACAGGAGTGAACCTAAGAAAACACTGCCAAATAAAAAATGTATTGGTCTTACCATACAATGAAAATTTGGTCTGACTGCTGATGAAATAGACTTCGTTACTTCCCTTTGACTCAATTCTCTGTTAACATATACTTGTTAACATTTGTATAAACTGTTTCCTGCCTCAAGATATCTTAGTCTCCTTTACTTCCTTATCAATTTCTGCTAAGTTCTCGTGAATGTTGTATTGTGGTCTTCCAATAGTTCATTTCAGTGTTCCTCTAAGTTTATTTCACGGTAGACTGTTACAGTTACTCATACTTGATTTGTGGAAATAGTCAAGTTACCCACTCTGCACTTCTTCAGTTTCTTAATGAAGTCAGTGGGGGTTTCATTTTACACTGCTGTTTCCCAAGACAGACCTGATATAAATATGACACGAAGAGCCAGGACAGACTCAGTCTTGGTGAATGATTTCATAAAATTGCCAAGAAGTTAGATAGGCTTGATGTATGGTCTGGTGGGAACAAAGAGGTATTGATGTACGGTCTTGTGTGGGAGAAAAACAAAACAGGTCGATGTGTGATCTTGTGTGGAACTCTAACTAGATATTTGAATGGATACATCAGAGCTTTTAAAAGACATTATTTATATAAAGATACTATAACACGCACTTGAATATGGTCAACAAACAAATAAAGACAGTATGAGTGGAGAATGAATAACTCCCTTAATGTTTACTAATCAGTTAGGAGTTTAAGAAATCAGATAATTGAGGTCAGATTAATTGCAATGTTGTGATCATTTTGTGTCTCACGAATATTGTTATGACACGATTGACAAACACACCATACCAATAGGCGGGGTTTGTAACCCGCGATCAGAGGAGTACCAGTGACAAAAACTGCCAGAACTTACGAGTAAGCCGCTGTGGCCAGCTAGCCTCAAATAAGATTTATTTCAACGGGTACTTTATACCACCATTGGAAGGTTTACCATAGACACACTGTGACCTGACAGTAGGTCTATGGTGTATAAATATATCTTAGTTGGAAGATATCTTATTGTGGCTGGCCTAGTGGGGCTCAAACGCGTCGGGTCTGGAGGTTTATGACTCTGGCCCGGGGTTCTAACCCCACCAGTGGTATGACTGGTCATTTTCTCTGCGACTATATAGTTTCGTACAACTTTCATTACACTTCAGACAAGTATTGTTTTTCCTTTCAGTGACCAGCAGTGTTTTTTATGACATAATCACTAGTAAGAAATAGAAAAATATTTTGAAAGGAGAATAAACTTTTTTTTTTGTAAGTTATTTAATAAAATAATTTGAAAAAATGTAACGGCGGTAATATCTCATTCTCACTGCCATTTAATTTATATTTATTTTTTAAAATTTGCATGAGAACTAATTGAAATAATATTTAATATGGATGCTGTAATAATGCAATGCAAATAATTTTTTTTAGATTTCGAATGTCCCTGAAGAAAAGAAAATATAGAATATTTTGTAGGATCCATAAATTTACAGAAACTTTTAACGTTTATTCATATACTTAATTTGCAAAATATTAAAAAAACTTATAAATGCATTTATTTAAACAGATTTTTATTAATAATCATTAACTGGATAATACACTGTCTACTGTACACTTTTTATGTGCTGGATGCATTTATTATGTTGATGAGTGAATGGATGAAAATAAATATTATATATTTCTAAAATTAATTTATCTGTTTGGTTAATAGAATTTTAGTATATATTATTTTGATACCATTTTTTAATTATTTAATTTTATGAAGTAATATCAAATTTATTCTACTCTCTCTCTCCCTCTCTCGTCTCGTTTCTCTCTCTCTCTCTCTCTCTCTCATCTCTCTCTCTCTCTCGTCTTCTCTCTCTCTCTCTCTCTCTCTCTATCTCTCTGATCATTTTACTCTGCAATTCAATATTGCTTAACCATTTACCTTGAATGAGTGTTGTACATGTGGACCCAGTTCATGCAAATATATACTCAATAATATTTTAAACCCATTATAATTTGTATTCTCGAATGAAACTCGTATTATTGTTTTTTTAAAAGATGGTTTTCATTTTTCTGTAAAATGATTGGTTTGTAATGCTGTTCAAGTGTTTCATTAAAAGTGCGGAAAAGGCTGGAATGAGTGGATGTTGTGCGACTTGATAGAAGAGATGATTGTGAATTTTTGAATGAGAAGAAGCTGGATGTCCTGGGCCTTTCAAGTGAAACCAAAGCTGAAGGGGAGTGGGTGAGTTTCTGTGGAGGGGAATAAATTGGGGATTAGGTCAGGGGGTTTCCTAATAGAGTTAGAGCTAAAGAAGGAAAGTTAGACAATATGTTGAAGGATAAGTCTATGGCAGGAAAAAGAGGGACAATAAATGTAGAATTCAAGGATTATGTGGAGCAGTAAACTAAAGGTTCCGATGTGGAGAAGTGGGCTATGGGTAAGATATAATGTTCCTGGCGAAGAGAGAATTTCGAGGAAGTGAGAGAGAGAGAGGATTTTGGGAAATGTTTGTGTCAGTGAATGCGGTAAGGAGTTTTGAACCAAGTGAGAGAGTACATATGGTTGGGGATTTTAATGCCTAATGTGGGTTAAAAATGTTGTGGAGGAGTAGGTAAATTTGGGGGTGTCAGGGGTAAATGAAAAAGGGGAGGGAGCATTTAATTGAGCTGTGTGTAGAAATGGTTTGGTAAAAAGTAATACATATTTTATGAAAAGAGGATAAATAATTATACAAGGTAATGTATAGCACGTCAATGAAAGTTGTTGGTTAGATTATGTTCTATTGGTAGAGTATAAAAGGTTTGATGGGAAGGCTCCGAGGATGTACTACGTTTATAGAGGGGCCAACTGATATAGTGGAGCATTGAGTAGTGTGTAAGTGAGCTACATTTGAGTATGTGGTTAGATGGGTGATAATAGGAAAAATGGCACATGGTTATATAGAGCGAGGTGTAGTGTAGTGACTAAGGGAGGAGGAAAGTTCGGGTGAAATTAAGCAACTATTGGCAGAAATGTGGACTGGATGCATGATGATGAGTGGTTGGGGGGGTTGAAGAGGAGCTGAGAATTTTTAGAAAAGCAGTATTTGAATATGGGAAGAAGTTTGTGGTTATTGGGGGTGGGCTGCAGGAGGAAAGAGGGATGTGATTGTGGGAATGATGATGGGTAACAGGGTGTGATAAAAATGAGAAACAAAGGTGCCATATGAGTGGTATGTTACAATAGCAGAAGTGTATAAGAAGAGTTGATTCATATGGTGAGTAAATGGATTTGTCAGTTAAAAACAGTGTAGGGGAGTCAAGTAGTATGGGGATGGGAAGGCAGGTGTAGGAGCGCAAGGAGGAGAAGGGGTGATGGGGAGTTTGGAGGGCGCGAGGACTCGGGGGGAGCTTAAGGGAGGAGAGCGTGAGAGGGACGAGGTGGGTGGGAGGAGGCTGATTGGGAGTGAGGTTGCGAGACGAGGATGTGTGGAGGAGGAGGGGTGTGAGAGGAGAGAGAAGGAGAGAGAGGGTGAGGAGAGAGGATAGAGGAGAGAGAGATGAGGATGGTAGAGGAGTCCGGCCGCGAGGAGTTGTGAGGAGATGTGAGCAGAGGGGAGAGAAGAGTAGCGGAGATGAGAGTGTGTGAGCATGACGAGGAGAGCAGGAGGATGAGGAGAGGAGAGGGATAGAGGGAGATGAGAGTGATGAGTGGAGATGTGAGAGTGAGGGGGGAGGTGAAGAGAGAAGATAGAGTGTAGAAGGGTGAGGGGAGGAAGAAGGAGGAGGGGGAGGGGGAGGGCAGGTGGGTGTGGAGGAAGTAAAGTGGGGATGATTGAGGAGATCAGAGGTGGAAGGGATGGGTAGAAATAAGATGGCGCCAAAGCCGTGAGACGGTGGTCGGAGAGTCGTGAGGAGGAGAATGACGGAGGGGGGGTGGCGGAGGGGAGACAGACAGGAGGAGGAGTGAGGTTTGGAGAGTAGAGTTGGAGGTTGAGAGGAAGGGGGAGAGGGTGAGCCCCCCAGTGGGAGGAGATGGTTGTGAAGGAGTGATGGAGAGAGAAGCAGAGGGGCTAGTGGAAGATGAGTGGGGAGGTAGGAGGCGGGGAGAAGAGAGATGAGAGGAGAGTATGGTGTAGAGGAGAAGTTGGCTTGTATGTGAGTGGGAGAGGAAGATGAGAGGAAGGAGGAGGGAGTGGGGGAGAGCCAGAGAAGAGTAGAGAGAGAGAGGAGGAGGGAGAGGGTGTGGGGGAGGGGAGGGAGTTGAGAAGGATGGAGAGAGGTGGAGGCGTAAGGCTAGGGAGATGAGGAGTGAGGAGGAGAAGATGAGATTGTTGAGGAGGTGGAGAAGGAGAGATGGAGATGGAAGAGGGGTCTGAGGGACGAGAGGCAGGTGTGAGGGTAGGAGGTGATGCGAGAGGGAGTGAGGAGAGATTGGACGCGAGGTGGAGAGGGAGAGGAGAGTTGTTCAGAAGAAGAGAAGAGGAGCGAGTGGTGCAGGGTGCGTGTGAATGTGATGAGGGAGGAGAGGTGAGCGTAGGAGGAGAAGTAGGGAAAGGGCCGAGGAGTGATGAGGTGATGAGAGAGATGTAGTGAGGAGGGAGAAGAAGATGTGAAAGGGGGGGGGAGTGAGACGCGATGCGGGAGGAGAGAGGGATGGGGGAACGAGGGGGAGAAGTGATTCGAGATGTGATGGTAGGTAGGGACGGGAGATGGAGAGATGGGAAGTCGGCGAGTGAGACGGGGAGAGAGAGATGTGAAGAGAGGTGATGGGAGGGGGGTGTGAGGGGGATGGGGGAGGGAGTGAGAGGTAGATGAGAGGGGGGATGGAGAAGGGGAGTGCGCGAGGTAGGATGAGAGTAGGTAGGAGGAGAGTACGAGATGGTGGGGAGTGAGGGGGAGCTTGTTGGACTGACTAGTGAGAGGAGGGTGATAGGACGTCCTGTTGCGAGTATGGTCAGGGGCGAGGATGGAGTGAGATAGGGTACGTTGCGGAGGAGGAGAGATGGAGAGGAAGGAGGGAAGTCTCGGAAGGCGAGAGAGTGAGAAGAGGAGTGGTGGGATAGAGCGTTAGAAGAGGACGTGAGCAGTAATGAGCGGGAGGAGGACAGTTTTTAAAGGTAGACGGCGAGCAGAGAGAGGAGAGGAGGTGTGTGCCGAGGAAGGGATTTTGTAGAGGGAGGGAGAGGGTGAGAGACGGAGGGGGGCGGAGGAGAGAGAAGAATGCGAGAAATGAGTAGGTAGAGAGAGAGGGGGTTAGGTAGGGAAGAGAGAGGGAGGGAGGAGTGAGGTCGAGAGAGCGGAGAGCGGAGAGGGGACGAGAGTGCATGGAGGAGGATGGAGTTGAGAGAGTGGGAGTGGGAGGGAGAGGGAGGAGTGAGGAGGGTGAGGAGGGAGTAGAGCAGGGAGCGAGGGCAGGGCAGGTGAGAAGTGGGTGAGGTGAAGTGAGCACAGGAGATGACGGCAGGGGAGTAGGAAGAGGGGAAACAGGAGGCGAGGGAATGGTGGGGGAGAGAGCGGGAGTGAGTTAACAGTGCGACAGGGAGTGGAGGGGAGGCAGGGGAGCGAGAGAGGAGAGATGAGGAATCCTGGGTAGATGGCGAAAAATTTGAGGAGTGAACTTCTAATGTCGGATGAAGAAAGGGAAGCGGTTAATTTACATGCACTGGCAGGGAGGGATATACCATCTTTTAGGATTGTGAGAGAGCAGGATGTGAGTGTGGGGGGAGGTGCTGCATGAGGCATTATGTAGAATGACAGGGGGATAAAGCAGCTGGAACTGATCGGGAGATCATTAACAGAAATGTTAAATAAAAGCGGGGGGATCATAAGTGTTGGAGTGTTGGTATATTTTTTGCTTTAATAAATGTATGAGAAAGTAGGGAGAAATGTACCTACACGGATTGGCGGAGAGCCGTGTATAGTCACTTTATTATAAGAAAGGAAGCGGACGGGACCAAAAGAGATTGTAAAAATTATAGAGGAAATAAGTTTAGTGAGTATACCAGGAAAAAGGTATGGTTAGAAGGTAGATACGAATGTAGAATTGCGGCCGAATGAGCCAAGGAGGTTTCAGAGTGGCAGGTAGGAGACTGTGTAGATCAAGTGTTTACATTGAAAGCATAATTAAGTACTATTTAGCTTAAAAGTATAGGGAGGAAGAAGTTTTTTATTGCTTTTATGGATTTAGGAAAAAGCATATGATAGAGTGGATAGGGGAGCAATTGTGGCTGATGTTTGACAAGGTATATTGGAATAGGTAGTAGTAGTTACAAATGTGGGTTAAAGAGTTTTTATGAGGACAGTGAGGCTCAGGTTGGGCTGTGTAGAGAGAGGGAGACTACTTCCGGTTAAAAGTAGGTCTTAGACAGGGATGTGTAATGTCATCCATGGTTGTTTTATTTATTTATAGATAGGGTTGTAAAAAGAAGATATATGTTGGTGTTCGGGAGGGGGTGGGATTAAATGATGGGGGAATAAATACAAAAAGGGAAGTGACACTGTTAACTTTTTGCTTGATGATTATAAACTGTGCTTATGTGGATGGTTCTTAAAAGAAATATTGCCAAAGGGTGTAGTGGACGGAATCTGGGCGAACGCGTGTTAAAAAGTAGAAAGTTGAAACGTGAACAATAGAAAAAGAGTAAGGAGATGAGGGTTATCAAATGATTTAGATAAGAAAAATATGGATATCATATTGGGGAGGAGAGTATGGAAGAAGTGAATGTGTTTCGATCTTGGGGTTGACGGTCAGCGGATGGATTTATTGATGGTTGAGTTAATCAATAGAATTGATTGAGGAAAAGGTGGTGTGCTATGGAAGGGTATATGTCGAAGGCCAAAAATATTATCTATGGAGGCAAGAGAAGGAATTTTTGAAAGTTATAGTAGTACTATACAACTCTTATCTGGATGTGGGAGCTGGGTTGTAAAGGCCATGCAGCGGTTTGGAGACAGTGGAGATATCCTGTATATATGGCTATGTGTGGGTAAATTTATGCAGGAATTTCTCCGGATTGTGTGGAAATTTAGGTGAGAAGGTGTTGTGTTAATATAAAAGTATTAGTCTGGAAGAGGTTTGTTGAAGGTGGGTTGGTCTATTTAGAGAGAATGGATCCAA
The DNA here is from genome assembly GCF_026875155.1 of Cherax quadricarinatus. Lineage (NCBI taxonomy): Eukaryota > Metazoa > Arthropoda > Malacostraca > Decapoda > Parastacidae > Cherax > Cherax quadricarinatus. Next base: position 4,121,106 of record NC_069399.1, read on the forward strand.
AGTAGATGACATGGAGTGCGTTTATAAATCTGTAATAAGGGGAAGGAAAGGCGGGTTAGGTTATTTAGGGTTCGTCCTCGAAAGGTTTGGAGGGAGGCGTGGTAAGGAGGTTTTGTGTGGGAGGGGTTTGGACTTCAGCAAGCATGCAGTGTAGGCGTTGTTTTGATTGGAGTGAATGGAGACGAATGGCATTTGGGTGAACCTGACAGATTCAGTTGGAGTGTGACCAGGGTAATATTTATTGACGGATTCAGGGAAAACCGGTTATTTTTAAATAGCGGACTTTGAGTCCTAGAAATGGATGTACAATGCCTGCCACTCTAAAGGAGGGGTAAGGGGTTTGTGATTATTGGCAGTTTGGAGGTTATATTGTGTATTTGTATACGTATATGCTTATATAACATGTTGTAATTCTGGGCACTTTCTGCACAAAACAGTAATTATGGTGTGATGTAGGTTGAGAAAGTGTTGATTAGATGATGAAAGTATTTTCTTTTTGGGGATTTTCTTTTCTTTTTGGGTCCTCCTCTTGCCTCGGTGGGAGACGCTCCCCCCGCCCCCTCGACTGTTGAAAAAAAAAAAAGGTCGACTCTGTGAGCAAGTGTTCACAGTTTTCTGAGATGAAATTGTCAAATATTTGTTTGAGATATTTTTTAAAGTTATTTTAGATTCCCATCGCTCAATGATTAATTTCTTAAGGATGCCTCAACCATTTGGAGAGTATAGAGTTACTAACCTCCCAGGATGCGACACCACACCAGTCAGCACATAACACTCCAAGGTACGTCCTGCTACTTGAATAAGGGACAGTCAGGCGTAAGCGAAACACGTAAATGATTCCAATTGTACGTGAGCTCCAAAATGACGCAGTGTCTGAGGCTAACTGCCGCTACCAACCGAGCCACGGGGCACTCTACCATGTTTGGCTCCTCTGTTATGCATTAATAATAATAATCAAATCAACAGAGAACTCCTTTTCAGTAAGGAAATATAACAATTCCTCTTTTGACAATGAATATGGTTATATCCTATTAAAAGTGACTGAAAAACTACTCTAAACAACTTTTCTAAATAGTACTGGAAAGCCATCAACACAAATGAAGACAGTTGTTGATTTATTTTTTTTTTTTTTCATTATTTTAAAGATGATGATTTGGTTAAATATAGTTGATCTAAGCGCCCCCAATAATATGAACTTTGCCGAAAATTACGAACATAGATAAATGTTAATACTAAAAAGAAAATCAGGAGAACTATGTTTTTTTTTTCTTTATATGCCAGTCAATAAAAACAAGTTGAGACTCGGAGAAACATTACTATAACATTTACAGACAGTCATGGGGAAGAATTTCAGAAAATAATGGAGATGAAAGTATTGCAGGACGTAGAGTTTAGCCTTTTTAGTAACTGTTATCTTAAACTACAAACGCAACTTTTTATGATGGCTGAGGTCCTGCAATATGTGCAGGAAATATTTTGCTTAGGAATGATTCTCTGTTATATTACCAGTACATTCTTCCACTGCATCAAGGTCGGTGCTGGACCGATCATTATTTTATTTTTATTTAGGGCAGTGTCGTAGATAATATTTTCTCTCCACTTCAACAAAAGTTTGCGTAGTGTACACACGAACGCAGAAGTTCTAGAAATTGGGAAATAATATCCTGCATCCATGTATCGTTGGAAGTGATTTAATATGACACCGCAGGAAGTGTAAATAATGGGAGGAAAGTTGTTTTGTAATGTCTTTGTTTGGTATTTTGTTGTGCATAATAATTGTGTGGTTATTTGAATATAACGCTGTAATAATGGCTGTATTGCATGCTATTTATCTGAAAACTCTAGTGAGTAGTGGAACTCTGGCTTGATATTTGGTAGGTGGACAGCTTGTGTCACCCTAGTCTATATGATTTACGGAAGTCTATAACTTGATATGGCCCTGATGGTCAGAAACATGATGTACTTGTAGATTAAACGGTGTATCCACAAGTGATAGACAGTGGTCAAACTTGACCAGCCAGTCTTATCAGCGATGGCAGAGAGGGACATCCCGCCAGCCCTCACATACACGACAAACTAATTGCGTTCTACAGCATTTGATGGTTTGCAAACTTGCGTCGTGTCCGCATTATATTTCCCTGTGAATACGACATCGTAAGAACATGTTAGCTCGATCCATGTCGTAGTTGAAAATTAATATTTTTTATGACTTGCTATAAGAAATACATATATTATTTAGAATATAACTGAAATAATGCTTCAAAAGTGCCAATGGTCAATGAAGTGTTAATCCGCAAATTAAGTAAAATCCCTCGGCAGTGAAGTATACCTGATGAGTCATATTCTTGAAGCTTCATAAGGGACAAAATTTGAATAAAAATGAATAAGCTCAGTTTGTAGTGGGGGGGGCCCCCCCGCCCGTGTAAATTGTCTTCTTTAGACAGGTTATTTAGTTTTTTAACAAGTATTTAACATTAGAATGTATTTGACACATGTGCAACACTTTGGGTATCTTATTGAGGAAACGTTTCGCCACAACAGTGGCTTCATTAGTCCTATACATAGGAGAACTTGGAAAAAACAGGAGGAGAAGCCACTGTGTGGCGAAAGTTTCTCAATTAAAGATAAACCCACAAGAGTTGCACATGTGTCTACCATTCTCATCACATGTCGGTTCTCTGAACCATTCATCTACACTTAAAATGAAAAAAAAATAAAAATAAAAAAAAAACGAAACACTAAAAAATCTTCATCTAAACTTTTTGATAATGGAAATATAAAGGTAATATAAACATAGCTTGAAATGCTTATAAATAGTTATAACAAATAATACTTGGGATGGGCCAAGTTACTCAAATTTTTCAAGATTCGATGCCGATACCGAGATGACATTTGCGGCCCATACCGATACCTTTATCTATTATTTTTTTTATTTTTTCGTAATTATAATGATCGTTCAATTATCAAGGAAATGCTCTTATCGAACAATAGTATTAAAAACACAAAAGGGGAGTAATATATTAAATAAACTTAATTTCTCTGAGATGACAATCTAATTATTCAATTACTTGTCCAGTTGTAATACTTACTGTATGTCAAAGCGCACTTGTCGATAGCGTGTATTTTACATGTGTGTGCGTTCTGCGCGCGCGCGAGCGTGTGTGTTGTGGGGTAGTGTGTGTTGTGTGTGTGTTGTTACCATTTTGTCCTAGGGCACATGTCTCGATTTAGGACATAAGGCTGTTGTATATATGTGTGTGTGTGTGTGTGTCTTGTTGTGTGTGGGTGTGTGTGTGTGGTATGTGTGTGTGTGTGTGTGTGTGTACTCACCTAGTGTTGAGGGTTGCTGGTCGAGGTCGAGTCGAGCTCATGGTCCCCCGGTTTTCATGAATCGCTACTAGGTCACTCTCCCCCGAGCGTGAGCTTTATCATACCTCTGCTTAAACCTATGTATGGATCTGCCTCCATACATCGCTTCCCTAAACTATTCCACTTACTGACTACTCTGTGGGCTGAACGAAATACTTCCTAACATCCCTGTGATTCATCTTGTCTTCAGCTTCCAACTGTTGTCCCCTTGTATGTGTACTCTCAATCTCTGGAACATCCTGTCTTTGTCCACCTTGTCAATTCCCCTGCTGTATTTTGTATGTCGTTAACATGTCCCCCTATCTCTATGTCCTCCAGTGTCGTCAGGATTGATTTCCCTTAACCTCTCCTCGTGACATACTCTTAGTCTTCTGTGGGACTGTTTTGTTTGCAAAACCTTTGACTTTCTTAGTTTCTTTACGTGTTGGCTAGGTGTGGGTTTTCCAAACTGGTGCCGCATTCCCAATATGGGCCTAAGTACACGGTGTACAGGCGGTCCTGATATTCCTTTATTAAGATGTCGGAATGCTGTTCTGAGGTTTTGCTAGGCGCACATATGCCTTGTCGCAAGTTATTTGCGATTGTGTGTGACACTTCAGGAGATGTCCTGGTGTTATACTCACCCCAAAGATCTTTTCCTTGAGTGCGGTTTGTATGTCTTCCTGGCCCTACTAGACTTGTACTCCGTCATGCGGTTCTTCACTTTGCCTTTCCCAATTCTTAATGAACTTTGCACTTGGTAGGGATTGGAACTCCAGGAGCCACTGCTGGAACCGATGGTTCTGCAGAATGTCCAGATTACCTCCCTTGTGTAACGTTCTGCACCTGGTTATTCTGATCGAGTTGAATTTTCATCGTGTGATTGTGTGATGTGTGTGGTTTCACCTAGTTGTCTCACCTAGTTGTGTTTGCTGGGGTCGAGTGTCCAAGCTCATGGCCCCTCCCTTCACTGGTCACGCTACTAGGTCCACTCTCCCTGAACGTGAGTACTTTAATCGTACTACGGCTATTAATCTGTTATAAGGATCCTGGGCTTCACTTAATCGCTTCCCAATCCTATTCCAACTTCCTGATACTACTTTGTCCACACATCTCGGAAACTATCTTCCTCTTTGTCCAACCTTGGTCAATTCCTCTCAGTATTTCTTGTATGTCGTTATCTTGTCACCCCCCTATCTCCTCCTATCACTCAGTGTCGTTCAGGCTTTGTATTTACCTTGACCTATCCTCGTAGGGACATACCTCTTAGCTCTGGGATAGTTTGTTGCTACACCTTTGCAGTCTTTAGTTTCATTGTTCGTGCTTGGCTAGGTGTGGGGTCTCTCTAAACTGGTGCTCACGCTTTACTCCAATATGGGCCCTAGACGTACACGGTGTACGGGTCCCTGAAGTTTGTTTCCTTGATTAAGATGTCGGAATTGCTGATTCCTGATGGTTTGATAGGCGCCATATGCTGCTCTGCAGTTATCTTGGTTGATATGCGCTTCAGAGGAGATGTGCTGTGGTGTTATACTCACCTAAGATCTTTTTCCTTGAGTGAGTTGTAGTCTTGTCTGAGTCCCTAGATGTATCTCCGTCTGCGGTCTTCTTTGCCCTTCACCAATCTTCATGAACTTTGCACTTGGTGCGGTTTGAACTCCAGTAGTACAAATTGCCAGGACCAGGTCAGCAGCCTCTGTTCCCGATCTCCCTGTTGTAGTTCTGGCCTGGTCTTCGATCACGAATGAATTCTTCTCATCAACCTTAACGTCATCTGCAAACAGGGAACACTTCGGATTCTATTCCTTCCGTCATGTCGTTCACAAATACCAGAAACAGCACTGGTCTAGGAATTACCCCTGTGTGGACCACCGCTTGTGTCTCAACAAGGTGCACACTCTGACACACCTCGCCACGTACACCATGCTCGCTGCTGTTCTTCCTGACAAGGTATTCCACTGATCAGCCATTGCATTGACTTCCCTGTTATCCGCTTGGTCCTCCAGTTTTTGCACTAATCTCTTGTGGGGAACTGTGTTCTCAACGGCCTTCTTTGCCAGTCCAAGAAAATGCAATCCACCCACCCCCTCCTCTCGTTGTCTTAATGCTGTCACCATATCATAGAACTCCAGGTAGTGGTTTTGTGACACAAGATTCCCCCGTCCCTTATGAAACCATTTTGGCTGCTGTTGATGGGATCATTCCGTTCTAGGTGTCTCCACACCTCTTCTGATAAATCTTCTCCATGGACTGTGGCATACTATACTGTTAGTGACATTCGACTGTAGTTTTAGTGCTTCATTGTTCTGTCTACTTTTTAAAGATTGGACTACATTGCTGTCTTCCATGCCTCGGCAATCTCCCTGTTTCGTATAGATGTATTGATTATTGTTGTTAGGGGTACACTTATTGCCTCTGCTCCCCTCTTCAGGACCCATGGAAGAGATGTTATCCGGCCCATTGTCTTGTGAGGTATCTAGCTCACTCAGAAGCTCTTCACTTCTTCCTTGGGTGTGTAATGTGTCCAGCCCATGGTGGTAAATGCCCACTTCTCGTCATTCTGGAGCCCTTCTGTGCTACTCTGTGAACACTTATTTTATATCTCGTGTTGAGTTGCTAGTTTGTGTGTGTGTGTTGAGTGAGTGTAGTGTGTGTGTGAGTAGAGAGTGTGTGTGTATGTGTGTGTGTGTGTGTGTTTTCTCAACCTACATAACTGGTATGTGTGTGTAGTGTGTGTGTGTCTTGTGTCACGTGTGTGTGTTTGTGTGTGTGTGTGTGTGTGTGTGTGTGTGTTTGGTGCTGAATGTGTTGTGTGTGTGTTGTGTACTCACCTACATAACTGGGGTAGTGTGTGTGTGTGTGTGTGTGTATTCACTAGTTGTAACTCACTAGTTGAGGGGTAGGTTGCAGGAGTGTCGAGTCCTAGCTCTGGCCCGCCTTCTTCAAAGGTCGCTGCTAGGTCCGCTCTCAGTGAACCGTGAGCTTTATCTTACCTTTATCTATATTAGATACAGCCTTCACTACATCGCCTTCCCCAAACTATTCTCACTTCCTGAACTACTCTGTGGCTGTAGAAAATACTTCTCTACATCCTGTTGATTCATCTGTGTCTTCAACATTCCAAACTGTGTCCCCTTGTCACTGTGTCCCCATCTCTGGACATCTTGTCTTTGTCCACCTTGTCAATTCCTCTCAGTATTTTGTATGGTTATCATGTCCCCCCCTATCCTCCGCCTGTCCTCCAGTGTCGTGTAGGTGTGAATGTGTGTGTGTGTGATACTCACCAAAGCTATGGTGTGTGTGTGTGTGAGGTGTGTGTTGTGTGTGTGTGTGAGTGTGTGTTTGTGTGTGTTTGTGGTGTGTGTGTGTGTTGGGGTGTGTGTGTGTGTTTGGTGTGTGTGTGTGTGTGTGTATGTGCGGTGTAGTGTACATGTGTGTGTGTGTGTGGGTGTGTGTGTATGTGTGTGTGTAGTGTGTGTGTGTGTTGTGTGTGTTTGTGTGTGTCGTAATGTGTGTGTGTGTTCTGTGTGTGGATTAACTCTCTAGCTAACTGGTGTGTGTGTGATTACTTCACCTAGTGCTAACTGGTGTTGTTGTGTGTGTGTTGTTGATTGTGTGTCAGTGCGTGTGAGGGTGTGTGTGGTTTGTGTGTGTGTGTGTGTTGTTGTGTGTGTGTGTGTGTGTGTGTGCTACTGTGCGTGTGTGTGTTGTGTGTGTGTGTGCGATGTTCGTGTGTGTGTGTGTGTCGTGTGTTGTTCTGAGTGTATGAGTAACCAACAAGATCGTGAGTGTGGTATAGGAGTTTTATGTTGATATTTTTAAGTCTCGAATGAAATAATATTAGTAATTTTAGAAGTTATCGGCTGGAATCGGCGTCATTTTTCCTATCACCGTATAAATATCCGATAAAATACATGGATACAGAGTACTTTGGTACATCCACTATTATTTACTTAAATGTACAGTTATTAAAAAATGTTATAAAACATAGTGTAAATAAACTTATTTTTGTGCTTAAACAGCATCTAGATTGACACAATTCTGTTATTTTGATTAAAAATATTTGGAAACAACACTGAAGGTGTTAGATGCTCGACAATATTTTCTTCGTGCTTTTATATGTTTCAATTTTTCAGACTGTTTTGATATGGTCTCGTTTTACCAGTGGTATTTTATATACTTTCAGTTGGCAAGGAACTTGAAGATATATATATCTACCTTATGTTATGCTTGAGAAAACAATAGTACGATACTTATCCATCTAATACTTAATTAATACATAAGGAAACTATTGCTAATATTAAATAGTTTTACAATTGTGCAACTGCATGTGTCCTCGACACAGCAAAAAAATCATGATAACCTATACGAAAATATTGTATACAAAGCAATAGTTTTTTTTAATCTTACATTACTGTGAGGGGAAATTGAAACGAGAGTTAGTATACACTTCCCTGCCCAAGTGTGTATTCAAACCACTGTTAGTGTGACCAGAGGACTGAGGGACGATCAGTGACAACTGATTCAGATGTTACACAATGAATCAAGTCACTTTACATCTTTTCATTTATAAGGAAAGCTGACGCACCATCCATCTCATTTTTACTGGCCAACGGCATGAAATGTAACTTGAATCTAACGTAGGTGATTGGGTATCACCAGATGAAGGCGTTGTTCCAGAAATTATAAGCAACCTCCTGATTCTTCCCCAACTGTATCTAACTCTCTCTCTTACTCTCTCACACACCCACTCACACTCACACACCTCACACACACACACACCACTCAACACACACACACACACACACACACACCACCACACCACACAACACACACTCACACTCACACACACACACATTTACACCCACACACACACACACACACACACACACACCACACCTTCACACCACACATACACACACACACACCACCCACACACTCACACTCCCACAACACACACCCCTCACACAATCACACATCTTCTCACACACCACACACACCAACACACACACACCCACACACACACTCACACACACTCACACACACACACACACTCAACACACTCCACACTCACACACACACACACACACACACACACACACACACACACACAACACTCACACTACTCACACACACACACCACACACATACACACTACACACACACACACCACACACACTCACACACACATACACACACACACACACACATCGACACACCTCACCACTCACACAAACACACACACACACACACACCAGCCACACAATCCACACAAACACCACACACACACACTCACTCACTCACACACACACAACACACACACACACACACACCACACACACACACACCCTCACACGCACACACACAACACACAACACCACACACCAAACACACACACACACACCAACACACACAATCACTCACTCACTCACTCACACTCTCACCACACACACAACCACCACACAACACACCTCAACACTCACTCACACACGCACATAAACACACACACACACACACACACACACACACACCACCCTCACCACACACATACACACACCCACACACACACCAACACACACACACACACTCACACTCACACATTTACACACATCTCACACACTCTCACACTCACCACACACCAACCCCCACACACCACACACCACACACCACACACACACACCACACACACTCAACTCAGTCAACTCACACACACACACACACACACATACCACACACACACACACCCTCACCCACACACACACACACAATGGGTGAGAATACCACACACACACACTCACACCCACCACACACGCACCCTAACAGACACACACACACACACACACACACACACAGACAACACACACACCACACACACACACACACACACAAACACACACCACACACACTACACTCAACACAACACACACAACACAACTTACACACACACAAAACACACACACACACACAACACACACCACACCACACACACACACACACACACACAACACACACACACACACACACACACACACACAACACACACCACACACACAACACACACACACACACACACTCGGCAGACGACATAGAAGGACCTGGGACAAGCTACAAGCCTGGTCCAGCAACTGGCTCATTGTGGTTCTAACCCTGCAATGCAAAAAGTCATGAAGTTTGGGGTGAGGTGCAAAGAAGACTGTTACAAAAAACGCGATTTCTAATAAGCGTTGAGATCTCCACGTGTGAATAATAGAAGGCACTGTCCTTCTTAGCATCCAGCCGGTTACTGGGTTTTCATAACAAGTAGTTCAGTATCCTGGTCCAATATCCATTAGAATTCAATAAGAAATTAATAGTTGCTTTCAGGATTACACTGAGTAGGCTACTTAACTAGAGGAAAATAAAATTGAATAAATTTATTAGTTGTCCTACGGGTGTATATCAAATTAAATTTGAATTAAATTAATCCAGTAATCCAATAAATAATAATCACTTCTCTCGTGTACAGTAGTATTGTGCTGAAAGACATATCACATATTTTTTGTCTTAGTACCGTCTGGTACATTAACATTAATAATGCAAAATTACAAATAAGTGTGTGTATGCTATGTGTGTGTAAGTTTTTTTGGCCCCCTCTAAGTAGTTCCACTATGTCTCACGACTCGACTAGACTTAAACAAGTGACTGACAAAAGTGTCCTACATAAACTAGCTTCTTGACAATGGCTATTAGAACAGTTTGCTTGAACAATAAAAAGAATGCTTATGGGGGCCCAATAGCAATATAAACAAGCTAAAAGTGTCACAGAATCAGGAACAAGGAGATAATATAACGACACTAAGTAGGGACCATCTGCAGATCCTCCACGAAAGTCACAAAACACCCATACTACTGAATCTATAGTTCCAGCATAAGGAAAATCCCCGACTTGTGACAGTACTCAGATACCAGTACAAATTAGTGGTTCAGAAGCTACAGCTCAGGAACTGTGTGTGCTCAGGAGTGTCTATGCGACACACAACTTCAGGTACCAACGTCGGAAATTCGATAAAATCACTAAGTTCTATACGATGTTCTTGTGAACAGAGTCTCACAGGAACTACAAAAATAATGAGACAGAGACGATCTATTCTCAACAAGGGCCAGTAAGGGAGAATTTAGGCTCGTCTTGTCTAGGTATACGTTCCAAACACCAAGCGAGTCTAGACCATACTGAATACTTCAGGCGAGGTGTGATCACCCCCTTTTTGTGCCCTTTCCCCCCTCGATCACGTGATTAGCTCATGGGACAGTTACTGCTCAGGCAAACACAGAAGCCGGCAGGGAGGAAACGAGCAATGAGCGTATAATTACAGTATAGTAGTTGTAGACAATCAAGGCTTCCTTTGAACTATGAGTGTAACATATAATATTAATATATGATGTATATCCTACCCTAAACTAATTAACTAAGTCAAATAATTATATAAAGCAATGTATTTACCCGATTTAAGCTATTATCGCAAAATATAAAGCAATATAAAAAATTATATAGAAAGTTAATATACATTAATTACATATACATAATTTAAACATCACATATATATTGTGGACCATTCAGGGGATTGCACAAAGACTGCAGATACAATTGTAGTCTAGATGGCATAGACTGCAACCTCACACAAGGAAAAAAGATCTTGGGGGTGAGTTATAACACCGGATCAATCTACTGAGGCGCACATAATCACACAACTGCTTCATGCATACGGCGCCTCCTGGCAAACCTTGGATAGCATTCCGAATTCCCGATACATCAGTAAGAAAGCGTTCAGACTCTGTATACTTTACGTCAGGCCCATACTGGATTTGACAAGCACCAGTTGGAATCCTCACCTAGTAAAGCTACGTCAAGAAATTAGAGAAACGTGGCCAAAGCTTTTGCAACAAGGGCTAGTTCTCATAGCTAAGGAAATTGTCCTACGAAGAAAGGTTGAGGGACAAATTCGGCTCCTCGACGACACTGGGGACAGGAGGGTCAGGGGGGACATTTTGTGGGAAGGTGGATGGGGAGAGAGACATGATAACGAAATTTAAATACTGCGAGGAATAGACAAGGTGGACATAAGTCGGGATGTTCCAGACGAAGGGGCAAGAAAAAAGAGGTCCACATTGGAAGTTGAAGACTCAGATGAATCAAAGGGATTGTTAGGAAGTATTTCTTCAGTCATAGGAGTAGTTCAGGCCGTGGATTAGCCTTAAAAAGTGACGTAAGGGAGGCGGAAACCATACATAGTTTTAAGGCGAGGTTCGATAAAGCTCATGGAGCAGGGACTGAGAGAGCGACATCAGTAGCATTCGGTGAAGAGGCGGAGCAGAGAGCTATGAAATCGATTCCTGCAGAACCACAAATAGATGAGTACAAATAGGGAGTACAAACACACACACACTCCATAGCACACACACACACACCACACAACACACACACCCACACACACACACACACACCACACACACACAAACCACACACACACACACACAACACACACACACACATTCACACACACACACACACACACACACACACACCACACACCACACACCAGGAGCTCGGATCGTCACCCGCAACTTCAATTAGGTGAGTACACCACACCGCTAAATGCAAACGTCATGAAGATCGGAGGAAGGGGGCACAGAATACCGCAGACAAGTATAGGCTAAGTGGCCAAAAACTGCAAACCTCACTCAAGGATTAGTATTATTATTATTAATGCAAGGGGGATAGGGAAGGAAGCGCTATAAAAAGCGGAGGATTTATATGAGGATTTTTACCAGGCCTGGGGGGAGGATGTGGAAGGCATTCAGGTTAACTTAAATTCGGGGAACTGGGAAAGACCGATCCAATTCCCTTAAATTGAGACCCCTCACTACATCAAAGGAACCTTCCTGAGGTAGGCCTCATCAAGGAGAAAAGATCTTGGTGGTGTGTGGTGACCAAACACGGGCACACGAGTCTCCGGAAAGCCACACCAACCAGATAACTGCTGAAGCCATGAGGCGCTTGGCAACCTGAGAACAGCGTTTTCCGGGAATACCTTTAGTAAGGAGGCCTTTTTTTTTCCTTTCGATCAAGAGGACACCTTGTCACTGGTGTGTACACGTCAGGCCCAACTGGAGTATGCAGCACCATTTTTTGGAAACACATCTGTTCAAGCCAGTCAAGAAATTAAGAGATAAGTACAAAGGTTTGCCAACAAACCCTAGTTCCCGAAGCTCAGGGGAATGTCCTACAAAGGAAGAAAGTTTAGTGGAAAATCGGACTGACGACAATGGAGGACAGGACCAGGAGGGTAAGGGGAGAATATGGATAACAACATACAAAATACTGCGTGTGACAGAGACAGGATGTTTCCAGAGAGGTAGAGGGGGACATCAGACCGTGTCACACGGACGAGTTACAGGGATGTTAGGAAGTAACTTCTTCGTCACTGACTCGTGTCAGGAGTGGAATAGCCTAGCAGCGATGAGTGGAGGCAGGGGTACCATTATATAACTTTAAGGACGAGGTATGATAAAGCTCAGGAGGGGTAGAGGAGCAGAGAGGACTTAGTAGCGATCAGTGAAAAAAGAGATAGAGCGAGGAACTTGAGTCTCGAACCTTGCAACCACAATTAGGTAGTACACACACACACAAATGTGGGGCACCTGTGACGAAACGAAAGGAGTCTCCAGGGGGGTCGGAGCGGTCCTAGGACCAGTTGTCTAATTTGGTATATGTGAATGACATGATGGAAGGGCTAGACTCAGACGGTGTCCCTGTTCGCAGGATGATGTGATGGTTTAGAGGAGAATTAAATCAGATGAGGATCAGGCAGGACTTCAAGAGACTGGACAGACTGGACATGTGGTCCAGCAACTGGGCTTCTTGAATTCAACCCTTCCCAAAATGCAAAGTCATGAAGATGGAGGAAGGGCAAGAAGACGGCAGGCAGAGTATAGGCTAGGTGGCCAAAGACTGCAAACCTCGCTCAAGGATAAAAAATATTTGGGGTGAGTACTAAACACCAAGCTCATCTCCTGAGCGCAAACAGACACAGACACAACACACACACACTCACACACACACAACACAACACACAAAACACAACACATGCAACACACACCCACACACCACACACACACACACACACACACCCACACACACACACACAATACGCACACAGGCCTTCTTATGATGTATTCTTTCGGGGTTCTTTGACAATGTGTGTTAGTCGCGTGAGCGCTTTGGGTTTCACTACTCTTTCTCAGTGGTTTGTTTTGCGCATATACACACATCGCACACCGCTCGCACACACACCCACACACACACAAACACACACCCACACACACACACACACCACACCCCCACACACACAACACGGATTGTTCCAGAGATAGGACACAGAGACAAGGGGTCACAATTGGAAATTGAAGACTGAGATGAGGGAGAGCATGAGGAGAGGGATGATAAGAAGTTATTTCTTCAGCCACAGAGTTGTTAGGTAGGGAAATTTAGGAAATGGATAATTCTGGCAAACGATGTACTGGAGGAGGAAGGAACCATACGCAGAGTTTTTAAGACGAGGGTATGATAAAGCTCATGGAGCAAGGAGGAGGGGGATCCTGGTAAACGGTCAGTGAAGAGGCGGGGCCAGGAGCTGGATGAGCTAGGGATTGGGACCCCTGCAACCCACAATTAGGTTAGTAAAGTACACTCAGTCTTTTCTCTGTTCGTCTGTCATGGTCTGTCTGTCTGTCTCTCTCTCTCTCTCTCTCTCTCTAAACAATCTCCTCTCTCTCTCTCTCCTCTCTCTTCTCTCTCTCCTCTCTCTCTTCTCTCCATCCTCTCTCCTCTCCTTCTTCTCTTTTTTTTTTCGAAGGGTTTGACAGGATACGGATCCCTAGTTTAATTGACACAAACTAATTTACAGGTTAAGGATTCCTAACTGTGAATTTGTCAAAGTAAGAGAGGCTGTTACCTACATCAGCTCATTTGAGGCTACTCCTCTCGCTCTCTCTCTCTTCCTCTCTCGTTACTCTCTCTTTCCTCTCCTGCTCTTTTTTTTAACACAGGGTTTTTAGACAAGGTTTAAGGATCCCTAGCTTTATTTTATAATTTACCGGTATTACAGGTTTAAGGATTGCCTACTTTATTGGCAAGCTAATGAGTGTTACCTACATTAGGCTAATTGAAAGCATTTTTATTTGTTGAGACATACAAGTAGGGAAACAGGATTGAAGTTTGGAGCCACGCCATCTGTGGGACCAGCATTTTCCTTTTTTGATCAACTGACTTTATTCTCGTTGACATTCATTATTCTGTACACGAATGTGTTCCATACTTGAGTCATCCTGGGTACATATGATCTCAGATGGAGTGATGTTCTGGAGAACGGGGGAGAAGGGTACTACTTCCTTACTTTACAGCCAGCAGGAGTCCAGAGTGAAGTGAAGTTTTGCTGCCTTTCTGCCCGTCTTGCCATTGATGTGGCATTTAAAAGTTTGTATCTCGCTGGTCCTCGAAATGGATCAAGGTGTGGGATGGGGTACTTTTTTGAATTATTGGGCCTTATATACATAACAGTAAGGCCACCCACATCCCTTCCTATGTTGAAGGACGGCTCTGCAGTGCGCCGAGAGGATGAGACTGAGACATCTTGCTTGCCTCTGTTCACTTACTCTATCATCAAGCCAAGTCGCAGATGAGAGGCGGGGGCCAGCCACAGGACCAAACAAGAAGGAAAAAGAAGAAAAGAAAGTGTGGTGCATGAGTCATACTCTAAGGGTGAGCATACTGGTGCTTATTTCAGAATCTTACAACCCCTACTGTCAAGAGATGCGAAGATCGGCCGAAGTGCTGTAAGATTCATGGCTCACCTCTCTGCCTTGTTTGTAAGATTTACATACATGGTTTCTTCATGTTAGTTTGGAAGTCACAATTTCACCCCAAGGATATCAACTTCTCTCCAGGTGCTACACCCTCCCATTCATCTTACTACTGCACCAGCATTACCATCTTGGTTGCCTAGTGACATCATCATTTGCGTTTTCTCAGGTGCAAATGTTTTGGCCATGCTTATTTCCCCAAGTGATATAGCTCTTAGCTGGTGATTGATGTAGCTTAGAGCAGCTGGCATTTCTTCTCTTGATAAGTGAATGTCAGTTGTAACAGTCCGTCTGCATATGCCTGGGATTCTGGGATGAGATGAAGAGGTCGTTGAAGTAGACTTTCCATAACAATGGTCCTCTCTCTCCTCTCTCCTCCCTCTCTCCTTCTCTCCTCCCTCCTCTCTCTCTCTCTCTCTTCTCTCCTCCTCTTTTGCCTCTCTCTCTCTCTCCTTCTCTTCTTCTCCTTCCCATCTCTTTCTCCTCTCCCGCTCTTCCTCTCTCTTCCTCTTTCCTCTCCCTACTTCTCCTCTCTATCCTCTCTCTCCTCTCTCCTCTTTCTTTCTCCTCTCTCCTCTCTCATCTCTCCTCTTCTCTCTCCTCTTTTCTCCTCTTTTTCCTCTCTCTCTCTCTCTCCTCTCTCTCTCCTTCTCTCTCTCCTCTCTCCTCTCTCCTCTCTCCCTCTCCTCTTCTCTCTCTACTCTCTCCTCTCTCTGTCCTCTCTCTCTTCTCTCTCTCTCCTCTCTCTCTCCTCTCTTCACCTCTCTCTCTCCTCTCTCTCTCTCTCCCTCTCTCTCTCCTCGCTCTCTTCCCTCTCTCTCTCTCTCCTCCCTCCTCTCTCCCTCTCCCTCTCTCTCTCTTCTCTCTCCTCTCTCCACACACACACACACACACACCAACGCTGAGAGGATGTAGTGGAGGCAGGATCCACACAATGCTTTAAGCAGAGGTATGATAAAGCTCACGCTTCAGGGAGTGTGATCTAGTAGCGGACCAGGAAGTAGGCGGGGGGGCCGGACTAGGACTCGACTCTGCAACCTCAACTAGGTGAGTACACACACTCACACCACAGAGCTCGGACTCGACCACTGCAACCTCACTAGGTGAGTACCACACACACATACACACAATTAGAGGAAGTGCAAAGGTTTTGTAACAAAGTTCGTCCAGCGTAAGAGAAATGTCCTACAAAGAAAGGTTACGGGGGAAAAATTGGCTGACGACACTGGAGGACAGGA
This sequence comes from Cherax quadricarinatus, assembly GCF_026875155.1. Classification (NCBI taxonomy): domain Eukaryota; kingdom Metazoa; phylum Arthropoda; class Malacostraca; order Decapoda; family Parastacidae; genus Cherax; species Cherax quadricarinatus. The sequence continues at coordinate 4,137,590 of NC_069399.1, forward strand.
GGGTCAGGGGAGACATGATACATACAAAAATACTGCGTTGGAATAGACCAAGGTGGACGGAGACAGGATGTTCCAGAGAGGAGAGACAGAAAATTAAAGGGTCACGTTGGGAAGTTGAAGACCTAGATGAGTCCAAAGGGATGTTAGGAAGTATTTCTTCAGTCATGAGTAGTCAGGAAGTGGTATAGCCTAGCAAGTTAGGTAGTGGAGGCAGAACCTTATATAGCTTTAAGAATGAGGTAAGATAAAGCTCATGGGAGCAGGGAGGAGAGGACTAGTAGCATCAGTGAAAGGCGGGGCCAGGAGTGAGTCTCGACCCTTCAACCACAATTAGGTGAGTACACACACACACTCACACACACACACACTCACACACACACACGGCAAATGTAGTTCCCATTTTTTTAAAAAAGGAGACAGAAAAGAGGCACATAAACTATAGACTGTGTCATTGACGTGTAAGTATGCAAAATGAGAAGATTATCAGGAGGGAGTGGTGGAGCACCCTGGAACGGAACAAGAGTATTAAATGCCAACCAGCACGGATTTCTGGGTTCGGAAGGCAAATCCTATTGTGTCACAAACTTTGAGTTTTATGATAAATAACAGAGTAAGACACTGAGAGAGAGGGGTGGGTTGATTGCATCTTCTTGGACTGCAAGAGGCTTTGAAACAGTTCCTCACAAGAGATTAGTGCAGAAGCAAGAGCTTCGGCGCATTATAACAGAAAGGGCACTTGCAATGACCAGAGAATACCTGACCAGGGAGGCAAAACGAGTCATGGGTTAGTAAATGATGTATCACAGGTGGGCACCTGGTCCTAGGACCGTGCTATTTTTGGTATACTGTGACGACATGATGGAGGGTTAGACTCAGAAGTGTCCTTGTTTGCAGATGGATGTGACGTTTAATGAGGAGAATTAAATCTGTGATGAGGACCAGGCAGGACTTCAAAGAGACCTGGACAGACTGGACACTGGTCAGCAAATGCTTCTCGAATTTAATCTGATCAAATGCAAAGTCATGACGTTAGGGGAAGGGCACTGAAGACCACAGACAGAGTATAGGCTAGGTGGCCAAAGACTGCAAACTCTCTCAAGGAGAAAGATCTTGGGTGTGAGTATAAAACCGAGCATGTCTCGGAAGGCACACATCAATCAGATAACTGCTGCAGCATATGGCGCGCCTGGCAAACCTGAAAACAGCATTCGATCCCCTAGTAAGGAATCTTAAAGACACTGAAAAACCCGGTATGTCAGGCCCATCTGGGTATGCACACCCTTTTGGGAAACCCGCACTTGATAAAGCAGCAAGAAACTAAAAAAAGTAAAAGGGTTTTGCGACAAGGTTATTCCAGGCTAGGGGAATGCCTAAAAGAAAGATTAAGGGAAAATCGGCCTGCGACATGGGGGCAGGAGGGGCAGGGGAGAAGATAACGACTAAAAATACTGCGTGGATAGACAAAGGGGGAAAAGACAGGAGTTCCCGGGAGGGGCACAGAAAAAAAGAGGCCACAATTGGAAGTTGAAGACACAAATGAGTCAGAGAGATAGTAGAATATTTCTTCAGTCATGGTTTTAAGGCGTGGAATAGCCTAGAAAAAAAACGTTTTGTGGGGGCAGGAAAACCCTCACAGTTTTGCAGGTTTTAAAAAGCTCATGGAGCGGGGAGAGAGAGGGGGCCCTTTGCAACCGGTGAAGGGCGGGGCCCGGAGCTAAGACCGACCCCCGCAACCCCAAAAAGGTGAGTAAAAAACCACACACACACACCCACCCCGCTAAGAGGTAGCCACGAGGAGAGGTTAAAGGGAAAACAACCTGACGACATGGAGGCAGGAGAGATGGGGGGGGCATGATAAAGACAACAAAATAAGAGAGGAATTTACAAGGTGGAAAAAAACAGGGTGTTCCAGCGATTTGGGCACCGTAACAAAGGGGAAAAGTTGGAATGAAGACACGTGAAACACAGGGTGTTAGGGAAATATTTTTTCAGCCCAAAAAGTGTCAGTAAGTGGAATAGTTTGGGAAGCGATGTATGGAGCAGGGTCCATACATACTTTAAGCAGAGGTATGATAAAATTAGCTCAGGGAGAGGCCTAGTGCGATCAGTGAAGAGGCGGGGCCAGGAGCTCGACTCGACCCCGTAACCCCGACTAGG
>NC_069399.1:4140246-4164697 GCF_026875155.1 Cherax quadricarinatus
ACTGTTACTACATTTTTTTATGGAAGAACATCCCCCTCTCGTTTTATTGGCATCGTCATGAACTTTAAGATGACTATAATGTAGGTGATTGGTTAGTAGCAACAAGAAGGTTGTCAGGTACACAAGACGTTAGTCAACCCTCCTCTCTCTCTCTCTCTCTCTCTCTCTCTTTCTCCCCTCTCTCCTCTCTCTCTCTCTCTCTCTCTCTCTCTCTCTCTCTCCTCTCTCTCTTCTCCTCTCTCTCCTCTCTCTACCTCTCTCTCTCTCTCTCTCTCTCTCTCTCTCTCTCTCTCTCTCTCTCTCTCTCTCTCTCTCTCTCTCTCTCTCTCTCTCTTTCTCTATCATCTATCTATCTATCTATCTATCTACCTATCTATCTATCTATCTATCTGTCTATCTATCTCTCTATCTCTCTCACCTTATGGAACCACTTCCATTCAGCTCGGAGTTTATAGTCATTCTAATCTTTGATTGTTTTGAATGTGTGCATGTGCGTGTTTGTGCGTGTGTGTCCTCACGTATTTGTGGTTGCAGGGGTCGATTCATAGCTCCTGGCCCCGCATTTCACTGATTGTTACTGTGTGTGTGTGTGTGTGTGTGTGTGTGTGTGTTTGTGTGTGTGTGTGTGTGTGTGTGTGTGTGTGTGTGTGTGTGTGTGTGTGTGTGTGTGTGTGTGCGTGTGTGTGCGCGCGCGTGTGTGTGTGTATGTGTGTGTGTATGTGTGTGTGTAAGTGTGTGTGTGTGCGCGCGCGCGTTTGTAAGTGTACTCACCAATATGTAGTTGCAGGGGTTGATTCACAGGTCCTGGCCGCGCGCCTTCGCTGGTCGCTACGAGGTCCGCTCTCTACTGGCTACAAGAACCTTGACGTACCTGTTCTTTATACTATGTATGGACCCGCCTCTACCACTTTACTCTTTGGATTGTTCCACTTCCTGACAACTCTACGGCTGAAGAAGTATTTCCCAACATCTCTCTGACTCATCTTAGTACTTAACTCTTGTTCCTATTTCCCATTTGTGAAACTTTCTGTCCCGTCCCTATTCACCTTGTAAATTCCTCTCAGTATTTCACACTTTGTTATCATATCCACCCGAGTCCTCCTATCTTCCAGTGTTATCAGGTTAAGTTCCCATAATCTCTCCTGTCAGGGACCAGTGTTGATATAAACCTCTGCACTTTCTCAACTTTCTTAATATATTTTATCAGGTGTAGTTTCCATACTGATGCTGAGTATTCCAGTATGGGCCTGATATACACGGTTTACAGTGTCGTGAATAAACTTCTTATTTAGATTTCGAAACTCTATTCTTGGATTTTCCAGACGTGCATTTGCCGCCGCAGTCATCTAGTTGATACGCACCTCAAGGGATATGGTCGGTATAATAATCATACCAAGGTCCTTCTCCATGAGTGAGGTTTGTAGCTTTTGCTGCCTAACCTGTTCTCCTGCGGTCTTCCCCAAGCTTCATAACAATGCACTTGATGAAAACAAAATCGAGTATCCATTTATCAGAGCAGGCCTATAGCCTGTCCGTTTGTAATTGTAGCCTTTCCCAATCCTCGTCAACTTGTCTTCTCCTCACTAGTTTCACGTCATCTGCGAAAAGAGATATCTTTTACTATCCCTTCTGTCATGTCACTCAAGTATTCAAGAATGAGCAGCGACCTTAGGACTGATCCTTGAGGAATCTCCACGCATTACATGCTTTACATGAACCATCACCCGTTGTTTCTTTCCTTTCAGGTATTCCCTGATCCAGTACAGTGCTTTTCCTGCCTGCTCCTCTAGCTTTTGTACAGGTCTCTTGTGCGGTACTGTGTCGAAAGCCTTCTTATATTCCTGGTAGGCAAAGCTCTCACTTCACACGCTGAGGGTTCGTGGTTCGATTCCCGGCAAGGGTGGAAATATTGGGGGTGTTTTCTTACACCTTTTGTCCATTTTCACCCATCAGTAAAATGGATACCTGGTTGTTAGTCAACTGGTGTGGCTCGCATCCTGAGACAAAACTGACCTAATTTTCCCGAAATGCTCTGCATAACAAGGAGCTTTCTATATAGTAGTATATCATTGATGTCAGCTAAGCCTGTATACCTTGTACATGTATATGTAGAAATAAAGATATTATTAATATTATTAAGAAAATGAAATCTAGCCATCCATCTCTTTTCTGTTTTATTTTTGTTACCTTATCGTAGAACTAATAGATTTGTGACAAAATTTCCATTCCTGAAGCCGTCGTTTTTGTCATGTATGAACCCATTCGTTTCTAGGTGCTCTTCTGATAATCTCGTAATTTTGCATACTATACATGTCAGCGACACTGGTCTGTAGTTTAGTGCTGCCTGAATGTCTTCTATCTTTAAATATAGGACTACATTTGCTGTCTTTCACACCTCTGGCAGTTGCTGGTGCACTCCCTCGCCCTCGGATTCCTGGAAGCCTTTATGCCTCCAATGAGAATACCTCACGAACTCTCACAGACTTATTAGTCATTTTTTTGTGATCTCCCCACCTTCCTTCTTCAGACTGTTTACCTGGTACTAGATTGTCATTTTCTTCCTGATGTGGCTATATAACAACTTTGGATCAGATTTAACTTTCGATACTTGTAATTTTCAAAGTACCGTCGAGCTTCCATCCTTATCCACATGCATTCTTGTTTTGGTTTGTCGGCTTAACTCCTTATTTTCCAGAGTTCTTAGCTTTCTGTATTTTTTCCATGTTGTAGCATAATTGGTTCTGGCCTCACTACACCTTTGGGTAAACCACGGGCTCACTATGATCTTCTATTTTTCCCTAGATACGAATTTCTTTGCCTGCCCTTTCTGGTCATTTGTTCCATTATCTTATTCACTGTTTTTCTTCTAGTTCATTTTTCCACTGCACCTCATACAGGAAGTGTCTCATCTCTGTAGCCCTCACTTTTGAGGTCTGAGTTCTTTCTTCCTTCCTTCCCATGTTGCTCCTGTCTCTGCTGTTAATTCCACAATGTGACAGCAATGCTGGACCATGGGATCACTAGAGCCGAGGGGCCTTCCATACGCAGTATCTTTCTGTGTCTGAACCGCTCAGGGTGGTTCAACATCTATTCTCTCTCTGGTTTTGCCCCTAATAGTTTAGTGCATGAGGTTCTTCATTACCCCCACCTTCGGCATCTTAGCCCTCCGTGTTTCTGGTCCCTATGTGGCAGTAGGTTTTTAGCAGTCACTCTTCTGGTTACCTCAGCTAGTGTATCAACCAATGCTCTGTTGTTTTCACATAGTCTTGCCTTGGCCTCTTGCCGTTTAATTGAGGGTTGTCTATCACTGTTATCACCACCCGGTCTTAATTATATCTACAATGTAGTCATCTGTTTCCTGTCCGTCCATTTCTCCCATCTTATCAAAACTCCACTGGTATCTGATGAGCATTAATTGTAAATATTACCAACTAGACACCTTTTTGTTATTAAAGGTTTTAACTTTTTCTCGGCTGGTTTGAATTTATGTAACTGAAATTCAAAAGCGGTACTGAGAAATCACATAATTTATGGGATAACCGGACCAGTATTATAACTAAACTGTTGCAAAACCAGAAACAGGCAGATGCTAGAGTGGGATCAGTAAGTTGTGTACAGTTCAGAAGTTATCAACAGCTGAATGTAATGTGTTAACACATTTTTTAAGTTCTCAAGTAAGCTTATTAATGACCGTAAGTAGTGTGTTACCATATTTAGTTCAAAAGAGATTAATCAACAACTGGAAGCAATGTATTGAGACCATGTAGTTCCATAGAGAACTCATCAGAAACTAAAAGTAATGCATAACACATTACTGAAAGCAATTTGTTTCAGGTTGATTGACTGAGTATGTCACCTGTATTTCACTTCCACGCTTGTTGCCTTGTTGTCTACTGTGTAGACGAGAAGTTTCAGTCAACGATAAAGAGAGATAACTGCTGCACACTGGTCTTGCACTTCAATATGTAGCATAAATTAAGGTAAAATGTGACATCTAGGGAACGGCATTAATTATCTTTCTTTTGGCCTTCAGGGCCTTTACGCTGGTAAAAGGAACCCTGATTCAAGGAACCGCAGCGGTTCTACTGCTTGCATCACACCACATTATTACCTATTCCCCAAGTGCTGTATGATCTCTACGATTTAACACTTTACTCATGTGTAATAGTAATATTTTATTAGGTAAATGCTGGACGAGAGTAACAGTTATTATTAGTTTAGTTTTAATATTGTGTAGTGCAGTGGTAGTCTGGCATAACATATTGTCAAAGTATTTCTGTGGTACGTTTATTATTTCATGACAGATTTAACTTATTTACTCTTTTTGTTCTTTGAACCCTTTTCTCCCTCCATCTACATTTTTACCAGTCCTTGACAACATGGTGCTAATAATCTCCAGGCTGAGAACGGACTCTGCAGTCACTGTGAGACTGCATCTGCACATCAATAATAATGGCTCCATCATTTACCTTAATTCTTCCATTTTCAACGTTTTCCTTTTATCTACTACATTTCTTTTTATTAAGGATACGACAGTAAAAGGGAACATTTTCAAGGGAAAAATACTGTTCATCACTGCAATATTTAAATTACAAAACAGGTATTTCTACCATTGGACTCGATTGTACAACTTGATTCAATCTTGACCAATATCATAACAATAGACTCTTCTGATATAAGTGCGTTCAAAACATAGATTGCTAGATTCATTATTGTAACAATCAATAAACTATACAGATGGATTGTAGACAAAATAATCGTATTTTATTTTATTTAAAATAAATAGATGCAGAGATCATTATATAGTAAAAGACAACAACATCTACAGTGGATATGAAAAATGATTTCATTATTTAAGAACTTAAGACAGATCGATAATAGTAACAGGGGTACACTTACAAGGTTGTTAAGATTGTCCTAAAAGCACATCGTGTACTGGAAATTATAAAGACTACAAAAAAATCAATGTGACAAAAACGAGCACACAAACTACACACATACACATTCACAACACGTATCAATACAACATGATACTACAGCTGGCATATAATTGGTCATGGCTTCCGCCTGCCAACACACATGTATCCAGGACTTATATCTAAGATCTCAGGCGCCTAAAAGAGCACAAAATACTCAAACATTAATTTAGGCAACTAACACGAGATCTTATCATTGACTAAGAATAGATATTTACAATTCAAAGCTTGAACAGGGTAACACTATAAGTCATAAAAAAAAGCATCCAATATAATAAAACACTTGCATAGACACATAGCGCTATTGAAAAACACACTATAACATGGCATAAAGTATAAACAGAAAATAAGAAACAATTCATCTGTGCTGGAAGCACATCATAATACAAATATACACCAATGACTTGTATCGAGGCATAAACGACGGCGATACATTCTAAAAGCTGTATACACAAAGCCTTATTAACAGATATAGCGACGTCACCATCACATAGGAGACACACATAATTCACGAGATCATACAACATTCACTCACCTGGCATACACAATTAGACACTGCTGACCAGCCCGTTAGATTACTCCTGAACCTCACACCAATCTCAAATCACGTAACTCCAAGGCTTTATACACTGACAGGAAGTCTCTCTCCCAGCTCCCCTCGTATACCAACCTATTTCGACACTTTGTTCTATAAATCGTCACCCGCTAAAATCCGAATCCTACTGTTACCTCCGACATGCCTAATAGCCCATGACATGTAAATATAATCGGCTACAACGTATGACAAGGGACGTTGTACGCGCATGTCAACCCCACCTACATCAAAACTCAACGCCCGGAACGCTGACAACCCCCCCCCCTACCCACGAAGCGCAAAACCTTACTGAACCACTCACGTACCGTACCTCCACCTCGCACGCCGGACAACCCGATCCTCTCCCAAACGCCTGTTATACAACACTACCCTGGACGGCAGGATCCATGTAAAAACTTAAAAACCACTTCTCGTACATTAGCAGGCAGACGCAACAGGTGAACCTGCCCCCAAATATCACTTCATGCATACATGGGGTAAATTCCCTCGACTCGCGCCACAACTCTCCCCATACCCGCCTTTTCCAAGGTACATAATTTAACACCGCACGTCCCTCATGCGCAATAACACGCGAAGCATCGACTCGCACCTAATCAAATCCCTCCCCCCCCACCACCTGTGCAGTTCTTGATACATTTCAGTTAAACCACCCTGCAACCCATCCAGCCGGAGAAAACGACGTTTCACATAACACCCCATTACGCGAGCCTCTAGAGGCAAGACACCCAACCCTCCCTGGTACATTGGTGTCTCCACCACCGCTCCTGTGAGCCAATCACAATCCGAACCCCACAATAACCGATAAACCCTATGCAAAAGACGCTTGACATCCCCCTGCAACAGAGGACACAGTGCAGCAACATGCCATACTTTGCTGTAAAGCAGGACATTAATGACTACCGCCCTCTGATGCAGAGTAAAATGTCGCGTCTGTAGACTGTTTAAGCGCCCTAAGACACTATGTATAACCCTCTCTGAATTACTCGCCCTCGTCTGGTCTACCTCACACATATAATGAACACCACATACAGTGAGACGATCAATTACCGTCCACCCCTCTGCACCCACCGCATCCCCCACCCACTCCCCCAACTCCACAATCTTCGATTTTTCTCTATTAACACACAGCCCCGTCGCCTTGCCAGATACATCAACAAGTTTCCCAACAATATGCAAGTGTTCCCTCATACGCAATAGCACAGTAGTATCATCCACATAACCCACAAGGGCTAGTCGACCACTGTTCGAACCCCAAGACGAATCTACTCCCCATCCACAAACAGCCCAGTAAAAAGGGTCTTGCAGACATGCAGAAAAACATTTGAGACATGGGGCATCCCTGACGGATGCCCCTGCTTAACTGTACGAAAACACCCAACTTCCCATTAACTTGTACCTTAAATCCCGACCCATTGTACAATGAACGGGCCCAAGTGGCGAACTCATTTCCAAAACCCTGCCATTTCATAAACTTCCATAGGACCTTCCTTTCTACACTATCAAAAGCAGCTCTCCAGTCTAAAGCCAAAACACCCCCCTCTCTCCCCGCAATCCTCAACAAACTCCCTGATATTCCCATGACCATCATACATCGACCTACCTGGTACACTAAACTGACCCTTATGGATCACCTTATCAAACACTTTCTTAATCCTATTCATCACACTTTTCGCATGTAGCTTATAGTCACTGCACATCAACGATATGGGACGATAGTCATTTATCGCTAACGGCATGTCACATTTCCTAACACTAACACCGCCATATGCTGAGACAAACCTAACACCCCACCCTCCTTCATCACATTGAGTAAACGAACCATAAAATCTAGAATTACCTCCCAATGTTGAATATAAAATTCACAAGGGATGCTATCAATGTCTGGTGCCTTCCCTTACTCATTCCTTGTAGCGTCTCCCCACACCTCTGCCTCAGATATAGACCCACCCATGAGAAGGCGATCGTGATCATTTAACTCGCATCGTATTCCCCTCCCCAATTCCTGAATTGCGTGCTCACTCACACCTTTACTTTACATTTGGAGCTTACACCATGTATCAACATAAAAACTTATCCCCTCAGTTGTTGTTAAGACTTGTCCCGCACGATACCCGTCAACTTTATCCTGCACCACTATACTCAATTTCAGTCGCCTTTCTCCATTGTGTCTGACTTCTTAATACACAAGCAGACGGCTTATCACCCCACAAAGCCACTCAACCCTACCCGAAATGAGTGCCCCATCGAAAACCTTATTTTGCAATACCTGAATTTGTTCTTTAAGAGCGTCAATCACATCCACTGGGTAAACTCCAGACGCCTCTCCCTGGGCATAACATTGCCGTAGATAACCCTCCAGGTACCCCATGAAACCATACTCCAAGCGATTGGCCTCCTTACCCCAATGCACATAAAAATCCCTAATATGAGGCTTCACTATCTCGTCCTACCGTCGCACTAATCCCACCCCTCCCAGGAGTCTACTCCCGTAGATACCCATAGGTCTGCATATAGTGCCCTATCATCTGTGCTCTGTAGCAGCCTTGTGTTCAACTTCCAGTATCCTTTAAAACGATTCAGGAGACCCCATCCAGTCTAGCTCTACAAAAGCTCCATGGTGGTCGGAGATAAAGACATTCACCACACACACCTTTATTACGACCACCCACCGAGACACATACAACCTATCTAAACACGCCGCATAACCTCTACGCATGGAAGTACACTCAATCCCCAAGTCATGTCTTCCACCTACATTCACCAACGCCAGCCCAGACAACAAATCACCCAAAATAAGCGAACAAAAATCCGCCCCTCTCGGTTCAACATCTTTATGGCGCACTACGCAGTTCCAGTCTCCACCAACCACTGTAATTTCCGGCAGGGACCTCAAATAATATACTAAGACATTTCTAACGAAAGTATTTTTAATATGAACATCATGTTCAGCCGGCCCAAAAAAAACCTACGAAACCTATCTCCTACTACACCAATCCCCCACTATTCGTACCACCCCACCCTCTCCACCTCCTCCCAATGTCTTAACACAAACGGGCTGGATGCTTTTATCAACACAGCCACTCGACCTTTCAGACATCTTGAGTGGGTCACGTGAATGTCATAACCATCCATTTCAAACAAACTTCCTACTTTATGGTTATTGTTCTTGCAAAAAGCACACATCCACAGCAAAATGATTCAACCACTCACGCACTTGCACATTGCACACACTTATACACCTAACTGTGCTAAAGGTGACTTTCATCTAGGGGCCACTACTCTCTTTTTCTCTTTGCATCAGCAAGCATCCAAGGCACTCCCCTCACCTTTGGCAACCCCCATGATATTACCTGCCATCCTGGAACTGCGTGACCCCCCGCCCGTGATTTCCGACCACGTCTTTTTCCCTGAACGTTGTCCAGGGGTCAAGACGTCATTGGAGTCGGACAGGGTAGCCGCATGCTTCCTAGAAACAGCGTCTTCTGACATGTCTGTGCCAGGAATGTTCTCCTTGTGTATTTCAGCCTCAACAGTATGAACTCTCTGACTCTCCAAAACTCTCACTTCAGCTATCTTATCAGCATCATCTAAACTTAATCTCACCTCATCCGAACACTTCACCAAAGGCACACACGGCACAGAATCAGACTCAAGCAATGCTAAAAGGTCTCTCAAAGCAGATACAATAGTGGCCTCCATGTCACCTGCCTCTCTTGCTAGAGGCATCTCACTGCTCATATGTTCCACCTCATCAAGGGAGGCAGTCCCAGGTAGTCACACAAGATGACTCTAGTAGCACGGCCCAATCAACCTCAGAACTCCAAGATGTCGTACGTGGCGAGTCCACCACAACCTCTTCTTCGGAAGCCTGATGGGACACCTCGCCATCCGGACGACGACTACACGTGGAGGGCGACTGGTGCTGAACACATTGAGCTGCCATGTGATCCAAAGTGCTGCAGAGGCGGCAAGTTCTTCTCTGTCCAGGATACATAATGTACACCTGGGTTTGAAATTCCTCCTGGTGTACGTACGAAGGAATCGGCTGGCTCAGGGACATTTTCAAAGTATATGACCCCTACCGAAGACCAGCATAGAGGCCGTCAGGCCACCTACCCATGGTGGCCAGGTGGATCGTCCCATAACATTCAAAAGCATTACATATATCAACTTCATTGGCCTCAAGAGGCACGTTTCGCACACGGACCCACGCATTATATTGTGAAACATCATGAAACTGGACTGTGACAGCTGGGGTCACCTGCTTACTTATATCTTGGTACTGGGTCGCAATCCTCTCGTAGATCTGAGTGTCACAAAACTCGATGAAAATCCGGGAAACTCCATTCAAGGCGACGCCACACAGAGATTCGTGCTGGATGCCATATGCATCACGGATGATCGCCGGCAATAATGCGTGTATCGATGCACTGGTGATAGAGCCCCGTGTTAGCTCAATACAAACAGTATTAACCCGCCGGCGAACAGCAGTCACCATTGTTGTTGATGCAGCAAAAACCCCGCCACCAGGTGTCGGGATTGAGCAGAAGCAGCTGACAACCACTCAGCACAACGTCGAGCAGAGAATGAGCGTCTGCGCAGAAGATCCTCTCGGCCCGAGAGGGAAGAGGACAATTAAAACTGGTATTAGTGACATAAGACATAGATACCAGAGATGTGAGTGATGGTAGTGTAGCAGAAGACACTGGAGAGGTGAGTGACGGTAGCAACAAAAGACAGATACTGGAGAGGTGAGTGACGGTAATAACAAAGTCACAGAAACTGGAGAGGTGAGAGAGGGTAGTGTGACATAAGACTGACACTGGAGAGGTGAGTGACAGGAATATTAGTACTACAGTATACACAGACTGTGGAGAGGAGAATGACATTGGCATTAGTGAGACAGTAAACACAGACTCCACCTTTACAACGATAAATGGTAGACAGCTGAACTATGTAAGCTTACGAGTTCAATTCAGGTTGTCCTCCAAGTGCACTACATAACAGTATTACATGCTGAACATGTCAGGTGGAACCTGGATATGTTGTTCATGAAAGATGGTAGCCAGATGAAGTATTTTAGGTTAGTGCTAGGCAGACCATGCCAAGTGGTGGCCAGCTGGAACATGTCAGTTGGTATCCAAGTAAACATGACAGGTGATAGCCAGATGGCGTATGTTAGTCTAGTGCCAGGTGGATAATGGCAGGTGGTTACTGGACAATATCAGACTGCAATCAAATAAAGCATGATAGGTGGTAGCCAGCTTGACCATGACATGAGGTAGCCAGCTTGACCATGACAAGAGGTAGCCAGCTTGACCTTGACAGGTTGCAGCTATCTTGCCCATGACAGGTTGTAGCTATCTTGCCCATGACAGGCTGTAGCTAGCTTGACCAATACAGGTGGAAGCCAGATGAACCATAGGTTGCTGTATCCAGCTTTATCTTGACAGCTGATAGTCTGCTTAACCATGACAAGTCAAAACCAGCTTGATGATAACAGGTGATAGTAAACTAAACTAGCTTAACAGTGACAGGTGATAGTCAGCTTCACCAAGAAAGATTGTAGCAAATTTGACCATGGTAGGTGCTAGTCAGTTTCACCTTGAGAAGTTGTAGTCAGTTTCACCGTGCCTAGTGGAAGCTTCACTATAACAGATGGAAACCAGCGTGACTATGACAGATGGTAGTCACTTTTTTTTATATTTTTATTTAAAAACCTCACAAAAGTACTAAAGATACATAATAATAGTAAAAGAATACAAAAACATAATAGATTCCGCTACTAGCACCAGGTTATTCCTGGAGATGACAAGTACTACAACAACAGCCACTGTAACAAACAGTACTCGCAAAAGACAGAACTCACTAGGTCATTACAGTCATTGATAGGAACCACCACGCAGTTGTGAACAATGAAACACACCAAAGGGAAACTTTACATGGCTTTACAGTAATTAGGAGTACCTTGTCATAAACTATTACAACAATACATCATACAAATTGCACAACATCACAAGGTTACTATAGTAAAGGTAGTAACACATGACTAAAGCCATAGCAACAATTGTCACACACAAAATATATACTACACAAATCATGACAGTAAAGTATAATGACCCTAACAAAAGCTATCATAACTATAAAAGCACAAAATACGAACATACCCTCTAGTACAGGGTATTGGTTAAAGTTGTGTTATGTAATAGCATAACCAATAGTAATTCGGAAGGAACACATGGTTCCTTATACACAATAACCGTGTGGAAACAGCATTTCTTATATTTTATTTTATTTAAAAGCATCAAGTACAATAGTTCAGGTACAGAAAACAGAACAACACTCCACTAATGAAGGAAATAAAATTTTGACTATTCTATCATATAAAATAACATGGAACCAATTGTAAGATAACCCAACTCACTTCCATCATTATGAACACCTGTAGGTTGATGGGTCATAAGGACTAACCTGGTATAACCATGACATAAACATGCACGTATTAGGGAGTTTTGATGGGAATGTCAAGGGGGTGTCCTCAGGATTGACTGGCAAAACGCTTATGACTGTGTTGATAGGGATAAACACATAATGAAATCAGGCTGTAAATTCCAGTGTTCAACCATTACTGGTATAGAACGTAAGTAAGAATGTTACAATGCATTTAGAAATACTTTTTTATATATTTTATTAAAAAAAAAAAGTACAATTATACATAATTCATTTAAAAAAGAAACATGAGCCGTTATAAAAAAGAAAAAATGATCAACTCCATATTCCCTATCCCAGCAGTAAACGTATTCATAAGAAACACACATTCAACTGTGGCCATATGATACCCCCCAAAAGCCCAACTAGAACACACAACATACATAAAACTAAACAAAAGACAGCCCACACCTGAACATACTGGTGACTTTATCATATCCATGACATACAGCACCTTATCTTATAATATAACACGAAAAGCGTTATAAACCAAAAAATGGCACACTTATTTACATTGTATATGAAGCCTTAACACAAAGACTTTCTCATACAATCCGATGCATTGCACACTCAATTATATTGTATATTAAACTTTATATACAAAGACATTATAATACTGAACATCTCAAAATTACAAGATAAAGGTGATAAAATCAATAATCTCCACACGCCACCATAGAGAAACTAAACGCTCATAAAATAACAGAGGTGTATCCCTCCTCATTCCCATGTACTACAACATCCCAAAGACAAACATACTCAAACACTTATATCTTGTATTGTCTTCAATATAAAGCTCTAGTTGTAAGTAAGAAGCTCCTCAAACCAATTGCAAACCCACAAAAGTACATACCCTTTCATGTATACAGTGAAAATGATAAAAAGTGCTTAAGTATACACCAACGGACTGTATACACCATAAGTGATAAAATAATTTACGATGTGACATCCTTGGGTGACAAAGCAACATATTAAACCGCAAAAGCGTGCTTACCAAGGAACTTGAATGCCCAATGGTTACAATGTAGGACATATATGTCCCCCCCCCCCCACAGCGGTGACCGCTACTACATACATAGTAACTATGGAACTTGTTCCAAACTTTGGAAACAGGGAAGCGAACGACAAACCTCGTGAGGTAGTCTTTGTACAAAAGGAAAACACAAGAGAAAATTTACATTACTCACTAAAAAGGAATGTTATCAAAATTTCCCTAAAAGGTGTACTGTTAACGGTGATTTTAACATAATATCTGCTTACGTATAGCTAAACAAATGCCCAATGGGAATCCTTTAGTGGTAATTTATAAAGCTGCCATCAGCCATGCTTGAAACACAAGTATGCATTCAAATTTTTCTATAGGCTGGTTAGTTCATTAACTTAGAAAAGGCTATCATTAACCAGTTGTCATTCACTAGGACTATAGGACCTCTTGCATGAACAGTAACTTGCAAAAGATTGAAACATATTTCGAAATATTGCAATTTTATCTGTATTATCAAGATGCAATGACCAATTTAGAATTAAACCAAGGTCTCAGTTCCACACAACACCACATCCATACTCACTCAGCGCACGTAACCAGTCACAGTACTGTGAAGGATTACTCAGCCCTGTAACAACTTCAGACAGTATTACCCAGGCTGGCTCCTCCTCAGGAAAATTAGTGAATAGAAAAAGAAATAATAACAGACAAACATAAACTACGGAAAGATAGACAGGTTACCCACTGCTTAAGAAATCACTCTCCATGATAAGTACAATACCTAAAAGATGTGGTGATTATTACAACAGTCAACCTAGAGTAAGACTGAAAGGACTAAGTTTATTATTCGTCAAAAGTGAAGCTTTCCACCAATAAATCCACTAGTATACAAGGCAGGAATGTACTTACAGTAGTGCTGGGAGCTGTGAGTCTAGTGATTACTGTTTGGACCAGAGCCCCACACGTCACCTTTCGATGGGGGGGGGGGAAGAAGGAGGGGAAGGGATAGCGGGAGCTAGACTGACCCTACCTTAACAAGCAGCCGGCATTCAAACTATCACTTTCGGGGTGGGGGAAAAAAGGCGGGAATAGCGGGAGCTTGACTTACCCTACCTTAACAAGTAGCCGGCAATGAAACTATTGTTACTACATACTCCCTCTCTACTCCTATCTATTGAACT
Organism: Cherax quadricarinatus; assembly: GCF_026875155.1. Classification (NCBI taxonomy): domain Eukaryota; kingdom Metazoa; phylum Arthropoda; class Malacostraca; order Decapoda; family Parastacidae; genus Cherax; species Cherax quadricarinatus. Next base: position 4,154,473 of record NC_069399.1, read on the forward strand.
TTTCCCTCACACTCCCCCATACCAAGACTAATAGTCAAGGAGTATAAGAAGAATAGGCGAGGAAAAAGTTCTAACATATGGAAGTCGCGTAAGGCAAGAAATCTTCTACTGACTGTCACGACTTAACCAGTCAGAGAAATAATTGGATGAACCATTGATATACACAATATGGAACTTAAAAGCCTGGAGTGCCAATGTCCATCTCAAGAGGCGACTGTTGGTTTCCCTTAAAAGTTTCTAGGTATATCAAAGGTTTGTGGTCCGTTTCTAAAATGAATTCTTTTCCCAGCAAATAAAATTTAAGTTTGGAGATACCCCACACAAGGGCCAAACATTCCTTTTCTATGTTGGAGTATCTTGTTTCTGCAGGAAGGAGTTTCCGGCTTAGGAAGCATACAGGGAAGGGAGTATCATCATGGTATTGTAGTAGCACCGCACCTAAGCCAGTATTGGAGGCATTAGTTCTTGAACAAAATGTTTTATTAATATCTGGAATCTTAAGTATAGGGTCTTTCGAAAAGATACTTTTAATCTCATTAAACTTTTCCCGAGCTATGTCGGAAAGTTCAAGAGGTTCCTTCACAGACTTTTTAAGGAAGTCAGATAAGATGCCTGTAAGATCAGTAAGGTTCGGGATAAACCGTGCATAAAAATTTACAGAACCAAGAAAGCTACGCATGAGCTTCTTGGTTTTGGGGAATTTAAATTCTAATAAAGCTTTGATCTTACTGGGGAGAGGCTGCAGAGAGTTATTAGAAAGTATCAGTCCAAGATATCTAATCTTGTTATACCCAAGGAAGCATTTCTTCGGCTTGGCAGTGAGGCCATGTGAGCGTAACCTACGCAAAACTGATATTAATGTTTGGATATGTTCGCCCCACGTGGATGTCATTACGTAAATGTTATCAAAATAAACTGAAACGTTTGGCATATTACCCAAGACTTTTCTCATCAGTCTCACGCAGGTAGCACAGGCAGTTACCAAACCGAAGGGCATAGTTCTATATTGCATCAGTCCTTGGTGTGTAGGAAAAGCGGTGTACTGCTTAGAAGTAGGATCTAGCATTACTTGATGATATGCCTGTGCAATATCAATCTCTGAAAAGAAGGAAGCGTCATAAAATTTGTGTAGATCGCTATCTATTAAGGGCATAGGCTCAGCATCCCACCGAGTTATAGCATTAAGGCCTCTGAAGTCAATAGCAAGTCTATATGAATTATCCTCCTTTTTAACCATGACTACTGGTGAACAATATGAAGATACTGAAGGTTCAATGATCTTTAGTTTTAATAATTTGTCTACCTCTCGGTCAAATGCATCCCTAAGGTGAACTGGAACTGGGTATAATTATCGTTTGATAGGATTGTCCGTCACTAAGTCAATCTTATGGACTACCATGGAGGTAACACCTGGAATATCAGTAAAGACGTCTGAAAAGTTACTCACACATTTAAGTAGTTCATGTCTCTTATGGTCATCCAAAGATTCATTAATATTAATGTTGGTTGCGCCCGAGTGGTCAAAAGTCACTAAGTCATGTAGTTCTTTATCATATTCTAAGTTAGAGGTGTCAATTACGCACACCTTACATTCTTCAGTTGTCGTATCAAGTTCGTGTGGGAAAAACTAAGTCAAAGTTATTAAGGCAGTTAACCGAATTTCTTCGGTAATATTTCTTAAGGATGTTGATATGATAAAGTTTAGGTTTCCCCTTGACTTCTATGAGGTAGTCAACTTTCCCACAAATTTTTAATACTTTATATGGACCTTTCCATGCTACTAATAATTTATTTGACTTGATAGGCAAAAGTACAAGAACTTCATCTCCTACTTTAAAACTTCTCCTCTGACTTTTGGAATCAAAATAGGTTTTGTACTGGTCCATTGACAAGCTTAGGTTTTTCGAAACTATGTCAGAGGTCTCCTCAAGTTTGGATCTAAGGTCAAGGAGAAACTGGTAAGAAGACTGAACCTCAGCCTTTACGTCCTCATTAGTCCATAAGTCATGAAGGATGGACAATGGGCCTCTGGCCTGTCTACTACAGAGAAGTTCAAAAGGTGAAAACCCTAAAGAGTCACTGGGAACTTCCCTCATGGCAAACAAAGCACAGGGTAGGTAACGATGCCACTCCTTAGGTTTAAGGGAGCAAAGTTTCCTTAAAATGGACTTGAGAATCGAATGCTGGCGCTCAATCCTCCCATTACAGCTGAGATGATAGGTTGGTGAAGAGAAGCTTCACTCCCATGAAGTTGATATAGATGTTGCATTAATCAGATGTGAATGTGTCCCACGGTCAACAAATTTCCTTGAATGCCCACTCTGGAGAAGATGGACAAAAGGGCTTCAGCCACCTCTGTATTAGTTATGTCTTTAAGGGTTATGGCTTCCCAGGGAAACTCGAAGCAAATCAACTAATGTCAATATATATCTATGTCCCCCAGATGACAGTAGAGATAAAGGACCAACGATGCCCATAGCTACTCTTTCAAAAGGTACCGTAAAGCTGGCATTTTTGCCCATAGTACTCGCCTGGTACCTCGTGGAGATGACAGTGGCAAACTATTACACGATCTACATTAGGTAGTAAATTCTGAGGACATTTTTAGACCAAAAATAGGTTTTCCCAAACTTTTATTAAGGTTTTACGATGCGAGAAATGTCCGGCCACTGGCAGGTCAAGAGCATTTTAAAAACAGTCTCTCTGCATTGACTTGGAACAACTAAGATGGAATAGTAATCTCATCTAATTTAATTTGAATACTGACTTGTAAAAGATACCTTTTTTATATCAAATTATATGAAAAGTTTTTCCTTTGGATAACTTAAATTTTGTCTAGCGGCATTATGCAATTCTGAAGAGAAGGGCAATTACGTTGGAAATTGACAAAGGAGTCCTTCGATAATCTAAAAGGTTTTTTTAAAGTGCAGGGAAAATCAAAGGATGGACAGTAGGAGAAAACCTGGGCTTGGTCTGAGCCATAGTCAAGACATTTATGAATCGGAGTTGATTCTTCACTTCATCAACAAGTGAAACGTATCCTACTACCTCGTTCGAGAGTACATCAGTTACATCATTTTACAATTTCCCCTTTTTGAATTTCACTGAGACTTGTCTCGTCGAACTTTCGAGGAGCTCTCTGACTCTACAGGAAGAGGATCTGAACACTTATGTCCACCTTTGGTATGACGGGTCAACCTCATTTTGAAGAATGCACCTTTTACATTACCTATTAGTACGGAGCAAGAAGTGATGGGAGCTAGTACGGCTTCAGACCAACCTGTGAACCATTTAGACCTAAATGTAACAACGGATGGTAGGAAAAAGTGTCCGTACGGCCCAAGTAGTCTGAAAGTATAGCAGAGGAATGAGTTTCTTTAAGTTAGGGGAAAAGCGTTTTCAGAAATGACTATACATGTGCATCCAGTGTCTCGTAAAATGGTAGATACATTAAGTCCATTAACTGTTCCTGAACAGAAGGGTACTTTGTCATTACAGTCTTTAAAACATCTTCCAACTTTTTGGACCTTCTTAGAAGGACAATCTGGACGTTTATGTCCCTTAACACCACACAAATGACAAACAGGAATAAAAGAAGTCATTTTACTTTCCACTAGAGGCTTTGATTTCTTAAGGTCTGATGAACCCTTGCCCTTAGGGTTCGATCCCTTTAGGTCTTTATAGGAATTGTGAGCCTCAGCATACAGGTCAGCAGCCTCAGCAACTTCCTCTGCTTTAATCAGGTTACGTTCTCTAATGAATGTTCGTATCTGGTGAGGAAGAGCTGTAAGGAACTGGTCAGCAACCATGAAGTCTCTAAGAGATTCATAACTGTGATCAATTCCTGAACTCTCTATCCAAAAGTCGAACAAACGAAAGAGTGTTACCTGTAACTGCTGAAAGTTCTGGCCAGGTTTCAAGGTGGCATACCTGAAATCTTTCCTGTAAGAATTAGTGGTTTTTTGGTATGCTTTAAGGATTGCCTTCTTCAGTAGGTTATAATTACATATAATATCCTGCGACAAAGTTGCATAGATATTCAAAGCTGTGCCGGAAAATAACATTCCTAACCTGGTAGCCCAGGTGTCAGCAGGCCATTCACAGAGGCTAGCGGTATTTTCAAACCTGATAATGTATGAAGTTATGTCTTCCCCCTCTGTGAAGGGAGGTAAATTAGGTGTTGGAATATGTGCACTAGCTGCATGATGTTCAATTACTCCTTCCTCTAATTGTTGTTGTGTAAGAGTTAACTTTCTATTCTCTAATTCAAGGCGAGATTTTTCGAGCTCGCAATCCTTTTCTCTCTCTATTAACTCAAGTTCTCTAGCTTTTTCCTCACGTTCTCTAGCTTTTTCCTCACGTTCTCTAGCTTTTTCCTCACGTTCTCTAGCTTTTTCCTCAACTTCTCTATCCTTTGCTCTTTCCTCAAGTTTTCTTAATTTAACTTGTTCTTCACGTACTCTAGCTCTCTCCTCACGATCAAGTCTATCACCCTTTTTGTCTTCTCTCTCTTTTTCTGTCTTTCTTGGATTTCTCTCTCAATTCTCTCTCTCTCTCCTTTTTCTCTTCTCTTTCGATTCTCTCTCTCTCCTTTTCTTCTTCTCTTTCCCTTTCTAACTGTCTTTCTTCTCTCTCAATTCTCTCTCTTTCAAGTCTTTCCTGGATCTTAGCACTAATGAAAGATTCTAAATTTTTCCCTGTTATTCCTAACTTCCAGCATTCATCCAAAACTGGTATTCATCCATACTTGCAAGAATAACTTAAACTATCAGGGGAAATTGAAACGGGTATTAAAGAAAACGGAGGGTTCAATTCCTGCTCCGCTCAAACTGTAAATAAACCAGAGGGCTCGATCCCTACTTCAATTAAACAATATGTATTAATTAAAACAAAGGGTTCTATGCCGGCTTCGAGCAAACAGTAAGTAGAATGGGGTCCCTTGACCATCCAGTCTTCTCACCAACAAATCAAGAGTGTCCTATGACAGTTCCCTTGATATAATAAAGAGCTCAATGAAACAAATTGTCACTGGAAAATCTCGGGTCCCTAGAGTCTAATCCTCCAAAGTGTTTCAAGCTCACACCAAAATAGATGGCAGAATTTACTAGTATTCCTGCCTTGACTTGACTTACAATAAATTGAGACTATAACAATCACCAAATCTTCTAAATACCTGTACTGTAGTCCTACCATAGAGAATGATTACTCATGGCTGGTGGTAACCATCTGTGGTATGCGGCGTTGAAGTTCCAATGGTAGATTCGAGATGGAGTTAAATCTTGATTCAGTAGAGTTGATCTTGGCAAGGTCGCCACTTGTGAAGGCTTACTCAGCCCTGTAACAACTTCAGACAGTATTACCCAGGCTGGCTCCTCCTCAGGAAAATTAATGAATAGAAAAAGAAATAATATCAGACAAACATAAACACTTTATTATACAGAAAATATAAAACACTTAAATATGAAATATTAATCCTACATTAAAGAAAATGAAAAATGAAAAATATAAATGATAACTGAATTCAACGCTAATATATATAGGGGTGTCTGGTGTTGGTGACACTGAGTGTTGTTGAAATCGTAGCAGTTGCTGATGATGGGGGGGAGAATCAGGTGTTGGTTACAACCCAACGGTTCGTTCTTCCTTGAGTATTATATCCCGATGACAGGAAAGCAGGTTCTTTACCGCTGCAATGACGAAGGGTTACGTCCTGCAATTTCATACAGGTGCACAGGTAATTAAATCCAAAAAGGGGAAGTCTCAGGATGTTAGTCCATCTCCATCCGTTCTGCTCGTTGATTGGCAGGTGACCCTCTCTGCCATCCAAGCTGGAAAGACAGACAGGTTACCCACTGCTTAAGAAATCACTCTCCATGATAAGTACAATACCTAAAAGATGTGGTGATTATTACAACAGTCAACCTAGAGCAAGACTGAAAGGACTAAGTTTATTATTGGTCAAAAGTGAAGCTTTCCACCAATAAATACACTACTATACAAGGCAGGAATGTACTTACAGTAGTGCTGGGAGCTGTGAGTCTAGTGATTACTGTTTGGACCAGAGCCCCACACGTCACCTTCGGGGGGAGGGGGAAGAAAGAGGGGAAGGGATAGCGGGAGCTTGACTGACCCTACCTTAACAAGCAGCCGACAGTCAAACTATACACTTTCGGGTGGGGAAGAAAGGCGGGAATATGGGAGCTTGACTTACCCTACCTTAACAAGTACCGGCAATGAAACTATTGTTACTATATACTACCCTCTACTCCTATCTAAATTTAACTTTTCCCTCACAGTACATACACGTAATTCACTAAAAACCCATCCCACCCTGAAGTCCTGATCATACCGTTTGGTGTTGCCACGGGGGGAGTCCAGTCCTTCGTTGCCTTACCCCACTCCCAGTTGCATCAACCTCTGAACTGTAAGACTCCAATAGCTTGCAGGAAAACTGTTATCCCACCTCCTACCATATATGAGTTTATTTCTACAAGACGTTCTGTGGATGCCCGCCGCAATCGCCCTGGCCCTAAATGATCCCCCGGGTTTCCCGCATACTCCACGAAATATAGAGGAAATCAGCGACCACGTACATTGTTGCTCTTCGTACATCCCTTGACATTCAGCTAACGTCCAAAGTTAAGGCCCGTAGGGTTGAGACACTTCCCCCACTAATAAAACCGAAAACCATCCCCAACCACGAACGAACTTCTTGCAAGGTATCACAAAAGTAAACCGCATGAAAAGCTTTCTTCCATACCGCAACGTAAGCAATCCCTTACCAACCCCATCCTACTTAAGACCGATTTTGATGCTAAAATACCCATGACAAATCTGTACACCAATTCACGAACTCTTGGTGCCAGCTTAAGTTCACAAAAACCCTTCCCATATTTCCCCCCAATTGTACAGCGGAAATACAGACAACCCCTGCACAATTTCCTTACAGCAACATGTGCGGATCAATTGCCCCACCCTGATTCGTTCGATTAAACTCTTGCCACCCCACCATTTGCGCATTTCTACCATTCCCGGACCCACCCAGATGCCTCTCTCACCGCCCGCCCTGAGGTACCACTGCTTTACATAGATGGCCTTCGCTCATGGCCCCAAAGCCAGGAGACCTAAACCCCCACGACGAACATGAGTCATGACAACCTCCCGACTTAACCAAGCTCTCCTGAAACCCCAAACATAACGTAAGATCCTGCTCTGCAGTTCCTGAATATCCACGTCTCTTAAAGGGAGCACCTCAGCCCCATCTCATACCTTACTATAAACAAGTGCATTAGCCACCACTGCCCTCTGTTGCAATGATACATCCCCAGCTCTAAACCCCCTAAGTAGTCCCAAAGGCTTGTTTACCACCAATTCAGAATTTACCCTTCGTCCCTCCCTGTCATCCGCCACGTACACGATACCACATATTTTAAGTAGCGCCACCACTTACCACCTATTCCTTTCGCCCTTAGAATTACTAAAACAATAACCTCCATGAAACTTGAAAATGAATCATGAATTCTTTTATTTTTTTTTTCCTTTTTAATTGAAACCAAAATATGCCAAAAGCCCATAATAATGAACAGGAGACTTTACAGAGCTAGAATGTATGATCATATTCAAATGAAAACCATAAACACCTAAGACCCCAACCAACCCTCTACCTAGCATCTAAACCAATTATAAACCCACAAAAGTAAACCTTTGCCTGTATACAGTGATATTGGTAAAAGGTGCGTAAGTATACATCAACAGACTTTAGACACCATAAGTGATAAAATTACAATGTGATAACCGGGTGACAAAGCAACTTGAATGGCCAATGGTTACAACATAGGACATATATGTCCCCCCACAGCAGTGACCCCTACTACATACACAAAACAAGAAGGTGAGATCCTTCAAAGACCTACATAACAGGCAATATCCCAAAGGATAACTATGGAACTTTTTTACAATCTTAGGAAACCGAAATTTGTGCTCGTCATCAGAGAGGTGAACAACGAACCTCATGGGGTAGTCGTTGTACAATATAAAAAACAAAAGACAAAATTTTCATCACTCGCCAAAAAAGAGTGCTATCAAAATTCCTATAAAAAGCCCAGTATAACGTTGTACTGTTAACGGTGATTTCAGCATGGCATCTGCTTACATATAACAAAACAAATACCCAATGGGAATTCCGAGAAAGACCCAACAAATACATTTAGTGGCAATTTACAAAGTTACCATCAGCCATACTTGAAACACTTGTATACATTCAGGTTGTTCTATAGGCTTGGTCAGTTCAATAACTTTGAAAAGGATACCATTAACCTGTTGCCACTCACTGGACTAGAGAACCTCTTGCATATGAACAATCATTCGCAAAAGGTTGAAACATATTCTGGAATATTGCATTTTATCTGTGTTATCGAGATGCAGTGACCAATTTAGATTAATCCAAGATCTCAGTTCCACACAACGCCACATTCATACTCAATCAGCGCAAGTAACCAACCATAATACATACACGCAACTCACTAAAACCCGACCCCACCCTGAAGTCCCGAACATACTGTTTGGTTCTACCACTGGGGGAGTCCAGCCCCTCGTTGCCTTACCCCACTCCCAGCTGCAGCAACCTTTGAACTGTAAGACTCCGATAGCTTGCAGGAAAACTGTTATCCCACCTCCTACCATATATGAGTTTATGTCTACAAGACGTTTCTGTAGATGCCCGCGGCAATCGCCCTGACCCTAATTGATCTCCCGTTTTCCAGCATGCCACACGAGATTTAGAGGAAATCAGCCACCAAGTATATTATTGCTCTTCGTACATCCCTTGACACTCCGCTAACGTCCAGTGTTAAGGCCCTGGGTTGAATATTTCCCCCCACAAAAAAACCAAAAAACCCTCCCCAACCAAAAAAGAATTTTTTTTCCAATGTACACAAAATAGACCTCATAAAAACGTTTCTTCCCAACCACAATGTAACAATCCGCCTCCCTTTCCCAAAACCCATCCTACTTAAGCCCGATTAATGCTAAAATCCTCATGACCAAATCGTACACCAATTTCACGAACCCTGGGTCCCAACTTAACTTTACAAAACCCATCCCTTTTTTCCCCCCCATTTTATACAGCGGAAAACGACAACCCCTGTAAAATTTTCCCCTACAGAAAAACATGGGGACCAAAGTGCACCCCCCGGGATCGTTGCGCGTTCCTAAACTTTAACAACAAACGCAACAGTCCTCACACTCGATTAATCCCCTGCTCCCCACCATTTGCGCATTACCTACCCACCCAGATACCCCTCTCACCGCCTTCCCTGAAGAACCGCTGCTTTACAAAATGGCCTTTACCCATGGGCCCCAAAGCCAAAAGACCTAAACCCCCATGACAAAATGAGTCATGACAACATTTCCCGAAAATTGCCAAGCTCCCCGAAACCCCAAAAAATACGTAAACCCTTCTTGCGTTCCGAATATCCACGCTCTTAAAAGGGACCCCCAGCCACACCCCTTTCCTTACTATAAACACGTGTATTAAACCCCCGCTGCCCTCGTTTTCAATGATACATCCCCACTCTAACCCCCCGAATCGTCCCAAAGCCTTGTTTTCCCTCAATTCAGAATTAAACCCCTCGTCCCCCCCCTCCACCGCCATGTACCAAAAAACCACATTTTTTAAGTTGGCCACACTGACCACCATACCTTTCGCCAAAACTCCCCCCCCAGTGCAAAAGTCAAAGTCGTTCCAAGGAAGAGGAAAAAGTCATTTCTGGGAATTTTTCTGGGGTAAGGGGAAAATTTTAATTGATTAATTGGAAGTTTTAGTTTTTAGGTCATTTAAAGGGGGCTACCCTAATTTACATCAGATAATTTTCTTTCAATTTGCATAGTCCCGAAAAAACTACTTTTAATGGGCCGGTATAGGGGTTTCCCCACCAACCCTTTTCTCCTGGTGGAAGGACGGGAATTGTGCATTTTTTGTCATTCCTCGTTTCTTAGTTTGAGCTGCCTTTAGTTACCTTGGGTAATGACTCTACCCGCAACCTAGAAGCGGGTTGTAGAGTGTTGACTAGCGTCTTTTCCCATCCATCCTTTTTTAGCACCCGAAGAGGAAAAAAAGAAAAAAAAAAGAAGGAAAGAAGAGGAGAGAAAAAAAAAAAAAAGGAAAAGGGGGGAATAAAAGGAAAAAAATGGAAAAAAATTTTTTTACATTTTTTCTTCTTTCCCC
>NC_069399.1:4165197-4212377 GCF_026875155.1 Cherax quadricarinatus
CCTATCCTGTATTTCTTTCACTGGTCACACATTTGTTTCATTTTATTATCTTTCTTGGGTGACACGTGGCAATGTTGCCTGGAGCACACTAGGCCTGCCCACTCTGAATGTGCCACCAAGTATCACTTTCTAGATCACATATAAAATTGCGGCTCTCCCCACACTTATGTGCTCAGGAAACTTGTAAATCGCTTCAAGGATTGTTCACTACCCTGACACACTTAGTGACCCTTGCGGTACACTTGGGTAGTCCTCAAAAACACTTATATTTGCGGAGCACGGAAGGCGTGACTCGCACACGCGGTGTACTCATCTAATTGTGCGTACTCACCTGTTTGTACTCACCTGTTTGTGGTTGCAGGGGTCGAATCATAGCACCTGGCCCTGCCTCTTCATTGTGTATATGTACACAACTAATTCTCACCTAATTGTGGTTGCGGGGATCGAGTCATAGCTCCCGGCCCAGCTTCACTGGTCGCTACTAGGTCCATTCTCTCCCTTTTCCATATGTACTCACCTAGTTGAGGTTGTAGGGGTCGAGTCCAAGCTCCAAGTGTGTGTGTGTGTGTGTGTACTCACCTAATTGTACTCACCTAATTGTGGTTGCAGGGGTCGAGACTCAGCTCCTGGCCCTGCCTCTTCACTGATTGCCACTAGGTCCTCTCTCTCTCTGCTTCCTGAGCTTTATCATACCTCTTCTTAAAACTATGTATGGTTCCTGCCTCCAATACTTCACTTACTAGGCTATTCCACTTCCCGACGACTCTATGACTGAAGAAATACTTCCTAACGTCCCTGTGACTCGTCTGAGTCTTCAGCTTCCAGTTGTGACCCCTTGTTCCTGTGTCCCCTCTCTGGAACAACCTATCTCTGTCCACCTTGTCTATTCCCCGCAGTATCTTGTATGTCGTTATCATGTCTCCCCTAACCCTTCTGTCCTCCAGTGTCGTCAGTCCGATTTCCCTCAACCTTTCCTCGTATGACATTCCCCTAAGCTCTGGGACTAGCCTTGTTGCAAACCTTTGTACTTTCTCTAACTTCCTGACGTGCTTGACCAGGTGTGGGTTCCAGACTGGTGCTCCATACTCCAGTATGGGCCTAACATACACAGTGTACAGTGTCTTGAACGATTCCTTATTAAGGAATCGGAATGCTATTCTCAGGTTTGCCAGGCGCCCGTATGCTGCAGCAGTTATTTGGTTGATGTGTGCCTCCGGTGACGTGCTCGGTGTTATGGTCACCCAGAGGTCTTTCTCCCTGAGTGAGGTCTGTAGTCTTTGTCCACCTAGCCTATACTCTGTCTGCGGTCTTCTTTGCCCCTCCCCAATCTTCATGACTTTGCATTTGGCAGGACTGAATTCGAAAAGCCAGTTTCTGGACCACATATCCAGCCTGTCCAGGTCTCTTTGCAGTCCTGCCTCATCCTCATCCGATTTAATTCTTCTCATCAACTTCACATCATTTGCGAATAGGGACACTTCAGAGTCTATTCCTTCTTCCATCATGTCGTTAGCATATATCAAAAATAGCACTGGTCTTAGAACTGACCCCTGTGGGAGGGACCTCGCTCGTCACAGGCGCCCACTGTGATACCTCTTCACGTACCATGACTCGTTGCTGCCTCCCTGTCAGGTATTCCCTGATCCATTGCAGTGCCCTCCCTGTTACATGCGCCTGATCCTCCAGCTTCTGCACTAATCTCTTGGGGGGAAACTCTGTCAAAGGCCTTCCTGCAGTCTAGGAAAATGCAATCAACCCGCCCCTCTCTCTCGTGTCATACTTCTGTTACCTTGTCATAAAAGTCCAGGAGGTTTGTGATTCAAGATTTGCCTTCCAGGAACCCATGCTGGCTTTCATTTACAATCTTGTTCCGTTCCAGGTGTTCGACCGCTCTCCTCCTGATAATCTTCTCCATGACTTTGCACACAATACATGTCAGAGACACAGGTCTGCAGTTTAGCGCCTCGTTTCTGTTTCCTTTCTTAAATATGGGGACTACAATTGCTGTCTTCCATTTCTCAGGTAGTTGCCTAGTTTGAAGGGATGTGTTGAAGATTGTGGTTAGAGGCACGTACAGGATCTCTGCTCCTTCTCTAAGGACCCATGGGGAGATGTTGTCCGGTCCCATCGCCTTTGAGGTATCAAGGTCACTTAGCAGCTTCTTCACCTCCTCCTCGGTTGTTCGTATGTCATCCAACACTTGTTGGCATATTCTCTCTTGATGTTCCCTTCTGTGCTGTCTTCCCACAGCCCTTCCTGTCTCTATTGTAAAAACTTCCTTAAATCTCCTGTTTAGCTCCTCACATACCTCCTGATCATTTCATGTGAGTTCTCCCCCTTCTGTCCTTAATCTGATCACCTGGTCTTTGACTGTTGTCTTCCTCCTGATGTGACTATACAACAGTTTCGGGTCAGTCTTCATTTTCGATGCTATGTCATTTTCATACTGTCGCTGGGCCTCCCTCTTTACCTGTGCGTACTCGTTCCTGGCTCTGCGACTGATCTCCGTATTTTCGTGTGTTCTCTGCCTTCTGTACTTTTTCCATTCTCTATTGCACTTTGCTTTTGTCTCCTTACACCGTCGGGTAAACCAGGGGCTCGTTCTGGTCTTCCCGTTGTTTCTTTTGCCTTTGGGAATAAACCTTTCCACTGCCTCATTGCATTTTGTTGTTACATATTCCATCATTTCGTTTACTGGCTTTCCTACCAGTTCTCTGTCCCACGGGACCTCCCACAGGAAGTTCCTCAACCCTATGTAGTCCCCTTTTTTATAGTCAGGCTTTTCCCATTCAACTCCTGTTACTCTCTCCACTTGCAGCTCTACTCTATATTCAAAGCACAGAACCACATGGTCGCTAGCTCCTAGGGGACTCTCATACGTGATGTCCTCAATGTCTGAACTGCCCAGGGTGAACACAAGGTCCAATCTTGCTGGTTCATCCTCCCCTCTCACTCTGGTAGTGTCCTTAATATGTTGGTGCATAAGGTTTTCCAGCACCACATCCAACATCTTGGCTCTCCATGTTTCGGGACCCACATGTGGCTCCAGGTTTTCCCAGTCAATCTCCCTGTTTTTGAAATCCCCCATAACCAGCAACTTTGGAGTGAGCTCTTCTTGCCACCTCAGCAAGTGTGTCCACCATTGCTCTGTTGCTCTCTTCATATTCCTCTCTTGGCCTCCTGCAGTTCTGTGGTGGATTATACATCACTGCAATGACTACCTTGTGTTCCCCAGACTGAAGTGTACCTACTATGTAGTCTCTTTCTCCTGTCTCATCTATGCCTTCCATTTTCTCGAATTTCCATGTTTTTTACAAGCAGAGCAACCCCACCTCCCCCTCTGCCCCTTCTATCTTTCTTCATGATCTGGTATCCTGGTGGGAAGATTGCATCTGTTATTGTCTCTGTGAGTTTTGTTTCTGTAACTGCTATGATGTCTGAGGACTTCTCATTGATTCTTTCTTGCCATTCCTCATGTTTATTCGTCAATCCATCTGCATTTGTGTACCAAACTTTCAACTTCTGTTCTAATACTGTAACTGTGGTGCGGGGGGTGGGAACAGAGGGATCGGTGTGTGATGGTTGGTTTGGATTGTTCAGTTGCCTTGGGGGTGTCGTGGCTGGGGTCCTTCTGCAGGTGTTTCTTGGGGGTGTGCTTGTCATTCCACTTTTTCCTGGGTTATTCTGCTCTCCTTTTTCATTTCCTCCCATTTCTCCTTTCTTCCATTCTCTCTCTTTCATCGTCTTCCTTTCCTCCTGTGTTCTGTCTCGATCGAGGTACCCACTCCTGAACTCCTGCTTGCCTCTCAGCCATGCTTTCTCCTGCAGGATCATGGTTCAGGTTGATTCTGCCTTGAAAATTACTTTGAGAGGCCGATTCCTTTTCTTTGTGAACCACCCGATTCTCCGAAAATTTGCCACCTGGGTCATGCCCCCCTCGCCTATCACCTTTATGATACCTTCAATCACTTTTTTCTCCTCCTGCTTTCTTTCATCATAAGTTTCCTCTTTAGCTTTGTCTAGCTAATAGACAAGCACTGATCTCTCCATTTCCACCTCCCACTGTGACTCCCATTGCATCCTCTGATGTGTATTAGTTCCTTCCCATGGAGTGTTCCTTCAGTCCCTTCCCTAGCTATGGCCCCTATGCTCCTTGGTTTGTCCTTCCTGCTCACTTGTTCCTGGCCCCCACAGGTGTCTGGTAAGGTCCCTGCACATGTCCTAGGTCCTTCAATGTCTTCCAACCTCTCATTCTGTCCCAGTGTGCTCCCTGGTCCCATGTGGGTTTGACAGGACCTCTGCATACAGTTTAGTTTCCATGCTCCCTTCAGACCCATTGTCTGTGTCTGCTGTAGTCATTGCTGATGCTACTTCTGTAATATCTTTGTCTCTATGCTGTTTCAGACATCTCAGCTCCTTTTCTAATCTCTTTATCTTGTTTTCTGCTGCTGTGGCATGTTGCTTCCACCTTCTGCATTCTGCTGCTAACCTCTCTTCCATCTTCGTTGCCAGCTCATCTAGTCTCCTTCCCCAGTCTTCCTCCCTTTTTTTGAACTCTGCCTCCTAGTCCTCCCTCCCAGATTCGTCCTTCGAGCCCCTTGTTCTCATCCTAGTTCTAGGTTCCCCCATTGCTCCACAGAAGGAAGGGGGAGGGATGGTTAGGGGAGGGGAATAGATGGTTGGGGGAGAAAGGATGGATGGTTATGGGGAGGGGGGATGGTTATTGGAGGGGGAGAGGTAGTTGGGGGAGGGGGTTAGATGGTTTGGGAGAGGTGGGTTAGATGGTTTGGGGGAGGGGTAGGTGGCTAGGGTGAGGTGGTTAGGGAAGGGGGAGAGATGGATTGGGGAGGGGGGAGTACATGCTTGAGAGAGAGATGGGATGGATGGGGTTATAGGGGAGGGAGAGGGTGGTTATTGGAGGGTGGGAGGTAATTGGGGAGGGGGTTAGATGGTTTGGGGGAGGGGTAGGTGGCTAAGGTGAGGTGGTTAGGGAAGGGTGAGAGGTGGTTAGGGAAGGAGGGTACGTGTTTGAGTCAAGTGTATATGTGCTTGTGTATGTGTGCTTGTGTATGTGTGTGTGCATGTGTGGGAGAGAGAGGGGTGGATAAAGGGGGGGGGGAGGGGGAGAAGGATGAGTGACCTTAGAAGTAAGGGGAGGTGTGTGTATGGAATTAGCAGGGAAGGGAGGGAAAAAGAGGGTCAAGGGTAAATTGACAGTGACGGTATATGTGTGTGTGAGTGTACTCACCTAATTGTGGTTGCAGGAGTCGAGACTCAATTCCTGGCCCGTGTGTGTGTGTGTGTGTGTGTGTGGTGTGTGTGTGTGTGTGTGTGTGTGTGTGTGTGTGTGTGTGTGTGTGTGTGTGGGTGTGTGTTTTGTGTGGGGTGTGTGTGTGTGTGTGTGTGTACTCACATAGTTGTACTCACCTAGTTGAGGTTGCAGGGGTCGAGTCCAAACTCCTGGCCTCGCCTCTTCACTGGTCGCTACTAGGTCACTCTCTCCTGAACCATGAGCTTTATCGTACCTCTGCTTAAAGCATGTATGGATCCTGCCTCCACTACATCGCTTCCCAAACTATTCCACTTCCTGACTACTCTGTGGCTGAAGAAATACTTCCTAACATCCCTTTGATTCATCTGTGTCTTCAGCTTCCAACTGTGTACCCGTGTTGCTGTGTCCAGTCTCTGGAACATCCTGTCTTTGTCCACTTGTCAATTCTCTCAGTATTTTGTAATCATTATCATGTCCCACCTACTCTCTCCTGTCCTCCAGTGTCATCAGGTTGATTTCCCTTAACCCCTCCTCATAGGACATACCTCTTAACTCTGGGACTAGTCTTGTTGCAAACCTTTGCACTTTCTCTAGTTTCTTTACATGCATGGCTAGGTGTGGGTTCCAAACTGGTGCCGCATACTCCAATATGGGCCTAACGTACACGGTGTACAGGGTCCTGAACGATTCCTTATTAAGAAGTCGGAATGCTGTTCTGAGGTTTGCCAGGCGCCCATATGCTGCAGCAGTTATTTGGTTGATGTGCGCTTCAGGAGATGCGCCTGGTGTTATACTCACCCCAAGATCTTTTTCCTTGAGTGATGTTTGTAGTCTCTGGCCCCCTAGACTGTACTCCGTCTGCGGTCTTCTTTGCCCTTCCCCAATCCTCATGACTTGCACTTGGTGGGATTGAACTCCAGGAGCCAGTTGCTGGACCAGGTCTGCAGCCTGTCCAGATCCCTTTGTACTTCTGCCTTGTCTTCGATCAAATGAACTCTTCTCATCAACTTCACGTCATCTGCAAACAGGGACACCTCGGAGTTTATTCCTTCCGTCATGTCATTCACAAATACCAGAAAAGCACTGGTCCTAGGACTGACCCTGTGGGACCCCGCTGGTCACAGGTGCCCACTCTGACAACTCGCACAGTACTATTACTCGCTGCTGTCTTCCTGACAAGTATTCCTGATCCATTGCAGTGCCTTCCCTGTTATCCCTGCTTGGTCCTCCAGTTTTTGCACTAATCTCTTGTGTGGTACTGTGTCAAACGCCTTCTTGCAGTCCAAGAAAATGCAATCCACTCACCCCTCTCTCTCTTGTCTTACTGCTGTCACCATGTCATAGAACTCAGTAGGTTTGTGACACAGGATTTCCCGTCTCTGAAACCATGTTGGCTGCTGGTGATGAGATCATTCCTTTCTAGATGTTCCACCATTCTTCTCCTGACAATCTTTTCCATGATTTTGCATGCTATACATATCCAGTGACACTGGTCTGTAGTTTAGTGCTTCATGTCTATTCTCTTTTTTAAAGATTGGGACCACATTTGCTGTCTTCCATGCCTCAGGCAATCTCCTGTTTCGATATAGATGTATTGAATATTGTTGTTAGGGGTACACATAGTGCCTCTGCTCCCTCTCTCATGACCCATGGAGAGATGTTATCTGGCCCCATTGCCTTTGAGGTATCTAGCTCACTCAGAAGCCTCTTCACTTCTTCCTCGGTTGTGTGTACTGTGTCCAGCACATGGTGGTATACCCCACCTCTCCGTCTTTCTGGAGCCCCTTCTGTCTCCTCTGTGAACACTTCTTTGAATCTCTTGTTGAGTTCCTCACATACTTCACGGTCATTTCTTGTTGTCTCTCCTTCCTTCCTTATCCTGATTACCTGGTCCTTGACGGTTGTTTTCTTCCTGATGTGGCTGTATAACAGCTTCGGGTCAGATTTGGCTTTTGCTGATATGTCGTTTTCATATTGAAGTTGGGCCTCCCTTCTAATCTGTGCATATTCGTTTCTGGCTCTACGACTTCTCTCCTTATTCTTCTGGGTCCTTTGCCTTCTATATTTTTTCCATTCCCTAGCACACTTGGTTTTTGCCTCCTTGCATCTTTGGGTGAACCATGGGCTCATCCTGGCTTTTTCATTATTCCTGTTACTCTTGGGTACAAACCTCTCCTCAGCCTCCTTGCACATTGTTGCTACATATTCCATCATCTCATTAACTGGCTTCCCTGCCAGTTCTCTGTCCCACTGAACCTCATTCAGGAAGTTCCTCATTCCTGTGTAGTCCCCTTTCCTGTAGTTTGGTTTCATTTGTCCTGGCCTTCCTGCTTCCCCCTCCACTTGTAGCTCTACTGTGTATTCGAAGCTCAAAACCACATGATCGCTGGCCCCAGGGAGTCTTTCATATGTGATGTCCTCAATATCTGCACTACTCAAGGTGAATAATAAGTCCAATCTTGCTGGTTCATCCTCTCCTCTCTCTCTTGTAGTGTCCCTTACGTGTTGGTACATGAAGTTTTCCAGTACCACCTCCATCATCTTAGCCCTCCATGTATCTTGGCCACCATGTGGCTCCAAATTCTCCCATTCGATCTCCTTGTGGTAAAAGTCGCCCATGATCAGGAGCTTTGCCCTTCATGCATGAGCTCTTCTGGCCACTGCAGCCAGTGAGTCAACCATCGCTCTATTGCTCTCGTCATACTCTTGCCTTGGCCTCCTGCTGTTCTGTGGTGGGTTTTACATCACTGTAATTATCACCTTGGGACCTCCAGAGTGAAGCGTTCCCGCTATGTAATCACTTTCTTCTCCGCTGTCTCCTCTCTCCAGCTCATCAAAATTCCATCGGTGTTTGATAAGCAATGCTACTCCTCCACCCCCCTGTTCCTTCTGTCTTTTCTCAGGATCTGGTATCCCGCTGGAAAGATGGCATCTGTTATCATACCTGTAAGCTTGGTTTCTGTGATCGCTATGATGTCTGGTGATGCCTCTTTGACTCTTTCGTGCCACTCCTCCCACTTGTTTGTTATTCCATCAGCGTTTTTGTACCATACCTTCAGTTTCCTTTCCAACACTGTGGTTTGGGGGGCTGTGGGGGTGGGAGACCTGGTAGCATACAGTGGGATTCTATGGTTGGGGGTTGGGTGGAAGCTGTGGATATGGACTGTATTGTGTTGGGATGGTGTGATAGGTTGTGGGGTTCTGAGGATAGTTGTGTGTGCGCTTGCCCTTGCTGCTCTGTTCTGCTCTGACTGACCTCTGGTGGTTCCATCCTTGTCTCCTTTCCTAGCTCCTTTCGCTTTTTTGTCCTCTCCCTCAGCTGCTGTCTCTCTGTTTGTGTTCTGTCTCTGTCTAGAAACACCTTCTTGTACTCTTCCGAGCTTTTCAACCGTGGTTTCTCTTGGAGGATCCTGTTCCGCACTGTTTCTGTCCTGAGAATCAGCTTGATCGGTCGGTTTCTCCCCTTCAAGTACCCCCTATTCTCTGAAAATTTACATCTCATCCATGTCTTCTCCCCTATTTCCGTGATGATTTTCTCAATCTCCTTTCTTTCTTCCTGCCATCTTTCAGTGTGTTGTCCTTTCCTCTCTCTCCCGAAGCCATGGATAATCACTGATTTTGCCTTTCCTCCTCCCATTGCCTCTCCCTCTGTGACTCTGGTTCCTGTCTGTATGTGGTCATTTTCTCCCTTGATTTTTCAGTGGCTCTTGGTAGCATGGTTGTGCTTCAGCATTCGACCTATCTCCCTCCATCTGCACCCATCTGCTCTTCCCTTCCACTCCCTGGCCTTTCTTTGCAGGCTGATATGACCTTAGCATAATTCATATCTCCTTCCTTCCTGTTCAGCCTCTCTGCTTCGTATGGTGTGTCTTCTCTAGTTACTACCCCTGAGACTTGCTTCAGCCTGTTTACCTCAAATTCTACGACCTTTACCCTGGCTACTGCAGTTTCGACTTGAGCCTCCCAATTCTTTGTCTCCTTCTACAACCTCTTTTCCCATTTCACAGAGAGCTCTTTCTTCATTTTTTCAGAAAGCTCTCCTAATTTTCTCTCCCATTCTTGCTCTATCCTTTTCCACTGCTCCTCCATCCATTCCTCCCTACCAGTACCATTGTCATCTGATCCTGATTCCTGCGAGTCCCAACCATTTTTTTTTTTAGTGAAAGAGTGAGAGAGAAAGAGAAAAAGAAAAAGGGGGAGAGAGAGAGAGAGAGGGAGAAAGAGAGAGAAGGGGAGCCTAGAAGGAGAGGAAAAGAAGGGAAAAGGGGGAGAAAGTGAGTGAGAGAGGGAAAAAGGTAAGGGAGAGGGGGGAGGAGTGACAAGGGAAGAGGAGAGAGAAAAAAGAAGAGGAAGAGAGAGAGTAAGAGAGGAAGAGAGGAAGAGAGAGAGGGAGAGGGAGAGAGAGAGGAAGAGAGAGAGAAAGAGTGAGAGGAAGAGAGAGAGGAAGAGAGAGAGGAAGAGAGAGAGGATGAGAGAAGGGAGAGGAGAGAGAGAGAGAGATAGAGAGAGAGAGAGGAGAGAGAGAGAGAGAGAGAGGAGAGAGAGAGGAGAGAGAGAGAGGAGAGAGAGAGAGAGAGAGGAGAGGAGAGAGAGAGGCAGAGAGAGAGAGGAGAGGAGAGGAGAGGAGAGGAGAGGGAGAGAGATGCTGGGAGGGAAAGGAAGGGTTAGAGGGTCACTTCACAGGAAGGTGTGAAATCCTGTTATGTGTGTGTGTGTGTGTGTCTGTATGTGTGTATGTGTGTGTGTGTGTGTGTGTGTGTGAGTGTGTGTGTGTGTGTGTGTGTGTGTGTGTGTGTGTGTGTGTCTGTCTGTCTCTGTCGGTCTGTGTCTGTGTGTGTGTGGGGTTGTGTGTGCGTCTATGTGTGTGTGTGTGTGGTGTGTGTGTGTGTGTGTGTGTGTGTTGTGTGTGTGTGTGTGTGTGTGTGTGTGTGTGTGGTGTGTGTGTGTGTGTGTGCGTGGGGTGTGTGTGTGCATGTGTGTGTGTGTGTGTCTGTGTGTGTCTGTGTGTGTCTGTGTGTGTCTGTGTGTGTCTTTGTATCACTTCCTATATACTGACTCACTCTTCCCTTTGGGTTTTGTGTAAGAATTATTGAACTTATTATTAGGAGTCTTCCGTTTACATATTTCCTAGAGTTAATTCCACTTTATCCATAATTTGTGTGTAGAGGAATGTTTGTGTTTACCTTTGTAATGTCATGATTGCCCATATAAGTTTTTTTTTTTGCTACGTACGCTTTATTATACCGTGTTTTCACTTTTCCCACAGGATTATATGGCTGAGAAGTTCCCATCTGATAAGTTATCCTTCTACTAAATGTGTATTTCACAATTTGAGGGAAGAAGAGCTAGAGCCGCTTGATATGGTGAAGGTGGGAGGTATGATGGTAGTGTGGACGGTGGGTGTTGTACTAGCAAGCTTCATCTTCCTCGCTGAGATAATATACTTCAACCGTCGTCTACCTTAGATCCCTCTCCTACTACAGCAAGCGATTACATCCTTATTCATTTCTCAGTAGTGTATTTATTCTTAATGTTCAAATATTTTCTATAAATATTAAACAAAATTTACTCAAGTTCTCACCTTAATAAATAATTTCATTGCAAAATCTTCATGACAAACTGCAGTTTCTGTCTCCGCTCTGTGGTTTAGTTTTGCAACAAACATGGGCTTACAATCCAACGCATATCAAGAGTATCAAGGTTTTCTATAAATTTTTCTGCAACTTTTTTAAAGTAGGAAAAGAACATTGATAAAGTGCAAAAGAGAAATTTCCCGGGTTGGAAAACGTTCAAAATTTTACGAAAATATCATTAAAAAGCTCTGTTGTAGGGAAAAAACTAACTTATCTTCAAGTGTCAACATTCTCAAAATATACCAACAAAAAAAGTATTTATGTTGTTTTCAGGAGTGAGTCTTCATCTCCCTGCTCATTTGTACTCGGTCACTGACGTGAAATTTTCTTGACATGATAGAAATAATCTCCATGGTTTTCTCTAAAGGGGCCCTTGAAGATCGGGGGGAAGGGACGCCATATTTTCCCCTAGGGGGACAATATGTATGTATATAATAAACATATATATATATTTATAAATATATAATTTATATATATATATATATTATATATATAATATAATTATTATATATATATATATATAAATACATTTTATAATATATATATATAAAATTATATTATAATATTTTTATATATATATATTTTAAATTTAATATAATATATATATAATATATATATATATTATTTTAAATATATAAAAACAGGTATTTCAAAATATGCAAAAAAACCCATCTGAAAAAACAAAAAATTTCCCAAGCGCTTTCTGACTATCCACATTTCGAGGAACTATGAAAGTAAAGCACCCAAGGAAGCTTTTAAAAAGGGGGTTTGGGCCCAACCCTCACATCAATCCCACAACGGTTAAACACCTGACGCGCGCCGGCCCAAAACTGGACGGTCATTTGCAAACTCACAAACGAATACTCCCCAAAAAAATTTTAAAAAATTATTATTTGTCCCGTGTTTATTAAAATTTTTCCCAAATTTATTAATTTTAAATGGTCTAATTAATAAAACCAAAAGGGAAAAATTCATATTATTGTCAAAACTGCTTTTTATGAAAAAAGATTTAAATTTTATTCCTTTGACCAGGACTTTCTTGATATACTTCTCAAAATTTTTTAAATCAATTTTGGGTGGTTAAAATTTTTACATGAATAAATAGAGCATTGGGAAATTTTTCCCTTTTTTAATGCTTTAAATTTATGTTTTTTTTAATCTTAGTTCGAGATTTTTCCAGTTTGACCCTAATAAAAATTTACGCAAAAATTTTTCAAGGAAATTTTTAGAAATCCTCGCATTTTGGGGGGGGTTTTTTATCAAATGTTTTTTTACTGTATCAAGATTTTTTATACAACTTTTAAAATTAAAAAGTCTTAAAAAAGAAGGCTATCAACCAATTTTCATGGTTTTTTAGTTGAAAAAGGCTGGTTGCCTTTTGTATTTTAAAAAAAAATTTCAGCAACTTTGAAAGATTTATCAATTTTCTTTCTTGGGTATTTTAAATCTTACCTATTTCAAATTTTTGGATATTTCCCCCTCTAGAATAGGACTACAAATTCGTAAAATCTCAAAAAAATTTTAGAGAAACAGACAGTTTGACTATCTAAGGGAGTGTTTAAGATTTGGTTTTGAGGCACGCACAGCTCTTGCTCCTTTCTCTAAGGACCCATGGGGAGATGTTTCCCCGGGCCCTCGCCTTTTAGGGGTCAAGGTCACTTAAGGTTTTTTCCCTCCCCCTCGTTGTTTGTATGATCCAACATTGTTGGATATTCCCCCTTGAGTTCCCCTTTTGAGCTGTCTTCCCCAGCCCCTTTCCTATTCTACTGTAAAAAACTTCCTTAAATCTCCTGTTCAGTGCTCACATACTCCCGATCATTTTTTGGTTCTCACCTTCTGTCCTTTTAATTTCACCTGGGCTTTGACTGTTGTTTCCCCCTGATGTGCTTCAACATTTTCGGGTCAGTCTTGATTTTTGATGCTATGTCTTTCATACTGCGTGGGCCCCCCCTTCCCTGGCGTATCATTCCTGGCTCGCGCCCCTGCTCCGTATTTTCGTGGTTCCTGCTTTTTTATTTTTCCTTTTCTCCATTGCTTTTTGTTTTTGCCCCCTTACCCCTGGGGAAAACCCGGGGGGCTCGTTTGGTTTTCCCCGTTGTTACTTTTTCCCCCTTGGGGAAATAAACCTTTCCATGCCCCCTTGCATTTTGTTGTTAATATTCCATCTTTCTTTTATGGTTTTTCCTCCCAAATTCTTGCCCCATGGCCCCCCCAAAGGAAGTTTTTCAACCTTGAGTCCCCTCTTTATAGTCATTTTTTTCCCCCATTCAACTCCTGTTATTCTCTCCACTTGCAGCTCTACTATGAATTTTCAAAGCAAAAGAACAGTGGTCATAGCTCCTAGGGGATCTTACTTGATGTCTCAATATCTGAGACCCAGGGTGAGCCAAGGTCCAATTTTGCTGTTCATCCTCCTATCTTTCACTCGGGTAGTGCCCTTAACTGTTGGTGCGAGGTTACCAGCCCCCACGAAAAACTTTGGCTCTATGTTTTGGGCCCCCCATGTGGCTCCGGGTTTTCCCCCAGTCAATCCCCCTGGGTTGAAATCCCCAAAACCCACCAACTTTGCTTTGCTGGAGTGAGCTTTTTTTGCCCCCTCAGAAGTGGCCACCATTGCTCTGTTGCCTCTTTCATTTTCCCTTTTTGGCCTCCTGCGTTCTGTGGTGGTTTATAATACTGCAATGACCATTTTTGTGTTCCCCGACTGAAGTTCCCTGCTATGTAGTTTTTTTCCCCGTTATCTTTCTTCCTTTTTCTCGAATTTCCATATTTTTTTTTTTAGCAGAGCAACCCACCCCCCCCCCTGCCCCTTCTATTTTCCTCATGATCTGGTATCCTGGTGGGAAGATTGCACTTTTTTGTCTCCATGAGTTTTGTTTCTGTAACTGCTAGATGTCTGGGGACTTCTCATTGTTTTTCTTGCATTCCTATGTTTTTCGTTAACCCATCTGCATTTGTGTCCCAAAACCCCTTCAACTTCTGTTCAATACTGAAAACTGTGGGCGGGGGGTGGAAACGGGGGGATCGGTGTGTGATGGTTGGTTTGGTTTGTTCATTCCCCTTGGGGGGTGTCGTGGCTGGAGCCTTCTGCGGTGTTTCGGGGGGTGCATTTTCCCTTTCCCTTTGATCCTGGATTTTTTTGCTCCCCTTTTTTTTTCCCCCCATTTCCCCTTTTCGTTTTTGAACTCTCTTTTTCATTGTCTTTTTTGTCCTGTGTTCTGTTTCGATCGAGGACCACTCCGGAACCTTTTGCTGCCTCTCAGCCATGCTTTCCCCTGCGGATCAGGTTGGGGTTAAATTTTCCCTTAAAAAATTTTACTTTGAGAGGCCGTTTT
Source organism: Cherax quadricarinatus (assembly GCF_026875155.1). Lineage (NCBI taxonomy): Eukaryota > Metazoa > Arthropoda > Malacostraca > Decapoda > Parastacidae > Cherax > Cherax quadricarinatus. Next base: position 4,179,438 of record NC_069399.1, read on the forward strand.
TTTCTTTGTGAACCACCCAATTCTCCAAAAATTTGCCACCTGGGCATGCCCCCCCTTGCCTATCCCCTTCATGATTCTTAAATCGCTTTTTCCTCCCCCTCCTTTCTTTCATCATAATTTTCCCCCTTTGCTTGTTAGCCCATGGGGAAAACACGGATCTTTCCCTTTCCACCTCCCACTGTGACCCCCTTTGCATCCCTAGTGTTTTAGTTCCTTCCCGTGGAGTGTTCCTTCCTTCAGCCCCTTCCCCTAGTTATTCCCCCTTGCTTCTTGGTTTATCCTTCCTGCTCACTGTCCTGGCTCCCACAGGTATTGGTAAGGTCCTTGCACATTCCCGTTCCTTCAATTTCTTCCCAAACCTTCATTTTTGTCCTAGTGTGGGGGTCCCCGTCTTTGTTTTGGCCCCATGTGGGTTTTTACGGGGCCCCTCATACGTTTAGTTTCATGCTTCCCTTTAGACCGTTGTCTTGTTTGATTAGCCATTGCCCATGCTACTTCTGTAATTTTTGTCCTTTGCTGTTTCAGATGTCTCAGCTCCTCTTCTAATCTCTTTCTTGATTTCTGCTGCTGTGGCCTGTTGCTTTCACCTTGTCATTCTGCTGCTAACCCCTTTCCACTTCCTTTCCCGCTCATCTAGTCTCCTTCCCAGTCTTCCCCCCTTTTTTGGCTCACCTCCTTCCTCCCCCCAGATTCGTCCTTGGAAAAACCCCTTGTCTATCCTGGTTGGGGAGAGGGGAAAGAGGTTGGAGAGGGGATGGATTTTTTTGGGGGGAGGGGGGGGAGTTATTGGAGGGGTAGAGATAGTTGGGGAGGGGGTTTGATGGTTTGAGGGGGAGAGGGGTGGATGGTTATGGGGGAGGGGGAATGGGTTTTTGGAGGGGGGGAGGGAGTTGAGGGGTTAGACGGTTGGGGGGGGGTTGGGGGTTTTTGGGGGGGGGTAGGGGCTGGTGAGGTGGGTTTGGGAAGGGGGAAGGTGGTTAGGGGGGGGGGGGTACGTGTTTGTGTCAAGTGTTTTTTGTCAAGTTGTGGAGGGTGTGTGTGTGTGGTGTGCTGTGTGTATGTGGTGTGTGTGTGCGTGTGTGTGTGTGGTGTGGTGTGTGGTGTGTGTGTGGTGTGGTGTGTTTGTGTGTGTGGTGTGTGTGTGTGGGGGTGTGTGTGTGGTTTGGGTGTGTGGTGGTGTGGTGTGTGTGTGTGTGGTGGTTTGGGGCGTGGTTGGGTTGTGGTGTGGTGTGTGGGGGTTGGTGGTTTTGGGATGTATGTGGTTTTTGTTGTGTGTGTGGTGTGTGGTTTGGTGTGTTTGTGTTTGTGTGTGTGTATGTTTTATTATTTTGTGTGTGTATGTATGTGTGTGTGTGTGTGGTGTGTGTGTGTGGTGTGTGTGTTCCCCTTTTGTGTGTGTGCTTTGTGGGGGGGGAGGGGGGTTAGGGGGTAGGTTGTGTGGTTAAAGATCGTGTGTGGCACAAATTTTGTTCTTTAAACTTTCCCAATTTTCTACTCTCCCACTTATTTCCTTTCTGGTTTACGTATTTAAATTTTTGCTGGTTTTTATCATTTTCCTTTTTCACATTTAGAGAGGACTTTTTAGCTTCCTAAGTATTCTATTCAATAACTACCGGGAGTAACACTGCCTGTGTGCGTGTGTGCATGTGTGTGTGTGTGAGTGTGTTGTGTGTGGAAGAGGAGTTTGTGCGGTGCAATGATGGCCGCAAATTCTTGGACCTGCACAAAACCCCCTGGTACCACCCCAGCACCGTCTTCAATGTTGCCCTTAAAAGCTTGCCCACCCACCCTCCACACTCGTCAACACCATATTCCTATGTCTATGCTATTTCCATTCCAAATTTCCGGTAATAGCTTTCAGGGGTGAGCGACCAGACAAATAGTATCAAGGCCAGCCCGGGGCCCTCAACATGCAAAAACCCCAAATTGGCGAATAAACCCTTCGGTGGGCAGTTGCCCGCTGTGTGGGTGTGTGTGGTGGGTGGGGTTGTGTGTGTGTGTGTGTGGTATGTGTTGCATCATTAGTTGTACTCACCCAATTGTGGGTTTAGGGGACGAGTCAAAGCTCCCGGCCCCCCTCTTCCTGGCCGCCATGGGTCCATTCCCCGCACCATGAGCCTTATCATACCCCTTAAAGCATGAATGGATCTTCCCCCACTACAAGATTCCCAAACTTCCCGTCTACTCTGTGACTGAAAAAAATATTCCTAGCATCCCCGTGATTCATCTGTTTTTTCAACTTCCAACTGTGTCCCCTTGTTGCTGTGTCCATTCTCTGGAACTTTCTCTCTGTCCACCCTGCCGATTCCTCTCAGTATTTTATATGCCGTTATCATGCCTCCCCCTATCTCTCCTGTCCTCCAGTGCCGTCAGGTCTATTTCCTTTAACCTCTCCTCGTAGGACATACCCCTTAGCTCTGGGATTAGTCTTCTTGCAAACCTTTGCACTTTCTCTAGTTTGTATACGTGCTTCCCTAGATGTGGGTTCCAAACTGATGCAGCATTCTCCAATATGGCCCTAACGTACATAATGTACAGGGTCCTGAACGATTCCTTATTAAGATGGAGGAATGATGTTCTTAGGTTTGCTAGTCGCCCATATGCTGTGCCAGTTATTTGGTTGATGGGCGCCTCAGGAGATGCGCCTGGTGTTATAATCACCCCAAGATATTTTTCCTTGAGTGAGGTTTGTAGTTTCTGCCCCCCTAGACTGTACTCTGTCTGTGGTCTTCTTTTTCCTTTCCCAATCTTCATGACTTTGTACTTAGTGGGGTTGAACTCCAGGAGCCAATTGCTGGACCAAGCCTGCAGCCTGTCCAGATCCCTTTGTAGTTCTGCCTGGTCCTCGTTTGACTGAATTCTTCTCATCAACTTAACCTCATCTGCAAACAGAGAAACTTCAGATTCTATTCCTTCCGTCATGTCGTTCACAAATTCCAGAAACAGCACCGGTCCTAGGATTGACACCTGTGGAACCCCACTAGTCACAGGCACCCACTCTGACACCTCGCTTCGTACCATGACTCACTGCTGTATTCTTGACAGGTATTCGCTGATCCATTGTAGTGCCTTCCCTATTATCCCTGCCTGGTCCTCCAGTTTTTATACTAATCTCTTGTGTGGAATTGTATCAAATTCCTTCTTACAGTCCAAGAAAATGCAATTTACCCACCACTCTCTCTCTTGTCTTACATGTCTCACTCTCTCATAGAATTCTAGTAGGATTGTGACGAAGGAATTCCCATCCCTGAAACCGTGTTGGCTGTTGTTGATAAGCTCATTTCTTTCTAGGTGTTCCACCACTCTTCTCCTGATAATCTTCTCCATGACTTTGCATACTATACATGTTAGTGACACTGGTCTATAGTTTAGTGCTTCTTGTCTGTCTCCTTTTTTAAAAATTGGGACTACATTTCTGTCTTCCATACATTAGGTAATCTCTCTGTTTCGATAGATGTATTGAATATTTTTGTTAGGGGTACACATAATGCCTCTGCACCCTCTCTCAGGACCCATGGAGAGATGTTATCTGGCCCATTCGCCTTTGAGGTGTTAGCTCGCTCAGCAGCCTCTTCACTTCTTCTTCTTCAGTTGTATGTATTGTGTCCAACACTTGGTGGTGAACCCCACCTATCCATCTTTCTGGAGTCCCTTCTGTCTCCTCTGTGAACACTTCTTTAAATCTCATGTTGAGTTCCTCAAATACTTCTCGGTCCTTTCTTGTGATCTCTACTCCTTTCTTCCTTAGCGTGATTACCTGGTTCTTGACTGTTGTTTTCCTCCTGATGTGGCTGTACAACAACTTCGGGTCAGATTTGGCTTTTGCTGCTATGTCATTTTCATATTGTCGTTAGGCCTCCCTTCTTACCTGTGCATATTCATTTCTGGCTCTACGACTTCTCTCTTTATTCTCCTGGGTCCTTTACCTTCTATACTTCTTCCATTCCCTAGCACACTTGGTTTTGGCCTCCCTGCACCTTTAGTTGAAGCACGGGCTCATCCTGGCGTTTTCCTTAATCCTGTTACCTTTGGGCATATACCTCTATTCAGCTTCCTTGTATATTGTTGTCACGTATTCCATCATCTCATTTACTGCCTTCCATGCCAGTTCTCTGTCCCACTGAACCTCATTAAGGAAGTTCTTCATTTCAGCATAATCTCCCTTCTTGTAGTTTGGTTTCATTCATCTGGCTCTTCCTGCTCCCCCCTCCACTTGTAACTCTAATTTGTACTCGAATCTTAAAACCATATGATCGCTGGCCCCAAGGGGTCTTTCATATGTGATGTCCTCAATATCTGCACTATTCAAGGTGAATACTGGGTCCAGTCTCGCTGGGTCATCCTCTTTTCTCTTTCTGGTAGTGTCCCTTACGTGTTGGTACATGAAGTTTTCCCGTACCACCTCCATCATCTTAGCCCTCCATGTATCTTGGCCCCCATGTGGCTCCAAGTTCTCCCAATCAATTTCCTTGTGGTCGAAGTCACCCATGATCAGTAGCTATGCCGTGCTTGCATGAGCCCTTCTTGCCACTTCAGCCAGTGTGTCAACCATCACTCTATTACTCTGATGATACTCTTGCCTTGGCCTCCTTCTGTTCTGTGGTGGGTTATACATCACTGCAATTACCACCATGAGACCTCCAGACTTAAGTTTTCCTACTATGTAATCCCTTGCTTCTGCACTGTCTCCTCTCTCCAGCTCATCAAATTCCCATTGGCTCCTGACCAGCCGTGCCACTCCTCCACCCCCCTCTGTTCCCTCTGTCTTTCCTCAGGATCTGATATCCTGTTGGAAAGATAGCATCTGTTATCATATCTGTGAGCTTGGTTTCTGTGAGAGCTATGATGTTAGGTGATGCTTCTTTAACTCTTTTGTGCCACTACTCCCACTTATTTGTCATTCCATCTGCGTTGGTGCACTATACCTTCAGCTTCCTCTCCAACACTGTGTATTGGGGGATCTGTAATGGTGGGGGGCCTGGCAGTATACTGTGGGATTCTATAGCTGAGTTCTGGGTGGGAACTGTGGGTGTGGATTGTGGTTTGTGTTGGGATAGCGTGATTGGTTGTGGGGTTCTGGGGATGGTCCTGTGTGTGATTGCTCTTGTTGCTTTGCCCTGCTCTGGTTGTCCTCTGCTGATTCTGTCCATGTCTCTCCTCCTAGCTATTTTCGCTTTTGTGTCCTCTCCCTCAGCTGCTGTCATTCTATATGTGCTCTATCTCGGTCTAGGAACACATTCTTGTATTCTTCCTAGTCCTTCAATCGTGGTGTGTGTGTGTGTGTATATATATATACATATAGATACCGGATAACTATGCAACACAATTTTTGTTCCTGCTAGTAAGTGTTTTTTTTTCCAACTCTTTTTATTGCAAAACAATAGAAAATGCTCATTATTCCTTTTAAACTCTGCTTTTGTGGCTTATAGAATTAATTTTTGACAAAAAATGGCTAAATTTCAATATTGTTTGCTAGCTTTGGATGTAAAAGAAAAACTTATAATAAAATAAATAAAATTTACATAAATAAAATAAGATTTATGCAATTTTTATTTTAAACTTTCTGAAACATATTTAAAAAGTTAAAAATGAGCAGATTTTTCTAGATTTGGAGCATGTAACAAATCACTTTCCTGTTTAAGCCCCCAAATTTAGTCTCCCATCATGTTTTCATTATAAGATCCCTGATATCTGTTTCCAAAGTCCATTATATCTTGGTGGAAGCGCTCCCCTTGCTCCTCTGAGTATGCTCCCATATTCTCCTTGAAATTATGAAGATGAGCATCAAGGATATGGACCTCAAGGAACATCCTACAGTCCATCTGACCATAGTTTTTTTTACCAAGGTCTCAACAAGTTCCACATAATTGTCAGCCTCGTTGTTGCCCAGAAAGCCCTGTGTTGCAGCAACAAAACTCTCCCAGGACTCCTTCTCCTTCTCTGTGAGCTTCTTTGGAAACTGTGAGCACTCCACGATTTTCCTGACTTGTGGTCCAGTGAAGATACCAGCCTTCACCTTTGACTCTGATAGCTTGGGAAAGAAGTCTTGAAGATACTTGAAGGCTGCAGACTCATTGTCAAGAGCTGTAACAAACTGTTTCAATGGCCCTAGTTTGATGTGTAATGGAGGGAACAGAACCTTTTGAGGATCCACCAATGGTTTATGTTTGATATTATGTCTTCCTACTGAGAGCTCAGTCCTTTGAAGCCAGTGCTTCCTCTGGTAATGTGCTGCTCTGTCTCTACTATCCCAATGACAGAGATAACAGTGAAACTTGGTGAAACCTCCTTAGAGTCCCATAAAAAATGCCACCATTTTGAAGTCTCCAATAACCTCCCAGCCATACTTATCATAGTTCAAAGCTTCCAGTAGAAGTTTGACACTGCTGTAGTCCTTAAGATGCACTTATGAACCAAGGGAAGAGATGGATACTTGTTCCCATTGTGCAGTAGTACAGCTTTTAGGCTTCTGGAGGAGCTGTCAGTGAAGTTTCCACTCATCTGGATTGCATGCAATTCCAATTTTATCAAACAGGCCTCATACATTATTATGGTAGCATAACTTGTCTTCATTATTGAAGAAGCTTGAGAAATGTTGGTGATGTTTTCTTTGGCTTGTCACTTGCACACTTTCATCCACCAAGCCTTGAAATCGAAAGCTCAGCATTTGACTTTGTCAAACCAAGATCTTTGATAACGTCATTGAGGTCTGTTTGGTTTGAGTAGTAAGGATTCCTCCCAGCAGCTGCCTCTGTGAGATCATAGTTTTGTTCAGTGTGCTCTTCATTTTCTGATTTGCTGCTTTCTTCTTCTGACGGTTGACTTCTTGCTGGAGGTGTAGGTCAAGGAAGCTCAGCACTGTGTGGTACTGTTGCAACAGAAGAGGGAAGGTCAGGATAAGAAATAGCAGGTGAATATTTCCCAGTTCGGTGTTTGGAAGTATCCACCAGACAGAAGTAGCAGTTGGTTGAGTGATCATTGGGTTCGCACCATATTCTAGGAACACCAAACTTCATGGCTCTTCTTCCTCTTCTATATCATCCTTTAAAAGAACAAAAGAATTAGTTTCTTTTACATACATTTAATTTAAAATATGTTCCTATTCAAGATTTTACCCTTCATGTAACTAATGACTTTCTTACCCTCCAATGTTTTCTTACAATACTCACCAGCAACATGAGGCGCCCAGGTCTTGTCTTGGTCCACAACTGGCATGACAAAATATGTTTTGTAAGCTTCACCCATTTTTTTAGATGCTGTTACAGAGAACTTCTTTGCTCTTGTCTTAATGAAGTGACCACATATGTAGCAGAATGCATCTGGAGAATGATTGCAGCCTCTTCATGCCATTTCACTTCTGATGTGTCTTCTCAGGTAGCCAGAGCTGAACTGAATGCTGGTTTGTGAGCCCCTGTTTTTATATTTGCCAAGCAAGACCCTGGAACATAATAGTTTTACATAAGTCTTTCTTGAAAGTGTTCCAGAAGTGTCCTGACCACAAAAGCAATGTTCTGGGATCAAAATTGCTTTTATAAATTTTGTTTAGTTATAAAGAATTGGGAAACGATGCTTATTTCCCAGAAACACGACAAAAGTGAAATTTTGTTACATAGTGAATATATACTTGGAAAATCTTAGAGAGATTAATGACAAATTTGCACACGAAAATCACTCCCTACGAAAGCAAAAGGCTCGGCAGGTGGTGCAACATCCTCCCAATGAAAAGCAAGGCAACCACAAGTACGCTAACAGATAATGCAGTAGGTATCAGGGGCCCAAGACTGTTCAATTGCCTCCTAGAATACATAAGGGGAATTACCAATAGGCCCCTGGCTGTCTTCAAGAAGGCGCTAGACAGGCACCTAAAGTCAGTACCTGACCAGCCGGGCAGTGGTTCGTACGTCTGTCAAAAGTAACAGTTTGGTTGATCAGGCACTGGTCCATCACGAAGCCTGGACATAGACTGTATTTATTATTATACACACACACACACGCACACACACACACCTGGTCAAGCACGTCAAGAAATTAGAGAAAGTGCAAAGGTTTGCAGCAAGACTAGTCCCAGAGCTAAGGGGATTGTCCTACGAAGAAAGGTTGAGGGAAATTGGCCTGACGACACTGGAGGACAGGAGGGTCAGAGGAGACATCATAATGGCATATAAAATACTGCGCGGAATAGACAAGGTGGACAAAGATGGGATGTTCCAGAGATGGGACACAGACACAAGAGGTCACAATTGGAAGTTGAAGACTCAGATGAATCAAAGGGATGTTAGGAAGTATTTCTTCAGTCATAGAGTAGTCAAGCCGTGGAATAGCCTAGAAAGTGAAGTAGTGGAGGCGGGAACCATGATGAAGATTGAGACCATACATAGTTTTAAGGCGAGGTATGATAAAGCTCATGGAACAGGGAGAGAGAGGACCTAGTAGCAATCAGTGAAGAGCCGGGGCCAGGAGCTATGAATCGACCCCTGCAACCACAAATAGGTGAGTACAAATAGGTGAGTACACACAGCGATGTAGTGGAGGCAGGATCCATGCATAGCTTTAAGCAGAGGTATGATAAAGCTCACGGTTCAGGGAGAGTGACCTAGTAGCGATCAGTGAAGAGGCGGGGCCAGGAACTCGGACTCGACCCCCGCAACCTCAACTAGGTGAGTACAACCAGGTGAGTACACCGAGCATGTCTCCGGAGGCACACATCACCCAGATAACTGCTGCAGCTTATGGGCGCCTGACAAACCTGAGAATAGCGTTCCGATACCTTTGTAAGGAATCGTTCAAGACACTTTACAACGTATACATTAGGACCATACTGGAGTATGCGGCATCTGTTTGGAACCCACACTTGATCAAGCAAGTCAAGAAATTAGAGAAAGTGCAAAGGTTTGCGACAAGGTTAGTTCCAGAGCTAAAGGAAATGTCCTCCGAAGATAGGTTAAGGGAAATCGGCCTGACGACAGTGGAGGACAGGAGAGTGAGGGAAGACATGATAACGACACACATAATACTGCGTGGAATAGACAAGGTGGACAGAGACAGGATGTTCCAGAGAGGGGACACAGTAACAAGGGGGTCACAATTGGAAGTTGAAGACCCAGATGAGTCAAAGAGACGTTAGAAACTATTTATTCAGTCATAGAGTAGTCAGGAAGTGGAATAGCCTAGCAAGTGAAGTAGTGGAGGGAGTAACCATACATAGCTTTAAGATGAGATATGATAAAGCTCATGGAGCAGGGGGAGAGAGGGCCTAGAAGCACTCAGTGAAGAGGCGGGGCCATGAGCTGAGTCTCGACCCCTGGAGGACCTGGAGGTTATTCCGGGGATCAACGCCCCCGCGGCCCGGTCCATGACCAGGCCTCCCGATGGATCAGGGCCTGATCAACTAGGCTGTTACTGCTGGCCGCACGCAGTCCAACGTACGAGCCACAGCCCGGCAGATCCGGCACTGACTTTAGGTATCTGTCCAGCTCTCTCTTGAAGGCAACCAGGGGTTTATTGGCAATTCCCCTAATGCTTGATGGGAGGCTGTTGAACAGTCTTGGGCCCCAGACACTTATGTTGTTTTCCCTCAGTGTACCAATGGCGCCCCTATTTTTTATTTGAGCATTTTGCATCGCCTGCCCAGTCTTTTACTTTCGTACGGAGTGATTTCTGTGTGCAGATTTGGGACCATTCCTTCTAGGATTTTCCAAGTGTAGATTATGATATATCTCTCCCTCCAGCGTTCCAACGAGTACAAGTCAAGTGCATCCAAGTGTTCCCAGTAGTTAAGGTGCTTGACAGAACTTATACGTGCAGTAAAGTATCTCTGTACACTCTCTAGATCTGCGATTTCACCTGCTTTGCATGGAGATGTTAATGTACAGCAGTATTCCAGCCTAGAAAGAACAAGTGATTTGAAAAGGATCATCATTGGCTTGGCATCTCTCGTTTTGAACGTTCTCATTATCCATCCTATCATTTTCTTTGCACGTGCGATCGTGGCACTGTTGTGATCCTTGAAAGTGAGATCCTCAGACATTACTACTGCAATCACAATTAGGTGAGTACACATACACAAAAAAATATATCAATGACAACACTGCACTAGCCAAGGACTTGAACCCATGCTGCTTTGGCCTGCCTCATGGTGGGCAAAAACACATGACACTAGTCCGCTAGCACTGCACGATGGTCTGAAAACCCCACATCATAGGTTTGAACATGCCCTACCCAAATTCTTAGCATTACATGCAGTCTATCCAGACGAGCCGCGTAGCCTCTTCATACGTTCCACCCCCCCACCCCCCACCCTCCCTGCCCTACCTTGTCATTGACCTGTACACAAATAACCCGCACATAAAAGAGAGAAGCTTACGACGACGTTTCGGTCCGACTTGGACCATTGACAAAGTCACACTGTGACTTTGTCAATGGTCGGACCGAAACGTCGTCGTAAGCTTCTCTCTTTTATGTGCGGGTTATTTGTGAATCGTTCCAGTCACGGTATTGTGCCTTTTTCGACCTGTACATCCCCCAGTAGATTCCATAAGACAGGCAAAACACACCCAGACCCCCTCGGTTCAACGTTGCCGTGTTGTATAATGCAATTCCAATCCCCACCCATGACCCTTATTAAAGGCAAGCCCCCGAGTGTGGTACATTAAGTCATTCCTCACGAAATCCACTTTAACTTTTGTGTTGCTTTCCACGGGCATATAAACTCCAATAAAACAAACTCTAACCCCACCCCAATACCCATGCACCCTTCCCACCCTCCCACCTCCCCCCTCCTCCCATGCCAAGACAGGCCAAGGCCTGGATTCCTTCACCACTATAGCCACCCGACCCTTAAATTTTAAAGAATTACTTAACTCTCCACCAAACCATATCTCTCTACCAAACCTGTAATTGTGTTCTTGTATAAAATGTGCATCCACAGCATAATGTCGCAAAAACCACTCCATCCATACACAATTAACCTCCGCCCGCAGGCCATTGGCATTGATGGTTACGCACTTGAACTTACAAAAATGGTGGTTTTCCTCTATGTTTGTAGGTCTTTCCCATTCCCACTCATACATTACACTGACCATCTTTGGCATTCGACTTCTCAAGACCCCCCACCACCCCGTGCCCTACCCGTATGCTGGGTGCATGCAACTACCCCCTCAATGAGAGGTGCCTCAGCCACTTTTGTCCATGATATCTTCCCCAGACGCTGTCCTGGTGTCAAGACATCGTCCATATCCGACGCTCGCACCGATCGTTTGCAGGAGCCACCATCCACATGCATCTCCTCGCCAGACGAAGCCTCCTGGTGGACCTCCACCACCACCCCATACGTCCGTTCTATCGTGGTTTCGTCCTGTTCCCTCGCTGGATGCGAGGGAACAGGACTCCAAAGCTTGGTACCTTGCCCAGCGGAGGGACTACACTCAGGCTCGAAGGCCTGAGCTTTTAGGCACACAGGTGAAGGGCCCCAGGGGCAGACAACTAGGCGTTGGGAGCAATGAGCAGCCATATGATCATACGAGTTGCATAACCTGCATGTCTTCCGTTGGCCTGCTATGCGGCCTGCGGCCCATGCAGCTATGCGGCCCATCTGGATAGACTTTATGTAACACAAGGAATTCGAGTTGGGCGCACACAGACCTTTGACGTGGGGTTTTCAGACCACCATGTAGTGCTAGCGGACTTGGACTGGGATGAAATGATCTGGGTTTATCCAGGTTATTGGAAACTGAACGTGCGGCTATTGGAGGGGGAAAGAGATGGGTCCACTTTTCAGAATTGGTGGAAGACTCTCTGGGAAGCGTGATGGGCAGGTGAATGTTAGTCGGAATGGTGGAAAACTCATGCCAAACCAGGAATAGCGAGTTATTATAGGAAGCGGGGGAAGGAGGAGGCGAGGTGGAGGTATGGGCTACAAAACTATCTGGAGGGGCAGCTAAATGATTACTATGGGGGGGGGGAGTAGTAGGTATGACGACATTGAACATCTCCATAGTTTACTTGCAGAAATTCACAATGAACGTTTCAATGAAGTTAGAGTTAGAGCAGGTATGGAAGAGGTGCTATGGGATGACAAACCTTTGGGTTGTGTCTTGCACAAATTTAGGGCCAGACAACAGGCAACGTCCCTCTTGCAATTGGAAGTATGCACGCGTTTGGGTGGTTACCTACCAGGTCAGGCACTCTTTGGTTTGGGGAAAAGCTACGGCAGGGAGTAGTGGGGGTTCATGTGGGTGGCCTGGTGGGGAGGGATATCAGAAAAGTTATAAGTGACAGGGATTGGACGGTACTAGAAGGTATAATTCGAGTGGAGGAGGTAGAGGAGGCGATTTTTAGTATGAGTAAAGGAAAGTCAAGAGTATAGATGGCATTTCGAATGATTTTTATAGGGGGCATTGGGGAAGTATTAAGCATTGTTTGGTTGATGTACTGATTTTTTTTTTTTTTTTTTTTTTTTTTTATACTGGATATTAACAAAGTCCACTATCACACAATCCCAGTACTTAAAATAACACTATAGCTGATAGCCATATTACCACCAGTTACACATCCAACAACATGTCCTACAAAACCCCTCCTTTTACAATAATTAATAATGCCAGTGCAGACAAAAATATTTACATGCACCGTTTTAAGAAATACCTTAAGTAACCTAACAATTAGGGTTATACCCCTACCTCATTAAACCTTAATGAGAATTTACCAGAAGTTGGTGATGCATGAACAAAACAAAACACAAAAATATAAAAGTACATACGGAAACAGATATGGACATTACATTCCTATATACACACACACCTGTATAAGCGGAAGAATATACACCCACAATATTTAATATCAATAATAATGCATCAACCATAAAATTCCAACTGTCATAACAACATTGTATAACATGGAGTTTACACGTAAAATATAAGAGAATACATTACATGCTACCTCATCTTTAAACCTAAGTTATGTAAATATTTAATATAATCCTGGTCATGGACCGGGCCGCGGGGGCGTTGATCCCCGGAATAACCTCCAGGTAATCCAAGACTAGAATTATCATACTGAAACATGTCAAATTGGTTCTCCCCACACAAGGACGGGGCAAGAAACCCCCTCAATGAAGACTATACAGGCACTCCCCTACAACTAACTAAATCCTAGCTTAAGATCAAACTTGTTAATGACTGGACATAAGATCCTAATCTCCCTATCTGAAACACAAACATCCTTGAGATAGTAATATTCACTACATGAATGTGTGTAAAAGTATTACAATCCTTCTTCTATATAGGAGTACAGCTTTAAAGGAAAGTACTTTTTTATTATTATTATAATCAAAAAGAAGCGCTAAGCCACAAGGGCTATAAGGAAAGTACTTGCAGCTGCGTGTTTAAAACTACAAAAATACAAGCATCATCCCATACTAACGTACACTTGACCTACAGTGTTTCCTTGTTTTATTTTAATTTTTTAACACATCTCATATTAATAAATGATTACTAGAATTCACTGGCAGTATCATTTTTGTACATGTTCAGTACTGCATGACATAAAACACATAACAGCTGCGTAAGCCACCTATCCTTGACAGTGAGTGTAATAAATATACCCAAACCAAAATATGTAAATGTATGACGTTCTAGGTGTTACCGAAACCATGGTACTGAACGCAAATATAAAATAACTCTCCAGGAACATAACCAGTTCACGAATGTATGCTCTCACTAGCTCACTCTCTCATCACCTTCCACACCCCCTCACATTAAAGGAGACCCGTCCCTTGCCCCCCCCCCTGTTCCCTGAGAAGTTGTGCTACACTGAGATTACGATAACCTACCGAAAAACTTGATTCCCATCTCCCTCCATATATTAATCTATTCCTACATCTTGTCCTAAAGAACCTTGCTGCTAACACTTTTATCCTCAACTGCCCTTTAATCTGCCTCATTCCCCAAGAAACATGCAAATAATCTGCCATTACATACATCAAAGCCCCCCCACGTCACTTGCTACCCCACTAACATCCATCGACAAAGATCTAAGAAAAGACCAACTCGCCCCCCCCCAACAACCTAATAACCCCGCCATCCAGACTCTCACCACGCCGAAAGATGAACAAAAATATACCACATGATAGGCAGTTTCCTCCTCCCCACAGAATAAACATGTTGCCTCTCTCACCAACCCCATCTTATGCAACATTTGCTTAGATGCAACCACACCCATGAGAAAGCGGTATACCATCTCCCTGACCCTTACTGGTATTCTAAGCTTCCTGAACTCCCCCCATATGACCCTCCAGTTATACATGGGGTATACTGCAACCCCTTGCAATACACCCCTTCCCCACACCACACCCACCACTGTGTTTACCTTCAAACTTTTAACCTGCCTCACTGTCAACTGAATCTTATTACATCTTCACACTTTCTCAAATCCCTGCCACACCACCAGTTTCTAGCATCCCTCATCACCCTATCCACCCTAACACCCCTCTCCCCCCCCCCCCCCTTAGATACCTCTGCTTAATATATAATGCCATTACCCTAGGCCCTAAGGCCAACAAACCTAGTCCCCCCCGTTTCACCTCCGTCATGACCACATCCTTGGACAACCAGGCCCTCTCAAACCCCCACACAAACCTCAACACCCTCCTCTGTATTTCCTGTATATCCTGCACCCTCAAAGGGAACACCTCCGCCACACCCCAGACCTTACTATACACCACCGAGTTAATTACCAACGCCCTCTGCTGTAACGCCACTTCACTAACCCTCAAACCTTTTAACTTGCCTATAACCCTACTCGTGACTGTTTCTGAGTTAATCCTCCTACATTCCTGCAACTGCTTCATATACCATATCCCACACACCCTAATTCTGTCACAAACCGTCCATCCCATCTCCTCCCCCAATCTCCCCCCAACCCATGTTCCTACCTCCAATAACCTAGACTTTGCTAAATTAACTACCATTCCTGACACATTCCCAAAACTCCTTATCACCTCTCCCACCCTTCTTAAAGCCTCTCCACTCGTAACTAACACAGTTGTGTCATCCACATAACCTACTATTCCCCCCCATGCTTCCCCCCCTACCCCCCGCAATTCCTCCTCCACAGCCTCAAAGAAAGGATGTTGCACACATGCAAAGAGCAACTGCGACAGCGGGCAACCCTGCCTTAATCCCTGTTCCATCATCACCGCCTCCCCCAGCTTTCCATTAACCTGCACCTCATGACAGCCCCCTCATATAGAGTGCGCACCCACCTCACTACCCCCCCTCCAAAACCCAATTTCTCCAAACAGCCCCACAAAAAGTCCCTCTTCACGCAGTCATAGGCCTGAGCCCAATCCAAGCCAACGACACCCCCTCCCTGGCAGTTCTCTATAAAATCCCTTATCCCACTGTGCCCATTCTTCATAGTCCGTCCCGGTATCCCATACTGCCCCTCATGTATGCTATTCCCAATTACCTTCTTTAACCGGTTACCCAATACCTTCGCAAAAATTTTGTAATCCGTACACATTAACGACAACGGACGATAATCTCCCAAACCCTTCTCCTCCCCCCCCTTCTTTAGCACCAAAACAACAACCCCAGTTCTTTGTGTTTGCGCCATCCTACCACGTTTCAACATATAATTCAGAACCGCCACTAGGCACTCCCTCAGATCCTCCCAATGTGCTCTGTAAAAATCATTAGATAACCCATCTATTCCCGGTGTCAGTGGAACGCCTTCCAACTGAACAAAAGAAATTAATGGAAAAATAAATAAATAAAGAAATAACTTAGGAAAAATGAGAATAATGATTTTTGAGAATTTTACTTAAAATTTAAATATAATAAAAAAAATGGCCTTCAGTTCTTTTAGTTGGGCAGGAGTAGGTATGGCCCTGGATAGTTCCTCTGATGTTATTTATGTAGGTTATCCTGGGCAGATGGTAATAATCCGATGTCCTGGAATCTCCTACCACTTGGATGGAGCACCACAAGTAGAATAGGTAAGGGCCGGTAGTAGTAGAATAATGTTAATAAGTATTATTAACACATGTCTTGCTCCTTTATGTGGCGTCTATCCTGGAAGACCACGCCAGGAACAGAGCTGATAAGAAAAAATAAACTGGTTACCCATAGTCATGATAATATAACATTTAAGAATTTAAAAGAATGATAAATGCCAAAATCATTACTGGTAACCAGCAAACAAAATAAAGAAACAAACAGTGATACTCCTGGTATATCATCCTACCTGATTAGGAGAAGAGTGGAGGTGAAGTGACTCTCCAAACTTCAACCCACACCAGGTAAGGTCAATATTACCAGGAGTAGAAACTAACAAATCGGACACCAGGAACTAGTTTCGCCCCAGCCCGCCAGAGGGGGGGGGTGCACGCGACGTAACTAATGGTTCCTGGTTGCCCGAACAACCTTAACCCCACTTACGCCTACTTTTCCCTCACACCCGGTGCCTTCCCCTGACTCAACCCATTCACCACCTCCCCCACCTCTGCCCCCGTAATGCCTCCCTCCAACATTTCCCGATCCCCCTGCCCCAAACCCTGATGTACCCCTATAGCTCTAAATGTGTCTAACCCAACCACCCCTCCCCTTCTCTTCCATTTTCTCCGTAAAACCAATAATCAGTATACCTACTGATAGAATCTGTGTCAGAGAGACCCTGTCCCTGCACATAACCCTCCCCTCCCTCCACGACAATATGTGCCACGGTATTCCTCAACTGTCTGTTCTTGAATTTTCGGAGTACATACCCGGTTGGCTTATCACCTTTTAGTACGTCCTCCAATCCTGCCCTGACCCTGAGTGCATCAAAACGTTCATTATGCATCTCCACTAAACGACTTCTAAGTTCCCCCATAACTCCTCCCACACCTTCCCTACCCCCCCCCCATAACAATCATTCAACTGGCCCTCTAAATAATTCTGCAATCCAAACCTCCAGCGTGCCCGTTCCCTGCCCCTCTTCTTAAAAAAATCCTGCAATCTGCACCTTTGCCTGCAACTCCCACCAATCTAGTAAATCCACCTCCTCATCCCTAGCCTCCCAAAACCCTTTCCACCATGTCTGAAAGGACCAACCTTGATCTTCCTCCTGTAAAAGCCTCACATTTAATTTCCAATAACTCTGATATATTCTCGGAATACCATCCACCCGAAGGTCAGCCAACACTGCTCTGTGGTCAGATAAACCCACGTCTACTGTTCTAACCCTCTCCACTCCTATCCCCTGCCTCACATAAATCCTATCCAACCTTGCCTCATAACACCCCTGTACATAGGTGTGCTCGACCTGATACCCCCCCCTGCCGACCACATCTACGACCCCGACATCATGCAATGCATCCCGTAAGACACCCAACACACACCCCGCCCCCCTAGGTATGACGTCTGCCTGCCTAATCACACAATTCCAATCACCTCCAATTATCATGATAGCAGGTAAACCCCTGAGATAATAAAACAATACGTCCCAAACAAAGTCTGTTTTTATCCTCACGTTACCAATTGCGGGCATATAAACTCCCACAAAACATACCCTGCTCTCCCCCCACCACCCATCCACCCGAACAACCCTTCCCCCTCCCTCCCCCTCCCACCCCATGACTCGCAATGGACTGGTCTCCTTTACTAAAACAGCCACTCCTCCCTTTAAAAGCATTGCCATGCTTACAAACAACTTATATCCTCTCAATCGCAACTCACTACCTGACTTATGGTTATGCTCCTGTAGGAAACAAACATCCACGTCATACCTTTTGAGGAACCACTCCAACCATACCCTTTTTACTTCAGTCTTGAGGCCATTAGCATTTATTGTTACACACCTGAATGGTCAAGGAAAGGCGGCTTACCTCTGTGCCGCTGTGGCTTGCTCACACTTCCCTTCAAGCTGCTCACACTTTCCTTACTACTCTTTTTAATAAGACCCCTACCCCCCCTGTCCCTCCCCCCCGATTTTCCCTGTACTCCCCCCCTTTAGGGGATTTTCGTACCACCTCTGCCCATGCCTTCTTACCTGGTCTTTGCCCAGGTGTTAAAACGTCGTCCAATTCAGTCAACCCCGCTGGCCGCTTCCTAGAGCTGCCTCCCAAAGCCATCTCTTCCTCAGGTACATCCTCCCTGTGCACCTCTGCCACCACAAGTGTATCCTGTCCACTATTCCCTGTTTCTCCCTTCTCACTCAGCCCTTGCAATCGCTGCCTATCACTGGTCCGTCCATCCATGTCCTCTCCTACCAAAGTCTCCTCCAAGAATTCCTGGAGCACAGACTCCATGGACACCTCCTGTGTCGACTCCGCCACTTCCTCCACCACCACAGGCGTTGGAGGAGGATCTCCATCCTCCACCGGGAGTGTGACACACGTCCCCATCTGTTCTCCCTCCTTCTCCACCTCCTCACTCCATAGAGGAGTCCCAGTTTTCGCCGTCGCCACCACACTCGTCTGCTGGACCTCCTCCACCGGGGCTGGCACCCTGGGGCAACTCTATGTGCACATTGCGCCGCTATATGTTCATAAGAGTTGCAAAGACGACACGTCCTCCTTTGTCCCGCATAAGACACATATACCTGAGTTCTGTTGCCTGTCAACATCACATACGAAGGTATAGGCTTCTTTAATGTCATCTTGATGTATGAACCTTCCGGGAGGCCCTCATATGGTCCATCCCGCCATACCCCTCCTCTAGCCTCATGAATGACTCCGTAGTTGCTGAAAACGTCCTCTATACCAAACTTGGTCGCCTCAAAGGGTACATTTCTCACCCGTACCCACGTATAGTAAGTAGACACGTCATGCATACACACATCCATCGTCGAGTTGAGGCACATTCGGCGTTCCTGGTACTCCTCCACCACACTGCTGTAGAAACTGGCCCTCAGAAACTTCACAAATATTCTTTTCATCCCGTTAAGGGCCACACCATACAGTTCCTAGTTAGGGATGCCATATAGATCCCTAATAATTGCAGGAAGAAGTACGTTCATCGTAGCAGGGCTCAGAGAACCCCTTAACAGCTCAATGCAGACTGTGTTAATCCTCCTGCCGGTGTAATCCGCCATGTTTGATCAGTGAAAACTGCGCAGAAACCAGGTGAAGTGGGAGCTACTGCGCAGCCCGTCCGCACAGCCCAATAGCGATGCGAACAATGGTGTACTGAATTGCATGATCACGGAGGGGAGGTTAGGTATGTCACAAAGTACGGGGGTAGTTGTGTTGGTGCCCAAAAAGGGAGGGGGAGGGGTCTGAGTGCATATAGAGCAATTTCTCTTATGTGTTTGGACTATAAAATCTTTGGAAAAGTTTTAGGAAACAGGATGAGGAAGGTCATGGGGTCGGTTATTCACAAGGGACAGCTAGGCATACCAGGTAGGAGCATGAGGGAAGGACATGTACGTATTAGAGAGTTTAGGGGGGAATGACAAGGGGGGGTGTCCTCGGGCTTGACTGGCAAAATGCTTACGACTGTGTTGATAGAGGTTTATTGAGGCTTATTTTATTGAAGCAGGGTTCTGGAGAGGGGATTGTAAGATGGGTTTATATTTTGCATGCCTCGGCAATGGTACGAGTACAGGTAAACAGTAAATTGGGGCAGCCGGTCCATATGGAAAAGGATGTGATGCAAGGGTGCCCCATCTCCCAGCTGGTTTTTGCTTGTATGCAAAATCCCTTTTAAGGACTGGTGGATGGTGGTTTGGGGTGTGGAGCGCTGAGCAGTGACCATGCACCGCGTGTGGTTTAGTACATAGATGATACCACGATTTTGTTAAAACGGGAGGAGGACTTGCAGACCGTGGGATTGATTGTTGAGTTTTTTGGGGCAGAGACTGGCATGTGTGTCAATAGGGCAAAATCGAAATTACTGGAGGTGGGTACGTGGGTGGGGAGGGGGTTTTGGCGGAAGGTATGGGTGGTCAGTTGTGGTGCAATTTAAAATATGTGGTATCGTGTACATGGCAGATAAGAGGGAGGGCCGAAGGGTAAATTATGAATTGGTGGTTAACAAGGCTTTAGATCGAATTCGGGGGTTAAGAGCTGGAGATGTCTCATTGCAACAGAAAGCAGTAGTGGCTAATACACTTGTTTATATTAAGGTATAGGGTGTGGCTGGGGTGTACCCTTTAAGAGACGTGGATATTCAGGAACTGCAGAGAAGGGTCTTACTTTATGTTTGGCGTATCGGGAGAGCTTGGTTAATCGGGAGGTTGTCATGACTCATGTTCGTTGTGGGGATTAATAGAGTGTGAGGACATGTTGCATTTGTTGTTAAAGTTAAGAAATGTGCAATGGATCCGGGTGGGGCAAATGGTCAGCATATGTTATCATAGGGAAATTGTGCAGGGGTTGTCTGTTTTTCCACTGTATAATTGGGGGGAAATATGGGACGGGTTTTGTAAACTTAAGTTGGCACGGAGGGTTCGTGAATTGGTGTACAGATTTGTCCCGGAGATTTTAGCATCAAAATCGGTCTTAAGTAGGATGGGTTTGGTAAGGGAGGTGGATTGCTTGTGTTGCAGTCTAGAAGAAACAACTTTTCAAGTGGTTTACTTTTGTGATACCTTGGACAAAGTTTGTTCGTGGTTGGGGCTGGTTTTCGATTTTCTTAATGGGGGAACTATCACAACCTTACGTGCCTTAACATCGGATGCTAGTGGAGTGTCAAGCGAGGTACAAAGAGCAATAATGTACGTGGTGGCTGCTTTCCTCTATATCTCGTGGGGTATGCGGGAAACTGGGGATCAGTAAGATCAGGGCAATTGTGGCAGACATGAGAAGTTTTTACAAAGTAAAAGTGATGCAAGGAGGGAAGAGTATATGGAGAAAAAGAGAGAGGTTAAGAGAGTAGTGCAGCAATGTAAAAAGAGAGCAAATGAGAGAGTGGTTGAGATGTTATCAACAAATTTTGTTGAAAATAAGAAAAAGTTTTGGAGTGAGATTAAAAAGTTAATTAAGGAAGTCTAGAGAACAAATGGATTTGTCAGTTAAAAATAGGAGAGGAGAGTTATTAAATGGAGAGTTAGAGGTATCGGGAAGATGGAGGGAATATTTTGAGGAATTGCTAAATGTTGATGAAGATAGGGAAGCTGAAATTTCGTGAATAGGGCAAGGAGGAATAACATCTTGTAGGAGTGAGGAATAGCCAATTATGAGTGTGGGGGAAGTTCGTGAGGCAGTAGGTAAAATGAAAGGGGGTAAGGCAGCCGGGATTGATAGGATAAAGATAGAAATGTTAAAAGCAGGTGGGGATATAGTTTTGGAGTGGTTG
The DNA here is from genome assembly GCF_026875155.1 of Cherax quadricarinatus. Lineage (NCBI taxonomy): Eukaryota > Metazoa > Arthropoda > Malacostraca > Decapoda > Parastacidae > Cherax > Cherax quadricarinatus. Next base: position 4,200,713 of record NC_069399.1, read on the forward strand.
GTGCTATTATTTAATAAATGTATGGAAGAGGGTAAGGTACCTAGGGATTGGCAGAAAGCATGCATAGTTCCCTTGTATAAAGGAAAAGGGGACAAAAGAGAGTGAAAAAATTATAGGGGGATAAGTCTGTTGAGTATACCTGGTAAAGGGAATGGTTGAGTTATTATTGAAATAATTAAGAGTAAGACGGAGAATAGGATAGCAGATGAACAAGGAGCTTTTAGGAAAGGTAGGGGGTGTGTGGACCAGGTGTTTACAGTGAGGCATATAAGTGAACAGTATTTAGACACGGCTAAAGAGGTTTTTGTGGCATTTATGGACAGGTGGATAAGGGGGCAATGTGGCAGACGTTGCAGGTTATGGTGTAAGAGGTAGGTTACTGAAAGCAGTGAAGAGGTTTTACGAGGATAGTGAGACTCAAGTTAGAGTATGTAGGAAAGAGGAAGATTATTTCCCAGTAAAAGTAGGCCTTAGACAAGGATGTGTGATGTCACCATGGTTGTTCAATATATTTATAAATAGGGTTGTAGGAGAAGTAAATGCGAGGGTCTTGGCAAGAGGAGTGGAGTTAAAAGATAAAGAATCACACATAAAGTGGGAGTTGTCACAGATACTTTTTGCTGATGACACTGTGCTCTTGGGAGATTCTGAAGAGAAGTTGCAGAGGTTGGTGGATGAATTTGGTAAGGTATGTAAAAGAAGAAAATTGACAGTGAATACAGGAAAGAGTAAGGTTATGAGGATTACAAAAAGATTAGGTGATGAAAGATTGGATATCAGATTGGAGGGAGAGAGTATGGAGGAGGTGTATGTATTCAGATATTTAGGAGTGGACGTGTCAGCGGATGGGTCTATGAAAGATGAGGTGACTCATAGAATTGATGAGGGGAAAAGGGTGAGTGGTGCACTTAGGAGTCTGTGGAGACAAAACACTTTGTCCATGGAAGCAAAGAGGGGAATGTATGAGAGTATAGCTTTACCAACGCTCTTATATGGGTGTGAAACATGGGTGATGAATGTTGCAACGAGGAGGAGGCTGGAGGCAGTGGAGATGTCATGTCTGAGGGCGATGTGTGGTGTGAATGTAATGCAGAGAATTCGTAGTTTGGAAGTTAGGAGGAAGTGCGGGATTGCCAAAACTGTTGTCCAGAGGGCTGAGGAAGAGTTGTTGAGGTGGTTCGGACATTTATAGAGAATGGAACGAAGCAGAATGACTTCAAGAGTGTATCAATCTTGAGTGAAATGAAGGCAGGGTAGGAGTCGGCCTAGGAAAGGATGGAGGGAGAAGGTAAAGGTGGTTTTGTGTGCGAGGGGCTTGGATTTCCAGCAGGCATGCCTGAGCGTGTTTGATATGAGTGAATGGAGACAAATGGTTTTTAATACTTGACTTGCTGTTGGAGTGTGAGCAAAGTAACATTTATGAAGGGATTCAGGGAAACTGGCAGGCCGGACTTGAGTCCTGGAGATGGGAAGTACAGTGCCTGCACTCTGAAGGAGGGGTGTTAATGTTGCACTTTTTTAAACTGTAGTGTAAAGCACCCCTCTAGCAAGACAGTGATGGAGTGAATGATGGTGAAAGTTTTTCTTTTTCGGGCCACCCTGCCTTGGTGGGAATCGGCCAGTGTGTTAATAAAATAATAAAAATATCTACAGAACGTCTTGTAGAAATAAACTCAAATATGGTAGAATTTGGGATAATAGTTTTCCTGCAAACTTTCGGAGTCTTACTGTTCAAAGGTTGCTGCAACTGGGGGTTGGGTAAGGCAACGAATGGCTGGACTTTCCCCGTAGTAGCACCTAACGGTATGTTCGGGACTTCAGGGTAGAGGGCGGGATTTAATGAGTGGCGTGTATGTATTATGGATGGTTCCGTGCTTCTGTGTGGATGGATGTGGCGTTGTGTGGAACTGAGATTTTGGATTAATTCTAAAATGGTCATGCATCTCGATAACACAGATAAAATGCAATATTTCGGAATATGTTCCAGCCTCTTGCAAGACTGAACCGGTTCCCGACTACGGCTGGGGTTTGGTGAAGTATGTTGGGTCTTTCCTGGGATTCCGGTTGGGTATTTGTTTAGTCATATTGTAAGTGGATGTCATGTTGTTATCACCGCTAAAAATACAACGTTATACTGGCCTTTTAGGGGAATGTTCATAAGCAAACCTATTGGTGATGTTTGAAAACTTTTGACGAATGGCAAAAAGTTTCATTTATTTTGTATATGTAGTAGCGTTCACTGCTGTGAGGGGGGGTTGGGGGGTGTATAATGTCCTATATTGTAATCTCTGGACATTCAAGTTCCATGGGCAGCAGCTTTTGCGGGGTAATATGGTGCTCTGTCACCCGGTGATATCACATGAATTTTTATCACTTATGGTGCACATAGTCAGTTGATGTTCAATTAAGCCCTTTACTAATATTACTGTTACAAGCAAGGTATATTTTTGTGGGTTTATTATTATTATTATTATTATTATTATTATTATTATTATTATTATTATTATTATTATCATTATTATTAAAGATTCGCCTGTATTCTCCCAACCCGGGCCTTGTCCAAGTGGTGGCCCGGCCTGGGCTCCCTGTCTAGGGAGTGTCTGAGACCTAAGTCTCCCATGGGAGGAGGCACAAGTACCTCCTCATCTTAGGGACCAACTGTCCCCAGGCCTAGCTTCTCGTAGGGAGAAGCTAGGCCTCTGTGGTCTGCCATCCCCGCCCCAAAGGGGCTAATGGGAATGACAGTCTTGTGAGCTGAAAGCTCGGGCTCAGGCACCTACCCTACCCTAGAAGGGCTGGGCATGGTGTCGATGGCTTATAATTAGTTTAAGAAACTAGGTAAGGGGTTGGTTGGGGTATTAGGTGTTTTAGTGTTTCTTTGTATGTGATCATACATGTTAGATCTGTAAAAGTCTTATGTTAATTACTAAGGGCTTTTTGCATATTTTGATTCCATTTTAAATATATACAGAAAAAAAAAACACCATGATTAAATTTCAAGAGTTATTTTAGGTTTCAGTTAGCAATTTTATATAACCATTGTACCATTAAGTGGCAATGCATTAGTTTATATGGCATTGTTTTTTTGCATATAAAGTTTTCATACACGATATGAATAAGAGTGACAGGTTTTGGATTATATTGCTATTTTGTGTTTAAGGTATGTTAGGTTGTCCTCTGTTTAGTTATATATATATATATATGTTGTTGTCTTATATAATGCTTCACGTTTCTTGTTTTAAGTCAATTATGTATCCCATACATTTTATACTGTGTTTTTTAAATAAAATACAAAAAAAAAAATCTTGCGTATTGTAGTACACGGGCCGCACCAGGTGTAGCAGGAGAAAGGCTACAGAAAGCGTCCTACCACCTGCATAAGTAACAATGATAGGTGACAGTCAGCTTAACCACTACTTGTTGTTGTAGCTTGTTATAACAGATGGTAGTCAGCTTAAACATAACTTGTGTTTAACTACCTTAACAATGACAGGCGGTAGTCAGCTTAACCTTGGTATGTTTAGCAAGCTTGACAATTAGAAATTTCAGTCAGCTTGATCATGAAAGGCTCTATCATTTTTCACCATGGCAAGTGATAGCCAGCTTGACTATAACAGATGATAGTCAGCATAACCATTGTATGTTGTACCTTGATCATTGCAGGTGGTAGTCAGCTTGGCCAGGACAGGTAGTAACCAGGTTAACCAGGAGAGGTGGTAGCCTGCATGATCATGACAGGTGGCACCCAGCCTGACCGTGACAGTTAGTAGCCTGTATAACTACACCAGGTGGATCAACTTAACCATGAAAGGTGGTAGCCAGCTTGACCAATGACAAGTAGTTTTTTTATATTTTATTTAAAAAACACAATACACATTATACATGTATGCTATACATAGGTTACATAAACAAAGAAACGTGAACCATTAAGTAATAAAAACAAACAACTCCACATTCCTTATCCCAGCACTAAACTTATACATAAGAAACACACGTTCAACTGTAAATGTTTAATACCCCCCAGAATGCCCACCCCGCTCACACAACATACATGCAACTAAACTAAAGACAGCCCACACCTGAACATACAGCTGGGTTTATTATATCCATAAAATACAGCCAGTATTTTATAACACAAAAGGCAATATAATCCAAAGAATGTCACTTATTTACATTGTATATTAAACTTTATATACAAAGACATAATACTGAACACCTCAAAAATTACAATATAATAAAGGTGACAAAATAACTATCTCCACACCCTACCACAGAGAAACTAAACACATTATAAAATAACAAAGATTCATCAGACCTCACTCCCATACACTACATCATCCCACCTCACTCCCATACACACATCATCCCACCTCACTCCCATACACTACATCATCCCACCTCACTCCCATACACTACATCAACCCACCTCACCTCCCATACACTACATCATCCCACCTCACTCCCATACACTACATCATCCCACCTCACTCCCATACACTACATCATCCCACCTCACTCCCATACACTACATCATCCCACCTCACTCCCCCTACATTACATCATCCCCCCTCACTCCCCATAACATTAAAACATCCCACCTCACCCCCCATTTCATTACATCATCCCCACCCTCACTCCCATACACTACATCATCCCCCCTCACTCCCATACATACATCATCCCACCTCACTCCATACACTACATCATCCCACCTCACTCCCATACACTACATCAAACCACCTCATCCCATACATACATCATCCCCTCACTCCCATACATTACATCATCCCACCTCACTCCCATACATTTCATCATCCCACCTCATTCCCATACACTACAAACATCCCACCTCACTCCCATACACTACATCCATCCCACCTCACTCCCCTACACTAACATCATCCCACCTCACTCCCATACACTACATCATCCCAAACCCCACTCCCCTACATTTCATCATCCCACCTCACTCCCATACATTACATCATCCCACCTCACTCCCATACACTACATCATCCCACCTCACTCCCATACATTACATCATCCCACCTCACTCCCATACACTACATCATCCCACCTCACTCCCATACACTACATCATCCCCCCTCACTCCCATACATTACATTTATCCACCTCACTCCATACACAACATCATCCCCCCAAAAACTCCATAACTACATCATCCCACCTCAATCATACATACATCTTCCCACCTCAAAATCCATACACAACATCATCCCACTCACTCCCATAACACTACAACATCCACCTCACTCCCATACACTAATCATCCCACCTCACTCCCATACACTACATCTCCAACCCCACTCCCCACACTACAAACATCCACAAACAAACATACACAAGTACTTATATTTATTTTTGTTCCTTCAAATATAATTCTATTTAAATAAAAACTCTTCATACCGTAAAATAAAATAAAAATAATCATTATAGAACAATATAAAGAAACAATTTTACTATACTCTCCCGCAGAGTCCTCAGTATCCCTTGCATCACTCACCTTAACCTATACCTAACACAATATCATTAACACATAAAACCCTTTTGCCTATTTTCTCTCGAAAATATACATTTATCTTCACGAATTGCCAAGAATATAAACCCCTTCCCGGGTACATGACGAAAAACTCTTTCTTACCTACGCTTGAAACATTTTATGTAAAAATCCCACAACACGTTAATACACATTATCAAACGTACATGGGACACCGATGACACGACCCGCATGTCCTTTGCATTTGAAGAACCACCAGGCCTAATAATACATTACACATATCCCAAATTTAACATATCCCTTACAAACACAGTAAACAGTTCACAATAGTCTGTGTAGGCCGTTATACCTTTTCTTTTAACATTCTGCTCAAAAGCCATCCTTCCACTCCCAACCAAACTTGGCCAACTCGCACCCAACACATGCAGCACCCAATTAAATCTAGTGCCATTTACATACAAATTAGGAACAACTTTTTTTCCCTACAAACCCCACAAACTTTCTTAAACACACCACCACAATACACTGCACATTCCACCCATCAAAGAACACCCTCGTTACATTCCCCAAGTTCTGAGACACCCCTGCCCAAACCCCGAATTCCGAATGCCCCCTCGGGTTTTTCACAACGCCAACAAACCTCTACATTCATCTTCGATACCCTCAGGAAAAGCCACTTCCCATCTGCTTCCGAAATCCCCCTATTTCGACTAAGCTTCTATAATTGTCGCCGCCAAGACCCCCTTTTTTGCACCACCCAACCCCATTACCCCTCATGCCATGATACAAAAACAAATCCCCTATTATGACACCAATGACGCTGACAGACTCTCCACACCTCCCACATTAAGCTTAACGCCCTTAATATCAAAATCCCTCCCCCACCCTCCTCAAACCCCACACAAACACTCCTTATACACCCAAATTTTTGCAAAAATATACATGAAAAGCTGTCTTCCTCTCCCCACACACCCTCGACGTTTTTCCACCATCAACCCTTTCTCCTAAAGCACCACACCAGACGGCAGTATGCATGGAGGAAACGAACTACCTTTTCCCTCATTCATGGTCGATGTGCACCAACTGAAACCTCACCCAAATGCCCCCCCATACATACTTTGGGGTATATCCCTCTTTTTTTGCAAAAACCCTCACCCCTAAACATCCCTCCAAAAAACCCCACCCTTTTATCCTAGCCCGATCCCAGCATACAAAAAAAGCTCTTGGGCACATCCTACAATTTCTCTCATCTTGATCCTACCCCCCAAACCTTTTCATGCCTCCTCAAAAAATTGTTTGCACCCCCTTCCCCAAAACGATTTTCCCACTCGAGAAACCCCCTCCCCAAATATAAACATTTAAAACCCTTAATCTTATTTTAAATTAAACTAAAATCCACCTTTATCGGCCAGTACAAAAACAAAAAATTTCCTACCCCCCGCTTGAGTGAAAGAACGGCTGGTCGAAAAAGTACCGGGAGGGGAGTTTTGGATGTTAGCCGGTGATACGTTTCGCCTCATCGATGTGTCTAGGCTTTAAAACCGGGGGTGAAAAGTCCGAAATGTCCATTTCAGGCGGGGGAAAGACTGACCTGGGGAAACGTTTTTGGGAACCCAGTATGGCCCCGTACCCCCTTCCGATGGCTGGAAAAATGGGCGGTTGGGGAGTACGCCGGCTTCCCGGAAGGTACGCCCCCCAAAATTACGTTGAGGCTTCCATCCGTCTTACGTCATTTTTGGAGCTTTTAGGCCCAAAGGTAATTTTGTACTACCCCCCGGGGCAGCGGAATATTTTGTGGTTATGTTTGCATTGCATACGACCATGTGCGGCCCCGTGTGGGGGGATGGCGCGGAGGGGGGAACCCATTTATTGAGTCGGGATAGAGAAACAGCGGTGGGTCAGGGCGGGATGAGTAAACTGCACGTGGAAAGTGGCATTTCCCTTGGATGGGGAAAAGTGGACCCGGGGAGCTGCCACTGGGGTCCCAAACCCTGTCTCGCCCAGTTTAGTGGGATCTGATTTCTCTGCCTTGGAAAACGGGGGGAGACTGTGCGAGTGGCAAAGTGGGGGTTTGGGGGAAATTTTTCCTGGTGAAAGTAAAGGGAAAAAACCCCCTTTTGAAAAAAAAAGAAGGGGTTTCTGCAGACGACGTGGGGGTTTTGGTGAGGGGGCCCTTTTGCAAGTGGGGAAATGAGCAACTTAAAGTTTGGGCGAATATGGAAGATGATTCGCCGGGAAAGGGGTTGAAAGTGATTGGGGTGAATGCTAGATTCCCGGGGGGCAAAAAGTGATTGAAGATGGAGGGGGAGAGGGGTAAACCATAAGAGGGTGGGGGGACCCCAAACCGACTCGGATGATTTTTGACCCCGCACAGACCCGGGGGGAAAAGCCATGGGGGGTTGTGGTGCGTGGGACCCCCAAAGGTAGGGCCTGGTTTGGTGTTGGTTTGGGGGGGAGGCCTCAAGGGCCCAGGGGAAGAGAGAGGTGGCAGAAGTAAACACGCTGGTAGCGTGTCAGTGAAAGGTGAAATGGGGAAGCAGGTAAATCACATAAGTAGGTTTCCGGTGTATGACAGTGAATATAATGCATTGTGTGTGAGTGAGAAGTGTCTGTGGGTACAGGGATTTTTAAGGTGTTATGCTATAGACATTGTTTTAGTGCAGGAACATAATTTCAAGCTGAGATGGGAATTGGAGGTGGATGGGTACAGAGTGTTTGTGATGTATTCGGAGCGATTGAAGGGAGGGGTGGGAATCCTGATCCGAGAGACGAGCCCGTTTGTTGTTCGTAGGAGCGAAGGAAGGGGGAGGTCGTGAGCTACGGATAGATGGTGGTGGAGAGGTGAGAGGATGCAGTAGTTTGTGTGTATGTGCCGGTTTAGAATGATGTGAGGTTAAAGAATGAATTTGTGAATGATGTGTTGGTATATTATTTGCGGTCCTTGCCATCAGTTGCAATAGTTGGTGGCGATTGGAACTGTGTGGTACGAGGGGGGCGGGTGTTTTTTGGCAGGTTTAGGGGATCTTTCGCGAGGTGGGTGGATTGGGGGATATAGTTGGTGGTATGGACTGCGAGGTTGAGCACACATTTCATAGAAGGGGTTTTGCTGCGCGGCTAGATAGTTGAATGTGACAAGGGGCGTGAGGTGATAAAGGTGCAGACGGTAAATGTCGTTTATTCAGATCATAGGCAGTTTATGCGAATTTGATTTGGGATGGTTTGCCTAAGAGATATTCGGGGTACTGGACGTTGAATGTACGACTTCTTGGGGAGGGGGTGGAGGGAGGGGATTTGAAAGTTTGTGGGAGGACTTATGGAGTGAGGGTAGGGTGCAGGCGATTTATTGGGGTGGTGGGATGGGGTTGCAAAGAGGAGGATAAGGCAGTATTATGTGCGGAGGGGAAAGAACGAGGCTTGGATAACATATGGGCTTCAACAGTATTTAGAGGGACGATTGCAGGGTTGTTATGAGAAGGGTGCTGTGGTAGGTGTGTATCCCATGGAGGAAATTGAAGCATTAAAGGGACAGATAAGAGACATGCACAATGACAGATTTGATGAGGCGAGGTGCAGGTGGGTTGGAGGAGGCAATATGGGGTGACAGGCCATCGGCCTGTGTGTTAAGGGGCCAGGGGAGGTGCAGGTTGGCAATGGAGATTGATAAGTTGGTAGTACATGAGAACTTAGGTGGGTACAAGAGGGTCCGTGTTGCAAAATACGGAGGGAATGAATGATTTTGTGGATAGGTGGTTTGGAAGATATTTGCTGAGAGTAGGAGTGAACGGTGAGGATTTAGGGAGATTGGGTGTGAATGTACCTTGTATGCTGAGTGGCAGTGATCGAATGGTGTTAGGTGGGATATTGAAGAGGGGGAGGTATAGAGAGCTTTGGAGGATATGGCGAGACGTAAAGCACCAGGTATAGACGGGTTACCCTGTGAATTCTATGTGAGGCACTAGTGTTTTAAAGAATTTTTTAGTGAAACTAAATGAATATGATGAAAAATGAGTGGAGGATGGGTGAGTTGCAGAGTACAGCAGTAGTAGTTTTGATTCCAAAAGGGAAGGCCCTACTACAGTGCAGAACTACAGGGCGTTGTCGTTGCTGTGTGCTGATTATAAAGATATTCGCAAAAATCTTGGGGAATAGGCTGAAGTGTGTAATAGAATGGTTGCGAAAGGTCAATATAGGGCGCCTGGGAGGATGATGTATGAGGGGCATGGAATAATAAAAGATTTTGTGGAAAGTATGGAGGGGGAGAATAAGGGGGGGAGGTGTCTTAGCATTGGATTGGCAGGCAGTGTATGAGTGTGTGGAACGTGAGGCGCTGTGGTATATCTTATGGAGGCAGGGTATTGGGGAAGAGATGGTGCGTTAGGTTGAGACTTTGTATAATAGGGTGGGTGTACGTGTGCAGGTGAATGGGAAACTGGGAGAATGAGTTTCAATGGGTAGGGGCATAAGGCAGGGTTGCCCCCTGTCTCAACTGTTGTTTGCTTGTATGCAGGACCCTTTTTATAGGGCGGTGAGGAGATGTTTTGGGGTGGATCGTGGAGTGGAGAATGGAGGGATGGGAATAATAGTGTATGTGGATGATACAAAGATTCTAGTGAGAAGGGAGGAAAGTTTACATGAGGTGGAGGATGTGATTGGTGGTTTTGAAGGGGTTACGGGTTTAAGAGTGAATGTGGAGAAATCGAAATTATTGGTCTTAAGGAGTTGGGTAGGGAGGGCAAGTTGGGAAAAAGCTGTTCGTTGGTGTGTGGTGGATAGACTAATAAAATAAGATAAGATTTTGTTCGGATTTTTAACCCCGGAGGGTTAGCCACCCAGGATAACCCAAGAAAGTCAGTACGTCATCGAGGACTGTCTAACTTATTTCCATTGGGGTCCTTAATCTTGTCCCCCAGGATGCGACCCACACCAGTCGACAAACATCCAGGTACCTATTTGCTGCTAGGTGAACAGGACAACAGGTGTAAGGAAACTTGTCGAAATGTTTCCACCCGCCGGGAATCGAACCCGGGCCCTCCGTGTGTGAAGCAGGACCTTTAGCCACCAGGCCACCGGTGTATGGGATAGTTTATATGGGGAATGCCGGGGAGGCACAGATGGTTAATTCTGGGCTGGCAGTGGATAGGGTGGTGGGTAGGTTAAATGTCTTACGACCAATGCATTTGACGATACATCAGCGTGAAATAGTGGTAAATGTTTTGCTATGTAGTATGGTTTGGCCTGTGGTAACTGTATATCTGTTGACAGGATTGGACATTACAAGAATGCTAAAGAAGGTTTTTCGTTTTATGTGGGGTTTCGGTTGTGACTGGTTGGGTAGGAGTGTTGTTATGCTACTGGCCGATAAAGGTGGATTGGGTTTAATAGATATAAGATTAAGGGTTAAGTGTATATATTTGAAGAGGGGGTTTCTCGAGTGGAAAGTCGTGTGGGGAAGGGTGTGCAAGCATTATATGAGGAGGCATGAAGGTGGTGGGTAGGATCGGAGATGACAGAGTGTGAGGATGTGCTAAGAGCTTTATTGTATGCTAGGGATCCGTCTAGGATACGGGTGGGTGTTCTGGAGCATGTTGTAGGGGTGAGGGTGATTGCAAAAGCTGAGGGCATATACCCAATGTATGTATGGGGGGACATTTGGGTGAGGTTGAAGTAGGTGCACATCAGACCATGAATGAGGGAGGTAATGTTTCGTTTCCTCCATGGCATACTGCCGTCTGGTGTGGTGCTTAGGGAGCAAGGGTTGATGGTGGAAGACGTGCGTCGGGTGTGTGGGGAGAGGAAGACAGCTTTTCATGTATATTTTTGCAAAAATTTGGAGTGTATAAGGGAGTGGTTGTGTGGGGGTTTGAGGAGGGTGGGGGTGAGGGATCTTGATATTAAGGGCGTTAAGCTTAGATGTGGGAGGTGTGGGAGAGTCTGTGCAGCGTGCATTGGTGTACATAATAGCGGATTTTGTTTTTGTATCATGGGCCATGAGGGGTAATGGGGATTGGGTGGTGCAAAAAGGGGGTCTTGGCGGCGACAATGTATAGAACGCTTAGTCGTAATAGGGGGATATACGGAAGCAGATGGGAAAGGGCTTTTCCTGAAAGGTATCGTAGCATGAATGTCAGAGGTTTGTTGGCGTTGTGA
>NC_069399.1:4212877-4267643 GCF_026875155.1 Cherax quadricarinatus
TGCCAGGGCGGTGACCCTCTCTGCATCCAAGCTGGAAAAACAGCAGGTTAAAACCCATGCTTAAAAAATCACTCTCCATGAAAGTACAATACCTAAAAGATTGGTGATTATTACAACAGTCAACCTAGAGAAGACTGAAAGGACTAAGTTTATTATTCGTCAAAAGTGAAGCTTTCCACCAATAAATACACTACTATACAAGGCAGGAATGTACTTACAGTAGTGCTGGGAGCTGTGAGTCTAGTGATTACTGTTTGGACCAGAGCCCCACACGTCACCCTTCGGGGGGAGGGGGAAGAAAGAGGGGAAGGAGATAGCGGGAGCTTGACTGACCCTACCTTAACAAGCAGCCGACAGTCAAACTATCACTTTCGGGGTGGGGGAAGAAAGGCGGGAATAGTGGGAGCTTGACTTACCCTACCTTAACAAGTAGCCGGCAATGAAACTATTGTTACTATATACTACCTCTCTACTCCTATCTATTGAACTTTTCCCTCACAGTACATACACGTAATTCACTAAAAACCCATCCCACCCTGAAGTCCTGATCATACCGTTTGGTGTTGCCACGGGGGGAGTCCAGTCCTCGTTGCCTTACCCCACTCCCAGTTGCATCAACCTCTGAACTGTAAGACTCCAATAGCTTGCAGGAAAACTGTTATCCCACCTCCTACCATATGAGTTTATTTCTACAAGACGTTCTGTGGATGCCCGCCGCAATCGCCCTGGCCCTAAATGATCCCCCGGGTTTCCCGCATACTCCACGAAATATAGAGGAAATCAGCGACCACGTACATTGTTGCTCTTCGTACATCCCTTGACATTCAGCTAACGTCCAAAGTTAAGGCCCGTAGGGTTGAGACACTTCCCCCACTAATAAAACCGAAAACCATCCCCAACCACGAACGAACTTCTTGCAAGGTATCACAAAAGTAAACCGCATGAAAAGCTTTCTTCCATACCGCAACGTAAGCAATCCCTTACCAACCCCATCCTACTTAAGACCGATTTTGATGCTAAAATACCCCATGACAAATCTGTACACCAATTCACGAACTCTTGGTGCCAGCTTAAGTTCACAAAAACCCTTCCCATATTTCCCCCCAATTGTACAGCGGAAATACAGACAACCCCTGCACAATTTCCTTACAGCAACATGTGCGGATCAATTGCCCCACCCGGATTCGTTCGATTAAACTCTTGCCACCCCACCATTTGCGCATTTCTACCATTCCCGGACCCACCCAGATGCCTCTCTCACCGCCCGCCCTGAGGTACCACTGCTTTACATAGATGGCCTTCGCTCATGGCCCCAAAGCCAGGAGACCTAAACCCCCACGACGAACATGAGTCATGACAACCTCCCGACTTAACCAAGCTCTCCTGAAACCCCCAAAAATAACGTAAGATCCTGCTCTGCAGTTCCTGAATATCCACGTCTCTTAAAGGGAGCACCTCAGCCCCATCTCATACCTTACTATAAACAAGTGCATTAGCCACCACTGCCCTCTGTTGCAATGATACATCCCCAGCTCTAAACCCCCTAAGTAGTCCCAAAGGCTTGTTTACCACCAATTCAGAATTTACCCTTCGTCCCTCCCTGTCATCCGCCACGTACACGATACCACATATTTTAAGTAGCGCCACCACTTACCACCTATTCCTTTCGCCCTTAGAATTACTAAAACAATAACCTCCATGAAACTTGAAAATGAATCATGATATTCTTTTATTTTTTCCTTTTTAATTGAAACCAAAATATGCCAAAAGCCCATAATAATGAACAGGAGACTTTACAGAGCTAGAATGTATGATCATATTCAAATGAAAACCATAAACACCTAAGACCCCAACCAACCCTCTACCTAGCATCTAAACCAATTATAAACCCACAAAAGTAAACCTTTGCCTGTATACAGTGATATTGGTAAAAGGTGCGTAAGTATACATCAACAGACTTTAGACACCATAAGTGATAAAATTACAATGTGATAACCGGGTGACAAAGCAACTTGAATGGCCAATGGTTACAACATAGGACATATATGTCCCCCCACAGCAGTGACCCCTACTACATACACAAAACAAGAAGGTGAGATCCTTCAAAGACCTGACATAACAGGCAATATCCCAAAGGATAACTATGGAACTTGTTACAATCTTAGGAAACCGAAATTTTGTGCTCGTCATCAGAGAGGTGAACAACGAACCTCATGGGGTAGTCGTTGTACAATATGAAAACAAAAGACAAAATTTTCATCACTCGCCAAAAAAGAGTGCTATCAAAATTCCTATAAAAAGCCCAGTATAACGTTGTACTGTTAACGGTGATTTCAGCATGGCATCTGCTTACATATAACAAAACAAATACCCAATGGGAATTCCCGAGAAAGACCCAACAAATACATTTAGTGGCAATTTACAAAGTTACCATCAGCCATACTTGAAACACTTGTATACATTCAGGTTGTTCTATAGGCTTGGTCAGTTCAATAACTTTGAAAAGGATACCATTAACCTGTTGCCACTCACTGGACTAGAGAACCTCTTGCATATGAACAATCATTCGCAAAAGGTTGAAACATATTCTGGAATATTGCATTTTATCTGTGTTATCGAGATGCAGTGACCAATTTAGATTAATCCAAGATCTCAGTTCCACACAACGCCACATTCATACTCAATCAGCGCAAGTAACCAACCATAATACATACACGCAACTCACTAAAACCCGACCCCACCCTGAAGTCCCGAACATACTGTTTGGTTCTACCACTGGGGGAGTCCAGCCCCTCGTTGCCTTACCCCAATCCCAGCTGCAGCAACCTTTGAACTGTAAGACTCCGATAGCTTGCAGGAAAACTGTTATCCCACCTCCTACCATATATGAGTTTATGTCTACAAGACGTTCTGTAGATGCCCGCGGCAATCGCCCTGACCCTAATTGATCTCCCGTTTTCCAGCATGCCACACGAGATATAGAGGAAATCAGCCACCAAGTATATTATTGCTCTTTGTACATCCCTTGACACTCCGCTAACGTCCAGTGTTAAGGCCCGTAGGGTTGAGATACTTCCCCCAGCAAGAAAACCTAAAACCCTCCCCAACCACAAATGAACTTCTTCCAATGTATCACAAAAGTAGACCTCATGAAAAGCTGTTTCTTCCCAACCACAATGTAAGCAATCCGCCTCCCTTACCAAACCCATCCTACTTAAGACCGATTATGATGCTAAAATCCTCATGACAAATCTGTACACCAATTCACGAACCCTAGGTGCTAACTTAACTTTACAAAACCCATCCCATATTTCCCCCCAGTTATACAGCGGTAAAACAGACAACCCCTGTACAATTTCCCTACAGCAAACTATGTGGACCAAGTGCACCACCCGGATCTGTTGCGCGTTCCTCAACTTTAACAACAAACGCAACATGTCCTCACACTCGATTAATCCCCTGCTGCCCCACCATTTGCGCATTACCTGACCCACCCAGATACCCCTCTCACCGCCTTCCCTGAAGAACCGCTGCTTTACATAGATGGCCTTTACCCATGGCCCCAAAGCCAAGAGACCTAAACCCCCATGACAAACATGAGTCATGACAACATCCCGAATTAGCCAAGCTCTCCCGAAACCCCAAAACATAACGTAAGACCCTTCTCTGCAGTTCCTGAATATCCACGTCTCTTAAAGGGTACACCCCAGCCACACCCCTTACCTTACTATAAACACGTGTATTAACCACCGCTGCCCTCTGTTGCAATGATACATCCCCAGCTCTAAGCCCCTGAAGTCGTCCCAAAGCCTTGTTTTCCATCAATTCAGAATTTACCCATCGTCCCTCCCTCTCATCCGCCATGTACACAATACCACATATTTTAAGTTGTGCCACTACTGACCACCTATACCTTTCGCCAAAACTCCCCCACCCAGTGCAAAGAGTCAAAGTCGTTCTCAGAGGAAGAGGACAGAGTCATTACTGGGACTTTATCTGGTGTAAGGAAACATTTTAATTGATTAATGTGGTAAGTTTTAGTTTTTGAGGTCTTATTAATGGGAGCTACCACATAATTTACATCAGATAATTTACTTACAATTTGCATAGGTCCCGTAAATCTAGCTTTCAAGGTGTGGCCAGGTATAGGTTCCTGCACCAACACCTTGTCTCCTGGATGGAAGGAGCGGAATTGTGCATTTCTGTCATTCCTCTGTTTCATCTTAGTTTGAGCTGCCTTTAGGTTAGCCTTGGCTAACTGACGTGCTACCTGCAACCTAGAAGACGGGTTGTAGAGTGTTGAGCTAGCGTCTTCTCCCATCCATCCTTCTTTGAGCACCCGAAGAGGACCTCTTACATTGTGCCCAAAGTTCAGCTCAAACGGACTATACCCGGTAGACTCTTGCATCGTTTCTCGTACTGAGAAGAGCAACAAAGGCAGTGATTCATCAGAGTCTGTAGGAAAATGCATGCAAAAAGTTCTCATCATGGTTTTTAACTTCTGATGGAATCTTTCCAAGGCGCATTGGGACCGAGGATGATAGGCAGTGGATAAGTTGTGGATTATCCCTAACCTAGTTAATGCTTCCCTAAATGCTTTGGCAGTGAAGTTAGTACCTTGATCACTTTGAATAGTTTTAGGAATGCCAAAACAAGAAATAAATCTGGTTAAAGCTTTGAGAATAGCTTTAGTATTAACACTGTGCATGGGAATTGCTTCAGGGTACCTAGTTACTCTATCCATAATGGTAGTGGTGGTAGTGGTAGGTAGTGGACCTACACAATCTCTAATTAAATCTGCAAAAGGTTCTCCATCAGCAGGTATAGGTTGGAGAAGTGCAGGTTTAATGGAATGTCCAGGTTTCCCTACTTGCTGACATTCTCGGCACCACCGGATATGATTATTCACATCCTGCTTTAATTTTGGCCAATAAAATTCTTTTGTGATTCTATATAATGTTTTAGTAATTCCTAAGTGACCTCCTAATGGCGTATTATGAGCGATATTCAATATTTGAGGTCTAAACTTTGTTGGAACTAATAACCTGTCAGACAATTGTCGGCCCTCTAACTCCTTACCAGTCTCAATGCAGATCAAATAGTCGTTTTTAAGTTTATGCTTGACCGGATGATCCAAAGAGGATTTACCTATGGCTGCCTGAAAAGCGAAATTTAAAGAAGGATCCTTATGTTGTTCCTCCCGGAAGGACAGTCCCTCGGGCATGGAAACAGAGATATCTGTCAATCCTGCAACCTAGGAATAGGAAGGCTTGATATGGGTCTGTTCACTTGATCTACGAGGCCCTGGCCAGTTTTCCTCGTAAAACAAAGTGGCTATTCCGAGATCGGAGTCGTCCAAGGATAGGTCAACATTCTCGCCAGACAACCCTTGGGATGTTGCCCGAGTTATGGCCAACACTGGAGAAGAATTAATCATTATGGGGTCAAGACATTCACTAGCAGTGGTAATGCTATTACCCAGTAATAACATGGCATCTTTCATAGGGAATCCCTCGGATACACCCACAGTCAAGTACCCAGTGTAATATTTGCACTGTACATAAATTTTATGCAAAGGGACAGAATATATAGCTCCTCCAAATGCTCCCAGCAAAACAGAGGAATTTAAGGAGGTATTCTTTGAAAGGGGTAATATTCCCTCTCTTATAAGTGAGCAATATGCTCCAGTATCTCTAAAGGTTTTGACTTCAGTTGTTTTGGAGTTTTTCTGAAGGGAAATAAGACTAGGACGGTAATAAGAGTCCATCCCTTTTTCTACTTCTTTCAGGGACATGTTATTAGGGATATTAGAGATTTTCCCAATGGGTTGGGGTTTGTGGGGGCTGTTGGGACTGATGTGACCTACTTGGTTACACAGGTAGCAGACGACAGGTTTGCCCTTAACTCCCTCCTGACGTTGCAACTGGTGTTGCTCTGGCTGGTGTCTCTCTGAATACTGTTATCGAGTTACACCATGTTGAGTAGTTTGTCTCTCACGAGGTGGACAATAAGTTGAGAAACATGGCTCACCAGGTGACTTAGTTGGCTGACGTAGACGTTCTCCCTCCGGCTGGCACTTCATCCTCCAAGGTTGACGATCTCTGCTCATGCCAGGCTGATGAAAAGAGAGATGGGACCTCTCAGACAAGGAGCTGTTAGTTTCAAAGGTATCAGCCAACCTGGCTGCCTCCATGCAGTGGTTAAGTCATGATCCTGCAGAAAGACTCGAACTTCTGGTCCCACAGACTCCAGCAGGTTGTCAACCAGAATAAGCTGCACAAGATCATCGAAGATAGCAACACCACTTGCTTTATACCAGCTGGTAAAAGCTTTGGTTTGCTGGCACACAAAATCAACCAGGGATTGACCAAGCTGTCGTCTGCCTAACTTGAAATTTTTCCTATACTTAGCTGGAATACAAGTAAATGCTCTCAAAACTGTGGTCTTCACTTACCAAACAATGCTGTGTGAACCAACGATGCCCAATGCTGTTCCAGCCACCTCAAGGCTCGAGCCTGATTTTCGAAAGCTTCGAAAAATTGTTTTGGTTCGGCCTCATTAAAGCGGGGAACAAGCTATACTGCTTTCTGTAAACTAAAGTCATTTGCAAGATGCGAAAACTGCCTTCTTTCTTTTTCCCTATCAAACTCTTCCTTGGCAAATGCCCTCTGCTCCCTACTCTGCTCAAGATTGATTTTTGCCAGCTCATGTGCCAACGCCGCTGATTCACCTTGAGACAACCCTGCTGCACAAGACTGACGATTTTGCTCCATTGATGTATCATCTTCCTCCTTCGAGAACATCGGAGTTTTATTCCTGGCCCCTGTAGAGGGAGGAGTCTGATGCACCATCTCCTCTTTCCGAAGTTTGTCAGTGATCAGTGAACGCAGTTGCGCAGCTGTGAGAGTGCGTTCGTAATCAATGCCAATGGAACAGGCAATTTGGCAACAACGCTCTAGGGACAATTTAGGCAGGTTAAATAAGGTATATGTTGACACCAGACGTCTGACTCTTCTAGGTGGCATACCCCAGTGTATAAGTTATTTGCTATACACAGTACGATTGCAGAATACCCCAACGTAACATGTTATTTGCAGAACACGCTTAGTTATGCACAGTACGATTGCAGAATATGCATATGCTTACAAGGTGGATACGCAATAGCAAAGCTGACTGCAAAATCCTCACACCGAACAAGCTAGTAGCGAGCTGTTGAACGATCATACAATAGCAAGGCTGACCATAGCAAAGCAATTGACACGCAAAGTTTGCAAAGCATTGGCAAAGCTAAATGCATTGCCAGACAGCAAGCTACACAATGTTCCCACTTCTAGCTTCACCCTAGGCTCAACCTATCCTCTAAGTCCAGCTCCAGCTCTCGGACAGACTACCGTATTACAACCCAGGAGTCCCAAAGGCCTGTTATCTTGGGTGTAAAGGGAGCAAAATAAACACAGCAGAAAAACTTTTGACATATTATCCTTCACCAATTTAGAATAGAAGTATGTACACTATATACACTATGTACAGCAATAGGTATTAGTGCACTCCACGGTAAGCAAGGCAGAATAGAAGCCACTAGAGAGCAGACCGTGCTTCAACCAGATCTAGAAAAGGAATGACAAGGGCAGACAGGAGAGTGGTACCCACATAACCTCTGCAATTGCCAAAACCATCTTCTCATTGGCTGGAACCTGGGTACTGGTTGAACAATGGGGCCCCATCGCCAACCCTTAGTTCCCTTGTTCGCTGGCTGGGGGAGATAGCCTTTCAACGAGGGTGTGTACATGCGCCGAATAAAGGTTATGTACTCTTTGCATGCCTCACTCATCCTATTTCCCAAGACTTTTGCAAAGATTTTATAGTCCGAACACATAAGAGATATTGCTCTTT
The DNA here is from genome assembly GCF_026875155.1 of Cherax quadricarinatus. Classification (NCBI taxonomy): domain Eukaryota; kingdom Metazoa; phylum Arthropoda; class Malacostraca; order Decapoda; family Parastacidae; genus Cherax; species Cherax quadricarinatus. The sequence goes on from NC_069399.1 coordinate 4,220,771, forward strand.
ATGCACTCAGACCCCTCCCCCCTCCTTTTTTGGGCACAACCACAACTACCCCCATACTCTGTGTCACACCCAACCTCCCCTCCATGAGCATGCAATTCAACACATCAACATTCATCTCTCGACCTCCCTGGAAAGAGGACGCTCGCCTGGTCTGCTACACCTGCCCTCTGGTGGTGACTTTTTGCATCTGGATGACAAGATGGCGGAACGAGGAGGACGGAGAATCAACATAGTATGCATTGAGCTGGTACATGGCATGCTTAGTGGCGCTTCAATGAACACCTTACTACCTGTCATCATCAGGGACGTCTATGGTGTTCCCATTGAGGAAGTATATGGTGTGGCTTTGAACGGGATGTCCAGAGTCTTCGTGAAATTGAATCGTGCCGGTTTCTATGACAGGATCATTGACGAGTATCAAGAGTGGAGGATGACTGTGAACTCGGCGGTGGACGTCGTCTTGAACGACGTATCTAAGTACTATACGTGGGTAATGATGCAAAACGTACCTTTTGAGGCGACTGCGTATGGCATACAAGAGGTGTTCAACAGTTATGGAAAGTTCCATTCTTCTACTATAGGAGTATGGAAGGATGGGCCATATGAGGGGCTACTGGAGGGTTCCTATACCCTCAGAATTACTCTGGCTCGGCCTATACTGTCCTACGTCACGTTGGTGGGTTACAGGATGGAGGTTTTCGTGTACTATGCTGGCCAGAGATGGACCTAACGCTTGTGTAGCTTTTACAATCATATGGCAACAAAATGACCTAGGAGACAGGCCCCCCAGGGAGCCTGGGATGTCAGCTGCGGAGCAGCATCCTTTTGAGTTGATGTCGGAGATGGGAGATGGGGAAGCAAGGACGACTGGCTGTTGGACTGAGGAGGCTGAACGAGAGGAATGGAGGGCTGAGACATGTGTCACACTCCCAGAGGTGTCGTGGGAGTCGACGGGGATGTTGGTGTCTCCAACAAGACAGAACGAAGTGCCTCAGGATGGCTTACTGGAGGTGGTGTTACAAGGTGTTATGGATGGGTCAGGGACCTGTGCCTTAAGAGTTGCTGAGGCCGACGTGATGGAGGAACAACCGCCTGTGGTAAAGACCTCGTGTGGGACTTGATTGGAGCAAGTGGAGGAGGTGGAGGTCCACCTGGAGAATTTGACAGACGTGGACATGTATGTGGGTGGCGGCTCTAGGAAGTGGATGGCTGGCACGGCTGATGTCGACGAGGTTCTCACACCGGGGCAGAAGCCAGGAAATAAAGCTTGGGCAATGGAGGAGGAGCTGTTAGACCGGAAGGAGCCAGTAGAGAAAGAGTTACGCAGTGAACGGGGGAGGGGAGGGGAGGGAGCCCAGGGAAAGTCTGGTGAGGTGTCAGGTCGACGCACTGGTAAAGATGTGGTAGGCAAGCCACAGCGGCATATAGGGAAGCTGCCGTTCCTATAACTTTCAGGTGTGTCACCCTTAATGTGAACAGTCTCAGGTCTGAGATCAAAACTGTGGTTGTTTTTTTTTTTTACATAGATTCAAGGTGGACTTGTATTTCTTGCAGGAACACAATCATAATTTTGGTAGTGAGTTGCAGTTGAATGGGTACATGTTGTACATTAGTTGTGCTTGGCAGTTGAAAGGGGGGGGGTGACGGTAGTGATAAAGGAGACCAGTTCCTTGTGTGTCACGAGTTGGGAGGAGAAGGGCGAGAAGGGTGTGCGGGTGGATGGGGTATGGGGTGATAGAAGGGCATGCTTTATAGGAGTGTATATGCCGATGTCGAGCAATTTGCGAGAGTAGGCGGTTTTTGTGAGTGATGAATTGTTGTATCATTTGAGAGGATTGCCTGCCATCACAATCATAGGTGTGGATTGGAATTGTGTGATACGTGGCCGGGATGTAGAACTGACGGGGGCGGGTTGTGTTTTAAGTGTCCTGAGGGATGTGTTGAGGGACGTGGGAGTCGTAGATGTTGCGGGGGGGGAGATTATATGGTGGAACACATGTTCGTACGTCGGGGGTATGCGGCGAGACTAGACAGAATTTATGTCATGCAGGGGTTGGAGGTGGGGAGGGTGCAGACATCTGATGTAGGTTTCTCGGATCATAGGACAGTGATAGTAGATCTGCCGTGGGAGGGTGCTGTGCGTATTTACCCTGGTTACTGGAAGTTGAACGAGCGGCTGCTTAGGGGGGAGGGTAGAGGTATGGGATTTGAGGAGTGGTGGTTAAGGTTTTGGGATGCAAGGGATTGGGCAATGGAGCTTATAAAGACTGGTGGGAGTTCAGGTTGAAGCCGGGGATTGCAGATTTTTATAGGGTTAAGAGACGTGTGGAGGCGAGATGGCATTATGGATTACAGAATTGTTTGGAGGGACAATTGCAGGATTGTTACAATCAGGGTTGGAGGATGTGTTGTGGGGAGATAAACCATCTGGGTATGTCTTGCATAAGTTTAGGGAATGTAGGAAAGTGACCACGTTATTGCAGTTAGTGGCTAGCTCGGGGGTGGGGGGATACCCAGACGGTGTGGTCCTTTCCTCCACAGACAGTATGAGCACTTATGCAGACGAGTAGTTCAGGGGAAAATGGAGAGGGTGTGTGAGACGAGGCACCTGGCAGGAGCTTTTTAGTAGGGGGGTTCATGATGTTATAGGAGAACAAGACAGGGTGGGGTTTGAGGGTGACATTAGTGAAGCTGAGGTGGCAGATGCGGTCTTTGGCATGAGCGCGGGCAAGATGCCGGGGATTGATGGTCTGCCTATTAATTTTTACAGGGCTTATTGGGGGTGCATAAGGCATTGCTTTGTTGGGGTTTTGAACAGTATGCTGGATAGTGGGAGGATGGGTGAGTCACAATGTACAGGTATAGTAGTATTAGTACCGAAGAAGGAAGGGGCGCAGGCGCTGAGTGCTTTCTGGGCAATTTCCCTGATGTGCGTGGATTATAAGGTGTTTGCAAAGATTCTAGTTAAAGGTTGAAGGGGGTTCTGGGGTCGGTTTTACACAGGGGTCAGTTCGGAATTCCAGGGAGGAGTATGCGGGAAGGCCATGGATGCATCAGGGGTTTCTTAGAGGGTTGTAGAGGGCAGGGGGGGTTCTTGGGTTAGATTGGGAGAATGAGTATGACTGTGTGGACAGAGCATTTATGCATGAGAGCTTGAGTGGTTTGGGCTTTGGTGCCAAGGTGGTAGGGTGGGTGGATTCCTTGTATGCGGGAGCAAAGATGCGGGTGTAGGTGAATGGTAGGTTGGGTTGTAAGATCAGTATGGAGAAGGATTGGCAGCAGGAATGCTCACTTTCCCAACTTTTGTTTGCATGTGTACAGAATACATTTTATGAGCTTGTTGACCGAAAGTTGAGTGGGGAGGGGGTGGAGGGGAATGGGGGGATTGTGGGTTACGTTGATGATACGACGATTTTATTTAGTGGAAAAGAGGTTTTTTCCAGGGTGGGTGGGGTCATCGAGAGGTTTCGGGGCCGTTACAGGGATGTGGGTTAATAAGAGCAAGTCGATGTTGTTTGAGGTGGGCATTTGGGTGAGCAGGAGATTGGGTCTGGGGTTTGAATGGAACGTTGTGGAGAGGATCAAAATTTGCGGGATTTTGTATATGGCAGATATGTAGGAGAGTAGAAAGGCTAATTCGGAAGCAGTTAGGGACAGGGCGGTGGCCAGGCTATGTGTCTTCGGGCCAGGGATGTCACGTTGCACCAAAGGGCAGTGGTAGTGAATTTGCTGGTATACAGTAAGGTTTGGGGGGTGGCAGCAGTATACCCCTTGAGGAACTGTGAAGTAATAGAAATCCAGCAGAGGGCGTTAATGTATCTTTGCAGTTATGAGAGGGCATGGTTGGGATGAGACGTGGTAATGACTGAGGTGAATCAGGGGGGATTGGGTTTGTTGGCATTGGGGCCCAGGGTGAGGGCAATTTATGTTAAGATGCAATACCTCAGAGGGGGGGTCAGGGTCGACGTGTGGGGGAGGTGATGAGGGACGTTCATTGTTGGTGGAGTGGGCAGGACCTGGTAGTGTGTGAGGACATGTTGAGGTATATATTAAGAGTCAGTGATGTATGTCGTCTGCGAATAAGGAGGCTAGTGGGAGTGGAGCATCGTTGGGATAAGTTGCAAGGCGTGGTTGTCTTCCCCACATATGATTGGAAGGTAATATGGGATGAATTTCAAAAGCTATGAATGCCCACCAGGGTGAGAGAAGTGGTGTACAGATTCCTCATGGGAACACTGGCATCAAAAAAGGTGTTGAGGCAAATGGGATACATGAGAGATGTGTCTAGTGCACATTATGGGAATGTGGAAATGGCCTTCCATGCGGTGTATTTTTGTCCTTCTTTGGAAAATGTAAGATTGTGGTTGATGGGTGTTTTTGGGATATTGGGGGGAGGGGGATTCTCTGGGCTTTACTTTTAGAGGTGGGTTACTTTTTTATCGGGGTCTGACGGTGGCACGACTCCTACAGTTGGTGCTGGGGTAGGACGGCAAGGGGTTGGTATCCAGTGGTGAGTGAGGGAGTGCTTGGGGAATGGATGTTGTCGGGTTGTGCAGTGATGGTGGCTACTAGAGTGGTGTGGCGATGTAGGATAACTTTTTATTGGTATATTTCTTGTGTGAGGCTTTTGAATATGCCAGGGATTCCTTGACATCTGTGATGAGAGTTTGCACCATGTTCCAGGATGAGGCCGATACAAGATGTCCTTGAGGCTAGTGTACTAGTGGCTGTGGTGGTGGCTTGTAGTCCTCTATAGTTTGAAGGGGGTTCCAGTTTTCTTCCTGCTTTAGTTGTACCTTGCCTGGTAATTGATACATGTCTTAATGGGCATTTATTCACAGTGTTGGAAGCATGAGGCTTCTAGAGTTTCGTTGCTGTTCACGTTTGGTACAATCACGTATATGATTATAGTGTGGTGTGAAGGCTTACTCAGCTCTGTAATAACTTCAGACAGTATTACCAAAGCTGGCTCCTCCTCAGGAAAATTAATGAATAGAAAACGAAATAATAATTAACAAAGATAAACACTTTACTATTTATTAAAGCAAACATAAAACAATAAAACATGTCAGGTACACCCTATTTGAAAGAAAAATGAAAAATGAAATGAATAAAATAACATTTGAACTCAACGCTAATATATATATTGGGGTGTCTGGTGTTGGTGACACTTCGTGTTGCTGAAATCTTAGCCGTTGCTGATGTGGGGGGGGGGGGTCTCAGGTGTTGGTGACCACCACCGGCTAGTTCTTCACAGAGTATTGCCGTGAGTATTCTATCCCTATGACAGGAAAGCAGGTTCTTTACCGCTGCAATCATGTGGGGTTACGTCCTGCAATTTCATACAGGTGCACAGGTAATTAAATCCAAAATGGGACGTCTCCAGGACGTTAGTCCGTCTCCATCAGTTTTTCTCGTTGATTGACAGGTGACCCTCTCTGTCATCCAAGCTGAAAAGATAGACAGGTTACTCACTGCTTAAGAAATCACTCTCCATGATAAGTACAATACCTAAAAGATGTGGTGATTATTACAACAGTCAACTTAGAGCAAGACTGAAAGGACTAAGTATATTATTTCAACCAATAAATCCACTAGAATACAAGGCAGGCATGTACTTACAGTAGTGCTGGGAGCTGTGAGTCTAGTGATTACTGTTTGGACCAGAGCCCCACACGTCACCTTTCGGGGGGGGGGAAGAAGGAGGCGAAGGGATAGCGGGAGCTAGACTGACCCTACTTTAATGTAGGGTAAGTCAAGCTCCCGCTATTCCCACCTTTTTTCCCCTACCCGAAAGTGATAGTTTGACTGTCGGCTGCTTGTTAACAAGTAGCCAGCAATGAAACTATTGTTACTATATACTCCCTCGCTACACATATCTATTGAACTTTTCCCTCACAGTGGTGGTTTTGGTTTTGGATTTGGGGTGTTGTGTTGAGGCCGATTATTTAGATTCTTGTATGCTCAGGCAAAAGTACCCAGTGTATTGCTCCTGTTGGTGGCTACAGCGTCAGTCCAGCAAGTATGGTTCTGGGTTTAGGCTGTAGTAATATTGCGTTTGTAATTCTAACGTACAATGTTTTGACATGGTGTAATGCTCGTTTGTATGAAGGTCTTGCGGTGTGTGTGTGTGTACTCACCTAGTTGTACTCACCTAGTTGAGGCTGCGGGGGTCGAGTCCGAGCTCCTGGCCCCGCCTCTTCACTGATCGCTACTAGGTCACTCTCCCTGAGCCGTGAGCTTTATCATACCTCTGCTTAAAGCTATGTATGGATCCTGCCTCCATTACATCGCTTCCCAAACTATTCCACTTACTGACTACTCTGTGGCTGAAGAAATACTTCCTAACATCTCTGTGATTCATCTGTGTCTTCAACTTCCAACTGTGTCCCCTTGTTACTGTGTCCAATCTCTGGAACATCCTGTCTTTGTTCACCTTGTCAATTCCTCTCAGTATTTGTATTCGTTATCATGTCCCCCCTATCTCCCTGTCCTCAGTGTTCGTCAGGTTGATTTCTCTTAACCTCTCCTCGTAGGACATACCTCTTAGCTCTGGGACTAGTCTTGTTGCAAACCTTTGCGCGCGTGTGTGTTGTGTGTGGTGTGTGTGTGTGTGTGTGTGTGTGTGTTGTGTGTGCGTGTGGTGTTTGTGGTGTGTGTGTGTGTGTGTGTGTGTGTGTGTGTGTGTGTGTGTGTGTGTATGTGTGTGTAGTGTTCAGATATGGTAATGTGGCTTTCGTACGATAGATGGAGGCTTTCTTTTGTACATGTATTCTGCACAACTGGATGTTCTGCCAAGGTTTCCTCTTAGATGAATTCACAGAGGGGCCAAATGGAGGACACTTTTGTAATAATGTTACGAAACCTTCTTTGTGTTGAACAAGAAGCTGGGATTTTGTTCTTTTACCTCAGACGTCAATATATTGTAATGGTTCTTAATCTACAATAATGTTAATAAGTATTCCATCTGTAGTGTGGGTGAGGCACCTGCGTGTGCTGGGGTCATGTACTCTCAGTATTTATGTTTACTTTGTCAATGTTAGGATGTTCTATGTGATAGGAGACTACAATATATGTTCCCCCAATACGTATTCCTCCTTGACGGGAAGGTTACCATGGAATTAATGTATATATACCTAGGCACCATGGGAATATATTAATTGTTCATACTGTTCATCCTGTGTGTTCGGGAGGAGGAAGGTTCTCCAATTAGTGGGGTGTTCTTGTATCCAGTTGTTGATATAACTTTTGTGTATTGGTTAGGTTAGAAGTATATCAACATTGTCCAGCTATGTTCTCACCCTATTTACTGTACTATATAAGAGTCTTTTAAATAAAATATAAAAAAAAATCAACACCTCAACCAAACAGTGCTTAATACTTCCTCAATGCACCCTATAAAATTCATTCGAAATGCCATCTATACCCAGTGCCTTTCCTTTACTCATTCTTAAAATCGCCTCCTCTACCTCCTCCACTCGAATCTTCCCTTCTAGTACCGGCTGATCCTCGTCCCTTATAACTTTTCTGAAATCCCTCCCCACCAGGCCACCTGCATGAACCCCCCCTATGCTCTGCCGGAGCTTTTCCCCGAACCAAAAATCAGCATAAAATCTCATGCTGCCTATGGTGGGGAGTATCTGACCCAGCAGGTAACCACCCTGTTATTGCTGTTCTTGCTGATGTAGACAGCGTGGGAGCTGAAGAAGGTAGCATAGGTAGCAATGATACGGCCGTGGACTAGTTTGGCTTTAATTGGGTAGGAGTGAGTACACAACGGGCAGTGTGAGGGAGTGACCGCAAGCCAGTCCATGGAGGGGAAGCACTTGTGTCTGTCAAGTCGGTCGGCCTAGGAGTGAGAGCGGCTGGGCTGAGCCTCCCACTGACCTGGGTGAGCCTACAGAGGGCAGCACCTAAATGCCGTGAAATATGAAGAAGTCAGAGCAGACGGCTAAGCTGTGTGTTCTGACAGTACAGGCTGTCTACATTTGCTCGGCCACTCACCTCGCGTCGTCCCGATGCGACAATACTGGTGGGCCCGTAGGTATAAAGGAATTACATACACTAGCTACCCCAGAGAGGGACTGGCTTTCGCTCACTAGTAAATCAAAAATGGACATAAAAATGCAACAGGCAAAAAAAAAACTCTCCCAACCAGGGGAAGAGAAAACTGGTTTGCCCGCGCTGTTTCATCGAGGAGAGAGTCCGGAGACGTCAGCACTGGAACTAAAATCTTCTATATACAGGTTATCCACAGGGCTGAACATCAGTTGACCACTTGTCTACGAACGTTGTTGCACCCTCACATCTGCAAACAATGACTGACAGTAGCATTTCCTAAGGTGTGACATGTGACTCAGAGGGCAGCACTGCCCTGACCGTAATACAGGCTCTTTTTTTTTATATAAAGACACTGGGTGCACATACCTACAATAATACTACATCCATGGAATTTATTACACTCTGGGTACCCTTCTAAAAGTATTTACATAATTAAGTTGTCCACCCTGACTCCATTATCGACTAGCTATACAATGTGTGTGCATTTATACCCATTTCTGCAAGCAAATATTTAGCATAACTAGCGTAGGAGTCGGACAAGTCAGTAGGTACGTCAATGTCACAGAAATGTACTGTTGTCCTGGGTCGCAGGCCATAAGTATGGAGCCTTACTGGGCCGTCTTCCGTACCAGTAGTAGTGGGAGAAAGGATAGACGGGTTGTCCCTAGCATTAGTCTGATTGTGGCGTTGCAACGCACGCGCCTCCAGCTCTACTTCAGCCTGCATATGGTCCACATACTTCATGTGATCAAGGTGGGCTTCCTTGATAGTTCCCGTAGCAATCTCCCTCACCTCGAACTTATTGCCACGGAGCTGTCGTAGGACACGGTAAGGACCCACAAACTTTGGGACAAGTTTGTGCATACCTGGGGTCTTCACTGGGTTGAGCAACATAACTTTGCAACCTGGTTCCACTTTGCTTTCCTTGGCGCGGGCATTGCGCTCAGACGTGAACCTATCAGTAGCTTTCATAAGGTTCTCTCGTACCCGCTGGAAGACAAGCTGCGTTGTCCTCATCTTTACTACACTGGGGTTATCATTATCGTAAGTAGGTCTAGGTGGAGCAAACAGAATTTCATATGGTAAGCGCTTGTCATAGCCATACAAAGCAAAATGAGGTGTCTCACCGATCGAGCTGTTGAGGGAGGAATTTAATGTACACTGAACATCTGGGATAGCCTCATCCCATGTAGTACAACTTGGGTTAACGGTTACTCTGAGCACCTCCAGGACTTTGCGATTTGTACATTCAGCAAGACCATTACTCGCAGGGTGGCGTGGAGCTACTGGCGCTTGATGAATGTTGAATCTGGAGCAAAGATCCTGCATTATGCCATTTATAAACTCAGACCCATTGTCTGACAGAAGGACACGTGGGCAAGTATGACGAAGAACAACATGCTCACGGAAAGCACTAGCGACCGTTTCGGCGTTTTATCAGGAATGGGTACTAATTCACTGTACCGTGTCAAGTTTTTCTACCATTACAAGCAGGTGCTTATTTCCCTTCTCCGAGGTCGAGAAGTTCGTCAACAGGTCGACAGAAGTTCTCTCCCCGGCTCCCTTTTTAATGGGATACTTTTGAATGGGGTTAGGACCTGTAATGGTACCCTTGTGCTGTAGGCAAACAACACACTGGTGTACATGCTTGGCAATGTCCGCTGCCATCTTAGGCCAGAAATATTTATTTCGTGCCTGTTTGATACTGAGGTCCTTCCCGGGGTGCGCTACACCTGGACATTGTGGATCAACCTAAAGTAGCTGGTATCATGGACTCTGGTTATCACCAGTTGGTATATGGTTCTGCCGGGGTCCACCAGCTGTGCAACACGGCACAGTACTCCTTGGTTGACCACCAAATCCTTCAGTGGGAACGGGAGAAATTGACCTGTAAGTCAACGTCCTCCTTGGTCAGGAAACGAAGGACTGGAGACCACACAGGGTCCTGTCGTTGGGCTCTCTCGAGATCCTCAACAGAGAACGAATTGCCGACACTCACGAATGCTATATGCCTCGACAGGGCATCAGCTACAACATTTTGCTTACCTGGGACATAGCAAATTTCAGGGTTGTAGTCATTGAACATGAGCGACCACCGAGCATGCTTTCCCGAGAGGTTCTTATTCGCAAAAAGGGCCAATAAGGGTAAATGATCTGTGTAAATCTTGATAGGATAATGATAGATGATATCCCGAAAATGACTCAGGGCCCATACAATGGCTAAAGCTTCTAGCTGTCACTGAATAATTGAGTTCCGCTTTAGTAAGGACACGGCTAGCATAGGCAATAGGCTGTTGCTTACCATTAGATTCCTGTGACAAGACTGCACCGATGCCAACTTTGCTGGCAAGCCAGTCCGTGGAGGGGGAGCACTTGTGTCTGTCAAGTCGGTCGGCCTAGGAGTGAGAGTGGCTGGGCTGAGCCTCCCACTGACCTGGGTGAGCCTACAGAGGGCAGCACCTAAATGCCGCGAAATATGAACTAGTCAGAGCAGACGGCTAGGCTGTGTGTTCTGACAGTACAGGCTGTCTACAACCCAAACACATGCATACTTCCAATTGTTGCCTGTTGTCTAACCTTAAATTTTCGCAAAACATAACCCAAAGGTTTGTCTGCCCATAGCACCTCTTCCATACCCGCCCTGACTCTAACCTCATTGAAATGCTCATTGTGAATTTCGGCAAGTCGACTATGGAGATGTTCAAATTCGTCATACCTACTACTCCCGCCACCCACATACTAATCATTCAGCTGCCCCTCTTGATAATTTTGCAGTCCATACCTCCACCTCACCTCCTCCCTTCCTCGACGCCTATAGTATCTCACTATCCCGGGCTTGGCACTCATTTCCCACAATTCTAACACACATTCACCTGCCCTCCGAGCTTCCCAGAGATTTGTCTACCAATCCTGAAAAGCGGACCCCTCCCCCTCTAAAAGCTGCATGTTCAGTTTCCAATAACCTGGATAAAGCCGGATCATCCTATCCCAGTCCAAGTCCGCTAGCACTGCACGATGGTCTGAAAACCCCACATCAAAGGTTTGAACATGCCCTACCCAAATTCTTAGCATTACATGCAGTCTATCCAGACGAGCCGCATAGCCTCATCATACGTTCCACCCCCCCCACCCTCCCTGCCCTACCTCGTCATTGACCTGTACACAAATAACCCGCACATAAAAGAGAGAAGCTTACGACGGCGTTTCGGTCCGAATTGAACCATTGACAAAGTCACAGTGTGGCTTTGTCAATGGTCCAAGTCGGACCGAAACGTCGTCGTAAGCTTCTCTCTTTCATGTGCGGGTTATTTGTGTATCGTTCCAGTCACGGTATTGTGCCTTTTTTGTTATTTATTGACCTGTACATCCCCCAGTAGATTCCATAAGACAGGCAAAACACACCCAGACCCCCTCGGTTCAACGTTGCCATGTTGTATAATGCAATTCCAATCCCCACCCATGACCCTTATTAAAGGCAAGCCCCCGAGTGTGGTACATTAAGTCATTCCTCACGAAATCCACTTTAACTTTTGTGTTGCTTTCCACGGGCATATAAACTCCAATAAAACAAACTCTAACCCCACCCCAATACCCATGCACCCTTCCCACCCTCCCACCTCCCCCCTCCTCCCATGCCAAGACAGGCCAAGGCCTGGACTCCTTCACCACTATAGCCACCCGACCCTTAAATTTTAAAGAATTACTTAACTCTCCACCAAACCATATCTCTCTACCAAACCTGTAATTGTGTTCTTGTATAAAATGTGCATCCACAGCATAATGTCGCAAAAACCACTCCATCCATACACAATTAACCTCCGCCCGCAGGCCATTGGCATTGATGGTTATGCATTTGAATTTACAAAAATGGTGGTTTTCCTCTATGTTTGTAGGTCTTTCCCATTCCCACTCATGCATTACACTGACCATCTTTGGCATTCGACTTCTCAAGACCCCCCACCACCCCGTGCCCTACCCGTATGCTGGGTGCATGCAACTACCCCCTCAATGAGAGGTGCCTCAGCCACTTTTGTCCATGATTTCTTCCCCAGACGCTGTCCTGGTGTCAAGATCTCGTCCATATCCGACGCTCGCACCGATCGTTTGCAGGAGCCACCATCCACATGCATCTCCTCGCCAGACGAAGCCTCCTGGTGGACCTCCACCACCACCCCATACGTCCGTTCTATCGTGGTTTCGCCCTGTTCCCTCGCTGGATGCGAGGGAACAGGACTCCAAAGCTTGGTACCTTGCCCAGCGGAGGGACTACACTCAGGCTCGAAGGCCTGAGCTTTTAGGCACACAGGTGAAGGGCCCCAGGGGCAGACAACTAGGCGTTGGGAGCAATGAGCAGCCATATGATCATACGAGTTGCATAACCTGCATGTCTTCCGTTGGCCTGCTATGCAGCCTGCGGCCCATGCAGCTATGCGGCCCATCTGGATAGACTTTATGTAACACAAGGAATTCGAGTTGGGCGCACACAGACCTTTGACGTGGGGTTTTCAGACCACCATGTAGTACTAGTGGACTTGGACTGGGATGAAATGATCTGGGTTTATCCAGGTTATTGGAAACTGAACGTGCGGCTATTGGAGGGGGAAAGAGATAGGTCCACTTTTCAGAATTGGTGGAAGACTCTCTGGGAAGCGTGATGGGCAGGTGAATGTTTGTCGGAATGGTGGAAAACTCATGCCAAACCAGGAATAGCGAGTTATTATAGGAAGCGGGGGAAGGAGGAGGCGAGGTGGAGGTATGGGCTACAAAACTATCTGGAGGGGCAGCTAAATGATTACTATGGGGGGGGGAGTAGTAGGTATGACGACATTGAACATCTCCATAGTTTACTTGCAGAAATTCACAATGAACGTTTCAATGAAGTTAGAGTTAGAGCAGGTATGGAAGAGGTGCTATGGGATGACAAACCTTTGGGTTGTGTCTTGCACAAATTTAGGGCCAGACAAAAGGCAACGTCCCTCTTGCAATTGGAAGTATGCACGGGTTTGGGTGGTTACCTACCAGGTCAGGCACTCTTTGGTTTGGGGAAAAGCTACGGCAGGGAGTAGTGGGGGTTCATGTGGGTGGCCTGGTGGGGAGGGATATCAGAAAAGTTATAAGTGACAGGGATTGGACGGTACTAGAAGGTATAATTCGAGTGGAGGAGGTAGAGGAGGCGATTTTTAGTGTGAGTAAAGGAAAGTCACAAGTATAGATGGCATTTCGAATGATTTTTATAGGGGGCATTGGGGAAGTATTAAGCATTGTTTGATTGATGTACGAATTGCATGATCACGGAGGGGAGGTTAGGTATGTCACAAAGTACGGGGGTAGTTGTGTTGGTGCCCAAAAAGGGGGGGGGGGAAGGCGTCTGTGTGCATATAGAGCAATTTCTCTTATGTGTTCGGACTACAAAATCTTTGGAAAAGTTTTAGGAAACAGGATGAGGAAGGTCATGGGGTCGGTTATTCACAAGGGACAGCTAGGCATACCAGGTAGGAGCATGAGGGAAGGACATGTATGTATTAGAGAGTTTTTGTGGGAATGTCAAGGAGGGGTGTCCTCGGGCTTGACTGGCAAAATGCTTATGACTGTGTTGACAGAGGTTTATTGAGGCTTATTTTCTTGAAGCAGGGTTTTGGAGAGGGGATTGTTAGATGGGTTTATGCTTTGCATGCCTCTGCAATGGTACGAGTACAGGTAAACAGTAAATTGGGGCAGCTGGTCCGTATGGAAAAGGGTGTGATGCAAGGGTGCCCCCTCTCCCAGCTGGTTTTTGCTTGTATGCAAAATCTCTTTTAAGAACTGGTGGATGGTGGTTTGGGGTGTGGAGCGCTGAGCAGTGACCATGCAGCGCGTGTGGTTTAGTACATAGATGATACCACGATTTTGTTAAAACGGGAGGAGGACTTGCAGACCGTGGGATTGATTGTTGAGTTTTTTGGGGCAGAGACTGGCATGTGCGTCAATAGGGCAAAATCGAAATTACTGGAGGTGGGTACGTGGGTGGGGAGGGGGTTTTGGCGGAAGGTATGGGTGGTCAGTCGTGGTGCAACTTAAAATATGTGGTATCGTGTACATGGCAGATAAGAGGGAGGGCCGAAGGGTAAATTCTGAATTGGTGGTTAACAAGGCTTTAGATCGAATTCGGGGGTTAAGAGCTGGAGATGTCTCATTGCAACAGAAAGCAGTAGTGGCTAATACACTTGTTTATATTAAGGTATAGGGTGTGGCTGGGGTGTACCCTTTAAGAGACGTGGATATTCAGGAACTGCAGAGAAGGGACTCACTTTATGTTTGGCGTTTCGGGAGAGCTTGGTTAATCGGGACGTTGTCATGACTCATGTTCGTTGTGGGGATTAATAGAGTGTGAGGACATGTTGCGTTTGTTGTTAAAGTTGAGAAATGTGCAATGGATCCGGGTGGGGCAAATGGTCAGCATATGTTGTCATAGGGAAATTGTGCATGGGTTGTCTGTTTTTCCACTGTATAATTGGGGGGAAATATGCGACGGGTTTTGTAAACTGAAGTTGGCACGGAGGGTTCGTGAATTGGTGTACAGATTTGTCATGGAGATTTTAGCATCAAAATCGGTCTTAAGTAGGATGGGTTTGGTAAGGGAGGTGGATTGCTTGTGTTGCAGTCTAGAAGAAACAACTTTTCATGTGGTTTACTTTTGTGATACCTTGGACAAAGTTTGTTCGTGGTTGGGGCGGGTTTTCGATTTTCTTAATGGGGGAACTATCACAACCTTACGTGCCTTAACATCGGATGCTAGTAGAGTGTCAAGTGAGGTACAAAGAGCAATAATGTACGTGGTGGCTGCTTTCTTCTATATCTCGTGGGGTATGCGGGAAACTGGGGATCAGTAAGATCAGGGCAATTGAGGCAGACATGAGAAGTTTATACAAAGTAGAAGTGATGCAAGGAGGGAAGAGTATATGGAGAAAAAGAGAGAGGTTAAGAGAGTAGTGCAGCAATGTAAAAAGAGAGCAAATAAGAGAGTGGGTGAGATGTTATCAACAAATTTTGTTGAAAATAAGAAAAAGTTTTGGAGTGAGATTAACAAGTTAAGGAAGTCTAGAGAACAAATGGATTTGTCAGTTAAAAATAGGAGAGGAGAGTTATTAAATGGAGAGTTAGAGGTATCGGGAAGATGGAGGGAATATTTTGAGGAATTACTAAATGTTGATGAAGATAGGGAAGCTGTAATTTCGTGAATAGGGCAAGGAGGAATAACATCTTGTAGGAGTGAGGAATAGCCAATTATGAGTGTGGGGGAAGTTCGTGAGGCAGTAGGTAAAATGAAAGGGGGTAAGGCAGCTGGGATTGATGGAATAAAGATAGAAATGTTAAAAGCAGGTGGGGATATAGTTTTGGAGTTGTTGGTGCTATTATTTAATAAATGTATGGAAGAGGGTAAGGTACCTAGGGATTGGCAGAAAGCATGCATAGTTCCCTTGTATAAAGGCAAAGGGGACAAAAGAGAGTGAAAAAATTATAGGGGGATAAGCTGTTGAGTATACCTGGTAAAGGGAATGGTTGAGTTATTATTGAAATAATTAAGAGTAAGACGGAGAATAGGAGAGCAGATGAACATGGAGCTTTTAGGAAAGGTAGGGGGTGTGTGGACCAGGTGTTTACAGTGAGGCATATAAATGAACAGTATTTAGACACGGCTAAAGAGGTTTTTGTGGCATTTATGGACAGGGTGGATAAGGGGGCAATGTGGCAGACGTTGCAGGTGTATGGTGTAAGAGGTAGGTTACTGAAAGCAGTGAAGAGGTTTTACGAGGATAGTGAGACTCAAGTTAGAGTATGTAGGAAAGAGGGAGATTATTTCCCAGTAAAAGTAGGCCTTAGACAAGGATGTGTGATGTCACCATGGTTGTTCAATATATTTATAAATAGGGTTGTAAGAGAAGTAAATGCGAGGGTCTTGGCAAGAGGAGTGGAGTTAAAAGATAAAGAATCACACATAAAGTGGGAGTTGTCACAGTTACTTTTTGCTGATGACACTGTGCTCTTGGGAGATTCTGAAGAGAAGTTGCAGAGGTTGGTGGATGAATTTGGTAGGGTATGTAAAAGAAGAAAATTGACAGTGAATACAGGAAAGAGTAAGGTTATGAGGATAACAAATAGATTAGGTGATGAAAGATTGGATATCAGATTGGAGGGAGAGAGTATGGAGGAGGTGAATGTATTCAGATATTTAGGAGTGGACGTGTCAGCGGATGGGTCTATGAAAGATGAGGTGAATCATAGAATTGATGAGGGGAAAAGGGTGAGTGGTGCACCTAGAAGTCTGTGGAGACAAAGAACTTTGTCCTTGGAGGCAAAGAGGGGAATGTATGAGAGTATAGCTTTACCAACGCTCTTATATGGGTGTGAAACATGGGTGATGAATGTTGCAACGAGGAGGAGGCTGGAGGCAGTGGAGATGTCATGTCTGAGGGCGATGTGTGGTGTGAATGTAATGCAGAGAATTCGTAGTTTGGAAGTTAGGAGGAAGTGCGGGATTGCCAAAACTGTTGTCCAGAGGGCTGAGGAAGAGTTGTTGAGGTGGTTCGGACATTTATAGAGAATGGAACGAAACAGAATGACTTCAAGAGTGTATCAATCTTGAGTGGAATGAAGGCAGGGTAGGGGTCGGCCTAGGAAAGGTTGTAGGGAGAAGGTAAAGGTGGTTTTGTGTGCGAGGGGCTAGGATTTCCAGCAGGCATGCCTGAGCGTGTTTGATATGAGTGAATGGAGACAAATGGTTTTTAATACTTGACTTACTGTTGGAGTGTGAGCAAAGTAACATTTATGAAGGGATTCAGGGAAACTGGCAGGCCGGACTTGAGTCCTGGAGATGAGAAGTACAGTGCCTGCACTCTGAAGGAGGGGTGTTAATGTTGCAGTTTAAAAACTGTAGTGTAAAGCACCCTTCTGGCAAGACAGTGTTTGGAGTGAATGTTTGGTGAAAGTTTTTTCTTTTTCGGGCCACCCTACCTTGGTGGGAATCGGACAGTGTTTTTAATAAAATAATAAAAATATCAAACAGAACTCTTGTAGAAATTAAACTCAAATATGGAAAGAATTTGGGATAATAGTTTTCCTGCAAACTTTCGGAGTCTTACTGTTCAAAGGTTGCTGCAACTGGGGGTTGGGTAAGGCAACGAATGGCTGGACTTCCCCCGTAGTAGCACCTAACGGTATGTTCGGGACTTCCCAGGTAGAGGGCGGGATTTAATGAGTGGCGTGTATGTATTATGGATGGTTCTGTGCTTCAGTGTGGATGGATGTGGCGTTGTGTGGAACTGAGATTTTGGATTAATTCTAAAATGGTCATGCACCTCGATAATACAGATAAAATGCAATATTTCGGAATATGTTCCAGCCTCTTGCAAGACTGAACCGGTTCCCGACTACGGCTGGGGTTTGGTGAATATGTTGGGTCTTTCCTGGGATTCCGGTTGGGTATTTGTTTAGTCATATTGTAAGTGGATGTCATGTTGTTATCACCGCTAAAAATACAACGTTATACTGGCCTTTTAGGGGAATGTTCATAAGCAAACCTGTTGGTGATGTTTGAAAACTTTTGATGAATGGCAAAAAGTTTCATTTTTTTTTGTATATGTAGTAGCGTTCACTGCTGTGGGGGGGGGTTTGGGGGGTTGGGGGGTTGGGGGGGTTGGGGGGATTATAATGTCCTATATTGTAATCTTTGGACATTCAAGTTCCATTGGCAGCAGCTTTTGCGGGGTAATATGTTGCTCTGTCACCCGGTGATATCACATGAATTTTTATCACTTATGGTGCACATAGTCAGTTGATGTTCAATTAAGCACCTTTACTAATATTACTGTATACAAGCAAGGTATATTTTTGTGGGTTTATAATTATTATTATTATTATTATTATTATTATTATTATTAAAGATTCGCCGGTATTCTCCCGGCCCGGGCCTTGTCCAAGTGGTGGCCCGGCCTTGGCTCCTTGTCTAGGGAGTGTCTGAGACCTAAGTCTCCCATGGGAGGAGGCACAAGTACCTCCTCATCTTAGGGACCAACTGTCCCCAGGCCTAGCTTCTCGTAGGGAGAAGCTAGGCCTCTCTGGTCTGCCATCCCCGCCCCAAAGGGGCTAATGGGAATGACAGTCTTGTGAGCTGAAAGCTCGGGCTCAGGCACCTACCCTACCCTAGAAGGGCTGGGCATGGTGTCGATGGCTTATAATTAGTTTAAGAAACTAGGTAAGGGGTTGGTTGGGGTATTAGGTGTTTTAGTGTTTCTTTGTATGTGATCAATACATGTTAGATCGGGTAAAAGTCTTATGTTAATTACAAAGGGGCTTTTTGCATATTTTGATTCCATTTTAAATATATACAGAAAAAAAAAACACCATGATTCAATTTCAAGAGTTATGTAGGTTTTAGTTAGCAATTTTATATAACCATTGTACCATTAAGTGGCAATGCATTAGTTTATATGGCATTGTTTTTTTGCATATAAAGTTTCATACACGATATGAATATGAGTGACAGGTTTTGGATTATATTGCTATTTTGTGTTTAAGGTATGTTCAGGTTGTCCTCTGTTTAGTTATATATGTATGTTGTTGTCTTATATAATGCTTCACGTTTCTTGTTTTAAGTCAATTATGTATACCATACATGTATACTGTGTTTTTTAAATAAAATACAAAAAAAAAAAAAAAATCTTGCGTATTGTAGTACACGGGCCGCCACCAGGTGTATGCAGGAGCAGGCTCAGAAAGCGTCCTACCAGCCTGCATAAGTAACAATGATAGGTGACAGTCAGCTTAACCACTACTTGTTGTTGTAGCTTGTTATAACAAATGGTAGTCAGCTTAAACATAACTTGTGTTTAACTACCTTAACAATGACAGGCGGTAGTCAGCTTAACCTTGGTATGTTTAGCAAGCTTGACAATTAGAAATTTCAGTCAGCTTGATCATGAAAGGCTCTATCATTTTTCACCATGGCAAGTGATAGCCAGCTTGACTATAACAGATGATAGTCAGCATAACCATTGTATGTTGTACCTTGATCATTGCAGGTGGTAGTCAGCTTGGCCAGGACAGGTAGTAACCAGGTTAACCAGGAAAGGTGGTTGCCTGCATGATCATGACAGGTGGCCCCCAGCCTGACCGTGACAGTTAGTAGCTTGTATAACTACACCAGGTGGATCAACTTAACCATGAAAGGTGGTAGCCAGCTTGACCAATGACAAGTAGTTTTTTATATTTTATTTAAAAAACACAATACACATTATACATGTATGCTATACATAGGTTACATAAACAAAGAAACGTGAACCATTAAATAATAAAAACAAACAACTCCACATTCCTTATCCCAGCACTAAACTTATACATAAGAAACACACGTTCAACTGTAAATGTTTAATACCCCCCAGAATGCCCACCCCGCTCACACAACATACATGCAACTAAACTAAAGACCGCCCACACCTGAACATACAGCTGGGTTTATTATATCCATAAAATACAGCCAGTATTTTATAACACAAAAGGCAATATAATCCAAAGAATGTCACAGGGATATCTTGCTACTCCTACTTACACTTTGGTCACACTTCATAGACACGCACATGCATATATATATATATACATACATCTAGGTTTTTCTCCTTTTTCTAAATAGCTCTTGTTCTTTTTATTTCTTCTATTGTCCATGGGGAAGTGGAAAAGAATCTTTCCTCCGTAAGCCATGCGTGTCGTATGAGGCGACTAAAATGCCGGGAGCAATGGGCTAGTAACCCCTTCTCCTGTATACAATTACTAAAAAAGAGAAGAAGAAAAACTTTATAAAACTGGGTTGCTTAAATGTGCGTGGATGTAGTGCGGATGACAAGAAACAGATGATTGCTGATGTTATGAATGAAAAGAAGTTGGATGTCCTGGCCCTAAGCGAAACAAAGCTGAAGGGGGTTTGGAGGGGTTTCAGTGGGGGGAAATAAATGGGATTAAATCGAGTATCTGAGAGAGTTAGAGCAAAGGAAGGGGTAGCAGTAATGTTTTAAAAGATCAGTTATGGAAGGAGAAAAGAGAATATGAATGTGTAAATTCAAGAATTATGTGGATTAAAGTAAAGGTTGGATGCGAGAAAAATGGGTCATAATAAGCGTGTATGCACCTGGAGAAGAGAGGAATGCAGAGGAGAGAAGAGAGATTTTGGGAGATGTTAAGTGAATGTATAGGAGCCTTTGAACCAAGTTAGAGAGTAATTGTGGTAGGGGACTGAATGCTAAAGTAGGAGAAACTTTTAGAGAGGGTGTGGTAGGTAAGTTTGGGGTTTCCAGGTGTAAATGAATAATGGGGAGCCCTTTGATTGAACTTTGTATAGAAAGGGGTTTTAGTTATAGGTAATACATATTTTAAGAAAAAGAGGATAAATAAGTATACACGATTTTGATGTAGGGCGAAATGACAGTAGTTTGTTGATTATGTATTGGTAGATAAAAGACTGTTGAGTAGACTTCAGGATGTACATGTTTATAGAGGGGCCAAAAGATATATCAGATCACTTTCTAGTTGTAGCTACACTGAGAGTAAAAGGTAGATGGGATACAAGGAGAATAGAAGCATCAGGGAAGAGAGAGGTAAAGGTTTATAAACTAAAAGAGGAGGCAGTTTAGGGTAAGATTATAAACGCTATTGGAGGATAGATGGGCTAATGAGAGCATAGGCAAGGGGGTCGAAGGGTAATGGGGTAGGTTTTAAAAATGTAGTGTTAGAGTGTTCAGCAGAAGTTTGTGGTTACAGGAAAGTGGGTGCAGGAGGGAAGAGGAGCGATTGGTGGAATGATGATGTAAAGAGAGTAGTAAGGGAGAAAAAGTTAGCATATGAGAATTTTTTACAAAGTAGAAGTGATGCAAGGAGGGAAAGAGTATATGGAGAAAAAGAGAGAAGTTAAGAGAGTGGTGAAGCAATGAAAAAAAGAGAGCAAATGAGAAAAGGTGGGTGAGATGTTTCAACAAATTTTGTTGAAAAATAAGAAAAGTTTTGGAGTGAGATTAACAAGTTAAGAAAGCCTAGAGAACAAATGGATTTTTTCAGTTAAAAATAGGAGAGGAGAGTTATTAAATGGAGAGTTAGAGGTATTGGGAAGAGGAAGGGAAAATATTTTGAGGAATTGTTAAATGTTGATGAAGATAGGGAAGCTGTGATTTCGTGTATGGGCAAGGAGGAATAACATCTTGTAGGAGTGAGGAAGAGTCAGTTGTGAGTGGGGGGAAGTTCGTGAGGCAGTAGGTAAAATGAAAGGGGGGTAAGGCAGCCGGGATTGATGGGATAAGATAGAAATGTTAAAAGCAGGTGGGGATATAGTTTTGGAGTGGTTGGTGCATTATTTAATAAATGTATGGAAGAGGGTAAGGTACCTAGGGATTGGCAGAGAGCATGCATATTCCCTTTTTATAAAGGCAAAGGGGATAAAAGAGAGTGCAAAAATTATAGGGGGATAAGTCTGTTGAGTGTACCTGGTAAAGTGTATGGTAGAGTTATAATTGAAAGAATTAAGAGTAAGACGGAGAATAGGATAGCAGATGAACAAGGAGGCTTTAGGAAAGGTAGGGGGTTGTGGACCAGGTGTTTTCAGTGAAACATATAAGTGAACAGTATTTAGATAAGGCTAAAGAGGTCTTTGTGGCATTTATGGATTTGGAAAAGGCGTATGACAGGGTGGATAGGGGGGGCAATGTGGCAGATGTTGCAAGTGTATGGGTTTTAGGAGGTAGGTTACTGAAAGAGGGGAAGAGTTTTTACGAGGATAGTGAGGCTCAAGTTAGAGTATGTAGGAAAGAGGGGAATTTTTTCCCAGTAAAAAGTAGGCCTTAGACAAGGATGTGTGATGTCACCGTGGTTGTTTAATATATTTATAGATGGGGTTGTAAGAGGGAAATAAATGCGAGGGTCTTGGCAAGAGGCGTGGAGTTAAAAGATAAAGAATCCACACACAAAGTGGGGGTTGTCACAGCTGCTCTTTGCTGATGACACTGTGCTCTTGGGGGATTCTGAAGAGAAGTTGCCGAGATGGTGGATGAATTTGGTTTGGGTGTGCAAAAGAAGAAAATTAAAGGTGAATACAGGAAAGAGTAAGGTTATGAGGATAACAAAAAGATTAGGTGATGAAAGATTGAATATCAGATTGGAGGGAGAGAGTATGGAGGAGGTGTAACGTATTCAGTTTTTTGGGGGTGGACGTGTCAGCGGATGGGTCTATGAAAGATGAGGTGAATCATGAATTGATGAGGGAAAAAGAGTGAGTGGGGCACTTAGGAGTCTTTTGGAGGGCAAAGAAACTTTGTCCTTGGAGGGAAAAAAGGGGAATGTATGAGAGTATAAATTTTACCAACGTCTTATATGGGTGTGAAGCGTGGGTGATGAATGTTGCAGCGAGGAGAAAGGCTGGAGGCGTGGAGATGTCTGTCGAGGGCAATGTGTGGTGTGAATATAATGCAGAGAATTCGTTAGTTATTGGAAGTTAGGAGGAGTGTTGCGGGATTACCCAAAACTGTGTCCAGAGGACTCTGAGGGAAGGGTTGTTGGAGGTGGTCTCGCGACATGTAGAGAGAATGGAGCGAAACAGAATGACTTCAAGAGTTGTATCAGTCTGTAGTGGAGGATAGGAAGCGGGGTAAGGGAGTAGGCCTAGGAAAAGGTAGGAGGGAGGGGGTATAAGGAGGTTTTTGTGTGCGAGGGGGCTTGGACTTCCAGCAGGCTTGCGTGAGCGTGTTGATTTGGATTTCGTGAGTTGAATGGAGACAAATGGTTATTTAATATTGACGTGCTGTTGGAGTGTGAGCCAATGTTAACATTTATGAAGGGTTTCAGGGGAAATCCGGCAGGCCGGACTTGAGTCTGGAGATGGGAAGTTCTGTGCCTGCACTCTGTTGGAGCGGGTTGTTATTGTTTGAATTTATAAAAACTGTAAGTGGTTATAGATACCCTTCTGGCTTGAACCTAGGTTCTGGGTTGGTGCGGTTGGTTGGGGTACTGTTCTTGGATGGGGCGGGATTACCAGAGAACGGGGGCGGTTGCAGGCAGGGCGGGTGTTGTTGTTTTTTTTGTTGGTTTTTTGTTTAGGGGTGTGATGTATTTGTATGGAGATGTGTTGAAGGGATGGGATATGATGGGTTGCTGGGGTGTGGTTTAGGGTGTGTATTGTGTATGTTGTAGGCTTCTAAGATTTTTGGTAAATTGGTTGTTTGGGGTATTTTTTGTTAGTGAGAATAATAAAGTAATATGTGTTTTCAGTTTATAATGGTGTTTGTTATTTTTGTGGATAGAAATAAGATGAAATGTATAGTATGATGCAATTAAGATAGAACTGTATAGTATGATGAAATAAGATAGAAATTATAGATGATGAAATAAATAGAATGAATATATGATGAAATAAGATAGAAAAAATGTATAGTATGATGAAATAAGATAGAAATGTATAGTATGATGAAATAAGATAGAATGTATAGTATGATGAAATAAGATAGAAATGTATAGTATGATGAAATAAGATAGAAATGTATAGTATGATGAATAAGATAGAAATGTATAGTATGATGAAATAAGATAGAAATTATGTATGATGAAATAAGATAGAAATGTATAGTATGATGAAATAAGATAGAAATGTATAGTATGATGAAATAAGATAGAAATGTATAGTATGATGAAATAAGATAGAAGTATAGTATGTGAAATAAGATAGAAATGTATAGTATGATGAAATAAGATAGAAATGTATAGTATGATGAAATAAGATAGAAATGTATAGTATGATGAAATAAGATAGAAATGTATATGTAATGATAGAAAGTATAGATAAAATAGATAATTATAGTATGATGAAATAAGATAGAAATGTATATGTAATGATGAAATTAAGATGAAATGTATTAGTAGTGAAATAGATGAAATGTAAGTATGATGAAATAAGATAGAAATGTATAGTATGTAAATAAAATAAAGTATAGTATGATGAAATAAGATAGAAATGTATAGTGATGAAAGAAATAAAGATAGATATGTAATAGTAGAAAGTATATATGGAAAAGATAGAAATGTATAGTATGATGAAATAAGATAGAAATGTATAGTATGATGAATAAGATAGAAATGTATAGTATGATGAAATAAGATAGAAATGTATGTATGATAATAAGATAGAAATGTATAGTATGATGAAATAAGATAGAATGTATAGTATGATGATAAATAAGATGAAATAATAGAATGATAAGAAATAAGATAGAAATGTATAGTTATGAAATAGATAGAAATGTATAGTATGATGAAATAAGATAGAAATGTATAGTATGATGAAAGAAGATAGAAATGTAATAGTATGATGAAATAAGATAGAAATGTATAGTTATGATGGAAATAAGAATAGAAATGTAATAGTATGATGAAATAAGATAGAATGTATTATGTATGATGAAATAGATAGAAATGTATAGTATATGAAATAAGATAGAAATGTATAGTATGATGAAATAAGATAGAAATTGCTATTAGTATGATGAAATAAGATAGAAATGTATAGTATGATGAAATAAGAGAGAAAATGTATAGTATGATGAAATACGATATAAATTTATAGTTGATGAAATAAGATAGCCATGTATAGTTTGATGAAATAAGATAGAAATGGTATAGTATGATGAAAATAAGAATAGAATGTATAGTATGATGAAATAAGATAAGAAAGTATGGTATGATGAAAATAAGATAGAAATGTATAGTATTGATGAAATAAGATAGAACTGTATAGTAATGATGAAAAATAATCTAGAAATGTACTAGTAGGGATGAAATAAGCTCAGAAATGTCTCGTATGATGACTCCTAAGATAGAACATGTATAGTATGATGCACTAACGATAGAAATCGTATAGTTGATGGAAATAAGATAGCACAGTCTACGGTATGCTGAAATAAGATCGAAATGTCTCGTATGTAATCCCACCTCACTCCATACATTCATCATCCACATAACTCCCATACACTACATCATCCCACCTCACTCCCATACACTACATCATCCACCTCATCCCATACCACCTCATCATCCCAACTCACTCCCATACACTACATCATACCACCTACTCCCATTCACTACATCATCCCACCTCACCTTCCCATACACTACATCATTCCCACCTCTCTCCCATACATACATCATCCCATCCATCACTCCTACACTACATCATCCCACCTCACCTCCATACATACATCATCCCACCTTCACTCTCCATAGCATACATCAACCCACCCTCACTCCCATACATACATCATCCCACCTCAATCCCTACACTAAATCATCCCACCTCCACTCCCATACCACTACAACATCCCACCTCATCATACACTACATCATCCCACCTCAACTCCATTCATAACATA
Source organism: Cherax quadricarinatus (assembly GCF_026875155.1). NCBI lineage: Eukaryota > Metazoa > Arthropoda > Malacostraca > Decapoda > Parastacidae > Cherax > Cherax quadricarinatus. Next base: position 4,246,261 of record NC_069399.1, read on the forward strand.
TCCCACCTCACGCCCTCACTACATATCCCACCTCCACTCCCATACACTACATCATCCCACCTCACTCCCATACTTACATCATCCCACCCTCACTCCCATACACTACATCATCCACCTCACTCCCTAATTACATAATTCCACCTCACTCCCATACACTACATCATTCCCACTCACTCCCATACACTACATCATGCCACCTCACTCCCATACAATACATCATCCCAACCTCACTCCCATACACTACATCATCCCACCTCCACTCCCATACATTTACAAACCATTCCACCTCACTCCCATACAATACATCATCCACCCATCTCCATACCACTACATCATCCCCCCTCACTCCCACTACACTACATCATCCCACCTCACTCCCCATACACTACATCATCCACAAACAAACATTACACAAGCACTTATATTTATTATGTCTTCAAATATAAATTCTATTTTAAAATAACAAATCTTCCATACCGTAAAAATAAAAATAAAAATAGTCATTACTATGAAACAATATAAAGAAAACAATTTTACTATACTCTCCTGCTACAGTCCTCAGTATTTCTTGCAACACTCACCTTAACTCTACCTAACATAATATACGTTAACACATATCCCTTATATGACTATCTCTCTCGATTACTATGCATTTAACTTCACTGATAATTGCCAAGAATATAAACCCATTCTGGGTACATGACGAAAACTCTTTCTTACCTACTGCTAGATACACTTTATTTATGGTAAAAATCCCACGCTCACGTTACATAGCACATATCATCAGTACATTGGTACACGGAACCGTAGTGATCGCGCCCGCTTGTCTTGCATTGAAGAACACACCAGGCTAATAATACATTAGCACATATCCAAATTTACATTAATCCATTACAAACAAACAAGTAAACCAGTTCAATAGTGCCTGTCGTTATGGGACGTAACCTTTTCTTTTACAAACCAGTATGTCTTGCTCAAAATGAATGCCATCCTTCCACTCCCAACCAAACTGGCCAACTCACACCCTAACACATGCACGAATTAAAATCTCGTGCCATGACCATACAAAATAGGAACAACTTTTTTTTCATACAAACCACCACAAACTTACTTAACACACCCACCACAACTACACTGCACATTCCAACCACATCAAAGAACACCTCGTACCTTCCAAGTCTGAGACGAGCCCGTTGCAACCCCTGAATTCAATTGCACACCCCGTTCCGTTTTTCACAAACGCCAACAATCCTCTGACTTTATGCTACCGTACCTTCAGGAAAAGCCCTTTCCCATCTGCTTCCGTATATCACCCTATTACGACTAAGCGTTCTATAACATTGTCGCCGCCAAGACCCCTTTTTGCACCACCAATCTTAATCAAGTCTTATAATACCCCTCATGGCCATGACTAACAAAACAAAAACCGACTATTATGTACAACCAATGACGTGCACAGACTCTTCCACACCTCCCACATCTTAGCTTTACGCCCTTAATATCAAGATCCTCCACCCCACCCTCTCAAACCCCCAACAACCACTTCCTTTATACACTCCAAATTTTGCAAAAATATACTTGAAAAGCTGTCTTCCTCTCCCACACACCCGACGCACGTCTTCCACCATCAACCCTTGCTCCCTAAGCCACACACCAGACGGCAGTTGCCATGGAGGAAACGAAAACCATACCTCCCCTCACTTCATGGTCTGATGCGCACCTACTGCAACCTCACCCAAAATGTCCCCGCATACATACAGTGGGTATATGCCCTCAGCTTTTGCAATCACCTCAACCCATTACAAACATGCTCCAGAACACCCAACCAGTATCTAGACGGATCCTAGCATACAATAAAGCTCTTAGCACATCCTCACACTCTCTCATCTCTGATCCTACCCACCACCTTCATGCCCTCCTCATATAATGCTTGGCACACCCTTCCCCACACGACTTTCCAACTCAAGAAAACCCCCCTCTTCAAATATTATACACTTAACCCTTAATCTTATATATATTAAAAACCCAATCCACCTTTATCGGCCAGTAGCATAACAACACTCCAACCCAACCAGTCACAACCGAAAAACCCCACATTTAAAACGTAAAACCTTACTTTAGCATTCTTGTTAATGTCCAATTCCTGTCAACAGATACGGTTACACATGCCAAACCATACTACATAGCAAAACATTTACCACTATTTTTCAACGTGATGTATCGTCAAATGCTTTGGTCGTAAGACATTTAACCTACCCACCACCTATCACTGCCGCCCAGAAATTAACCATTCTGTGCCTCCCGGGCTTCCCCATATAAAACCCTATATGTCCCATACACCGGTTGGCCTAGGTGGCCTAAGGTCCTGCTTCACACACGGAGGGGCCCTGGTTCGATTCCCGGCGGTGTGGAAACATTTCGTCAAGTTTCCTTACACCTGTTGGTTCCTGTTCACCTAGCAGCAAAATAGGTACCTGGGTGTTAGTCGACTGGTGTGGGTCGCATCATGGGGGACAAAGATTAAGGACCCCAATGGAAATAAAGTTAGACAGTCCTCGATGACGCACTGACTTTCTTGGTTATCCTTTTGGGGTGGCTAACCCTCCGGGCAGTTAAAATTCCGAACGGAACTTATCTTATTTATATTAGTCTATCCACCACACACAAACGATCAGCTATTTTCCCAACTTGCCACACCTACCCAACTCCTTAAGACTCAATAATTCGACTTCTCCACATCCTCTTAAAACCCATAACCCCTCTCAAAACCACCAATCACATCCTCCACTTAAAAAAACTTTCCTCCCTTTCACTAGAATCGTTGTATCATCCACATACCTATTAATTCCCATCCCTCATTCTCCACTCCACGATCCCACCCATAAACTCTCCTTCACCGCCCTCATAAAAAAGGGTCCTGCATACAAGCAAACAACATGTTGAGGACATGGGGGCAACCCTGCCTTATGCCCTACCCATTGACTCACATTCTCCCAGTTACCCATTCACCTGCACACGTACACCCACCCTATTATACAAAGTCTCAACCTAACGCACCATCTCTTCCCCAATACCCTGCCTCCATAAGATATACCACAGCGCCTCACGTTCCACACAATCATACACTGCCTGCCAATCCAATGCTAAGACACCTCCCCCCCTTATTCTCCCCCTCCATACTTTCCACAAAATCTTTTATTATTCCATGCCCCTCATACATCATCCTCCCAGGCGCCCCATATTGACCTTTCGCAACCATTCTATTACACACTTCAGCCTATTCCCCAAGATTTTTGCGAATATCTTTATAATCAGCACACAACAACGACAACGCCCTGTAGTTCTGCATTGTAGTAGGGCCTTCTCTTTTGGAATCAAAACTACTACTGCTGTACTCTGCAACTCACCCATCCTCCACTCATTTTTCATCATATTCATCAGTTTCACTAAAAAATTCTTTAAAACACTCTAGTGCCTCACATAGAATTCACAGGGTAACCCGTCTATACCTTCCGCTTTACGTCTCGCCATATCCTCCAAAGCTCTCTATACCTCCCCCTCTTCAATATCCCACCCAACACCATTCGATCACTGCCACTCAGCATACAAGGCACATTCACACCCAATCTCCCTAAATCCTCACCGTTCACTCCTACTCTCAGCAAATATCTTTCAAACCACCTATCCACAAAATCATTCATTCCCTCCGTATTTTGCAACACGGACCCTCTTGTACCCACCTAAGTTCTCATGTACTACCAACTTATCAATCTCCATTGCCAACCTGCACCTCCGCTGGCCCCTTAACACACAGGCCGATGGCCTGTCACCCCATATTGCCTCCTCCAACCCACCCTGCACCCTCGCCTCATCAAATCTGTCATTGTGCATGTCTCTTATCTGCCCCTTTAATGCTTCAATTTCCTCCATGGGATACACACCTACCACAGCACCCTTCTCATAACAACCCTGCAATCGTCCCTCTAAATACTGTTGAAGCCCATATGTTATCCAAGCCTCGTTCTTTCCCCTCCGCACATAATACTGCCTTATCCTCCTCTTTGCAACCCCATCCCACCACCCCAATAAATCGCCTGCACCCCTACCCTCACTCCATAAGTCCTCCCACAAACTTTCAAAATCCCCTCCCTCCACCCCCTCCCCAAGAAGTCGTACATTCAACGTCCAGTACCCCGAATATCTCTTAGGCAAACCATCCCAAATCAAATCCGCATAAACTGCCCTATGATCTGAATAAACGACATTTACCGTCTGCACCTTTATCACCCTCACGCCCCTTGTCACATTCAACCTATCTAGCCGTGCAGCAAAACCCCTTCTATGAAATGTGTGCTCAACCTCGCAGTCCATACCACCAACTATATCCCCCAATCCCCCACCTCGCGAAAGATCCCCTAAACCTGCCAAAAAACACCCCGCCCCCCTCGCACCACACAGTTCCAATCGCCACCAACTATTGCACCTGATTGCAAGGACCGCAAATAATATACCAACACATCATTCACAAATTCATTCTTTAACCTCACATCATTCTAAGCCGGCACATACACACAAACTACTGCCATCCTCTCACCTCTCCACCACCCATCTATCCGTAGCTCACGACTCTCCCCCCTCCTTCGCTCCTATGAACAACAAACGGGCTCGTCTCTCGGATCAGGATTCCCACCCCTCCCTTCAATCGCTCCGAATACATCACAAACACTCTGTACCCATCCACCTCCAATTCCCATCTCAGCTTGAAATTATGTTCCTGCACTAAAACAATGTCTATAGCATAACACCTTAAAAATCCCTGTACCCACAGACACTTCTCACTCACACACAATGCATTAATATTCACTGTCATACACGGAAACCTACTTATGTGATTTCACCTGCTTCCCCATTTCACCTTTCACTGACACGCTACCAGCGTGTTTACTTCTGCCACCTCTCTCTTCACTGACCACTTGAGGCCTCCCCCAATCCAACACCAGACCAGGCGTACCTTTGGGGCTCCCACGCACCACATCTACCCATGGCTTTTTCCCCGGCCTCTGTGCCGGGGTCAAAACATCATCCGAGTCGGATTGTGTCACCACCCTCTTATGGTTGACACTCTCCGCATCCATCTTCAACTCACTTGATGCCTCCCGGTGAATCTCAGCATTCACCTCAATCACTTTCACCACTCCTGGCGAATCATCTTCCATATTCGCCCATCTTTCAAGTTGCTCATCCTCACTCTGCACAGGGCTCCTCACCAACCACACGTCGTCTGCAGAACCCTTCTTCTCAAAGGACTTTTCCTTCACTTTCACCAGAAAGTCTGCCTCCACCCGCACTTCGCCACTCTGCCCCAGTCTCCCCGGTCTCCAAGGCAGAGAACTCAGATCCCACTAACTGTGGCAGAGACAGGCTGGTACCCACCAGTGGCAGCTCACGCTCCACTTCCTCACTCCAGGAAGTGCCACTTCCACGTACAGTTGACTCATCAGCATGACCCACCGCTGTTTCTCTATCTCCGACTCACTACCTGGTTCCTGCCTCCGCTGCCATCTCCCACAATGGACCGCCACATGGTCGTATGCAATGCACACATAACCTACAAGTCTTCCGCTGCCCAGCGTAGTACACCATTACCTGCGTCCTAAATGCGTCCAATATGACGTAAGACGGGATGGAATGCATCAACGTCATCTTGAGTGTGAGCGTACCTTCCGGCAAGCCGGGGTGATCCCCATCCGCCCATTTACCAGCCATCGCCAGGTGTACAGTTCCATACTGTTCAAATACGTTCCTCAGGTCAGTCTCCTCCGCCTGAAATGGCACATTTCAGACTTTCACCCAGGTATAATGCCTAGACACATCGATGAGGCGAACACGTATCGCCGAGCTAACATCCACACTCCCGTCCTGGTACTTCTCGACCAGCCGTTCATACACTCAAGCTGATCTCAACTTGACGAAAATACGATAGGCCCCGCAGAGGGCAGGAGTCACACGTCTGAACTCTGCTCAGGCCAAGCGGTGAATGTGTTGACAGGTAGCAGTCCACATACCCCAAACAGGTGGTAGCCAGCATGACTGTGACTGATGGTACCTAGCATGACCAATACCAGGGGAGGGGTAATCAACTTGACCATGTCAGGAGATTGCCAGTATGACCATGGCAGGTGAACCAACTTGACCTTGACAGGTGGCAGCATGTATGATCATGACTAATGGTAATCAGCTTGACAATAACAGGAGGCTGCCAGCATTACCATGACAGGTGGATCAAGTTGACCATGACAGTTGGACCATCTTGACCATGACAGTCGGTTGCCAGCATCACGATGACAGGTGGTAACCTGCTTAACCATGCCAGGAGGTAGCCAGCACGACCATGACAGATGGATCAACTTGACCATGAGAGGTGGATCAACTTGACCGTGAGAGGTGGATCAAATTGATCATGGCAGGTGGTTCAAAGTGACTATGAATGATGGTGGTCAACTTGGCCACGGCAGGAGGTTGCCAGCTTTACTGTGACAAGGGGTTACCTGCTTGATAATGACAGGTGGTAGCCAGTTTAATCATGACAGGTAGTAGCTAGCTTGACCATGACAGGCGGCAGCCAGCTTGATCATGACAGGTGGTAGCCAGCTTGGCCATGGCAAGTTGTAGCCTCCTGGACCATGATAGGTCTTAATTAGTTTAACCGAAACGTGTTGTAGCCAGACTGACCTTGACAGGTGATAGCGTAACCATGACATCTTGTAGCCAGCTTTATAACAGGCGGGAGTCAGCTTAACCATAACATCTTGTAGCCAGCTTGATAACAGGTGGGAGTCAGCTTAACCATCACATCTTGTAGCCAGCTTGATAACAGGTGGGAGTCAGTTTAACCATGACATCTTGTAGCCAGCTTGATAACAGGCGGGAATCTGCTTAACCTTGACATCTTGTAGCCAGCTTGATAACAGGTGGGAGTCAGCTTAACCATGACATCTTGTAGCCAAATTGATAACAGGTGGGAGTCAGTTTAACCATGGCATCTTGTAGCCAGCTTGATAACAGGTGGGAGTCAGCTTAACCATGACATCTTGTAGCCAGCTTGATAACAGGTGGAAGTCAGTTTGACGATGACATCTTGTAGCCAGCTTGATAACAGGTGGAAGTCAGTTTGACGATGACATCTTGTAGCCAGCTTGACAACAGGTGGGAGTCAGTTTAACCATGATATCTTGTAGCCAGCTTGATAAAAGGTGGAAGTCAGTTTGACGATGACATCTTGTAGCCAGCTTGATAACAGGTGGGAGTCAGCTTAACCATGACATCTTGTAGCCAGCTTGATAACAGGTGGGAGTCAGTTTAGCCACGATATCTTGTAGCCAGCTTTATAACAGGTGGAAGTCAGTTTGACGATGACATCTTGTAGCCAGCTTGATAACAGGTGGGAGTCAACTTAACCATGACATATTGGAGCCAGCTTGATAACAGGCGGGAGTCAGCTTGACAGTGACATTTTGTAGCCAGCTTGATAACAGGTGGGAGTCAGCTTGACCATGACATCTAGTAGCAGCTTGATAACAGGTGGGAGTCAGTTTAACCACGATATCTTGTAGCTAGCTTGATAGCAGGTGGAAGTCAGCTTGACGATGACATCTTTTAGTCAGCTTGATAACAGGTGGGAGTCAGCTTAACCATGACATCTTGTAGCCAGCTTGATAACAGGTGGGAGTCAGCTTGACAGTGACATCTTATAGCCAGCTTGATAACAGGTGGGAGTCAGCTTGACCATGACATCTTGTAGCAGCTTGATAACAGGTAGGAGTCAGCTTAACCATGACATCTTGTAGCCAGCTTGATAACAGGTGGAAGTCCGCTCGACTGTGACATCTTGTAGCCAGCTTGATAACAGGTGGGAGTCCGCTTGACCATGACATCTTGTAGCCAGCTTGATAACAGGTGGGAGTCAGCTTAACCATGACATCTTGTAGCCAGCTTGATAACAGGTGGGAGTCAGCTTAACCACGACATCTTTTGTAGACAGCATGTACTGTCTGCACAGACAGCCTTGCTGTCTGCCAGCTTAGTTCATATTTTGCACCACTCAGGTGCTGCCCTCTGGGCCTGTCCAAGTCTGTGGGAAGCTGGTCCCACACACTCTCTCACTCACTCAGCGACCAGGCCAGGTACGCTCACACTCAAGATGACGTTGAGGCATTCCATCCCGTCTTACGTCATATTGGACGCATTTAGGACGCAGGTAATGGTGTACTACGCTGGGCAGCGGAAGACTTGTAGGTTATGTGTGCATTGCATACGACCATGTGGCGGTCCATTGTGGGAGATGGCAGCGGAGGCAGGAACCAGGTAGTGAGTCGGAGATAGAGAAACAGCGGTGGGTCATGCTGATGAGTCAACTGTACGTGGAAGTGGCACTTCCTGGAGTGAGGAAGTGGAGTGTGAGCTGCCACTGGTGGGTACCAGCCTGTCTCTGCCACAGTTAGTGGGATCTGAGTTCTCTGCCTTGGAGACCGGGGAGACTGTGAAGAGTGGCGAAGTGCGGGTGGAGGCAGACTTTCTGGTGAAAGTGAAGGAAAAGTCCTTTGAGAAGAAGGGTTCTGCAGACGACGTGTGGTTGGTGAGGAGCCCTGTGCAGAGTGAGGATGAGCAACTTGAAAGATGGGCGAATATGGAAGATGATTCGCCAGGAGTGGTGAAAGTGATTGAGGTGAATGCTGAGATTCACCGGGAGGCATCAAGTGAGTTGAAGATGGATGCGGAGAGTGTCAACCATAAGAGGGTGGTGACACAATCCGACTCGGATGATGTTTTGACCCCGGCACAGAGGCCGGGGAAAAAGCCATGGGTAGATGTGGTGCGTGGGAGCCCCAAAGGTACGCCTGGTCTGGTGTTGGATTGGGGGAGGCCTCAAGTGGTCAGTGAAGAGAGAGGTGGCAGAAGTAAACACGCTGGTAGCGTGTCAGTGAAAGGTGAAATGGGGAAGCAGGTGAAATCACATAAGTAGGTTTCCGGTGTATGACAGTGAATATTAATGCATTGTGTGTGAGTGAGAAGTGTCTGTGGGTACAGGGATTTTTAAGGTGTTATGCTATAGACATTGTTTTAGTGCAGGAACATAATTTCAAGTTGAGATGGGAATTGGAGGTGGATGGGTACAGAGTGTTTGTGATGTATTCGGAGCGATTGAAGGGAGGGGTGGGAATCCTGATCCGAGAGACGAGCCCGTTTGTTGTTCGTAGGAGCGAAGGAGGGGGGAGAGTCGTGAGCTACGGATAGATGGGTGGTGGAGAGGTGAGAGGATGGCAGTAGTTTGTGTGTATGTGCCGGCTTAGAATGATGTGAGGTTAAAGAATGAATTTGTGAATGATGTGTTGGTATATTATTTGCGGTCCTTGCCATCAGTTGCAATAGTTGGTGGCGATTGGAACTGTGTGGTGCGAGGGGAGCGGGGTGTTTTTTGGCAGGTTTAGGGGATCTTTCGCGAGGTGGGGGATTGGGGGATATAGTTGGTGGTATGGACTGCGAGGTTGAGCACACATTTCATAGAAGGGGTTTTGCTGCACGGCTAGATAGGTTGAATGTGACAAGGGGCGTGAGGGTGATAAAGGTGCAGACGGTAAATGTCGTTTATTCAGATCATAGGGCAGTTTATGCGGATTTGATTTGGAATGGATTGCCTAAGAGATATTCGGGGTACTGGACGTTGAATGTACGACTTCTTGGGGAGGGGGTGGAGGGAGGGGATTTTGAAAGTTTGTGGGAGGACTTATGGAGTGAGGGTAGGGGTGCAGGCGATTTATTGGGGTGGTGGGATGGGGTTGCAAAGAGGAGGATAAGGCAGTATTATGTGCGGAGGGGAAAGAACGAGGCTTGGATAACATATGGGCTTCAACAGTATTTAGAGGGACGATTGCAGGGTTGTTATGAGAAGGGTGCTGTGGTAGGTGTGTATCCCATGGAGGAAATTGAAGCATTAAGGGGCCAGCGGAGGTGCAGGTTGGCAATGGAGATTGATAAGTTGGTAGTACATGAGAACTTAGGTGGGTACAAGAGGGTCCGTGTTGCATAATACGGAAGGAATGAATGATTTTCTGGATAGGTGGTTTGGAAGATATTTGCTGAGAGTAGGAGTGAACGGTGAGGATTTAGGGAGACTGGGTGTGAATGTACCTTGTATGCTGAGTGGCAGTGATCGAATGGTGTTGGGTGGGATATTGAAGAGGGTGTGGAGAAATTTTCTCCAGGAGGGGGGTATCAGCCCCCTTCAGCCCCCTTCAGCCCCCTTCAGCCCCTTTCAGCCCTGAGTGGCCAGCCACTAGAAGGGGCGAGCATCTTGTTTACTGCTAGAGTGAGTAATTGATCACAGATGCCGTATGCGTGGTCAAATGACCTCTGCTCCTTGCAGTCCGGTGTTGCAACGTGTATTTTTATAAGAGACAGTACATCTCTTACTTAGCAGGACAATTAAGGAAAATCCTACTCCCACTTTATTACCAAAGTAAAGATAGGTACATTGTTGTTTATGATTAAAGCAGCAAGAAACAAACATTCTGCTTTGTCTCATCGAGGTGACAAGGATGCAAGGTACTAGTCAGAGAGTTTTTTGTTTTGTGCTAGGCATGACGGCACGGTTGGTGTACTGACGCCAGACTACTCTTGACCTACTACGAGACACCTGACGCAGGATAACCAGCAAAGGACACTGATCTGTGCGTTATGTGAATAAAGTGTCTCACACTAACACAAGAAACAACTTAGAGAATGTGATAGCTTCTCTTTGTGATCATTGTGGAACAATAAAACAATCTTGTTAACATAGTGTACCAGTGTGCGTTTCCTATACATTGTAAGAACTGGACATCCAAGGAGCACTTCATCTTCTATCAAGTCACCCGATATCTGTCGAAGGTGTTTGAGAACACCATACCTCACTTTACAAAGAGCAAGGTATGTTACAAATAACTTTCTTGTAGATCGGGGGATGCGCAATTCGTTGAGTCACAGGGTGTGTTGTAACACCCTATAATCGCAGTAAAGGTGGACTTTACGAGTCCAAACAAGTAAGTATTATGTCACCATCATCGAATGAAATAATGCGGACATAACACCGCCCTTGGGTTAATTTATAATTTACAAATTGGTATCTCTTGACGCCAACTGTTTGGAGGGTTTCGACAGCAACTAGACCTCTCATGCAGGGACGGCTGTGTAAACATTTGCTGCCTTTTAATCAGCTAATGGTTCATTATATAATTATATCTTAGCTGGTAACCAAAGTCCACAATAGAGCCTTTGGTCTGTGCTCGAAACCGATAAAGACCACACTGTGGTCCAAATAAGTAGCACTACTGTGTACTATAACCTGTAGCCAAGGTCCCTTCGAAAAAAGCTGTAAAACTAGCGTTTTACAATAAAATCATAATAAATGAGTCCTCCAGACTCAATCACAGAGAATGGACAGCCAAAGAAAACGGGCGCTCACACCGCGTTCACCCAAAGAAATCGGGCGCATCACCCATCCAGCAGGACACCAAAGAAAACAGGACTCGTGACTCACCCACACCCGCCATCAACGGCTCAACTATCCCCCCCCCCCCCCCCGGGAGAAATTGCTGACTTAAGACAACACGCCAAGATGTGTCGGAGTGGTATAGTATATACACATGTTTTATAAGTTTATAGACAGAAATTAAGAACAAGATTGTGTTAAAGTTGTTTCTTATAGTTCATACCTGTTATTTTAAAAGGAACTTATATATAAAAGTTAAAGCTTTCAAATATATATTAAGCATGAAATTTATATATGTGTAAGTATCTTCACGTTATTACAGTTATACAGTGACATTTATAGTGTATAATGAATGAAGTGTATAACATCGTATTTACGATTATATCATCTTTGGGCAGGCTGACACAGCAAACCTAAGCCGAAAAACATCAGCCACCTGTATCCTGTACCCTCATGGTCATTAACCCTAGGTTAAGCTAGTGGGTCATAGTGTCGGACTCAGTAATGCTGACTTAAGCATAACAAAAACTCACGGTCTATTACAGAACAGTGTTGTTTAAACACTCTAAAGTGTGGTGCTAGAATTTTCCGTATACCATTAAAATGGCTTGTTTGAAAACTCATTTCAGTCGTTACACAGACTAAGATTTCACCAATTAAATATCCTATTTCAGTCTGTCTAGGATTAACTCACTATACCAACATAGATTTTGATGATCTTAGGTCAAGTTGAATTATTTACACAACGTATGAAAATAATTAATTTCAGACTATACACATTATGAAAATAAATTTCTTAACAATCCATCTGATATGAACTTAAAATTGTTTGGATACTTTAGTGGATCCAACAATTAAGTGGACAGGAGTACAGCTATCTGCCGTAACTCTGTCCATCAGAGACCTACTATGGTCAAACACCTGTACATTACAACCTGTAACAAACAACAGTGTCCCCATTACCTCAAAGCTTACCTACATTGTCATACCTATTTTCCAAGGTCATAATTATAAGAATTCATTATGGTTTTTTCAATCCATATAAATTCACGAACTGACTAGATGAGATTGCCAAGTTTCAATTAACCTTAAATGTCTTGTGGAAGGAGAAACCCTATGAACTGATGAAGGCATTTTTTCCGTGGTTCAAGGTAATTATCAAATAGCCTTACGTGTCTTAGCAGAACAACACTTTGATGATGCAAGGCTACAGTTTAAGACATTCAGTCGATTAATACTCAACTTGAAGGCCACCCAAACATTGGTTTTTCAGACTTACAGGCATTAGATCACATAGACATTATCTCAGATCGCTAGATGCACATATGACCTAAAGACAATGTGATTGGTTTATCATGGGTATTGTACAGGATAATTTGTCACCACAAACTATTGAACGAATAAATATTATGTTTTCAATAACGCGATTTCACTTGTAAGAAAGTAGAGCGCAATGGGTTTTACAAAACAATAGTTTCATGCATGCAAGCAACGAGACTAGATGAAAAATCCACACCTCCCGTGGAAAAGAAACCGCAACTCATATAAAAAGAGTATACCTACTCCCTCTAAACACATAATGGGAAATCCCCATAAGGCATTTATCAAGCTGTGAATACATCAGACCAGTAACCAGACTGTCATACATAACGTACTCCAAAATGTGTACTTTGTGATGGAAACACATTGGGCACAAGAATTGAATTCAAATACACATCAATGGAGGCACGTAACAGACGTGTTCATATCAGCTGAAAAGGTGGCATCAAGTGTTTAAGTGGAAAACAAGGAGGAAAATCTACACTGAAGAAGTGTTTTAAAATGCAAGGGTATGCATCATACAGCATTATGCCAATACTTTGCTGAACAGCAGCAGTCTTCCACAGAATCAGGAAGTCAACAAGCGAACCGCATTAAATGTGAGAGATAAGTTTTAAGAGCAACTGCTCTCCCTCCCGATTACTCATTGATTTTAGAATAAATTACACAGAAAACCAATGTGCATAACACTATTTAACAAGGCTCACAAAGGTCCATTCATAAAGATCAGTGTTGCAGAAACTGAATAAACAACCTATGCCAATATAACAGTTAGATATAGCTGGTTTTTTTCATAATTCTGGTAAACAGACATATGAACCTAGCCAAATCACTGGTTAGGTCTAGACACAAGGAAAAAGACATAGAAGCTGTGTAGTAGATGATTGCCTAAGTCTGTGCAATCCAGGGATTTAAAAAGAAACAGTTGCAGCACTGAAAGCACTAAGGTGCAAGTTAGCCTGTCCTGACCTACAGACGGACACAATTAGTCCCAATTGATTTAATCATGAAGTGAATTATCACTGTTTTTGTGCAAAATATAGTAAGTAAACTGGATGTCACTTGCGGAAAACAGCAGGAGGGCCCCATGATATTTGGTCCCATTCCCTCTCAAAGTGGGAAAGAAGCTGATATTGATTCATGGAAAATGTACTAGTTTACAGAAGAACTCGCTGATCATGTACCACAAACCGACAGAAAAATTATCAGTACTGGAAGAAAATGAATGAACCAGTTGATAATTTTGTGGGATTTAGATGCGATAGGTATTGAATGTAAATAAACAAGCCCACAAGAGTCCTCAGACTTATAACCAATATTTGGACCTGTCAAATATAAAGATGGACGGTTATTGGTTAGGTTACCATGGAAATTAAATCCACCACATCTACCTAGCAATATCGCATGGCTTTCGACAGAATGAATGCCACAATACATGAGCTCTGTAAGAATCCAGAGTTTCTGACTGTCTATGAAAATATCATACAAACAGTTGAGCAATACATTCATCTGAGAAAAGTCGAAGATAAGTAGAAAGACAAACGCCTCATTATCTCCCGCACTATGGAGTCAGAAAAATCTGAACACTCCCACTACGTGTTGATATATAATTGCAAGCGCACGTGCAAATAAAGATGTAGGCAAGTCTTAATGACTGTCTATGACCGGACACCCTGCACTAACTGAGAACTTGGAGACGTGCTTATGAAATGACGCACTAACCCATTATGCCTACATACACGGCTGAATATTTTTCCCAAAGCTTTCTTAAGAGAGACGACAAGAAATAGATAGAGATTAGTCTCGATACTGTGCCTGAAATCCACCTGATCCTCAAAAGTCCTTTGAAACTTATCGTTTTCAATCAGTATTATTTGGTGCAACATCCTCTCCATTCTTACTAGAAGCTACTCTAAATACAATTTGAAGAATCTTAAAGTCCTTCAAGGAAGTCTTTAAAAAAATTTCTATGTGGACAATCTTCAAGGTATCTGAGAAAAAGAGGAGATTTGAAAATCCTTATACAGAGAACTAACAAGGAAGAAAGTAGCAAATACCTCTAAGGATGTGGATACAAATTCAAAGCAATTAAGGAATTATCAAAGAGATTTCACCTGAAACTGGAAATTCCTGATTGCAACATATCTGGCCTAATGGAACACGCTGGAAGATACTTGAGTCTCAAAAGAGATAAACTATAAATCATGCAGTACACTCACTAAACGTAGTTTACTGTCCAAAGTATCACAATTTTTGATCCTCAGGACTCTCTCCTCACAATACCATAAAAGGAAAAGCTTCATGCCAAGATCATGGGAAACTCAAAATTGGAATTGGATGAGAAACTTGCCCTCTAGAAATGAGTCAACATGGGATGAAATATCCAATTTAAAGCAACTTCATCAAATTAAATTTCCCAAGACAAATAGGTCAAGAGGAAACAAGTACACATTACTTGTGTTCTGTGATGCTCAACCAAGTTTATGGCGCTGTAGCTTTCAGAGTAAGTTGCTGAAGGAAGTACACTAATTACTTCAAAGGCCAGGGTAACAACCTGGAAGGTCAAACAGTACCACAATTGGAACTGACAGCACCCTATTGTAGTACAAAAATATCTGTCTAACTCAACAAAGTACTTGATCGAACTCCACTATTGAGAAAACCGTGATCTGGGAGTGATAATGAGCAGTTTCTCAGATTTAAGAAATAATAAAGTAAGTTGGTCCTATGTACAAGAAAAGAGTACAGAAATTAATAAGAGACGCAGAGAGGATTAGACTGCTTCCTCCACTCTCTACCCAAGAGAATCCAGCAGCTGACATGTTTGTCACTTGCGTCCCACTCAGAAATTTGTGGATAATAATTAGGCTCCACGGACCGAACGGCTCTCTAATGAAAATAACTGTCCTCAGCAAAAAGCTACACAATATGCAAGAAGAAACAGTCTGCTTGGAACACAGCAGAAATAAGTTGTGTAAATACTGCAGACACAACAGAAATAGTCATTGATGGATCTAAATACTCAGCATTGGTAAACACTTAGAGTTACGCTCTTTGTCTTAATCATAAAGGAATAAAACCTGATTTATAATGTCTGAAACACATTAAATACTGGGTAAACTAATACAGAAAGATGTTTCTCTCAGAATATAAATTTGTTACCTTAGAACACAAGATAAATCCCCCAAGAAACTTGTCATGAGTTATATCTTTGAGACTTTGTATCTCGACTCAGAAAAGATTATAAAGAGTCGAGGAAGAATTCATAATTCTTCACTACCTAAAGAAGCCATACATCCATATATTGATCCCAGAATCATGGCTAACAAAACTTGATGTGCAAAACGCCCACAGAACGTGTGACAGGTGGGGGTAGCTGACACACTTTGTCATAAACGACATTCCTACTGGATACCTCAAGGTCGACAAAAGTTGAAAAAACAAATAGGACTGATACTTGTCGTCACACGAATATGGCGAGTCTGTCAGTATCCAGTCCACCTCCATAACCCTCGGAAAGAGGTTGTCATATCACTAACTCATTTGAGGTACGGTGTAGATTATACTGGTCCCAATAATTGTTACCAAACAGTTGTCAAAGTCCCATCAAGTGTACATCTGTTTTTCACTTTGTGCTACAACATCTAGAGCAGTAACATCTAGAGTAGCCACTACATGTCTGCTGAAACCTTTATCAAATTATCCAGAAGGTTGCAGCCAAAGGGCATACCCCAGACTGATGATTCAGAGAATGCAACGAACTTTGTTGCTGGGAGCTGCTTATATACAAGATCTTTGATCAACCAGAAGTACAACATATGCTGAATCAACGCAGATGTTCGTTGGAGAAAATTCCTCCTTAAAATCTCCATGGCAAGGCTGAATTTATGAAAGAATGAGCGCATTGTAAAGCGATGTTAAGGAAGACTCTTCATCGTCAAGATTAGACTAGAAAATCCAACCAGTTGTGACGAAATAGGAAATAGAGTCAACAACAACCGCTAACTTATGTTACCGATGATTCTGACAGATGTAGAAGTGTTAAGCCATCTCATTTACTCCAGGTAGAAGGCTCGAACCTGTTTCCTCCCAGGAATGATAAAGAAATCAATAGAGGATCCTACTTATTTCGAACCTGAGCAACTCAGACGTAAATTCAAACACCTTAAAAAGTGATTGAACGTTGGAGAAAATTTGGCGAAAGACCTACTCACCTCATTGAGAGAACACTTCTATGGAGCCTGTGTTCCTAAAATCAGAAGTCCTTAAGACCTGGTGACATAGAGTTATCGACAATGATGGCCGAGGTCCAATGGCCACATTGGAAAAATTGGTGACATATATCCTGATGCAAATGGAATATCAGGACAGTTGATGTTTTGAGCAAAGGTGAAGTGAATAAGAAGCGACAATAAGATAAACTAGTGCCGTATAAATTACACAGTGATGAAAAACATAATTAGTGATCTCCAGAAACTCACACCAGACTAAAAGCTGGCAGAAAAGACAAGCAGCATGGTGGCGAGTGAGAAAATTAAAATTAATGTTAAGTGATGAATAGTTCACCTGCACGAACCTCCCCCACCCCAGTGTGGAAAATTTTCTCACAGAGGGGGTAGCAAGCCCCTCAACCCCCTGCAGCCCCCGTCAGCCCGTTTCAGCCCTGAGTGGCCAGCCACTAAAGGGCAGCGTTCTTTTTACTGCTAGAGTGAGTAATTGATCACAGATGCCGTATGCGTGTCAAATGACCTCTGCTCCTTGCAGTCCGGTGTTGCTACGTGTATTTTTATAAGAACAGTACATCTCTTTCTTAGCAGGACAATTAAGGAAAATCCTACTCCCACTTTATAACCATAAAAGATAGTGGACATTGTTGTTTATGATTCAGACAGCAAGAAACAAACATTCTGCGCTTTGCTTCATTCGAGATGACAAGATGCAAGGTTACTAGTCAGTGTTTTTTTTCTTTTTGTTGCTAGGGCAGTGACGCTTGGTGTGGTAACTGACGCCATACTAACTTTGACTCTACTACGAGACACTGACCAGGAAAACCAGCAAAGACACTATCTGTGCGTTTAGTGTGAATAAAGTGTCTCACCCACAACACAATAAACACTAAGAGAAGTTGATCAGCTACTCTTGTGATACATTGCTAACAATAAAAACAAATCTTGTTGAACATCGTGTACCAGTGTGCGTTTTCCTCAGACAATGGAAAGACGTGGAGCATCCAAGGACATTTCACTCGATCAGTCAACACGATTATGTCGAAGGTGTTGAGAACAGCCAGAGGCTCAACGTTACAAAGAGCAGGTATTTACGAAGTTCTGTAGAAGCGGGGATTGCGCAATCTTGAGTCACAAGATTTTGTAATCAACTATAATCGGCAGAAAGGATGGATTTTTTGAGTCCAAACAAGTAATATATGTCACCACAGTCGAATGAAATATGCTGACATAACACCCCCTAGGGGTAATTTTAGAATTACAAATTGAATCTCTGACAGCCTCTGTTGTGATGGTTTCGACAGCTCTATACCTTCGTCTGCAGGACGGCTCTGTAGACGATTTGCTGTCATTTATCAGCTAAGTGTTCATTATATAATTATATCTTAGCTGGTAAGGCCAAATTCTCAACAGAGGGGGAGGTAGAGAGAGCTTGGAGGATATGCGAAACGTAAGCGCCAGGTATATACGGGTTCACCCTGTAAATTCTATATTGATGCACTAGAATGTTTAAAGAATTTTTTTAGTGAAACTGATGAATATGATGAAAAGAGTGGAGGATGGGTTAGTTGCAGAGTACAGCAGTAGTAGTTTTGATTCCAAAAGGGAAGGCCCTACTACATGCAGAATAAGGGCGTTGTCGTTGCTGTGTGCGATTATAAAAATTCGCAAAATTTTGGGGGAAATAGGCTGAAGTGTGTAATAGAATGGTTGAAAAGGCAATAGGGGCCCCTTTTGGGGGGTTATGTTTGAGGGGCATGGAAAAATAAAAGATTTTGGGGTTGGGAAATTTATGGAGGGGGAAAAAGGGGGGGGGGTGTCTTAGATTGGTTTGGGGGCAGTTAGATTGTGTGGAAGTGGGGCGTTTGGGGATTCTTGGGGGAGGCGGTTTTGGGGGAAGAGTGGTGCGTTGGGTTGAATTTTGAAAAAGGGGTGGGTGTACGTGTGCAGGTGAAGGGGGAAATGGGGAATGAGTTTCAAGGGGTAGGGGAAAAGGGAGGGTTGCCCCCTGTCTCAACTGTTGTTTGCTTGTTGCAGGACCCTTTTATAGGGCGGTGAGGAATGTTTTGGGGGGGATCGTGGAGTGGAAAATGGAGGGAGGGGAAAATAGGGGATGTGGATGTTTACAAGTTCTAGTGAAAGGGGGGGAAAAGTTTCATGGGTGGAGGTGTGATTGGTGGTTTTGAAGGGGTTACTTTTAAAGGAAAGTGGGAATCGAAATTATTGGCTTAAGGAGTTGGGTAGGGGGGGCAATTTTGGGAAAAAAGCTTTCTTTGGGTGGGGTGGATAGACTAATAAATAGAAAGATTTTTTTCGGGTTTTTAAAAACCCCGGGGGTTAGCCACCCAGGATAACCCAAGAAAGTCAGTGCGTCATCGGGGGGGGACTGCTAATTATTTCCCTTTGGGGGCCTTAATTTTCCCCCGGTGCGCCCCCCACCATCGACTAAAACCCAGGTACCCATTTTTCTGCTGGTAACAGGGCAAAAAGGTTTTAAGGAAACTTTTCGAAATGTTTCCACCCCGGGGGAAACGAAACCCGGGCCCTCCCGGGGTTTAAACAGGGTTTCCACCCGGCCAGGGGTATGGGATGTTTAAATGGGGAATGCCGGGGGGGGCACTGGTTTAAATTTTGGGGCGGCAGTGGATAGGGGGTGGTGGGGGGAAATGTCTTAACAAGCATTTGACGATACTCGCGTGAAAAAGTGGTAAAATTTTTTTTATGTAGTAGGGGTTTGGGCCCGTGGGAACGATATCTGTTGACGGTTGGACATTACAAAAGCTAAAGAAATTTTTCGTTTTATGTGGGGGGTTTGGTTGGACTGGTTGGGTAGGGTGTTTTTTATGCTATGGGCCCATAAAGGTGGATTTGGGTTTAATTTTATAAATTAAAGGGTTTAAAGGGAAAAATTTGAAAAAGGGGGTTTTTGAGTGGGGAAAAATCGTGTGGGGGAAGGGGGGCAAGCATTATAGAGGAGGCATGAAGGTGGTGGGTAGGATCGAATGAGGAGTGTGAGGGTGTGTAAAATTTTTTGTATGGGTAGGGTCCTCTGGATTGGTGGGTGTTCTGGAGCATGTTTAGGGGGGAGGGGGGATGCAAACTGAGGGGGTTACCCAATGTATGTAGGGGGGAATTTGGGTGAGGTTGCAGTAGGTGGCATCAGACCCTGATGAGGGGGGTAATGTTTCGTTTCCTCCATGGCATACTGCCGTCTGGTTGTGGTGCTTAGGGAGCAAGGGTTGATGGTGGAAGACGTGCGTCGGGTGTGTGGGGAGAGGAAGACAGCTTTTCATGTATTTTTTGCAAAAATTTGGAGTGTATAAGGAAGTGGTTGTGTGGGGGTTTGAGGAGGGTGGGGGGAGGGATCTTGATATTAAGGGCGTTAAGCTTAGATGTGGGAGGTGTGGAAGAGTCTGTGCAGCGTGCATTGGTGTACATAATAGCGGATTTTGTTTTTGTATCATGGGCCATGAGGGGTAATGGGGATTGGGTGGTGCAAAAAGGGGGTCTTGGCGGCGACAATGTATAGAACGCTTAGTCGTAATAGGGGGATATACGGAAGCAGATGGGAAAGGGCTTTTCCTGAAGGGTATCGTAGCATGAATGTCAGAGGTTTGTTGGCGTTGTGAAAAACGGGGGGTGCATTGGAATTCAAGGGTTGCAATGGGCTCGTCTCAGAACTTGGGAAGGTACGAGGTGTTCTTTGATGTGGTTGGAATGTGCAGTGTAGTTGTGGTGGGTGTGTTTAAGTAAGTTTGTGGTGGTTTGTATGGAAAAAAAGTTGTTCCTATTTTGTATGGTCATGGCACTGAGATTTAATTGCGTGCATGTGTTAGGGTGTGAGTTGGCCAGTTTCTCTTTGGGAGTGGAAGGATGGCATTTTGAGCAAGAAATTTGTTAAAAGAAAAGGTATACGGTCCTACACAGGCACTATTGTGAACTGGTTTACTGTTGTTTGTAATGGATATGTTAAATTTGGGATATGTCTAATGTATTATTAGGCCTGGTGGTTCTTTCAATGCAAAGGACATGCGGGCGTGATCACTACGTCGTGTACCAAATGTACTGATGATAATGTGCTATGTAACGTGAGCGTGGGATTTTTACCATAAATAAAGTGTATCTAGCAGTAGGTAAGAAAGAGTTTTCGTCATGTACCCAGAATGGGTTATATTCTTGGCAATTCAGTGAAGTTAAATGAATATTATCGAGAGAGATAGGCATATAAGGGATATGTGTTAAGTTATTTGTTAGGTAGAGTTAAGGTGGTGTGCAAGAAAAAACTGAGGACTGTGCGGGAGTATAGTAAA